>JABTTQ020000906.1:0-651437 GCA_016081115.2 Rehmannia glutinosa | reverse complement strand
TATCATATCCGTGGCCATATTTTCCAGAGGATTCTCAGGGACCTTGCCGGCTGCTGCTGAAAAATGTTTATGCTTAACTTTGATAAGCTTTATCACCTCTCTATCTTCTGTGGTCTGTGATAGCTGCTCGAGAATCGAACCACGGATAGCGGCTCGGGATTTTACCACAGCCCAGGAAACAATCCAGCCCAAAAGATTAAATTATCCATTATTTTGCTTATTGATGCTTTCACTATTTTGCCCTTCAATTGCCTTGCCTGATTTTAGGGTTTAATTGGTAAGGGGTAGTGTAGACAATTGACGAATTTATCCTACACCATCCATATTCCAAATAAAGAAATGTACAATATGTTTCAAAAGTAAAATTTTTTCAATCCTAATCCCAAACACAATATTAAATCAAATTATATAATCCATAAAAGGCTCATTTGGTTTTTTTGATGGGATTGAATATAATTGTACTGTTAATTGATTATATAATGTGATATAGTATTGTGTTTGGGATATAAGATTGAGAGAGAGAAATTTGTGGATATAATTACAATAATTTGTTTGGGCGTGAATGATTAATTGGGATAAAACTTGAAATGTCAAAAACAACCCCCAAACACATAATTTTAAATAATATTGAGTTTTTTTTTTTCTAAAAAAAGAAACGTTGAGCTTTTATTTGCAGTCTACTAACTTAGGGATTTTATTTTGGGAAATTATATGAGAATGCTAATTTTAGCACTTTGAGGTCATAAAACATAAATAATTCATGTTTTAGACAGTTCACTACCAAAGTCTGATAATTTTGAATTGTGGTATTAGTTTCATTTTATTTATTATTATCACCATATTATTATTACGAAGAAAACCACAGTGAACCAAAAATTATATATTATGTTTATGGAACAAAGTAATATCTATTAATATTTACATCTATTTATTAAATCGTGATATTTAAATTCACAAGAGCGACCGTTTTCTCATCTTCTTCGTCACCAGGATAATAAATATTTTTGGAACTTAACGCAAGATCCTTTGAATCGATTGCATACCTGGCTTGACAAGTGTATGGTTTAGAATTCTCGACAAGACTTTCGTCAGATCGTCTAATAGTTTTTTCCATTAGACGAAACCAACCCGTCCTAATTTTTGTTTTTTGTAATTTCATGCACCAAAGGACATTTTTGTAATATTCTAGATAGTGTCATAGATCTCCTACCGATCGCATTTTTGTAATATAATGGGCCATTAAAAGTATTAGTTTTTCCCGAAAAGATTAGTAGTACATTTGAAAATATTAGTAATACATCCAAAAGTATTAGTAATCCTATTGACAATATTTTTAGTAGCCCTCATGAAAAGTATTGATTATTTTCTCTAAAAAGTATTAGTAATCCACCTAAAATGTATTATTGTCCCCTTTAAAAGTATTAGGCGACATAATATTAGACAACCCTAAAAATATTAGTTTTTCCCATGAAAAGTATTAGCAATAATTAAAATTTTTAGTATTCTCCCTAAAACGTATTAATAGTCTTATTGAAAAGTATTAGGTTTTCCGACAAAAGGTATTTTAGCATTCCTCCCCGAAAAGTACGAGTTTTTCCTCACAAAAAGTATTATTAGCTTCCAATAAAAGTATTAGTTCTCCTCTTAAAGATCAATAATCATCCTAAAAATATTTAGTAGCCCTCTAAAAATATTAGTTTTCCATCCTAAAGTATTATTAGTCCTCCCAAAAGTATTAGTAGCCCTACTAAAAATTATTAGCAAAGCAGATGTGGTTGTTGTGGTATTAATGGTTGTGCGTCAATGAGTGGATTGACCGCGCCGTATTTGATCCATTTAACGATTAGATCCGCGACGGTTCCGGACATGAGACTAACCTCGAATTCTTCCTCTCCTTGAAATATACTTCATAAATGAGAAAATTACTAATAAACTCATCAATCTTAAAGTGTTTCAAGATTTTGAGCTTCCATGACAACGCTGACTTTCTCCGACCAAGTAGTGGAAGAGCATTTAACACTTTAGTTACCTTGTCTTCTTCAGAAATGATTTTTCCAAGTGACAATAAAGGATTGACGATGTTGTCAAGTCTTTCCACCATTTTTGAAATACTTTCTCCTTCAAATATAGAGAAAATTTCAAATCTTTGACTAACACAATTTTCGAGCTTGTTTCACATTCTATGCGCCTTCATAGATTGTTTCAATTTTGTCCACACTTCCTCGTGCGAACTGGTTCCCTAATATTATTATATTTGATAGCAATAAGAGAACAATGCAAAATATTTAGAGTTTTACCGCTTAAGGAGAAAGATTTCTTGTCATCATCACAAATTCTTTGAAATCCTTTGAGCTAGTGTTATGTCTTCTAATTTCTTTATTGGTCGAGTATTCCTTCAATGACCACGCACTAAATATCCAATCCGCATCCTTGTATGAAACACTCCATTCAGTATTTCCAAAAAGCATAATTGTTGGAGTCGAAATGAGGTGGCTTGTTGGATGAAGCACTGGTTGGAAGATAACTCTCATTCGTAGCCATTGATATTTAAGCTCTTTACTCGCGTAGACTCAACGAGTTACCAAGAGTTTGGCTCTGATACCACTTGTCAGTTAAAGTGGTTACGAAAATCTAGAAGAGGGTGAATAGATTTTTCCCATTTTCTAATTTTTCTTCTCCTTTTCGAATATTTGAGTATGAAGCTAAACCAAAAGAATAAAATAGACAAAAGAAAAAAGGACACAATGATATATAATGATTCAACTCACCGAGAGCCTAATTCACTACCACCCGATACCTAGATTTTGCAAAGAAAAAAAATTATTAATCAATATCAAACGATTAAAACTCAACTCGAAAAGCACCAAACTCTTTTTACACCAATAATCTTGAAGAGTATCAAACTCTTCAACACCTAGTCTAATCAACCAAGTGTGTTCTAACCAAAAGAATACTTAACAAGTATATCTTATTTTTGATGATTTTGATCAATCAATTACATCTCAAATGAATTTATACAACTTTGAAAGTACAAGTGTATTCAAGAAAGAAAGTCTAATAAGCAAGATGTAAAAGTACAAAACTTAGGCTATTACAATAAGAATGTGAAAGTGAAGGCTTGAGAGAATTTTGCTGAGATTATCTTGTTGTGTTGTAGAATTGTGTTATTTTTTGATCCTTCAATCTTCTTCATCTATTTATAGAAGAGCTTCAAGATTTGAATTCCAACATAGGCTCCTCATTTTTGAATTTTGTCTGAAAAAGCCAAAAGATCCACAAAGTAATAGCAAAAAATGATAAAGTGATAAAGTGATATTGTTGTATGATGCAACATTCAAAATGGTCCGATCTTAGCTAGGGCGACTGGTAGGGTGATCGGTCAATATGTTGTCAAATTTGAATTTGACAGAGGTTGAGTGTGATCTAATACAAAGTTGCCCTCTTCGTGGGGACCGACGCTTTGACAAAGATCCTGGTCGCGCCTACAAAGGACTCTATAGAGAAAATATTTAGGAGATGTTTTCGTGTACCGATTGCTATTAATGGCGGCACACGTCACCCCGAATAAGAGGAATTTTTTACATTGAAAATTCCGAGCAAGTTTTTTTAGGCACCTGCCTTTGATGGCGCCCAACCGCTCTCATTTATTCAAGTATCGACTTTAAATAAGTTTTTAAAGTGAAATCCAATTTTGACAGCATCCAAATAGTTCAATTTTTAGTTGAAATAAAATAATTAAAATGAAATCATCAAAACTAAAAAATACTTTGTACTAACAAACTCCCCATTTTTATGATTTCAACCAAATAATGATTTTGATAGGGTTTATAGAGAAAGACTTGTAAAAAATTTCAAAAGTTTAAAATAGTTCCCCCTATCAATATAAACGACTTATTTGCAGCGACATAAACCATCATTTTATCAATTATCATTTTTATAAGAATATATAAAAATAATGTTAGTGAAAGAAAATATCAAACATCACAATATTAAGTTATCATAAGCTCAAGATCACTTTTGAAAATATTTTACCAAGGACAATCACCATATGAGTTTATCTATACTAAGACAAATATAAATATGCTTGAAAAAAATATCATAAGCCCAAATAAGCTTAATAAACTCATTTTTAACAATATACCAATAAGTTCATAAGATCAAATAAGCTTATCAATTTGTAGAATGCCAAAGATATATACCAAGAGAAAATAAATAAATATTTTTTTACCAATAAGCACTTTTATCAATTAAGTGCTTTTACCATGTGTACCAAATAAGCATTTGTACATTATTATTATGCCAAAAGTTCACAAGCTCACAATCTAGCTTTTCTCCCCCTTTAAAATCATCAAAAAGATTATTAGGTCTCATAGAAATCATAGAATCAAAGTAAATAAGAGCAACAATAATATAAAGAGTTACCGTTAGATAAGAAGTTTTGACAACATAATGTCCGATAATCATAAAAACATAAAGATAAAAATGGGGAGAGGGGATCGAAAATCAATCCTCATCGAAAGAGAAGCATGTCGTAGGGAGAGATTCTTAGATGACCTTCTTAAGCATGCTCATGTTTCCTTTCATCTTCATGTTTTCTCTCTTAACCTCTTCGAGTTCACTCCTTAGGGCAACTATATTACGATGAGTATCTCTTTCCAAAATTTTCATTCACTCATTTATCCCCATGGTTTCACTATCCTCTTCCTCTTCACTTTCATCACTATTCCCTTCATCGCCATCACTAGTATTATCCTCCGATGCGCTTTGTGTTCCCCCGACCATTAGGTCCTCAATATCTAAAACATCGAAGAAGTCATTAGATGATTGAGAACTTGGGATGTGGAGGCTCGCCTTCTTTCCAATTTACTCGAGATCGTGTCATTGTCCTCTTTATTCTCGACCATTTGGAGGATATTATTCTTGAGCAAATTATTCAATTTACCCACTTTGAATAGAAAAAAACTTTTCTAACATGTGAGATAAAAACTATATTTTCTACCCACTTTTGTAGTTCTTTTTACCCAAATACTCTTGACACTTGAATGCAAAGGCAAAAAGTAGTTGGGTCTTATTTCTATTTCTCTCTCATGTAAAGTACCGTCTTTTTTTTATTGTTTCTCTTTCTACTTCTCTTTTCTACACAAAATATCAAGAAGAATTTGTTTGATTCTCTCATCCACACAAAATCGCACTGTATAAAGGAAAAACAAGGTAATGTTGCTTCTCCTCTAAATTACTTATCCTTGTTTAAGTATATTTAGACTACAAAGATGTCACGATGTACTTGGAATATTTTAGAAGATGAATTTTTTGAACCTGAAAATTAGAAATATTGCACGATTTCATGTTAACATGATATATAATGGTATATCATGGCATGAGATATAGTGTATGTGGCACAATATACATGATAACAAGTATATAACATGCCACGATATATACTAGTGTATATCGTGCCACCATATACACTAGTGTATATCGTGCCACGATATATACTAGTGAAACGTGACATATTAACTATATCGTGTTATATCGTGGCATACTATTTTTTGACCAATATATCCTTTCCACAGATGAACTCTGGCTATATCGTTGTTCGATTCGGGGGTTATTGGGAAGGATTAGAATATAAAAATGGTGAAGAAGAAGTTGTATATGCTGAATCAGGTAAAATTAATTATTCTGAATTATTAGAGGAGGTTTATAGTGTTGTTGAAGTCAATAGGGGCATATATGATTGTATAATGTATGCTTTTATGGATATTGCTAGAAACAAAATCGGGAAGTTGATGTTGAAAAATGACCGTGATATTAAACGCGCATTTGGAAACAACGAGTTACCAGTTGTTTTTGTAACACTAAAAAGGAAAATGGTTGAGATGAGTTCGCATCATGTGTTGGGAAGTCAGTCTGGGCATAATTGAGTTGAGAATGTTGAGAGTTGGCAAGATGCCGGTGGAAGTTTTATGCAGCCAATGGCTAATCGTAATGATCTTTCAATAATCAAAGTGACCTAATTATAACTACATGCACAATCTTGGTTTCAACATTACAAAACACATCGCATATCAACCTATACAATCATGTAGTGAGGCCTAGTGGAACACGCTTTTACGATACACCATTGTATAACTATGTACCAAATAATGATCATCCTGGCCATACTCACCTACACTCAATGAACAACATAGAGAATTTTCTCCAAAATATAATACATTGCTTCGGGACCTATTATAAGGCCAAACACTAAAGATAACTACTATCCTAATTTTGGTTGTGACCGGGTGAAGACAGCATCCGCATTCCAAACAAATGGCGAGAACCATGAAAATGATAATGAAAACGAAGGTGATAATTGTGGTGACAATGATGATGGTGTTGGTGATAATAATATTGTAGATGATGTTGGTGATAATGATAATATTGATGATGATGGTGGTACGCTATTGAAGCTTATAGTAGCAATGTTGAGGAATGCAATAGTATTCTTACTGATCATGAAGATTATGACAAATATTTTTAAAACATAAAAGTTGCTAGTGAGACGGGTGAATTTATGAAGTTAGAACGTGCAAAGAAAGATGGTTTCGGTGTAAGTGTCCTATCCGACATTATGGGCTCATGATATCAAACTCAACCGAGAGTTTTAATAGTCGATATTATGGGCCATGAAGTTGCTCTCGCTTGTTTAGTGCTTGAGTACACTCATACTATTATTGAAAAATAGTTTTATGAGCGCTGCACTGCTTCTATTGAAAGAGATCAAGAGATAACACATGAAGCAACTAAATGATTAAGTAATGCAGTTGAGATATGTCGTAGAGAACGTGCAACTGTCGAGAATGTGAAGTACAAGGTGAAAGATAGAACAAAGACTTATTTAGTTGACTTATCCTAGAGAACGTGCAACTGTCGAGAATTTGAATATGAATTGATGCCTTGCTCTCATGCATCTGCATCAATTACGTATAAATAAATTTATATCATAATATATAAACATGCATGTTTTAATTCGTTAGATATTTTCACTATATGTTTTATGTTCTTTTTGTTGCGCAGAAATGCGGACCTCAATATCTATTCATTTATTGCACATTATTATAAAAACGAAAAATCTTCAACAAATATGGGCCGGTGAAGTGCTACCAGTTCCTGATCCGAGTGAGTGAGTTCTACCCAATAGGTGCAAGAATTAGAATACAACCCCCAAATAACCTGAGACAAGCCGTGTCGTCCTAGACAAAGTAGAGTTCATTCTGTTGTTGAGTCATCAAGTAATCATTCACGTAAGAGTGAAGTCTATTCAAGGTGTGAGGGTGCTGGCCACAATTGCGTCAAATGCACTATGTCTATGACGTTTGAAGAAAACAGAAGTGCCTCTGTGACACAGCAAAATCCTTCAAGAGAGGTCTATAGTAAAAAAATGTGGAATATGCTGGTAGATGTTCATACCCGTAGAAGATGCCCAAGATGTCCGGATGATGAAAGTTAGGCAAATTTTTTATTTTTACATGTATGCACAAACTGATTTTGATCTTATTATTAGTGAACTTATAAAAACTATATTGATGTGTAGCATGCAGATCGTTCACCGATGCTTGAACATTACAAGAATTGATATATAATGTGCCACAATATGCACTGTTGCCACGTTATATATAACGTGACACGATATATAATGTGGGGAACATTACATGAACATATCGTAGCACAATATAACATGGCATGTTATATATCGTGCCACGTTATGTACTTGTCACGTTATAAGATGCACTATCTCTGTACTACCTATATGAAATGAAAAAATTGCGAGTGTAACACAATCTATACTAATAATAGGCCAAATAATATGCAAATAATATTTGCATAATGCCAAAAAAAAAGAAATTATATATACACAATATCGGTATCCCAATCAACTGCAAAATGTACTACAGTATGTACTATATTTATATATCTGGCGAGCCATCAACTTCCTCACCGGGATCTTGGACTGCACCTGACCCTTCTTAATATTCTTAATCTTCTTGGTAATGCATGCATCATTATTAAACAATGCCAGAGGTCCACAACTGGTGGTGTCGCTCTGCCAATAACAAACAGTCGGAGGTGCAATAACAACATTCCACTCGTGATTCACCGTCAAATCTATGGACAATCATCGTAGAAGCGGCGTGGAGCAACATCGCTAGAAGGATACGTCGAGTGGACGTGTGGAGGTGATCCTCATAGCCCTAAAGTGTATCGGGGCGTATAGAATCGCACACAACCACTTCGGCTCTATGGAGACAAACGACAAAGTGTCCAGCTAAACAGCAGATCATCAACACCTGAGGAAAAAAAACAAATAATTAATTTAACAATTGCAAAGAAAAAAACCATTAGTTTACAAAAATAATACATTAAAGTGTACCTGCGTAAGTGTACTCCACGAACCAAGATTACCCCAACCTGGAGTCCCTCGCTGGACAAAACTAATCAACTCATCCAACTCCTATCTAGGAGGAATTCACTCCATGGTTGACCATATACCGTACCCTCTAGATCATCTCTATCCATACGACCCCATATTAAATTTATCGAATCCTACAAATAAAAAGCTTTATGAATTAACAAGTATTATTTATTAAAATAAATCACAGACGCATAATCAAATATACATACTAAGAATGTCGTAGATATAAGCATATATGTCTCCACTAAACCAGGATGAGGTGAAAACCCAAGAAACGGGGGATCTGACTATAATATGGGCATGTATGCATTTATATGTTGCACACAAATGAATAGAAATCAATATTAATCTACAACTAAATAAAAACATTATAAAATCTACAACTAAATAATATCAAAATTAATGAAATTGAAAATTACATCATTCTCCATATCTATTGTTGGATCCTCAATCTCCTTGAAAATTTGAGGCACAACACAGTATATAAGCCCCACGTTCCTCCTGCCATTAAATAACCAGATGAAATATTTAATCACTTTTAAGACAAAATAAACTAATTAATCTACTAATATAAGACAAAATAAATATTTAGTCACTCTTCTTTAAACTTTAAGAAACACATGTAATCTTGCTCGCTCACGCCCATCTTGCAAATATCAGTAGCCTTGAATGGGCTGACAATGTACTGCGATGAATGCCTATCTCAAACTTCGACAAAAGGAGTAGGCGGAGAGGGTGCTAACACTATCGGATAAGTGGACGACATTGGACGAGGATGGATCAATGGTGTTGGAAGAGATATCGATGCTGTCGGGGGAGGTACTGGTGCTGGGGGAAGAGGTATCGGTGCTGGCGGAGGAGAAATAGACGCTGGAGGAGTAGGTATCGATGGTGTCGGAGGAGGTATCCACGTTGGCAGAGGAGGCATTGAAGATGGCGTCTGATGAGAT
Organism: Rehmannia glutinosa; assembly: GCA_016081115.2. Lineage (NCBI taxonomy): Eukaryota > Viridiplantae > Streptophyta > Magnoliopsida > Lamiales > Orobanchaceae > Rehmannia > Rehmannia glutinosa. Next base: position 642,032 of record JABTTQ020000906.1, on the reverse strand, counting down.
GTTTGACTCTGAAACATCTGACTCCCAACTACACGATCATGCATGAAATCATCAAACTGATCAATATATGGGAAAAATGCATAATCTCCTCCCGAATAAGGTCCAAAACCTAACCTATCTCATCATCTGCACCTTATCTAATCGAGCAACATCCTCCAATGTATAGTCCAAGGGGTGCATAGTAAAGTCTAGAAGGAGGTTGAATAGACTTCACCCAATTTTTGATTCGCTTAAAAATCGTAGTTACAAGAAAACAACTATGTCTTTTAAGACAGCTTGTGTTAAACTTAGCGGAGAGTTAACCACTCAACAGCCCTTTAGAGAGTCATGATAGTGTAACTCAAAGTTGAGTTAACTTTTTAGAAAATCGCTTTTTTGTTATACAACGAAAGCCTTACACCCTTTTAAGCTTGGTTTATCAACACTTATACTTTTGAGTATTTATTATCTAGATGGATAAAGTGAATATAACAATTTATTAAAATGAAGAATTAAAGTGCAGTAAAAATAAAAATCACAAAAATTTTATAGTGGTTCGAGGATGGGGTAAAATCTCTACTCTACTCTTCTCCTACTCCAGGAGGAATCAACTAATGCAACAGTAATTTCGTTACAAAAGTAAAGTCCAAGATTTGCTTTGATCACACAACCAGCCAATCTTTTAGGACTCAGTTATTCACAAGGCAGCCACTACTTCAGCTCTTCGAATCTTTAGGGATTGATCACATATCCCTCCTTCAGATTCAAACCAGGTTGACCTTGCACCTTACTATACTTCATTCAATCCCTAGAAATATAGACCCTTTTGTTTTCACAAATATTTTTTCTCTTCAACTTAATGAACATATTCGATCTTTCCACATGAGAGTGTTGGATGAAGTGTCTTCAGTTTTGGCTTGAGGATTTTTGAATTTAGATTGTGAAAGAGTATTTGCAGTTTTTTCTTTCACTTTGATATTGTTTCTCAGTTCTGTGTCTCTATTCTCTCTGAAAAATCCTCAACCTTTTCTAGTAGGAGTTTAAATTTGGTCCGTTGAAGAGATAGACAAAATTTCAAACTCTTACTTAGTATTCGTTGGCTTGTCTTGTTTGTACAATTTTGATGTTGAACCAACCTTGTATGTTTGATATTTGCAGGTCTCTGAAAAGATGTTAGAGTTCTACAAGCTTCCCATTTGTTTATTCCTCTTGCACTTTTTCAATATGAGCACTTTAAGGTTGCAGGTTTGTCTTCATTACCAAAATAGGTAAGTTTCTTGGTTTAAATGCAACATACTCTTTTCACTTGTCTCTGAGTCCTTCAACTGCTTTACCCCTTTGACTTGAGCCATCTCCATCATTCCTTAGGTTGGCTCTGCTGTAAGTTTTTTGAATGACTTAGCTGATGCACGTGACTGAAAGTCTTCTTAACAACTCAGCTGTGACTCAATTGATTCTTCTCTACATCCTTCAACAAGACTTCTGCAAATCTACTTAGCTGCTATTTGACTCAACTAATATTCTATCTATGACAAAGTAGAATTTATATACAAAAATGGGGTATGCCAACTCCCTAAGTTTTCTAAGTATCATCAAAATTTATACAATAAATTTCCTAACAGTTTTCCCCTTTTTATGATGCCAAAACTTTATACAATATTTGTGCCAAAAAATAATAATTGAAAATGAATATAGCAATTTTATTCATTATATTAGGCACTTACATTATTGTGTATATTACAAATAAATTGTAAAATACAAAAGCTTGACTTTTCCTCCTATCTTCTTTGTTGTCTCCTTTGCTCTTCTTCCATTCTTATTCTCTTTTCTTCTTCTTTCTTTCCTCCTTAATTCCATTTCTCCATTTCAAGTTGCCTTGCCCATTCATTTACTCTTTGTTTACTTCTCTTCTTTGAGCTCTTGAAAATCGAGCTGATAGGGCGCATCTCGTTTCAAGGGATTTAAGGACATAACCCCACCTCATCCTCTTGGTGGAAAACTTCTACCTCCGCCACTGAGGATGAGTCTCTTCTACTACCTCTGCCTCTTTTAGCACTTCTACCTCCAACGTGGCTGCTACCTCTGGGTTCTTGGCTGCTGGGTGTCTGCTGACTCTTAGTCTTCTGACTTTGAGTTGGTCGCTTTCCTAGTCTCGCTTCAATATCTTTAAGACCTTTTGCCCAAAGATAAGTCTCTTCATGCATCAAAGAATCTCCATCCCCTGATAATATCCCTCGGATAATAGAGTGTGAAACTCTTCATTAGAACGATCCTGGGAAGTGACCCTGCTGGTGGTCCGCTATATTGTTGTCTCAGCTGTTTAATTTTGTCTTCTTGCTTCTTATCAAGCTTTGCGATATCCTCATTTGATTTATGTAAAGCAATTGCTTCCTTTGACTTTTGTAGCACAAGTTCATCCTTTTCTCCATCTTTGTCTGAAGCAGCTCCATGTCACTTAGATGACTAGTTTCCATTGATTCATATGATCTCGCCGACGTCTCTGAAATTTAATCTGATTTGCTCCCCACACCAGCAATTTATTATACAACTGTCAGAAGTATCCCACTTGCTTTTTTTGGAGAGTCTTTGTCTGAGAGGTCCATTCTTTGATTTTGAGTGTTATGCCACATATGTCACTTATTATAGCAGCATCATGATTATCAATCTATGTGCACAAGTCGATGAAGCTCTGTTTCATTTCTACTATTTCCCAAAACATAAAGCGAAAGGCCCTTCGGAATTCTGCAGCCTATTCACTGTTATCATCTAGAGCAATTCAAAATTATGCCCATATGGAACTATCCTCGATTCAGCTGGGATATTGAGGTTTTTAGCTTCATCATGAAAATGGAACCTATCTTCATCCTCAGGCTCTTCCATGGGGATTTCTTCACGGAATTCAAAATGAAGCATTCCTAAAGTGTCAATAGGAGTTGACGAAGGTCCCACTCCTGTCAAGATCTTCAAGAGATTGGGAGTGAGCTGGTGATGAGAGAGCAATTGTGTCTCTCATCACTCCTTCTCGCTTTAATAAATACGACCTTGTTTTGTCTCATAGCCAATAAATGTGTCTGCTGACTCATTTTAGCTTTCAGTCAGCTGGTATGACTCAGCTGTTCAATTGACTTAACTCTGTTGTTTGTCCAATTTGGCTGATTTTACTCTGTTGAATGAGTAAAACTCTTTTGAAATATGATTTCTTTACTTCACACTCTGTTGAATGAGTCTTCTGAGCTTATTAATTTAGCTCAATTAATCCAGGCTTATTATTTAACTCTTCAAATCTTGATTCACATAAGGGTTTTGTGAATATATCAGCTAACTGCTTTTCAGTTGAGACATATTCTAATGTGATGTCTTTATTTTCAACATGATCTCTGATAAAATGATATATGACATCAATATGCTTTGTCCTTGAGTGCAACACTGGAATCTGAGTGATTCCAATTGCACTAGTGTTGTCACACATAATAAGAATTTCTTTTTCTTCAATATTATAGTCTCTCAGCTGTTGTCTCATCCCCAAGACTTGGGCACAACAGCTGCCTGCAACAATGTACTCAACTTCAGCTATTGATGTAGCTATTGAATTTTGTTTCTTGTTGAACCAAGAAACTAATCTATCTCCAAGCAATTGACATGTACCAGATGTACTCTTCTTGTCAACTCTACATCCAACATAATTTGAATTTTGAATACCCAATCAATTTTAAGCCTCCTTCTTTTGGATACCACAATCCAACTTCTTGGCTTTCTTTCAGATATCTCAATATCTTCTTAGCAGCAGTCATATAACTCTCTTTTGGTGCAGATTAAAACCTTGCACATAAACCAACTGCAAAGATGATGTCAGGCTTTTGTCGTCAAGTAGAGCAATGTCTAATGAGTGCTCTATATCTTGTCTGATCAACTAATTTGCCTTCTGCATCCATATCAATTTTGATTGAGGTGTTCATTGGAATTTTCACAGATGGATTCTCATCCATACCAACTTCTTCATCAAATCTCTTTTGTATTTAGTTTGGCTTATGAAGGTTCTATACTTTATTTTCTTTACTTGGAGTCCTAGGAAGAAACTTAATTCTCCGATGATGCTCATCTCAAGCTTTCCTTGCATCAGTTTTGAGAATTTATCACATAAGTCCTTGTTTATGGATCCAAAGATGATGTCATCAACATAGATTTGAACAAGCAAAATGCTCTTTCCATCTTGTAAGGGTTCTATCAACCTTTCTTTTTGTAAATCATTGTCTATAAGAAATTGAGACAATGTATCATACCAAGCTCTTGGAGCTTGTTTCAATCCATAAATTGCCTTCTTAAGATTGTACACTTGATCTCCAATAGTCTTTTGCTCAAAATCGGGAGGTTGTTCAATATAGACTTCTTCCTCTAATAGTCCATTGAGAAATGCTCTCGTCACATCCATCTGATAAACTGTGAAGTTCTTGTGTGCATCATAGGCAAGAAACATCCTTATTGCTTCTAATATAGCAACTGGAGCAAATGTTACATCAAAATCTATACCTTCTTCTTGGCAATACCCTTTGGCTACCAATCTTGCCTTGTTTCTGACTACTGATCCTTATTCATTCCTCTTATTTCCGAATACCCACTTAGTACCAATGACATTTTGGTGATTAGGTCTTTACCAATTCACAAACTTTATTTCTTTCAAACTGATTTAACTCTTCTTGAATAACTAGGATCCAATGTGTGTCATCTAATGCCTCTAACACATCTTTTGGTTCAATCTGAGATATGAAACAAGTGAACATTGCTTCATGTTGAGTTCTTGATCTTGTCCTTACTCATTCTCTAACATTTCCAACGACTAACTCAGATGGATGGTCCCTCAGCCATCTCACATCGGGTTGGAGTAAGTCAGCTGGGTTATCCCTTTTTGCAGCTAAGTTGTCTTGAACAACTTTTTCTTGATCATATTCATTCAACTCGCAATCTTTCCAAAGACTCATTGAGATTCAAATTTAACTCATCCTCATCAGATCAAGTCTTCTAGGAGTTGTCTCAATATAAGGACTATTCTAAATAGTTAGTTGATTCGCCTCTTCTCAAATTCCTAACTCATCAATGTCTTCCGCATTGACATTTGGTTCGTAAAAACTACATTGATTGACTCTTTCTCGTGACCATAGTCCTTTTCTTCAAAGACTCTAAAGGCTTTGCTTTCGATGAGTATCCAAGAAAAATTCCTTCATCACCTCTAAGCATCAAATGCCTTTGGACAAAAATGTGAAAATATCCCACATTTGGCTTTTTTTCCTGTCCAAATTTCACAGAGGGTTTTGGATAATTACTTGTTGATCATGCATCCATTCTGAGTATAACAGTCTATTTAGATTTCTTCAGCCCAAAATCTCTTTGGCAATCCAGCTTCAGCTAATATTGTCCTTGCAGATTCCCTGAGTGTTCTAATCCTCCTTTCAGCCACTCCATTATGATGTGGAGTTCTTGCAGCTGATAACTCGTGAGCAATTCCATTTTCTACACAATATTAAGCTACTATCCCATTGACTAACTCAATTCCTCTGTCAGATCGTATCTTGATAATAGATTGACTTTTCTCATTTTGTACTCTTTTCATCAGCTGAGGAAGCTTTGGCAGTGTTTTCTTCTTTTTACACATAATGATGGTCCATGTGTATCTTGCGAAAACATCCACCACCATAAGGGTGTATTTAATTCCACTGATACTAGCTGGTTCACTAGTCGAAATAAATCCATATCCAGCAGGTGCAAGATCCTTGTTGAAGAGGGACTCATCTTTTCATTGAAAGATGATTTGAGTTGCTTTCCTTTCTGGCATGCATCACTGTTGGGAAATTTATTTGTATAGATTTTGACGATGCATAGAAAACTTAGATTAGAAAGTTATCACCCCATTTTCTATTTGTATTTCAACTATGTAATATATATGATATAAGCTAAGTTAAGAAGCAACAAAGTTGAAGATCGCAGAAGTTGACTGAAGGAATGCCGTGAAGATTTAGCTGAGTTGCAACTGAGTATCGAAGAAGAAGTCAGTCAAGTGAAAAATTTGTGTTTTTCAGTAGACTAACAGCCGAGTCATCCCAGATTCATTGAAAAGACTCAATAAGGGGGTAAAACAGCTTAAGGACTCGAATAAAGCTGAAGAAGTCCATTGCAAAGAAATTTCAAAGACTTACCCAAAATGGTAAGGGAACAGACCTGCAACCTTAAAGTTGTTTTGCTGAAAGAGTGCAAGTAGCTGAGAACCAATGGAATTTAAGGAATGGTCAATATCATTAGTTGCACAACAAGACAAGCCAACGGTCAAGAAGTAAAGTTTGAAAAATGTCTATCTTTTCAACGGACACTTTCTCAAACTGTCACTATAAAAGGCTGAGGAAAAATATTAGAGAAATACAAGAGCAACGAACAAAACACACAAGCAATCAGAGCAAAGCTAGCAACTGCAAAATTCTCTCAAGCTATTCACTCAAATCTTCAAGCCTACTTTCGAAGTAATTCTATCCAACACACTCAGTGAAGGAAGAAAGCTTCAACCTATTGAAGAGGAAATTTGTTTTCAAGAATAAAAGGGTCTGCACTTTCACGAGGTGAAAGATATGCAACAAGGTTCAAGTTAGAACTTGCTTTGAATCCAACAGAGGGCTACATGATAAAGTCCAAAGGGTTTGAAGAAGCTGAGATAGTAAGACAGTTGTCTTATGAAGAAGCTGAGTCTCAAGAGTAGAGCTGGCTATGTGATCAAAGCCTACTTGGGCTGTTGTATCCATTTTGTAACAGCTATTGCATTAGTGGATTACCTCCAGGAGTTGGAGAAGAGTGGAGTAGAGGAATTACCTCATCCTCGAACCACTATAAAATTGCTTTGTGTCTTTTACTTTTAGCATTTAATTTTTGCATATCTTTAATACTGATGATATATATTTTCTCACTCAACTGGTAATAACTTAACCTAAAATAAGTGTTGTAAAACCATTCTAAAAAGGGTGTAGGACTTCTGCTGAAAAATCAAGTAAACTGAATTTTTAAAAGAGCTCACTTCACTCAGCTGAGTTACTCTATCAATAACTCAGTCGAGTCTGTTGAGTGGTTCTCTCTCCTGTTGAGGTTGAACCAAGCTGTCTCTCAAAGGACTAAGGTTTTTACTTGTATAAAACACTGATTGTTTAAAATCAAACAATTGGTTAAGTCTATTCATTCCCCCCTTCTAGACTTAACTTAACACCCATTGGGACCTACAAGTGGTTTCAGAGCGGTTGGTTCAAAGAACCTTCTGCCCTGGTTACTGAACTAGATCTCAATCTTTTGAAAGTTCAACACTTGCAAGATTTTTAAACTTTCTTACAAAAGTTATTATCATGGAAGCAAATCTATCTTGCATTCCCATGTTTACTGTAGAAGAGTTTGATGATTGGAAATAAATTCGCATGCAAGCTCATCTCTCAGCACTGCATGATGAAATGTGGTTTGTCACAAAACAACTATGAGAGATGCTGAGGATGATGCTGCTGAAGGACCTGCAATAGTTGAAAAACCCAAGAGCGAATGTACCAATGAAGATCGAAAAGATATAACTTGGACAATGTAGCCAATGATATTTTATACAAAACTCTTGATAAAGCAATGTTTAACAAGGTTAAATCATGCAGGATTGCTCAAGAAATATGGGAAAAGCTGACTCTAATCTGCGAAGGCTCATAGCAGATTAAAGAAAACAAGTTGACAGTTGATGTACTGAAGTTTGAGAACTTCAAGATGCTACCTTGTGAAACACTAGATCAACTGGGTGCCAGATTCACAGATATCACAAAGAAGCTTTCAGCTCTTGGTAAAGAATATACACAGAAGGAAATGTGTATGAAAATTCTTAGATCTCTCCCCTGACTAAGTGGGAAATAAAGGTGGTGTCCTCGGGCATTCTATGGACTTAACAAGGATCCAACCATGAGCTATTCTCATATTTAAAAGCTTATGAATTCGAGCTCAGAAGAAAAGAGCAAGATAGAGATAGTTGTGCCCAAGACAGCTGCGTTGATGGCTAGAGAATCAAAAAGTACAGAGTCCAATGTCATTATAGACAAAGAGAAAATAACCCTAATTGTCAAAAGATTCAACAAGTTCTTCAATAAAGAACCATAAGAGAAACAAGGGTGAGTCCTACAAGAGACACTCACCACCTTCCAAAAATATGGAAGAAAGAACCCCCGAGAGAGCTGAGACCAAGAAAGTTGAAGATCCGTGCTAGAATTGCAGACAGCCAGGTCACTTTGTAGTTGATTGCCCATATCCACAGTCAACAAATACAAAAATGAAGAGGATAGGAAAGTCTTGAGGAAAGAAGACAGAAAAGAAAGAGAGCCACGTGGTCCGCCGAACCACATACATCCAAGTGCATGGAGACTACTGAATCAGACAATAGTGAAGCAAACTACTCCTCAAACACAGAGGAAGAGGCATTGATATGTCTCATGGAAAAAGAACAAGAAGATGAGACAAATTCTAACTCATCTAGCTCAAATTTTGATGATAGTGATAATGATACACATCACCCACAGATCTTTATGACTCATTAGGCAAAATGATGAAAGATTTTGAGTACATGAAATCCTCACACACTCTTATATGAGGAAAATAGCCAACTCAAGAGCCAAAACTCACAGCTGACTGAAGAGCTAAGTACTCTTAGTCCCATAACTGATGAGAATAAAGAGTTGAAGGCTGAGATTGCTAAGGTCAAAGCAGACCTAGCTGAAAGAGAAAAGAGGAAAAAAGAACTGAAAAATGTGATTACATCACTCATGAAATCATCTAAAACATTGGATGAGTTGATGAAGATTCAAAAGGAAATTGGAGACAAAGTAGGCTTAGGTTTTAATTCCTTTGTCAATGCACAAACTCCAAGGGTGGTATTGGAAAAAGGATCCTCAAGCAATGGGGGAATCCAAAAGCCAAAAACACCATATATTGCACCCACACACATGATGGCCTAGGTTATAAAGGCAAGGGTAAGAAGCCAACTGAGTTTGTTGAAAGGGCTGCCGAAATAAAATCTAGAAAAGCCCATCAACAGACTCCAAATACAAAATATTCTGTGAAATCCAAGCAAAATTACCAAAGGCCACAGAGGTTTCATCAAAAGAAACCGTATAAAGGAAATGGTAGAAACTGCCCTACACAGGCTGACTGGAACAATCAAATGAATATCAGTCATGTCCTATGGGATACAAGCCCAAGTGCAAAGACCTCAGACTCTCTATAGGTCATTCCCAAGACAAAGAAACTAGCACACATATGCACCCAAGCACAATGCATATAATGCACAAAATTTTCCATATTATCCAAGAAAGGCAAATGCACAAGCACAAACACAGGCATACAAACAAAAGAGACAAATGTATGTTCCTAAAATTCATTATGATTATGGAATTGATATGTGGCAAACTCTTAGAGTCAGATTATTTGGCCATAGGTTGGTTGAATTACCTTATAGTCCTAACCCCTCAGGCCCCAGATAAATTTGGGTACCTAAAACTTGATTTGCTTGATTATAGGTTCAGCGAAAAGCAAAGTGCCAATGAATCTGGTACATGGATAGTGGTTGTTCGAGACGCATGATAGGAAACAAAAATAACTTATCTAACTTTAATGAGTCAAGTGGAGCAAAAATCATATTTGGAAGGAATGAAGCTCTGAGAGAAATCAGAGGCATTGGATCCATAAAGAAGAATGGACTAGAAATCACAGATGTAGCTTATGTTGAAGGGCTGAATTTCAATCTGCTAAGTATCATCAACTCTGTGATAAAGGCTACAATGTAGGATTCAACATGGGTGTATGCCAAACCAAGGATGCTGAGACAAGTGAGGTTGTGTTATCTGGAACAAGAAAGAAAAATATGTATGTAGTGGTGTTGGTCTACTGCTATACCAAGTACATGTATGTTAGCAAAAAGTACAACCGAGTCAAGTTGGCTGTGGCACAAGAAAGTTCGAGTCACCCGATTTCAAGACAATCAACAAGCTGGCAAGAAGTCATCTAGTTGAAGGATTGTCAGACTTATTGCACAAGAAAGAGAGCATATGTGATGCATTCCAGAAGGGCAAACAAATCAAGTCTTCATTCAAGGACAAGCCAAGTCCTTCTTCAACAAGTATCTTGCGTTTATTGCATATGGATTTATTTGGACCTGTTGAACCAGCAAGCTTAAGTGGAAAGAAATACACCTTAGTGGTGGTGGATGATTATTCAAGGTATACCTGGACCATATTTTTGTGTAAAAAGAAGGAAACTCTGCAGAAGCTTCCACAACTAATGAAGAGAGTTCAAAATGAGAAGAGCCAAACCAGTATCAAGATATGGTCTGACAGAGAAACTGAGTTTGTCAATGGGATTATAACTCGGTATTACACAGAGAATGGTATTGCTCATGAGTAATCATATGCAAGAACTCCACAGCAGAATGGAGTTGCTGAAAGAAGGAACAGAACCCTCAAGAAAGTTGCAAGGACTATGTTAGCTGAAGCTGGATTTCTTAAGAGATCTTGGGCTGAAGCCATTAACATTGCTTGTTACGCTTAGAATCGATGTATGATAAATAGACAGCTGTCCAAAACCTTCTATGAAATTTGGACAGAAGAAAAGCCTAATGTGGGAAATTTTCATATCTTTGGAAGCAAGTATTTCATTCATAATAATGGCAAGGATAATTTGAAAGCTTTTGATGTTAAAGCTGATGAAGGTATCTTCTTAGGATACTCAGCTGAGAGTAAAGCTTTCAAAGTGCTGAACAAAAGGACTATGGTCATAGAAGAGCATCCATGTGGTTTTTGATGAACCAAATGTGAATGGAGAAGACATTGATGAGTCAACAGATACAGGAATGATGAGTCTTTCCTTTACCTTTGTATCCATAGCCAACATGTGTGTGCTTGTGGTGATATGTGGGTGCAACATATGGAGTTTTAGATTTTTGGATTCTGCAATTGCTTGAGGATCCTTTCTCTAAAATCACTCTTGGAGTCTGAGGATTCACAAAGAAATCCTAAGCCTGCTTTGTCTCTAATATCTTTATGAATCATCATCATTTCATCCAATGTTTAAGATTGTTTGCTAAGTGATGCAATTACATTTTTGAGCTCTTGTTCTCTCTTTTCTCTTCCAGCAAGATCTGCTTTTACCATTGCTATTTCAGTTTTCAACTCATTTTTCTCATCAGATATGTGACTTAGAGTACGTAACTCTTCAGTCAACTGTGAGTTTTAGATTTTGAATTGACTATTTTCCTCATTCAAAAGTGTGTTTGAGGATTTAATGAATCATAAAGATCAATGGGCGATGATGTGTGTGTGTCATGATCACTATCATCGAATTTGAATCATATGAGTTAGAAATTACCCATGAGACAAATCAATGTCTATTCTTAAGTATCTGAGGAGTAGTCAATTTCACTTTTGTCTGACTCAAATGTTTCTTTGCACTTGGTTGTCTTTGGCTCTGCAGCCATCATAGCTTTCTTTCTTTCTTGTCTTCTTCAATGGAGACTTTCTTTTCCTCAACATTCCTGTATTTGTTGACTGGTGGATATGGGCAGTCAACTGCAAAGTGACATGGCTCTGCAGTTCCAGCACAAGTCTTCCACTTTCTTCTCAGCTCTCTTGGGGTTTCTCTCCTCTTTTCCTTTAGAGAGAGCTGAATGCCTTCTAGAGGACTCTACTTTGTTCCTCTTATAGTTCTTGTTAAAGAACTTGTTAAAATCTCTTGACCATCAAGTCATTTCCTCCTTGTCAATGATGTCCTTGGAGTCAGTTGACTTAAATTCTCTTGCTATCAATGTATTTGTCTTTGGTGAAACTATCTCATCTTGCTCTTTTGATGAAGGTCATCCTGCAGTTACAACTCAAGGAGATAAAGAACCGATGATGATTCATGGAGGGCCAATCACGAGAGCAAGAGCTAAACAAATTAAGCAAGCTTTGATGACTCTTGTTGCTGAAATTAAAGAAAATGTGCAAGGGAGCTCAATAGAAGGCCAAGTAATGAATGCTATTCAAGTTGTTGGGCCATAATGCATCTAATAAGTTGGGCTCAAGCATGGAACTGAATTGAAGACTTAATTTGGAGTTTATGTGCCATGATTTTCGTCCAACACCTCAAGCCCAAGAGGAGTGATGTTTCATTTTGCTTAAAATGGTCAATTTTCAGCATTTTGTTAGTCAAAGTGTCTTAGTTAAGTTAATCAAGTATGATTATTCAATAAAGTAAGTCTAGTAGTCATTTTCCAAGTCTAGAAAGGTTGTCTAGTCTAGTAATCATTTTCCAAGTCTAGTAAAGGTGGTCTAGAGTGTCTCTTCACATGGGGGAGTCATTTTCTATGTTGTAAGACTAGAAAAAGGGGTCAAGAATGTCTCTTCAAATCCCATGAAAAGCCAATTCGGGATTAACATTGAAGCATCATATTGTAACTATAAAAGCATGGCAGCCCATGTAAGAATGGAGAATTAATTGATATATTGAAATTGGCATTTGCCTTTGGCAATATCTTGTGGTGTTCATCATACCAAGGTTCTTGGCTGATCATATAGCCAACGGGTCAAGGTTATAAAGCTCTAGGTAAGATCAAACTAGATCATCGATCTGGAATATCCGTTGCTACTTGTATACGTTGGGTTCTTGAATCGATATATTCAATGGGTCTTTCGTGCAATCCGTATTCGCTTGGTATCGAGCAATCTGGTATTGATCTGATTTCCTATCATTTTATCCATATTCTGTCTTCTAGTTTAAAAAAAAACGAAAAAAAAAACAGAAAAAAAATCTGAATTCCTTCTCCATTCAATCTTGAGAAGTACATAAAAAAATAAAAAAAATCTTGTTGTTGGATCCTAAAGACTCCACCACCAAAAGAAAATTGTATCTTGTTTCTTAGAAAAAATACTTATTGTTCTTTTTGTACACGGGCATATCATTTGTTGAACGTGACTTGGAATTGCTTGTCTTGATTTGTTCTTATTCTTATTGAGCCTACATATGAGAATTTGAGTGGTAAAAGGCATTGAGTGGTGAGATCATTAGAGAGGAGGTAAAAGCCAATTGAGTGAATCATCTTGAGTGATACACGAGTGTTTTGTGAGGAATATATCATGGAGGATACTTTGGGCAGCAAGGTTGGAGAAAAAGATTTCACTATTGAGGCTATGCAACAACAATTTGCAAGATTTACAGCAATTCTTGAAAATATAACGGATCGTTTGGAGAGGCTTGAACAACCAGCAGCTAGGAGGCGTGAGATTGCTCAACCAAATCAATGGAGACGTAATGAGGAGTGGGAATCGAGGAGGAAGAAGAAATGGAGCCGCAACACCATGGAAATAGACGAGGTGGGAGAAGGCAAAATAATGAAGTTGATCGGGATTTAGGAACATCAAATTGAATATCCCCGCATTCCATGGAAGAAGTGATCCCAAGCATATTTGGAGTGGGAGAGAAAGGTGGATCTTATTTTCGAATGCCACAATTACTCCGAGGAAAAGAAGGTAAAGCTTGCTGCAATTGAGTTCACCGACTATGCATTAGTTTGGTGGGATCAATTAACCACAAATCGAAGGCGTTACGGAGAAAGATCGATCACTACTTGGGATGAAATGAAGACAACCATGCGTAGGAGATTTGTACCATCTCATTATTTTCGTGACTTGTATCAAAAACTCCAAACAATGACTCAAGGTAGTAGATCAGTGGATGAGTATTACAAGGAGATGGAGTTTTCAATGATTAGGGCCAATATTGATGAAGATAGGGAGGCTACCATGGCAAGATTCCTAAGCGGGCTGAATAGGAGATTGCTAACATAGTGGAATTACAACACTATGTGGAGCTTGAAGAAATGGTGCATACAGGCCATAAAGGTGGAAAGGCAACTCAAGAAGAAGGGTTCATTTCAAAAGAGTTACGTATCAAATTTTCAGTCTTCCAACAAGATGAAAGAAGGAATGTTGAAAGCAAGTGTTGGAAAAACCTCTAAAACTCAAACTGAGGCGTTCAAAACCAAGTACAATGAGGTTGATAAGGGAAAGGGTCTCAACTCCAATTCTCGAAATTGAGATATCAAATGTTTTCGTGTCAAGGGTTTGTACATATTGCATCTCAATGTCCAAACAAGAGAGTGATGATCATGAAGGTTAATGGAGAGATAGAATCTGAAAGTGAACATGAAGAGGAACAACTTGAAGAGACCATACCCGAACATGGAGAGCTTTTGGTTGTTAGAAGAGCTCTAAACATGCAAACAAAGATGGAAGAAGCTGAACAACAAAGGGAGAACATCTTCCACACAAGGTGTTTAGTTCAAGGTAAGGTGTGCATGTTAATTGTTGATGGAGGGAGTTGTGCTAATGTTGCTAGTTGTGAAATGGTGGAAAAATTGAATTTAGCTACCACGAAGCACCCCAATCCATACAAGCTGCAATGGCTTAATGATTGTGGAGAAATTCATGTGACTAAGCAAGTTTTGGTATCATTTTCAATTGGCAATTACAAGGATGATGTTCTATGTGATGTGGTACCAATGCATGCTAGCCATATTCTATTGGGGAGACCATGGCAATTCGATAGAAGGGCGACATATGATGGTTTTCTTAATCGATGCACACACAAACATCGTAATAAAAATATCTAGCTTGTTTCTTTGACTCCACAACAAGTGCAAGAAGATCAAATCAAAATGTCCCAAGCAAGAAAAATACGAGAGGCCGAGAAAAAAATAAAGAGTAAGGAAGAGGGGCAAAATTCGAGTGAAAAAAAGAGTGGAGATAATGATAAGAGGAATGAATTGAGTGTGAATGAGGGAGAAAAGGTAGAGGGCAAAAAAAGGCTGAATTTCTATGCAAAAGCAAGTGAGTTAAAAAGGGCATTAGTTGAAGAAAAGAGTGTGTTAGTAATGGTGTTTAAGGAGTCCTATTTGAACATAATGAGCTAACACCATCTTTGCCAAGTTCTTTTATTTCTCTTTTGCAGGAATATAATGATGTCTTTCCGGAAGAAGAGCCAAATGGATTGCCACCACTAAGAGGAATTGAACATCAAATTGATTTCATCCGGAGCGTGCTTCCAAACCGACCAAAGATACGAGCCAACCCTAAGAGACAAAAGAAATTCAAATGCAAGTGGAGGAGTTGTTGACAAAGGGTAAAATTAGAGAAAGCATGAGTCCTTGTGCGTACCCGATCGTGGTACCAAAAAAGATGGAGCGTGGAGAATGTGTGCAGTTGTCGTGCCATCAACAAAATCATTGATGAATTACATGGTCTTTGTAGTCTTCACTAAAATTGATTTAAAGAGTGGATATCATCAAATTCGAATTAAAGAAGGCGATGAATGGAAAAGCGCTTTAAAATAAAGTATGGTTTATATGAGTGGTTAGTAATGCCTTTTGGTTTAACTAATGCTCCAAGCACTTTCATGAGATTAATGAACCATGGTTTGCGTAACTTTATCGGCAAGTTTGTTGTAGTTTATTTTGATGACATCCTTATCTATAGCAAAAGCTTAGAGAACATCTTGATCATGTGCGTGAAGTGTTAAACACTTTAAGAAAAGAGTCTTTGCATGCTAATCTGAAAAAGTGTTCTTTTGCATGGACAAAGTTGTTTTTCTTGGATTTGTAGTAAGTGCTAATGGAATTGAAATGGAAAAGGAAAAAGTCAATGCTATTTTAGATTGGCCAATTCCTAAAAGCATTCTTGAAGTGAGAAGTTTTCATGGTCTTGCAAGCTTCTATAGGAGGTTTGTAAAGAATTTTAGCACCATTGCTTTGCACCATTGAATGAAATAATCAAAAGGAAGTTGCTTTTCATTGGGGAGAAAAACAGCAACATGCATTTGAACTCCTTAAAGAAAAACTAACTACGCACCTATTCTTGCGTTACCTAATTTTGATAAATCATTTGAGCTTGAATGTGATGCATCCTGAGTGGGTGTAGGTGCTTGTTTTGATGCGGGAGGAAGACCAATTGCTTACTTTAGCGAGAAGTTGAAAGAAGCACAATTGAACTATCCGACGCGTCGATAAAGAGCTCTAATGCTTTGGTGAGAGAATTGGAAACTTGGCAAAGACTACTTGTGGCCAAAGGAGTTTGTAATTCATAATCGATCATGAGTCTTTAAAATATCTCAAGGGCCAAGGTAAGTTGAACAAGCGACATATCAAATGGGTGGAGTTCATTGAATCATTTCCTTACGTGATTAAATATAAAAAGGAAAAAAACATTGTAGCCGATGCATTATCTCGGAGGCATGCCTTAATCACTACATTGGGTTCTAAGCTTCTTGGTTTTGAGTCAATAAAGGAAATGTATGACAATGATTCTGATTTCTCTTCTATTTATATAGCTTGTGAGCATGTTTTGCATTTGGAAAGTTCTATAAACATGAAGGATACTTATTTCGTGAAAACAAACTTTGCATCCCTAAATGTTCTATTCGAGAGTTACTTGTTAGAGAAGCACATGGGGGAGGTTTAATGGGATACTTTGGTGTGCATAAAACCTTGGAAGTGCTACGTGATCATTTCTTTTGGCCTTGTATGCGTGTTGATGTTGAGAGAATTTGTGAAAAGTGCATAACTTGTAAACATGCTAAATCAAAATCACAACCTCATGGAATGTATAAACCTTTACCTATTCCAAATGAACCTTGGGTGGACATATCTATGGACCTTGTTTTGGGTTTACCTAGAACAAGTAAGGGTAGAGATTCTGTGTTTGTGGTTGTTGATAGATTTTCTAAAATGGCACATTTCATTCCTTGTCATAAAAGTGATGATGCTACTCATGTTCTTTGATTTGTTCTTTAGCGAAATTGTGCGTTTGCATGGAGTTCCAAGAACAATTGTGAGTGATAGAGATGCAAAATTTTTAAGTCACTTTTGGCGTGTGTTATGGAGAAAATTGGGAACTAAACTTCTATTTTCTACTACTTGCCACCCACAAACCGATGGGCAAACTGAAGTAGTAAATAGAACTTTGTCTCAACTACTTGAACTTTGATTCAAAAGAACTTAAAGAATTGGGAAGCTTGTTTGCCATTTTTTGAGTTTGCATATAATAGGAGTGTGCATTCTGCTACTAACTTTACTCCTTTTGAAGTTGTTTATGGATTTAATCCATTGAGTCCACTTGATCTTGTTCCTATCCTGTTGAAGAGCAAGCAAGTCTTGATGGAAAAGCTAAGGCAAAATTGGTAAAGTTGCATGAAAAGGTGAAACTTAATATTGAGAAACAAACTGAGCGATATGTTAAACAAGCCAACAAGGGTCGAAAGCAACTAATATTTGAACCAGGAGATTGGGTGTGGCCGCATTTGAGAAAAGAAAGGTTTCCAACAAAGCGAAAGTCCAAGCTACAACCAAGGGGTGATGGGCCATTTCAAGTGATTGCAAAGATCAATGACAATGCCTACAAGATTGATCTTCCAGTGAGTATAATGTGAGTGCTACTTTTAATGTGTCTCGATCTATCTCCTTTTAATGCGAGAATCGATTCGAGGACGAATCCTTTCGAAGAAGAAGGGAATGATGAAGGTCATCCCGTAGTTACAACTCAAGGAAATAAAGAATCAAAGATGATTCATGGAGGGCCAATCACGAGCAAGAGCTAAACAAATTAAGCAAGCTTTGATGACTCTTGTTCTTTGAAATTAAAGAAAATGTGCAAGGAGCTCAATAGAAGGCCAAGTAATGAATGTTATTCAAGTTGTTGGGCCATAATGCATCTAATAAGTTGGGCTCAAGCATGGAACTGAATTGAAGACTTAATTTGAAGTTTATGGGCCATGATTTTCGTCCAACACCTCAAGCCCAAGAGGAGTGATGTTTCATTTTGCTTAAAATGGTCAATTTTCAGCATTTTGTTAGTCAAAGTGTCTTAGTTAAGTTAATCAAGTATGATTATTCAATAAAGTAAGTCTAGTAGTCATTTTCCAAGTATAGAAAGGTTGTCTAGTCTAGTAATCATTTTCCAACTCTAGTAAAGGTGGTCTAGAGTGTCTCTTCATATGGGGGAGTCATTTTCTATGTTGTAAGACTAGAAAAAGGGGTCAAGAATGTCTCTTCAAATCCCATGAAAAGCCAATTCGGGATTAACATTGAAGCATCATATTGTAACTATAAAAGCATGGCAACCCATGTAAGAATGGAGAATTAATTGATATATTGAAATTGGCATTTGCCTTTGTGAGTTGAAATTCTCTTTGTAGAGTTTTCAATTAATTAAGAACTTATCAAGATACTTGAGCAATATCTTGTGGTGTTCATCATACCAAGGTTCTTGGCTGATCATATAGCCAACGGGTCAAGGTTATAAAGCTCTAGGTAAGATCAAACTAGATCATCGATCTGGAATATCCGCTGTCTACTTGTATACGTTGGGTTCTTGAATCGATATATTCAATGGGTCCTTCGTACAATCCGTATCATCTTTCCTTTTGAGCTTGAATTCATAGGCCTTCAAATCTGAGAATAACTTATGGTTTGATATCTTTGTTAAGTTTATTGAATGCCTTAAAGCCATCACTTTCATTTCCCACTCAGCTGGGAGTGCTCTCAAGATCTTCATACACATTTCCTTCTTTTCCTAATGCAGATAACTCATTAGTTATCTCTTGAAACTGTGCATCCAACTGATCTAATGACTCTCTAGTCATCATTTTGAAATTCTCGAATTTTTGAACTGCATTTGTAAGCTTGTTTTCCTTATCTGCTCTGAACCTTCACAGATTAAAGTAATCTTTTCTCAAATTTCTTTTGTTGTCCTGCAGGATTTAACTTCGTTGAACATGGATTTATCCAATATCTTGTATAATGTGTATTTTGCCACATTATCCAAGTTATATCTCTTTCTATCTTCGTTGGGCCATTCACTCCTGGGTTTATTAACCTCAGCAACCCATTCAACATCATTTCATGTTGCTCTTACAATTGTGTTCACTTTGGTGATTCTAATGGTTCCATCCTCAATAACAAACCACATTTCATCATGAAGTGCAGAGAGATGTGCCTGCATACGAATTTTTTGATCATCAAATTCCTCAATGGTAAACATGGGAATACAAGATAGATTTGCTTCCATGATAATAACTTAGATTAAACCTTTTTTTTTAAAAAAAAGCTCAAGTGTTTATGTTTTTGAAAAATGAGATCTAGTTCAGTAACCAGTATGGAAGGTTCTTTGAACGCATTGATACCACTTGTAGGTCCCAATGGGTGCAGAGTGAAGTCTAGAAGGGATTCATTTAAAATCAGAATAACAAGAAAATAACTAAGTCTTTTAAGACAACTGTGTTAAGCTTCAGCAGAAGAGTTAACCAATCAACAGTTCCCTTAAAGAGCTGTTGATAGAGTAACTCAGCTGAGTGAAGTTAACTTTTTAGAAAATCAGTTTTCTTGTTATACAGCGGAAGTCTTACACCATTTTTAAGCTTAGTTTATCAACACTTATACTTTTTGAGTAGTTATTATCTAGTTGGATAGCGAATATAGCAATTGATTACAATGCAGAGTTAAAGTGTATTAAAAACAAAGAACATAGAAATTTTATAGTGCTTCGAGAATGGGGTAAAATCTCTACTCCACTTTTCTCCTACTTTAAGAGGAATCCACAAGTGCAATAGTAATTTCCTTACAAAAGTACAGTCCAAGATTTGTTGTGATCACACAACCAGATAATCTTCTAGGGCTCGGCTCTTTGCAATACAACTGTCTTACTACTTCAGCTCTTCGAATCTTCAGAGATTGATCGCACAATCCTCCTTCAGATTCAATCTAGGGTTGACCTTAAACTTTTACTTCCTTCAATCCTTGGAAATACTACCAAATCGGTACTTAAACAATTGGGCCAAGAAATACTACCAAATTGGTGTGTAAATGGGCCAAATAATACGATAAGAAAATTGGGCCAAGTTGGGAACTTAAACTTAAGCAAATTGATACATTTAATGAGCCACCTAGTGTTCATTTCACTATTCCTAATACTCTAACTCATCTCTAGTAACTTATTGTAATACTATTTTCCAATGCTTAAATCTATGAAATATTAATTAAAGTATTTACTAAAATCATTAAAGTATTTAAAGAACCAATAGTCAAATAAAATTAAAAATATCAATAATCTCATTGAATCAACTAATATCATGCTTTATATTTTTATCCCAAATACAGAGATTTCACATCAAATCTATCAACTATCTGAATAAAATGCCCACTAAATTATGAAAGAAATAAATAAACATTTATATATATATATATATATATATATTCACACAAAATTATAATATAATAATAAATTATAATCAATTAATTAAAATATTGAGGATCTCATAGTCGATATAATATGGGGTGTCACACCGTTCCCCCTTAAAAGAATTTGGTCCCCAAATTCCTTTCTAAAGTAACTCTTGGTAATTTTTCCTTGGTCGGTCGGAAATTGCCCACCTACAATAAAACCAAACTCCGATGCGTGACTAACCTGAAGCCTGCAAAACTACCATTAGAAAAGGGGGTTGGAAGGGTTTTCCAGCGTACCCTCTCCGACGCTCAAGTTAGAATAACTCTAGAAAGAAAAGTATGAAAATAGAATAGTATATAAAGTGTGTAAGGATAGTCTAAACTGAGGCATACCATTTCGTGAGCTATTTATAGGTTGGCAATTATGGTTTCATGTCCATCAAGTTAAATTAAACCCTAGCTTAACCCTTTGGTTTGGGCTTGATATTCATTGTGGGCTACACCTCTTTTAAGACCAACAGTTCAGGAAGCCCTTAACTTTGTTCATCAAAGGGGAGGCCCAACCCATTCATCAGTTCAGGTCCATTTGACTTGGTTTGGTAGAGGCCCCTAAATTACACCCATCATTAGGCCAAGATCTCGGTCCCAATCAGGACCACTCACTCAGGCCCAATTTGTTAGATAAATATTTTTATCAAGATTTTGATGATTATGTTTAAATGAGTTTTTATACCAAAAAAATGATAATAAATGTTGTCTAAATACTCCTAAATGATTTAAAATGTTTTTGCTAATTTTTGGAGTATTTCTTAGAATTTATTTTTTGATAAAAATGGATAACACTTTTGATGGTTTTGTTTAAATTGGTTTTTACACCAAAAACTGTTTATAAATGTTGTCAAAATACTCCCAAGTGATTTAAAATGTTTTTACTAATTTTTTGGAGTATTTCTTGAAGTTTATTTTTGATAAAAATCAGACAACATTTCAATTTGAAGGTCGACCGGTCGCCCAAAGCGTCGACCGGTACCTGAAGCAAATAATATCAAAACAGAATATTCTGAACTCTTAAAATCGAAGAGGGGGACCGGTCAGGTGAGCCAGGCCGACGGTCGCACCTAGAAGCGACGGCCGCACCCCCGTCGACCGGCCGACCCCTTGACGACTGTGCACGGATCACACTAATTTTTTCAAACGGTGAAATCTTCAACAGGGCAACCGGTCGCCCTATGCTATTTTGTGATAGCAAAATTATGCTGTTTGAAATTTTTGACAGTAAGATTTACTTTTGATTTTTGTACAATATTTCTACATCTTGTGATCTTCTTTTTGTAGACAAAAGTGAAGATAGAGGAGCCTATGTTGGTGAAGACTTCCCTATAAATAGAAGATGAATTGAAGACACAAGATACAACACATACAAGCAAAATACACAACAAGAAATCTGCAAATTGTTCAAGCTTTCATTTTTACATTCTTGTTGTAATAGCCTAAGTACTTTCACCTGCACATCTTTGAGGTCTAGGCTTTTTGATTCTTGATTACACTTGCACTCAATCTTTGTATTGGTTTCATAGAGTTATAATCTTGAATTTTGTCCATCATTCAACAAAAGACATCCTTGTGAGTATTCTTGTGGTAAGAATACACTTGGGTGATCTAGGTGATAGGTGTTTGAAGAGTATGGTACTCTTCAAAGGTGGTGAAGGAAGATTGTGGTAATCTCCTTGAAGGTGTTGTAAGAGGATTGTGGTGATCCTCAAGGTGTTGTATTAATTGTGGTAATTAATAAAATCTTTTTTTCTTTTTGAAATCTATCCCGGAGATACTGGGGTGGTAGAGGATTAGGCCCTAGGTGGGTTGAACCTCTTTAAATCAACGAGTGTTGTTTAATTTCCACATTTACATTCTTGTCATTTATTTGTTGATAGGAAAAAGAGGGTGATTTGCGAAAAATCGGGATAATCTATTCACCCCTCTAGATTATCGTAGCCACTTGGACTAACAAGTGGTATCAGAGCCAAACTCTTTGGCTAGCTCGTTCCGAGTAAAGAGGAAAGATCCATGGCTACGAATGAAGCTTATCTCACCACCGGCACCTCCACCAACAAGCCACCACTATTCGACGCCAACAACTACGTATTTTGGAAAGACCGCATGGAGTGCTTTCTACAAGGGTGCGGATTTGATATTTGGAATGTGGTCATTGAAGGAGTTGCTCAACCAACAACAAAATTGGAGGATGGTACCACGACTCCCAAGCCGTTCAAGGAATACGATGAAAATGACAAGAAGGCTTTCTCTTTAAACGGTAAGGCCTTAAACATTTTACATTGCTCTCTTACCGCCACCGAATATAATCGCATAAGAGGCATACGGTCGGCACATGAAGTTTGGGAAAAATTAGAAACCATCTATGAGGGCACAAAGAAAGTGAAGCAAGCAAGAAAAACAATGCTTGTGAAAGACTTTGAAAATTTCAATATGCATGATGGTGAAAGCATATCAAAAATGGTGGAAAGGCTTGACAACATTGTCAATCCTCTTGTGGCTCTTGGAAAAGTCATCTCCGAAGAAGATAAGGTGACCAAAGTCTAAATGCCCTTCCCGGCTCATGGTCCGAAAAGGTGACAAAGAATCACGGAAGCTCAAAATCTTGAGACACTCAAGTTTGATGAGCTCATTGGGAACCTCCTTATTTATGAAGTATATCTCAAGGAGAGGAAAAATTCTCAACCATCCACCTCTAAACCGGGTACGCAAAATATTATTAAAGGCTTAGCATCTTCTTCTAATAATGCTTATTATGCTAGTGATGAGGATGATGAAGAAACGGCGGCTCTTGTTAGAAAATTTGCAAAATTTGTAAACAAAAATAAAGCAAGAAAGCCAAGAGACAATTCTTGTTTCAAATCACGGAAAATCCGGCACTACATAGCCGATTGCCCAAAATTAGCGGAAGAGGAACAAAAGAAGAAAAAGCCTTTTCCGAAAAAGAAGGCGTTAAATGCGGACGTCAAAACTTGGGATGAATTACTTGAAACAACCGACGAGGAAGGAGAATCCGAACATGGTCGTATGGCCATAGATGATGAAAATACCGAGGTACGCTCTAATGCTTCATCTTCTTCCCTAGTTGATGAATTACAATGTGATTTTGATGAATTGCAAAATGAGTTTCAAAATTTGATTGTTAAATACAAGAATTTGAAAAAGAAGCATAAATAGCTTAAACTAGAAAAAGATAAATTATTTACTTCTTATGATTCTCTTGATAAGGCTCATGCTATTACTCTTACTATGGTCCGTACTCTTGAAACCGAAAAACAAACGCTCACAAATGATATTGAAAATTTGAAAAAGGATGTGCATTGATTCAATTTAAGTACGGATAAAGTCACAAACATTTTAGATGCACAAAGAGGTGAGCATTCTAAGTTAGGACTTGGTTACAAACCTTTTCAAAATGCTTTTAAGAAAAAAGACCAAGGTCCAACCTTTGTACGTGCTAGTAGACCTCGTATTATTACTTGTTTTTATTGTGGTAAGAATGGACACTATGCTAGCAATTGTAAATTGAAGAATAATTTTAGCTATTATTGGAGACCTAAAGGTCTCAAGGCTAACCCCCATGGACCCCAAAATTATAGGGTACCTAAAAATAATTCCTTTGTAGGTTATAAGGGTTATAACAACAATGGAAGATTCAAAATGGCTCGTGGACAGCGGATGTTCACGCCATATGACCGGAAAGAGAGAACTTTTTACCAACATCAAGCTCCAAGAAGAGGGTATGGTCATGTTCGCAATGGCAAATGAAGAATTCTTGGAAATGGAGAAATTGGTAACTCTTTCTTTCTCTTACTAATGTTCTTTTAGTAGAAGGGCTTAAGTTCAATTTGATAAGTGTTAGCCAACTTTGTGATTCAAATTATAATGTTGTTTTTAATAAAGAAAAATGCCTTATTTCCAAAAATGATAAAATTATTTGTGAAGCAATTAGAAAAGGCAATCTTTACAAAATTTGTACAAGTGATTTGGTTGGTCAAAATGTTTCTTGTCTTGTCGCCAATAATGATTTAACTAGTTTATGGCATAGGAGACTTGGGCATGTTGGATACAAAAATTTGCAAACTATTTACAAAAACCAACATGTAAAAGGACTAACCAAATTGAATTTTGAAAATCTTGGCTTATGTGACACTTGTCAAAAGAACAAATTAGTTAAGAGTAGTTTTAAGCCCAAAAATGAAATTTCCACTACCAAACCCCTACAAATGCTTCATCTTGATTTGTATGGGAATATTGGTACGACAAGTCTAAGTGGAAAACATTACACTTTTGTTATAGTTGATGATTTTTCTAGATATACTTGGGCTCTATTTCTTACAAATAAAAGCGATGCCGTTAATGAGTTTGTTAAGTTGTGTAGACTTATTGAAAATGAAAAGGAAGATACTATTAAGTCTATTCGAAGTGATCGAGGTGGAGAATTTGACGGTGAATTTAGAGTCTTTTGTGAAACCAAAGGATATAGTCATAATTTTTCGGCTCCAAGGACACCTCAACAAAATGGAGTAGCCGAAAGGAAGAATCGGACACTTCAAGAAATGAGTCGGTCCATGCTCAATGAATTTTCACTTCCAAAATATTTTTGGGCCAAAGCCGTAAGTACCGCTTGCTATGTCATTAATCGAGTTTATGTTCGTCCTAAAATGAATAAAACTCCATATGAGCTTTGGAAAGGAAAAACTCCAAATATTAGTTATTTCAAAATATTTGGATGTAAATGTTTTATTTTGAATACTAAGGATCAATTAGACAAACTTGATCCTAAGGCCGATGAAGGAATATTTATGGGGTATTCAACCAAGAGCAAATCATATCGGGTTTACAATAAGACTAGTGGGGTTGTTGACGAATCCATCCATGTCAAATTCAATGAAGCTTCTACAAAAGGATACCCAATGATGAAAGTGATGAAGAGGATATTGTTGAACCTATTGTTCAAGATGAAACTCAAAATGATCAACCTTCAAGCTCAAATGTTCCTCAAGAAGATAAAGGTGATACTTCGAATCTTCCAATAGCATTGAAATTTAAGGGAGATCACCCAAAAGATCTTATTATTGGTGATCCCCTTGATAAAGTAATGACTCGAGGAAAATTTGCCGAGAAAGCTCTAAATCTCAAAAAGAGCCTAAAAATGCTAAGGAAGCCATTGAAGATGAGGATTGGTTTTTAGAAATGCAAGAGGAGTTGAATCAATTTGAAAGGAATGATGTATGGGAATTAGTACCTTGTCCTCCATCTCAAAC
Source organism: Rehmannia glutinosa (assembly GCA_016081115.2). Classification (NCBI taxonomy): domain Eukaryota; kingdom Viridiplantae; phylum Streptophyta; class Magnoliopsida; order Lamiales; family Orobanchaceae; genus Rehmannia; species Rehmannia glutinosa. The sequence continues at coordinate 616,448 of JABTTQ020000906.1, read as the reverse complement.
CATTATTGGTACAAAATGGGTATTTCGGAACAAGCTCGATGACCAAGGCAATATTGTTCGAAACAAAGCAAGGTTAGTAGCTCAAGGTTATTGTCAAGAAGAAGGTATTGATTATGATGAAACATTTGCACCCGTAGCACGTTTAGAAGCTATTCGTATTTTACTTGCCTATTCTTGTTTTAAAAATTTCAAGCTTTACCAAATGGATGTAAAATCCGCATTTTTAAATGGTATTATTCAAGAAGAAGTCTATGTAAAACAACCTCCAGGGTTTGAAAATTTTTCTAGGCCTAATGATGTTTATAGACTTAAAAAGGCCTTGTATGGTTTGAAACAAGCACCGTGTGCATGGTATGATAGACTTAGCTCTTTTCTTTTGCAAAATGGTTTTACAAGAGGTAAAGTTGATACTACTCTCTTTATTTTTGAAAAAGGGCAAGATTGCTTATTAGTGCAAATTTATGTTGATGATATTATTTTTGGTGCTACTAATGAATCCTTGTGCAAGAAATTTTCTAAGTTAATGCAAGGTAAATTTGAAATGAGCATGATGGGGGAGCTCAACATCTTCCTTGGACTTCAAATTAAGCAATGCCAAGAAGGAATTTATATTTCTCAATCAAAATATACAAAGGAGCTTTTGAAGAAATTTGGCATTGAAGAAGGAAGAACCGTCTCTACCCCAATGGCAACAAACGTCAAGATTGACAAAGATGAAAAAGGCAAATCGGTTGATGAATCCAAATATCGAGGTATGATTGGTAGTTTACTTTATTTAACCGCAAGTAGACCGAATATTCTTCATGCCGTATGCTTATGTGCTCGTTTTCAAAGCAATCCCAAAGAACCTCATATGAGTGCCGTTAAAAGGATTTTTCGATATTTGAAAGGCACTATTCAATATGGTTTATTCTATACAAAGAATGAAAATTTTTCTCTTAAAGGTTATAGTGATTCGGATTATGCGGGAAATATTGATGATTGGAAAAGTACTTCCGGATCATGTCAATTTCTAGGTGATTGCCTAGTTTCTTGGTTTTCAAAGAAACAAAATTGTGTTTCACTTTCAACGGCCGAAGCCGAATATATTTCCGCGGCATTTTGTTGTACACAACTTCTTTGGATGAAACAAACCTTAGCGGATTATAAATGTTCTTTTGAAAGTTTTCCTATCTTTTGTGATAATATATCCGCTATAAACATTGCTCAAAACCCGGTTCGTCATAACTGTACTAAACATATTGAGATTCGACATCATTTTCTAAGGGATTGTGTTTCAAAACGAAAAATTGAGATATCTTTTGTACCATCTCAAGATCAATTAGCGGACATTTTTACAAAACCGCTATCTTCCGAGACTTTTGCGTCAACACGAGCTCGGTTAGGCATAATGCATATTGAATGAGGTCTATGATTGCATTTTGCAAGTTTTTAAAACTTAGGGGCAAAAAATCGGATTTTTGGTTAAAAACTCGGATTTTGGAAAAATAGAAAGAACACTAGGCTGGTTAGGGGAAGGCCGACCGGTCGCCCATGACGTCGACCGGTCGCCCCTCACCATTTTATGGTTTAAATCGTTTCTGTTTTCAGTTTCAGCCATTTTGGCTCATTTTGTCTATCTTTCGTCCCCTACGCACTTTTCACACAAATTTCACTTCAAATTTATTTTATTGCATACATTTTATATTTTGGACTTCATGAGGCTCGATTATCATCATCATTGTTTATCTTTACCGATTAGATGATAAGAATTTCTCCTTTTAATCTCAATTGGGTTGAACCCTTGAGAATGTGCTTGTATCTCGATATATTGTTGAAATTCTTGTATTAATATGTTGTTTATGATGATTGATGATGAATGTATATTGTGGTATTAAAATTGGTGATGAAATATTTTGGCTTAAACGAATACAAAGGCGTTATATTTCTCATGTTTTATTCAATGCACGCCAAGTGTTCAACAAAATGTTTCAATGAAAAATTCATCACCTACATGATTCTCTTGATTTGAAAAGTCTTATAAGTTTATAGAGATCAAGTTTTATCAATCAAATGAGCTTTTACAAATCAAATGAGCAATTTTTTCCCTTTTATTCAGAATTTAAGCCTAAATGCTCAATATGCTCGATAAATCTATAAAACTGCGCACTTTGATACAATTGTATGATGTTTTTATCGTGATAACATTATTTTTGATGATTCCAAAGGGGGAGAAACAAGAAAAACGCTCATAAGCTCAAAGAAGCGTAAATAAGCTCGCAAGAAAAGCTATTAGCTAAAGCTCTTAAAAGCCAAAAGCTATGGATTATACTTGGTCAATGTGATGTATTTATGGACTTTTATACTTGACTAATGATGATTTTGTGACAGGGGGAGCTTATAAGCTCATGATATTCAAGCTTAAGTTGTAAAAGCTAAGCTTTAAGCTTTTAGTTGTTGCTTGTGTACTTGTTCTTGATATGCATATTGATAGGGGAAGCTTGTGCAAAAATGATTTTGAAAAATCTTTGCTCCTATCCTTGTGTGTTTGTACTTATGATGAATCTTGCTTAAAATGGATTGATGTTTTAGACCGGAAAATTTGTTTTGTTTTAAAATCAACTTCCTAAAACTGTTTTGGTTTGTAATCATCAAAAAGGGGGAGTTTGTTAGATAAATGTTTTTATCAAGATTTTGATGATTATGTTTAAATGAGTTTTTATACCAAAACAATGATAATAAATGTTGTCCAAATACTCCTAAATGATTTAAAATATTTTTGCTAATTTTTGGAGTATTTCTTAGAATTTATTTTTGATAAAAATCGGACAACATTTCAATTTGAAGGTCGACCGGTCGCCCAAAGCGTCGACCGATACCTGAAGCAAATAATATCAAAATAGAACATTCTGAACTCTTAAAATCGAAGAGGGGGACCGGTCAAGGGTGAGGCCGACCGGTCGCACCCCCTGCAGCGACCTTGTCGCACCCCCGTCGACCCCCCGACGACCTGCACTGGATCGCACTAATTTTTTCAAATGGTCGAAATCTTCAACAGGCAACCTACGCCTATGCTATTTTGTGACATGAGAAAATTATGCTTTTTGAAATTTTTGACACAAGATTTACTTTTGATTTTTGTACAATATTTCTACATCTTGTGATCTTCTTTTTGTAGACAAAAGTGAAGATAGAGGAGCCTATGTTGGGAGCCTATGTTGGTGAAGACTTCCCTATAAATAGAGGATGAATTGAAGACACAAGATACAACACATACAAGCAAAATACACAACAAGAAATCTGCAAATTGTTCAAGCTTTCATTTTTACATTCTTGTTGTAATAGCCTAAGTACTTTCACCTGCACATCTTTGAGGTCTAGGCTTTTTGATTCTTGATTACCCTTGCACTCAATCTTTGTATTGGTCTCATAGAGTTGTAATCTTGAATTTTGTCGATCATTCAACATAAGACATCCTTGTGAGTATTCTTGTGGTAAGAATACACTTGGGTGATCTAGGTGAAAGGTGTTTGAAGAGAGTGGTACTCTTCAAAGGTGGTGAAGGAAGATTGTGGTAATCTCCTTGAAGGTGTTGTAAGAGGATTGTGGTGATCCTCAAGGTGTTGTATTAATTGTGGTAATTAATAAAATCTTTTTTTCTTTTTGAAATCCATCCCGGAGATACTAGGGTGGTAGAGGATTAGGCCCTAGGTGGGTTGAACCTCTTTAAATCAACGAGTGTTGTTTAATTTCCGCATTTACATTCTTGTCATTTATTTGTTGATTGGAAAAAGAGGGTGATTTGCGAAAAATCGAGATAATCTATTCACCCCCTCTAGATTATCGTAGCCACTTGGACTAACACAATTGTCATAACTTATTCGAGTCCAGGAGCCAAGAGAGCAGCCCAGAGCTCAGTAGGTTGGCCCACACATTTGAATCCAAATCTCATAGGATCTTCTTCCGAGCTCAGGACGAACCTTACAGATCGGGTCCATCTTACTTTATTATGGGTGATCTATCAGGTCTTACCTGTAGTTCGGTCATGAAGCTCAGAACTCAGATGAGCCTCGATTTAGACAAAAGCCTATCAATTTGGCCCATTTAGACAGGTCGATCCAAATTAGTCCCTATCAATAAATCCCCCCAATTATGTCCCGAGGTGTTTTCACTACGTCGGAAATAATTGCCTCAATTTAGTTAAGACCGACCTCTTGGGTTTTCTTGATCAACCCTTTTACATCTTGAGGTGTTCCGATCATTTCAGGCGTAGTTGCTTCAATATTGATGAGACTAATCTACTATTAGGGTTTTTCATTCCTCCATCTTAGTTATGTCCCGAAGTGTATCGAATACATTGGGCTTAATTACTTCAATCTTTTCCAAGACCGATCGGTTGCTAGGGTTTCTTACCCTTTAAGTTCCCGCCGATTTCAGTCACAAGGACGTCTTTCACCTGACAAGACGCTCTTTTGTCTTCTCAAGGTTGTCTTTAGATCGTTGGATGGGATTCAAACCAATGGTTCTGATCATCTTCCTCTTACTTCTCCTCATTATAAAGGCTCTTAGAAGGGGCATTTCACTTATATTAATACTCTCTCTCCTCCCATCCTGAGGCAATTTTCGGGAAATTTAGGCAATTTCCAGCGAGCTTTGAGCGATTTTTGGTAACCTTCTCCGGTGGCTCTACTTCTCTTTCATCTCTTACTTTCGTTCTCCTCTCAACTAGGTTTTTTCCCTCTTCTATCCTCATTTATTTATTTAGAATGATGACTTCCTCTACTTCCACCCATTTGGACCTTCTGAGCTAGTTAGGTGGCCCGATGAGATAAATCTTTCTCATATTAGATAGAATAATCCTGAGCTATCCGATCCCAAAGCCACATACTCGGGTTCTCCTTCAGAAGGGAGTCGTTCCCCTATAGAAATAAGAAAATCGACCTATAACATATCTCCCAATGAGAATCATAGTTTTTACCATACAGTTGTGACCACTGAACCTATATATAATATTCGTAGGAATGCCCACACGGATAAGCCTTACCGACCTCCCCCTGGCAGCCTTACCTTCTTTGTAGGTCAACTAGATGGGGGACTTAGATTCCCTATCCACTCTTTTATGACCGATCTCTCTGCCATGTACAATGTTTCCCTAAATCAACTTGCCCCCAACTCTTTTAGAATTATGTCGGGATTTTAAATAGTCGCTAAATATTTAGGTGTTGATCCTTCTCCCGAGCTATCTTTTTCTTTATTAGAAGTGAAGTCTCTAACACCTGAATGGTTGTTTTATATCACTGCTCGAAGTGAGGCTAAATTCCTTGGCAAATACCTGCCCTCCAACAAATTTTGGAAGGATCGGTGTTTTTTTGTCTTTCCATCTGAGTCTTGGTCATTTCCTCACGAATGGATATGGTCCCTACCATCCAAACAAAAACACGATCCTAAGAAACGCTCTCCCGAGCTCCTAGACCTTATCCAAAAATTTACTGCCATCATATATGACCTTTCTAAGCTCATTACCCCCTCTCTTCTTTACTCGGGTATGAGTTCCGAGGTTGTTTCCTTGGAAAGGGACATCGATATGACACTTCACATTTACTTCCTTTCATATCTTTACCTATTATTTTACTAACTCTTTCTTTCCTATGCAGACATAACGTTGGCCAACGCAGTGGCAAAATGAGAGGAAGCTCACAAGAAAGTGAGCTCGGTTGCCCGAGCTACTTCCTCTCAATTAGGCGAGATGATCATGGGCTTGCCTGCTATGGGCTCCCAATCTACTAGGACAACTTGGCCCTCCTCTACTGCAGATATATTGGCTGAGCTTACCGACCCGAGCAGTAGACCTACTCCTATTGCGTCTAGAAAAGGCAGTTCCAATACTGACCTCCCTTCTTCCAAGAGGTCCAAGGCAGAGCCGAGCTCTTTCGACCCTGAAATCATGATTCGGAGCCCAATCGACACCCGAACAGATTTTCTTCACGAGGAACTCTGCTTTGAAGAATAAGGATAGTTTGCTGGTAGCTCAATACATTCAAGAGCATTGCCCCACTCCTGATCGATTAGCCCTCGATAAGCATTCTGGGCCCGAGCTGGTGAATTCCTTCTGCATGGATAAAGCCTAAGCTCACGTGAAGCTATCTGCCATCATTGCCAGAGCTCGGACTGGGTTTGCTGACCCATCACTGGTGAACGAGCTGAACATCCTCAAGAAAGATAACTCAAGGCTAAAGGCTCGAGAGGCAAGCTTTTGGACACTGCTCGGGAGCAAAAGGACAAGCTCCTCAGCTTGAAAATATCAGTGACCAACTTGGAGGCGAAGGTCAAGGAGATGGATCAAGAAAATACCGATCTGAAAGCTGAGCTCAAAGATGCATAGGTCTAAGCCCGAGAGGAAGGCATTAAGATTGGTCGTCATGATTTTTTGAAGTCCGATAAAGATTGGTCTTTAATCAGCCGCACTTGAGATGATGCTTCCTTAGTTTTGAGGAATTCATTGAAGTCTTGGCAGGAGGGGTTGTCCAGTACTACGACTTTACCTTCGATCAAGTCGAGCTCCAACTTTGGGAAAAAAGCATCCACGAGCCATTCGACCAAGACGGCCCTCGGAAATCCCTCAAAGATCTATAGGGTTTCCATTTTTCCAAAGTAGCTGATGCAATCAACAACTCCTTGGACGAGGTGTTTATTGATGCTTTGGATGACTAGTCTTGGATGGCAGATCTTGAAGCCCCTCTAGATGAGGCCACAACATCGGGAGTTCCTGAAGAGACTCAACTGCCCCTTGAGAAAAATCCCGATCTCTAAGCTTCCCTTGAAACTGATCTCTCGGCTCAGGACTATGAGTACGAGAACCTTATTTTGTAGTAATATTGCTTGTTTGTAATTTCTTAGCTTTTCAATTTGCCTCTTTTGTAATTGTCTCGAGCTGGACATGTTGTACTTTCTTGATCAATGCAAGTCTTATTTTGCCTTTGGAAATTTCTTCATTTAATATTCTATGTATATTTCAACTCTTTTCATATTTTGTGGTTATTTCTAAGGTGTTTGGAGTTTTGGCTTGAGCCGATCTCCAAACACTTGATCAAAATTTCATTCAAGGGAAAGTTTCCAAGCTCAAGCTCAACTTACCCTTTGGGTCATCGAGCCCAAGGTGTTTGGAGATCAGCTCGAGCCAAGCTCCAAACACTTGATCAAAATTCCATTTGAGGGCAAGTTTTCAAGCTCGAGCTTAACTTACCCTCTGGGCCATTGCACCCTAAGTGTTTGGAGTTTTGGCCCGAGTCATCTCTGAATACTTTATCAAAATTTTCCATTCGAGGGAAAGTTTCCATGCTCGAGCTTGACTTGCCCTCTGGGCCATCGCACATGAAGTGTTTGCAGTTTTGGCTCGAGTCGATCTCCAAACACTTGATCAAAATTTTCCAATCGAGAGCATGTTTCCAGGCTCGAGCTTGGATTACCCTCTGGGCCATCGTGTCCGAGGTGTTTGGAGTTTTGGCTCGAGCCGAGCTCCAAACACTTGATCAAAATATTCCATCCGATGGCAAGTTTCTAAACTCGAGCTTGACTCATCCTCTAGGCCATCACGCCCGAGGTGTTTGGAGTTTTGGCTCGAGCCGTGCTCCAAACACTTGATCAAAATTTTCCATTCGAGGGCAAGTTTCCAAGCTCGAGCTTGACTTACCCTCTAGGCCATCGCGCCCCAGGTGTTAGGAGTTTTGGCTCGAGCCAAGCTCCAAACACTTAGAAGATTTAACCAATTTAGCAAAAAGAATTCGACAACTTTTCAGATAAGTGAGTGCTATATTGATTATTGAATAAAAGAGGAAACTTGCATTAGTTCATACATCATTTCTATTTTCAGGGGTAGTACTTCTTCAGGTTGCTAATATTCCAAGCTCGAGGCAGTTTCTTCCCATTCAGCTCCTCAAGTTCATAAGCTCCTCCAGCTAAAACCTTGATCACCTGAAGTGGACCCTCCCAATTCGGGTCTAATTTGCCTTTGTTTTCACTTGCATAAACTCCCTCAGGATCATATCCCCGACTTGAAAGTTTCTCTTCAGCATTTTACTATTATAAGCTGCTTTAGTTCGTTCTCTTATCCTCTCCATTTGCAGAAAAGCCATCTCTCTTTTTTCATTTATCAAGTCCAAATCTTCGCGTGTTAACATCTCATTTTTTCCCCTAGAAAGTTTGGATTCTATGAGTTTCCATCCCGATCTCTGCTGGTATCACTGCACCCATCCCATAAACTAAACTGAAAGGAGTTTCTCATGTGGCCTTTTTCGGATTTGTTCTGTATGCCCATAAGACTGAGCTGAACTCTTGGACGCATGCTCCTCCAGCCCTCTTAAGTTGAGTTTTAAGACCTTGCACCAAGATTCTATTGGTTACCTCCACTTGCCTATTAGCCTGCGGATGACCTATCGAAGTGAAATATTGATTTATTTTCATCTCTCCACACTAGTCTTTTATACTAGCTCTACTGAATTGGGTTCCATTATCCGAAACAATGATCCTTGGTACTCGAAATCGACAGACAATGTTTTGCCAAATAAATGTCATCATTGCATCCTCAGTTATATTTGCAAGTGCTTCAGCCTCAACCCACTTGCTGAAATAATCTATCGCCACCAAAAGTAATTTTTGTTGTCCCGAGGCTGGAGGAAAAGGACCCGCGATATCAATTCCCCACTTAGCAAAGGGAAAAGCCGACCTCATAGACATAAGCTCCTCAGAAGTGATGTATAAGCGGCGCATGCACTTGGCATCTTCACAAGCCTTCACCAACTTTTGAGCCTCGGTTTTTAGGTATAGCCAGAAGTATCCCGCTCTCAACACCTTCCTAATCAAAATCTTAGCTCCAATGTGGTTCCCGCAACACCCTTCATGTATCTCTCTCAGCACACATTCACCTTCTTTTTTATTATCAAGACACCGTAGTAATGGTGTCCCAAATCCCATCTTATATAATTTCTCCCCAATAATACAAAAACGAGTTGCCCAAATTTTAACTCGAGAAGTCTCCTTTCTATCCTTCAGGAGTATGCTCTCCTTCAAGTATGCCATAAATAGGAATCCGCCAATCATCTCCTTCTTCCAATACCCCAATTTCAAGGCTCAGCGCTGAATCTTTCGCCACGAGCAAAGTGGTATGTTTCTCCTGAAAACTTTCAGCTGAGCTAGCTATTTTTGATAAGAAATCTTCTCTAGTATTCTCTTCCCTAGGTATCTGATAGATCTGCACCTTTCCCAGTGTTTCCTCCGATGCCTTGTATGCATCCACATACTTTTTCATTCTTTCTTCTTTTACCTTGAACTCACCCATAACCTGCTTATAGACCAATTGCTAATCCAAATGGACCAGCACATTCATTGCTCCCATCTCCACGGCCATGTGAATCCCTCGAATGAAAGCCTCATACCCAGCTTCAGTATTCAAAAGCTTGAAGTACAGTCTTACTGTGAAATCACTTTCCACTCCTTCAGGGCTTATCAGTATGATGCCTGCTCCACATCCTAAACTAACCACTGAACCATCTACAAACAAGATCCATGCCCCTCCCTCACTTGGAGCTTTTGTCGATTCCTAAACAAAATTTGCCAAGGTCTGAGCTTTAATTGCCGTTCTACTTTGAAACTCTATTTCATACTCGCTGAGCTCAATAACCCATTGCACCAACCTCCCCGCGACTTCCAGTTTACTCAAAACTGCCTTCAAAGAAAAATTAGTTCTTACCATGATTTTATGTGAGAGAAAATATGGCCTAAGCCTCCTCACCGTTGTTACAAGTGCCAACCCTTCTTTCTCAATCTCGGCATATCTAAGCTCAGCATTTCTCAAGACTTTGCTAACATAGTACACCGGCTTTTGCACCAACCATTCTTCTGTCATTAGCACCGTACTAATCCCCTATTCTCCCATAGATATGTATAAATACATAGGTCCCCATGTAATTAGCTTAGTCAACAAAAATAGATTAGCCAAATAATCTTTCAACTCTTCAAAAGCCACCTGGCATTCCTCGTCCCACTTAAACTTCTTAGATTTCCACAACACTTTGAAAAAGGGTAAGCTTTGCTCTGCCAAACAAGATATGAACCTGTTCAAAGCAGCCAACCTGTCAGGCTCTACAAGTCTTTCATATCCCAAGGTGAAGTCATTTCTCTAATAGCTCTCACCTTCTCGGGATTAGCTTCAATCCCCCTTGAAGTCGTATCCAAGAATTTTACCGACCTGACCCCAAAGGCACACTTCTTTGGGTTCATCTTCATTCGATACCTCCTCAATGTATCAAAAGTCTCAGCTAAATCTCTCGTGTTATTCTCGGCCTTCACACTTTCACCAGCATATCATCCACATACACCTCCATATTTCTCCCGAGTTGATTTTGAAACATCTTATCTACCAACCTCTGGTATGTAGCCTCCGCATTTTTCAAACCAAAGGGCATAACAATAAAGCAAAAGGCACCAAATGAAGTAATAAAGCTTACCCGCTTCAGGTCCTCCTTTGCTCGTCTGATATGGTGATATCCCTGGGACGCATCCATCATCCGAGGAGTTGACATCCTGTAGAATCGACAAGTCAAACATCCTCCGGGCATTCCTTATTTAAATCTAAAAACCAATACACATCCTCCAATCATCCTGAGTTTTTGGCACCAAAACCGCATTAGATAACCATTCTGGAAATTGTATTTCGTGAATATGCCCTGCCTCCAACAACTTCTACACTTCAGCGCGCACAATTGAATCCTTTCAAGGACCAAAATTCCTCTTATTCTGCTTCACATGTCTATACGAGGGGTTTATATTCAACCTGTGCTCAGCTATGTTAGGATCGATCTTTGACCAAATCCCTTGCCGAACATGCAAATACATCCATATTCTCGCCTCGTAAAATTCAGTCAACTCCCCCCTCGTATTCCCGAGACAACTCCCAATCTTTGTGACCTTACTAGAGTCCCCAAGGACCAACTCTATGGTCAATAACTCCTCATTCGGCAACACATGCTCAATTGGGTCCTCATCTAACTTGATAATTTTCTCCTTTTCCTTGCCATCATCATGAGCTCTCCCTCTTTGAGCCATCTGGAGGTTTTCCATATACAATTTTCATGCCATGTACTGATCTCCTTCCATTTCCTCGACCTCGTCATCCACCGGGAATTTGATTTTCAAATGATACACTGAGACAACAGCCTGGAACGTATTAAGGGAAGGTCTCCCTATCATCACATTATATGACAAGGGTGCATCCACCACTAAGAACCGCACCATCCTTTTCTTCCTATGTGGTTCCTTACCCAAAGAGATGAGAAAAATAATCATCCCCAAAGGCTGAATGATACCTCCGGCAAAACCAACCAGGGAAGTAACAACCACCTCTAACTCAACCTGTAGATCCATTTTCTTATAACACTCATAAAAGATTATATCAGCCTTATAATTTGGTGTCATCGTAATACCAAGGGCATCACTATGAGAAGTTAGGATGCCCCGACTATTCTTGGGGCGAAATTGAATGCTGGGCCCAATGGATATCTGCCTTATCTTCATTTGTTTCTTGGCTCGATGGAATGTTGTTGTTCTAACATAGCCCTTCGAGAATCTCTGCCCGACAGTCCTCCTATCACCTTTTGAACCACCCCCTCTGCGGCGGTGGTGGGGGAAGATCCTTGCCTTCATCCACCCTTTTCTCCGGCTCTTGCCTCTGCTGGTAACTATTTTGACCCTTTCGATAATTACCCTTTGTCCTCCCCCTATCTACATACACAAACTCCTTCAAATGACCTGCTTGGATCATTCTCTCAGTCTCATCCTTCAAATGGGTTCATTGATACGTTGGGTGGCCATACTCATTGTGGAACCTACACAACTCTAAACACTTCTCCTTCCTAGGTGCCTCATCATAAGTTTTTGGCCACCTCAGGTCAGGATGATGCTCAATCGCCATGAAAACATTCCCCTGGGGGGCCACCAGTGGAGTGTACTTCTCATATCGAGGCCTTCCCCCCATCAGCTCGGGTTTAGGGAGGTTAGGCTTCTTACTAGGGGCCCTCTCATCTCAATCATCCTTTCGCTCCTTTCTCTTATCTCTTTCCTCACGGTTCATCTTCTTTGACTCTTCCACATTAATGTATTTCTCAGCTCTTGCCAAGAGTTCATCGAACGTACATGCTGACTCAATCAACCAAGACTCAAAGAAATCCCCATCCTTCAAGCCCTGGGCTAGGGCATTGGCCAATATGTCCTGAGTCGCCAAATGAAACCTCAAGCTTTGCCTCCGTGAACCGCTAAATATAGCTCCTCAGCCCCTCATTATCCTTCTATTAATGTTGAACAACATCAGTGGAGTCTTTGATATCTCCTACAGCTAGTGAATTGACGCAAGAACATTGAGCTGAGCTCATCAAAAATCTTGAGAGAACTGGGCAACAATTGACTGGACCACTGTTGTGTCGACTTAGTGAGGGTGGTTGGGAACACCTATAACATCACCCCATCAGAAAACCTGTGGAGTATCTCCATATTCTCGAAGTGACACATGTGATCCCAAGGGTTCGTGGTGCCATCATACTCAAAATTCAGGGCTCGATACGAACAGGGGAGTTCATCAGCTATGATTTCTTCAGAAAAAGGGGTTCCCCTCCTAGATCGGCCTAGCCTGCCTCCAGACACCTTCTTCTTCAGCTCCCTTACCTCTCTATGTAAGTCATCCATCCTCTCACTCCAATCAGGATCAATTTCGTAGCCGTTTGAGTGAAAGTCGCATAGCACTCTCATCCTCCATCACCGCTTGCTCGCGACCTCGCCGCCTCCTCCAACCTGGGAGGTCTCATCTCATTCATCGACCCAAGATGCGCCGCCCCCCATAGGCTGAAAAATTCCTCGTCCTACTACTCACCGCTTTCCACAACTTCCTTAATGAAGGAAGACATGTAGTCCCAAAGGGTGTGAGTAAGGTTTAGAAAGGGGTTGAATAAATCTTACCACTTTTTGATTTTAGTCCTTTTAAGATTATTACGAGTTAACTCAAATTTGTGTCCTTGACGGACAAATTAAGTTAGTTATTCAAATAGAGTTAGCCACTCAAATGCACTTTCGATAGAGATGTTGATAGAATAACTCACTGCTTAACTCGAACTTTAACTTGGTTGTGTTGGTTTTATCGTGAAGACTTAACACACTTTGAATTGTTTTAAACTTGTTTCAACACTTGATTTTAGCACTTGATTATTAATCAGTTGGATAGCAAATATGAGTTTATCAAATAGATATGATGTAAGTATACGAAATATAAATGTCTTTGAAAAATAAATGACACAGTTAATTTTTATAGAGGTTCGAAGATGGGGTAATTCTTTTAATACTCTCTTCTCCAACTCCTGGAGGAATCCACTATGTAATAGATCTGTTTACAAAGGAGTCAACAGTCTAGAGATAGCCTTGGTCACACAGCTGGCTTCTCTTCCGACTCTCCTTTTCTTCAGGGCAAACTGCCTTTGCTTTGACTCACTTTCTCAAGCTTTTGGATTTGATCACGAAGCCCTCCAATAACTTGATACTGGTTCGACCTTGAACCTTTCTACAATCCTCCTTGGAAAGTAGACCCCTTTTGATTCTTCAAAAGTTTCCTCTTCAGCAGGTTTGAAGTTGTCTTTCCTTTACAGCTTGTGTTGGATCGATTTCCTTCGAGTTTCAGGCTTGAGGATTTGCTTGAATATAATTGAGAATATTGCAGGTTAATGGCTTGAATAATGATTGCTTGTTCGTGATTCAGGTAACGTTTTCTCAATGAATTTACTCAGCCTTTTATAGTGAACTTTTGAAATATTTCCCGTTGAAGAGATAGGCTGATTTCAAAAGTCACTTGTGTTCGTTGGCTTGTATTGTTGCAGTCCTTGATGTTGACATTTCCTCGTATTTAATGTCTCTTGCAAAGATTGCGGATTTCGACACTTGCGTGCAATCTTCCCATTGGTTTGTTCCTTTTGCACACAACTGGAACTAACACTTTATCTCTAACAACTTTAACATGTTACCATTCTGAGTAACATTCTTGACTTTCATCAACGGATCTCATTCAGTTGTCTTGACTTGACTGCAGTCTTTTATTCCCCAGGTGACTTGAGTTAGCTTCCAATACTTGGATGACTCATCTGTCACTTCAAATTGAGACTTGGATTCTTGAGTTGACTTGACTGACTCTTCACACGGCTGATTCACAGCTGATACATCTTCAGTCGAGTTCTTGACTTTCCTTCTTAGCCATATTCAAATTTGTCTCGCGGTGAGTCTTCACTTCGATCTTGATTGACTTCTTATATTTCCAGCGTAGGCCGACTTGACTTTGACTTTTCCAAATTTATCTATTACATTGTAAATTACAAGGAAAATGGGGTGCCAACTTTCTAGTTTAAGTTTTACATGACATTCATCAAAATATATGAAATAAATTTCCCAACAAGACATCTGTTGGAAGGAGCTAGGCTCCAAACCACCTCCTCCCATCCCAGTGTCGTGCCCCCCTCACTGCCGGGAAAAGGGCACTCAACTCCAGCACCAGGTGCATATGGGACATGCACATTAGGCGTATCGATTGAAGTCTCCTCCAGATCATCCTCCAAGTTCTGACGCACTTCTTCCATAACCACCACTTGAAACTCACATATTAAACTCAATGAACGCACAGACGGTGCCAATTGGTCTGTCGAAAATTAACCACCTCCAATAAAACCAAGCTCTGATACGTGACTGACCTAAAGCCTGCAAAACCACCATTGGAAAATGGGGCTGGAAGGATTTTCCGGCGTGTCCTCTCTGACGCTCAAGTCAGAATCACTCTACAGAGAAAGGTATGAAAATAGAACAGTATATAAAGTGTGTAAAGATAGCCTAACCTATGGCATACGTTTGTTGTGAGCTATTTATAGGTTGACAATTAGGGTTTCGTGTCCATCAAGTTAGACTAAACCCTAGCTTAACCCTTTGGGTTTGGTACTCATTGTGGGCTACACCTCTTTCAAGCCCAATAGTTCGGGAGGCCCTTAACTTTGTTCCTCAAAGAGGGGGCCCAGCCCATTCACCAGTTCAGGTCCATTTGACTTGGTTCTGTAGAGGCCCATAAATTACACCCATCATTGGGCCAAGAGCTCGGTCCCAACCAGGCCCACTCACTCAGGCCCAATTGTCACAACTTATTCGAGTCCAGAAGCCAAGAGAGCGACCTAGAGATCATCAAGTCGGCCCAAGCATCTGAGTCCAAATCTCATAGGATCTTCTTCGAGCTCAGGACAAACCTTATAGATTGGGTCCACCTTACTTTATTATGGGTGATCCATCATGTCTTACCTGTAGCTCGGTCATGAAGGCCACAACTCAGTTGATCCTCTATTTAGACAAAACCCGTCGATTTGGCCCATTTAGACAAGTCGGTCCAAATTAATCCCCATCACTCCTTATTTCTTCTTCAGTTTCCAATGTGACATTGAGTGTTTTAAATGTCATGGGAGGGGTCATAGAGCTAGCGAATGTCCGAATAGAAGAGTGATGGGGATTCGGGTTAATGGTGATGTAGAGTTCGAAAGTGAGAATGATCATGATAATCCGAAATTGGAAGAGGGTGCGGAGGTAATTAAGCCGGTAAGGGGCGGTGTGTTATCACTAGTGACACGTAGAGTTTTGAATGTTGAGCCAAAGTTAATTGATCATGAGCAGCGAGAAAATATTTTTCACACTAGATGCTTAGTTAAGGATAAAGTGTGTAGTATGATCATTGATGGAGGTAGTTGTACAAACGTGGCTAGTGCGAAATTGGTGGAGAAGTTGGAGATTCCTACACTTGAACATCCAGGACCGTATACACTACAATGGTTCAATGATTGTGGCGTGGTACGAGTTAATAAAAGAGTGTTAGTGTCTTTTCAGATTGGGGGTTATAAGGATGATATATTATGTGATGTGGTGCCAATGCGGGCTTGTCATATTTTATTGGGTAGGCCATGGCAGTTTGATAGGCGAGTTGTGCATGATGGATATACTAATTGCTATACGTTTGAGCATGAGCGGAGAAAGTTCATACTTTCATCTCTTACACCTACAGAAATTTATGATGATCATGTGAGGATGAGAGTTTGTGAGTCAAAAGAAAAAGAGTATTCGGCAAGTGAGCAAAAGAAAGAAATAAAAGCCGAGAAAAATGAGAGCTTGAGTGAAAATAAAAATAGAGAGTTTGAGAGTTTGGCCAAGGGTAGTTGTGAGATTCGAGAGATGGCCAAGAAAAAGGAGAGCACAAAATTTGAGTGGGCCAAAAATATGGGGGAAAGGCCAATGAGGTAAAACAAGAGAGAAAATTTGTGCTTATGATTAAAATGAGAGACATTAGGCGAGAGTGTTTGAATGCTAACATATTTGATAATATTTTGCCTAGTTCTATTGTTTCTCATGTGCAGGAATTTGGGCAACCGGATGAATGTGTGTGCCGTTTCACATTTGATCCGGGTGGATTGATATAATTGTTCAATCTTTGGGGTCCAACGTTTGGATTCAAGGACGAATCCCTTTCAAGAGGAGGGGAATGATGAGAATCCAGTCACGAAAGATCCGGACAACACCAAATGCAAGCTATCTCGAGTTCTTGAAGACTATGTAATTGAGTTCTTGAGTTCTTGTATTTATTTATCATAGATTAGGTGTTAATTTCCATTGTTTTGAGTTATTTGAGTGGCCAAGTTGATGTTAGAGGACAAGTATATTGAGTCTAGAGTCATGTTAGTTAATCATGGGTCGAAAGAAAGCATTGACGATCGAAGAACAAGAGATTGCGTTCAAAAACGTCCAAGCGCGTCAATAGTTTTCAGCACTGGCAGGGTTTAGTACTTTGGCCATAACTTTCTCTACAAAATTGATATTGAGCTGATTCAAGATGCTATAGAAAGATAAGAGAAAGGGCCTGGCCGTGCTTATTTGCACTGGCAGGGTTTATCACTTTGGCCATAACTTTCATGAAGATGTCAGGGGCTAGTTACGTGAATAACACGGCCTGGCCGTGCTTATTTGCACGGCCTCGTTCACTGAAGACGTGACGAACACGGTCGTGCTTTTTGCCGCGTTTTTTGAGTCTGTTCAATTTTTCGTTTCCTTTTTGGTTTTGAGTTGATTCCTAGTTGGTTTAGGGTTTGTTTTGAGTCGCCTATATAAGGCAAACACTTGCTTATTTTTCATAAGAACTTTGATATTGAATATTGAATTGAGATTTTCTCTTCAACCCTTTGGGTTTTTCCAAGAGCTTCAAGATTGTTCATCTTGTTGCGAATTCCGACTTATCAAACAAACTTTCGCATTTATTTGTGGCGTCTACGCATACCGAGTTCCTGCTTTTCTAAACAACGGGTCGAGGTTTTCACCAATCTTTAACCGAACTAGTGAAGATCTTGGGTTAACAACATATTGTTATTGGGTCGTATGTACAATTGTTGCTGCGGTTCACATCAATAGGTCATGAAATATGATTCATATAAACAATGTCGCTATTTCTCAATGAAAAGAATGATATTAGAAAATTCTAAGGCATGGGTGGAATGGTTGCGTTCATGAGTTTCTGAGATTTCATAGTACATGGGCTATCACTATAAACCACATGGTTCTCATTCCTATCTCAAGAGCTCAAACGAAAGCTGTAGTTACTTGTGTCTCAAGATTTTGAATCAAGATTCATGCTTATTATTCTACTCGAATTCAACCTGATTCGATGGTAGCCTCATTAATGTGCTAATTATTTTACTGTGAAACTAAAATGAAATCCAAGAAAATCGAAAAAACTTCTTAATTCACTAGGCATTAGGACTAAATTGTCGCCAACTACTATAATTTTTTTTTATTGATGTATGATCCTCAGAAAATTAAACATGATGCGATTCACATAAAGAGGGTAACAACTGAACAGGGTTGCTCCTTATGTAAGGCGGAGGAATTAGTCGACTCGGGCCCCAGAAAAAAACAAAATTTAGGGACCCATATTTTTTGTATACCTTTTACTGTAGTTATATAAAACATAAGTAATATATTAATCAAAACACAAGTACAGTCTGGTGGTTGGGGCAGCCAACTCAAAATTTGGAAAGGGCAAGCACTTGAGTTTGAGTCTTCTTGGTTACAAAATATTTTTTTATTTTTTGTGATTTAAATTAAACAAAATAGAACCTCTCCCACTAAGAATGAAGGGTCCATATTCTTTGGGCCTTGTAGACTTTCAAGTTGCTAACAAAACTATCACATTTAATTTTGGGCTTATGACAGAAATACCCACCTTTTTTAAGTTAATACCAGTATTTTACGCTTCCCTATGCAATTTTACCTAAATTTACGCTTCCCGGTGCAATTTTACCTAAATTTACGCTCCCCGCTCTTTTTTTACACAACAATACGCTCCAGCAAAAATTCCCGGAAAATTTTACGCTTTGTTTCAACATTGTTTCAAACATGTTTCTGTGTTTCAACATTGTTTCAAACATGTTTATTTTAATAAAAATAGGTAAAAAATTGTATTTAAACATCGAAAACTTCATTGAAACAACAAAAATATATCAGAACAACATTAAAAAGGGTATGGAAACAACCCAGAAACAACGTAAAAAAATATTTAAAACACAACATGAATAAAAAGAGCTTAAAAATAGGTAAAAATTGTCTTTACACATTGAATACTACATGAAAACAACAAAAACAATTATTAGAACAACATTAAAAATATTATAAAACAACACCGAAACAATAGAAACAATGTACAAAATAATATATGAATAAAAAACAACATAAAAAATAGGTTAAAGTTATTTTGAAACAACGAAACAACAAAGAAACAACATAGAAACAATAAAGAAACAAATTTAAACAACCTCGAAACAACTTATATAACATATAAAACAATGCAAGAACAAAAAAAACGAAAAAAAATAAAAATAATCAAAAAATAGCAAGGAGCGTAAAAACAATTTAGGTACAAAAGTAAAAAAATCGGCACAAGAGTAATAGGAGCGTATTGTGTGGTAATGGTACAAAAAACAGCGTAATCTGTGTAATTTTCCTTTAATTTTTCTTAAGGTCCTAAATTAAAATTTCCTAAATTAAAAACAAAAAAAAAAATAAAAAAAAATTTATATTGCACAACTTGATTATACTTACTTGATTAATTTTTTTGCCACAAAAACTGTAAAGCGAATTATATATAAATAATTATTTGGATTTTTTAACATGGATGTCATTTTTTATCTAAGGGAGATGCCATGTTATTTTAACTATAAAGAACTATTTTATATATTACACATTATTCTTTTCTTTAATTATTTTATGTTGTCTTTAATTTTTTATTTAAAAAAGTGCTCAATTTAAAAGTTCGACTCGGGCCAAAAATTGATAGGATCAACTCCCGAATCAATATAATGATCCATAAACAAACAAGATTCTAGCATAGTTTTTGGGGATAAGAGTATACCTTCCGCTATATTTATGTCTTATGGTGTTCTCTATCCTACCAGTGTTTTCCGCTACATTTATGTCTTCTGGTGTCCTCTATCCTACCAGTGCAAATACTCGGAATAGCATCTTAGGTCTCCGATTGTCACCCATATGCGCCATCATAAGGCAATACCTTATTTGGTGTTGATCACTGCCGCACTTGAGGCGTTCCCCAATTTCAACCAACATTGAGAAGGCTCGTGAGACTTCATATTGCAGTGCGGACATTGTTTTCTTTGTGTCTTCAAATGATTTTCTTTTTCACCATTGTTTTCAACCCTTCTTTTGTGAAATTTGTGTTGTTCTCCAAAAGTTTGTCCAGCAATTGGTTTCTTAGAATTGTCGGTAGTTCCCCTCAGCTGCGGTCCTAGTCGACTCAACCTGCTCTCAATTTGGGTTGCTGCTCTAACTGCTGCTTCATAGTTCAATTAAACAGACAATAGCTCCTTCTGTAATTCATGTCTCAATCCCCGAGTGAACTTGTAGATTCTCTCGTTTTTAGTACTTATTGCCCCAAGTGCGTACTTAGACACTCGGTGAAACTCATATACTAAGCTACTGCCATACACCCTTATCTTAAACAATGGAACTCATCTTTACGTGACTCTCTAGCTACTAGGGGAATGTATGGATTTCTGAACTCTTGCATAAAATTCACCCACGTTCTTTCAAGATTTTATTTATTCCACTTGCTCTCAACAGCGATTCGCCACCCGATCTCGTCTTTGCGCCAACTTCTAAACGAAAAACTACTAAAGTGACATGTTGTTCTTGTGTATAGTATAGGGCAGAGAAGATGCTCTCACTCTTTTCTAACCGCTGATCTACCTTGATGTCATCAGGCTCTCCCAGAAAGACTAGCAGATCGAATCGCAAAAACCTCTCAAGTACCCTATTGTGGTTGTCAAGCGTTGGGCTAGGGTTATGATGATTCTGTTGATGTGTAGTTTGTTTTTGCAGGAATAATAACAATTGTTGCATGACTTGTGTATTCAAGTTATCACCGACAGTATGTGGGGACGGCGGTGGTGTTTCTATAGTTGGGGTCCTCTCTCGATGTGGGTACGATTCAAAGTGATGATTGACGCGTGGTCTGCCTCTACCCCATCTCTCAACCATCTATATTGAGAAGATAAGATTAATATATAAGCGATGACTAATGAGTGTATCTAATTGACTCATCTAAACAAGTACAATAATCAGAACACAACAGAATCCAAATGACACTACATCAATAATAAATCGATAAACTAAGACAACACATCCATCCCGTCAATATCTCTAGCAATCTATCATAACACAGATTCCTTAAATCAATACTCGAATTCCAACTTAAGGTTATCGGGTAATTGTATTCCACCACAGGCAGAGATCCTATCCTGGTTTAGATAAGGTGTAGTTTCTTTTTGCACCAAAGCTCGATACCATATGCAATGCCCCAAATTCGATAAACCAAAATAATCACAAAAATCCAAATTATCAGAGTGCGACTCTGGATTTTTACCAACTTAGGATCCACAAGAGTAATTATCCAAAAGTATAATAGTTGAAATATATAACTTGATGAAATCTACGTCTATCTAAAAGTCCACAAAATACAGAGTAGACCCAAGTACATAAACTAAGTATATTACAAATATTACAATAGAAGTCGTAACTTAAGAAATAACTATTAAAACGACAAATAAAGTAAAATTGATACAAATCAGATTTTAAATAAGTTTTTAAATTGAAATCCAATTTTGACAGTGTCCAAATAGCTTGATTTGATTGCAATAAAATACTTAAGATGAAATCATGAAAACTTAAAAAGACTTTGTTCTAACAGTATTGTGTTTGGGATATAAGATTGAGAGAGAGAAATTTGTGGATATAGTTACAATAATTTGTTTGGCATGAATGATTAATTGGGATAAAACTTGAAATGTCAAAAATACCCCCAAACATATAATTTTAAATAATATTGAGTTTTTCTTTCTAAAAAAATAAATGTTAGAGTTTTTATTTGCAGTTACGAACTTAGGAATTTTATTTTGGGAAACTATATCAGAATGCTAATTTTAGTACTTTGAGGCCATGAAACTTAAATAATTCATGTTTTAGACAGTTCACTACCAAAGTCTGATAATTTTGAAACTGTGGTATTAGTTTTATTTTATTTTATTATTATCATCATTATTATTAAGAAGAAAACCACAATGAACCAAAAGATATATAATAAGTTTATGGAACAAAGTAATATTTCTTAATATTTATATCTATTATTAAATCGTGATACGTAAATTCATGTAAGTACTTAAAAAACTGATACACATCTTGTTGAAATGGAAATGACAAAGAAGTAACGGTTGTGATTGATTGTACTTTCATTTTGCCTATTTTTATTTTCTAAGTGAATAGTGATAAAAAAAATTTAAAAAGTGAAAATTGGATGTGTAGAGAAAAATAATGATTGTCTTGATGTGATATAGAATCTTTTTGAGATATTAATTGTTTGTGAAATATTTTGTGGAAATAATAGTGTAAAGTAGTGTCATGCAAGAAAATTAAATAAAAAATAAAAAACTAATCCAAAACTAGACAATATGAATCTCATTTTATTTCTTTTGTTATCAAGATTAAAAGGTAAAATAATAAAAATAATGCTAAATTAAAGAAATTATCGAAATCCTTATATAAATAGGATGAAGAGATAGAAATAAATAGTACTATTAGGTATTGAGAAGTGTGAGAGGTAAAGAGAAAAGTGAGTTAATTTTGAAGAAAAATGAGATTTTGTTTATAAAAAAAATTCATTGTTTCCACAAACAATCACATCTCACAAAATTTTCTCTCAAAAAATGAAAAGTTAAACAATTAAAGCTCATAGTTTTCCTACCATGAGCTTATAGTTCAAGTGGTATCGTTCACCCTTTGTAAGGGTATTGACCAGAGTTCGAAGCCTGTATCTTTTAGTTTCTTTGAAATTTATACCCTCCCCTCCAACCATGACTCCTAACTTATTGAAAAGAAAAGGCTCATAGTTTTCTTTTCTCTCACAGAAATGGAAAATTGCTTCTTTTTTAAAATTGATACGCGTCTTACATTTGCATTTGTATAGGTACTATATTTTACTTTTTCTTATTCATTATTCAATGCTACATTTTACATCACTAGTAAGGTGAAGGTGTGTTGCGCGTGATCCAAATAATTTTAGTAATTTAATAAAAAATATAATCTTAATTAGTTGCAATTATTATTGAATAAATTATTTTGAATTTATTGTGAATGTAGTTCATGTATTTTTGATCTTAACATAAAACCTACAAGATTAAAATTAAAGTTATATATTGCATGAACTCTATCTTAAAAGATATTATAATTGAACTAAATACAATGTGCATTAAAAAAACTTAAAAGAAATATAACTAAAAAAAGCTATTCTATGAAATAATTTTGTTCAACTATGAGATTAGTGAAATATAATATAACTTAATAATTTTACTGAAATAATAGATGATCTTGTAGATAAGTAGATATGGTTGTACTTAAACTAATATGAATTAAAATATGTTGAAAACTCTTGATATTTTAAAATATTTTATTATAGTTAAATATATATGGATATGAATGATTAAATAAGTTCAAAAGAACTAGATTCAATAAAAAATTAAAACTTGGTTTTTAGACAAAATATAAAATTTAAAACTTTAGGATAAAATAATTAAAATATTCTATATGAACTTATAGCTGCACTAATCATCCACTTCTTTGATTTTGATGGATTAAAAATTCTTTTTAGTTAATTTAGGAGATTTCTTTGCATTAGATGCATTTTACAAACAATTACGCACTCATAAATTTATTAACCATGTAGAATTACAAAATCAAAATTATTTCTTATATATAAATATTTATCCATAAGGCTTATATTGTTTAAATTTGAAAGTTCATTAAAATTCAATATTTTATTCATAAAATTATATTAAACAATAAAAATTAAAATTCATATAGTATTTTGATCTTTAAATAAGTTTTTGACCTATCAAATAAGACGACGTGGTCAACAGATATTTGAATTTTTGGTTTTATTTAATCAATATAGTATCATTTTGATTATTATTGCTAACTTTATATTATTGTAATTATTATTTTTATTTAATTGAAAGACTATAATATGAAAAATTAAAGAAATTATCACTTAAATATAAATTTGGACGTGAAAGGTTATATGCATATCTATCTTCATATGAATTTTGTTTACTAATATTAATGACCAATACTTTGGTTATTATATTATACTATTATTACAACTAATTATTTTGGAGTTTGTGTAAGAGCACTTAAGATTAACTATTTTATT
This sequence comes from Rehmannia glutinosa, assembly GCA_016081115.2. Classification (NCBI taxonomy): domain Eukaryota; kingdom Viridiplantae; phylum Streptophyta; class Magnoliopsida; order Lamiales; family Orobanchaceae; genus Rehmannia; species Rehmannia glutinosa. Next base: position 592,600 of record JABTTQ020000906.1, on the reverse strand, counting down.
TGTATTTATTTATTTATGTTTTAAAATCACCTTGTTTCTTCTCTCGATTTACTATAGATTTATATCAATAAGGAAAATAAATATGAAAAATAAAACTATAGGTTCATAATGCATAATACTTACGTTTAAACGACTAAATTTATCCAATGCAGAGTTCTCTATATATGTTGATAATATATAATTAGGTTGTTTATCTCCAAACCTACTTTTAATTTAGAATCAAATCTTTTTTAATTAAATTTTTAGTACTATCTCTTTTTCCGTAAATTTGCTCATTTTTTCCCCTTGAAGTCTAATAATAATATTTTTTATTACTCATAAAATATATTACATTAATATGGTTATGCATGTTGCTTAATTTTTAAAAGATCATAATATATAAATTTCTTATATAAATTTTTGAGATATATATGTTTGGAAAGGCTTTGAGGTCTAATTTAATATAAAATCGATCAATCTTGTTGAAATTTCAAAGCATTCAAATAGTTATGATAGGTAAAATAAAAACTGACAATTCTTCAAAAGAATTTGGGACATAGAAGGTCACTCGAATTTATATTCAAGCGATATATAAATAATAATTAACTGAAGTCAAATTATACTTTTCCTTTTTAACTTTTTAGCACTTAAGTAGAAAATCAAAATAAGTTCAAATATATAAGGAAAAAACTTAATCAACTTTTATATGTTTGAAATACATAAAACTTTAAAAACACTAAGAGTGGTCATCTTTAAAATAAATTATAACTATGAAGAGAAGGAATATTAGGTTTAATATTATATAGAATATAAATTAATATTTATTTCTAAAAATACATATGAATATAAAATTTTGGCAATTATAAGTTTATAAACCATGTATGATTTAAAAATCTAAATTTTTCCTTATGTGTGTGTGTGTATATATATATATATCACGTGAAAAAAAAATAACTCTAAATCTTTTTTAAACATGAGACTTTCTTCTAGTTAATACAAAATATGCCAAGAAAATACTCTAATAAAAAAATTACTTTCACATTAAAAATTAATTTTTTTTATTTTAATTTCATCAAATAAAAAAATCTTACATATATTTTATTTTAAATTTTAAATTTTAAATTTTTATATGATATATATACCTTTTAATTTGATTGTTATTATAAGAATTTATATTGTCATATTTATTGTTTATTTAGTTAACAGAGTATATTAGAAAAATACTAAATCTGATTCCTGAATCTAATTTAGGATGTAAAAGGTCAAAGAATTAATGCAAATTTTAGAGTTTTTTCGTATAAATTCTATATATATGCTTTTGAGGTATGTTTGGAAAGCTATTGAAACATATTTTAATATGAATTTAATTTAATTTAAATATTCTTATTACACAAAAACTTATGACATAAAAAATAAACTTTTAGTATTTGAAAAAGAATTGGGTATATGAATGGACATTTGAAATTATATTTAAATTATATTATAAAAGACAAGTTCAATCATACCCTCTTCTCATACTATTAAATACATACTAATTAGGGTTATAATAGGTAAATCAAAAGTTTCAAGAAACCTTTTAAGTGATCCACACTTTTATAAGAAGTATAGATATAGATATAAATATAGATAGATATAGATTATTTCTAATGAGTAAACATTAAGTCCAATTAAAACAAGAAAAGATGCACATAAAATTTGACAAGAAAACAGAAAATAGTATTGTACGTTTCTATTTTTTCTTAAACAAAAATGTTTTTCATGTAAAAAGAAATTACATATAAATATTTGCATCCAGACGCTGTCTTATGTACCTATCTAAGGCTTTTAACCTATTTCCCTCTTTAGAACTGTAATTTTTCTCAATTTAACCTAACCAACAAAATAGTGCAATTTACAACCTCCTTTCAAAACCAAAATGAAAATAATCAGAGCTACAATTACATTAACATGAAGATCAACTGATATACAAAATCGTCATTTCTACTAGAAAAGACTCCTCCAAACCATAACCAGGACATTGCAAACAATTTCAGCAACTATTAAGAAGGTCGCAACAGTTTAATAAAATATTTTACACGGACTAATTCAACTAATACAACAATATTCCCCAACATAAAACCAATAGAAAATGGAAGCAATTAAGCACAATCTACAATATTTGGACTACTTGAGAAAAGAATTTAAAGTTGCCAGGCTTATCACTGTGATGCAAATTTGCAGGACCAAAATTGAGTTTTCAAAGTGTACGTTCCTACAACAAACGAAACACCATATTATGTCCAAGAAATATCCTATTATGGAAGTAAGTGACGAGCTCGAGTAAAACAGATATTTGCTCATATCCAGTGAGTAGATTGAACAGGGCAAAAAGATATGGAAAAAAATTGAAATAAAATGTAAATCGAATTTCGGATAATATAATTAGGTCTCAATTATATAAAATAAGAAAGTGAATTTGATGTGAAAATAGCCAATAACGAGCAAACCTTGTTTGGAGAGGAGAGAACTGAGATGAGCTTAACCTGAATTAGGGTTCTACTCTTTAGGCTTTGAGGTAACAGAGCACGGTCCTTTTTATTGTGTCATTTTTGTAATACATGGTTGTTGCAGGGTCATTTAGATCAGTTGACATCTCTTTGGGCTGAAGGATTCTGCAAGCAGACCCCCAGTAAGAGCCGATAGTGGAAGAGGCAGTGGCAGAGAAGTTTCAAGAGGAAGAGGCATAGAACCAAGAGGCCGAGGAAGGTATATAAGTGATCAACCCCCAAGAAGATACCTTAGATATTGGATTAGAGGAGACAATCCATCAGTTAACTTGCCTGGAGAAGGTGATGAGCAGTTAATTCGAAGGGTAAGACAAAGAAGAGATTAGTGATAGGGGGAACTGATTAGATGTATTTTTCTTGTAAACTTCTTTTTGAAATTTGTGTACGTGCTGCCTGAAAGAGATCAATAAAATGAATTTTCGTTCATCTCTTTTGAATTTCAGTACACAGATATTGTTAAGTTTTGGCATTATCAATTTGTTATATAGATTTTGATGATGCTGAGAAAATTTATATTAGAATTTTGGCACCCCTAAAATGTTGTAAATTTTGTACTTGTAATTCCTTGTGTAATAGATAAGAACTAAGTTACAAAATACAACTCAGTGGATGATCAGAAGACTCTTATAAGTGTTTTGCAAGAAGACAAAAGAGTTCTAACTGAGTATGAAGACTCTCATTTGTGTTCGTGATATTCAAAAGACTTACAACTAAGTTAGAACAAGACAAAAGACTAACAACTAACTCAAGTTCAAAAGACTTCGAGAATACTTGAACTTTAGCAGAATAAAAAATGTCAGTTAAGTAAAAGTTGTTGGAAAATGGTGTATATAATCTTAATGGCCACAGTAAAATCGAGAGAAGTCGAAAGCGAAAGAGTTGGACTTTTGTCTTTAAGATGAAATTGCCCGCTCACGGTGTGTTAACTTAAACCGGCAATCGCCTCCCAAGATACAACGACTTACGTCTTGTGATAGCAACACTACAAATCACAAGACACTTCGAACTTTTAGTGTTTTGAACTCTCAAGACTTTTTATCTTTGAATGCTATGTGAATTTCAAATTTTCTCATGCATGAAATGATTAAAAATGGTTTATATAGAGCTCCTGTGCCTCTTCAGATTAGGTGCAACCCCTGGTTCGGATCGGCCTTGACCGTCGATCGCTACCAGTGGTTAATAAAATTTGCGATCCGATGGTCCCCGATCGATCTGTCTGAAGGCGAACACACCTTTGGCATACACCTCGCACACCGGACAGACGCGTCCGATCACGGTGCCCGTCGGCAACAGACGATCGGTCGCCGCCACGTGTCGCCACTCATACGATTCGCCAAATCATCGCCACCCGAGCCCTCGCCACGTCACCGAGCCACCGGATCAACCCTGGCTCAATTTTCCAAAACTTTAAGGCTCATCAAAGCTCCACGCGATGATGCGTCGTACAACAACGACGATCGGTCGGCGCCACGTGTCGCCACTCATATGATTCTGCCAAATCACTGCCACCCGAGCTGCCCTGCCACGTCACCGAGCCACTGGACTAAACCCTAGTTCGATTTTCCAAAACTTTAAGGCTCCTCAAAGCTCCTCGCAATGATGCGTACGTGCGAAGTGCAAAGTGCGCCTCGAAAGCGTCCAATGCGACTATGTGCGCGTCGGCGCGTGCCCGCTCTCGTCCTCCGGCTCGGCTCGGGCGGTGCTCCGCACCGTCCCGGTGCCTTTTGAGCTAGCCAAAAGGCTAGTTAAAATTGACTTGGTCCACTAGGGTGTACCATAAGGAGTTCCACTTGATTACTCCTTATTAGTGGTGAAGCTCTTTATTAACTAGTCAAACATTTAATATGTTTCATATGTGGGATATGGCTTTCCATATTCCCACCCTTTTATATTCCATATATAAAAGCATTTTAAGTGGCCCACTTTATGCATTTATTTCTCATTCACCCGATATTGGTAGACTGATCTACCTGCGGCGTAGATGACGTTTATCTCATTTATTTCATACTTTGAATAAATGACCCCACTTAAATAATTGGTCAAAATCGGGTCAAAACCCAATTTAATAAAACCAATTCCAACAATCCCCCACATGAATGAAAATAAATGCATATGAGTATGCAGACACTAAGAGACTTCAAACGGAAAGCTATTGCATCAGGAGAGGTAGCTTGTGGCTTTGAACCTTCCTTAGTGGAATACTATCGGATTTACTAGCCGCATGTGACGCGATGTCTTGAACTTTTCACTATTTATGTAAACCAAAACAACAAAGATCCACACAATATCTTTCCTAAAACCATTTGGTTCTCACGGTTGTGTCCATTTTGGCCCTGACACCATCTTGGATTCATAAGTGTTTCGTTGAAGCGGCCCGTCTTCACACTTATATAGGTGATCTCCTATTAAGAGTATCCTGTCATACTCCACTTCTTTAAAGTATAGGAATCATTAAAATTTTATAACTTAACCTCACCACATTCAAGCAGATTTCTTCACTTGACAGAAAATGAGTAATATGCTCCAAGTGTTTATCCGAATATTCATAACTTAGTTGTCCGATTGAACCAAGGTCTTGGGATCTCCAATTCACAAGGTTGGGTTACCGTTATGAACACTCTTATTTTGTGGATTTTAAGCCCATTCCTTTCGATAAGTAGTATACTTGATCTCTATTCAAACCTTTAGTTAATCGGATCCACTAGGTTTTTTTCGATTTCATGTAATCGATAGTAATAACCCCATTTGAGATCAATCGCTGACGGTGTTATGTCTTCGACGTATATGTCGAGACTTACCGTTGTACATACTATTTTGAGCCCTTCCTATAGCCGACCGACTATCACAATGTATCATGATTGTAGCCACCGCTTAGCCGAAGAATATCCTCTAAAAAGTTGTGAAGCCATTCCGCTTCTTCACCACTTTATCCAACGCTATAAACTCGATTCCATCGTGGATCGAGCTATACATGTTTGTTTACGGATTTCCATGACACCGCTCCACCACCAATGGTAAAAACATAACCACTTGTGGACTTGGAATCTTTTGAGTCGGATATCCATTAGCATCACCGTATCCTTCTAATACAACCGATATCTTGAGTAATGTAATCCATAATTCAAGGTGAGTCTTAGATACCTAAGAACCCTTATCAATGCCTTCCAGTGGTCATTTCCAGGATTACTCGTAAATCTACTCAGTTTATTAACTGCGTAGGCAATATCCGGGCGTGTGCAGTTTGTTACATACATTAGACTGCCAATAACCCGAGAATATTCTAGTTGAGATACGTGCTCGCCTTGATTTTTAGTTAAATGTAAGCTTAAATCAACAAAGGCGTTTTAGGCTGAGGACCGTCATACGTATTGAACTTTAAGATCTTGTCTCAATATAATGAGATCGATAAAACAAGTCCACCGGATGTTTTAGAGATCTTAATTCCCGAATAACATCTCGCTATACCCATATCTTTCATATCAAAATGTTTGATTAACATTTTCTTAGTATTCATGATTATTTCATGATTACTACCCATAATTAACATGTCACAACATAAAGACAGATAATTACATAAGCATTAGGTGTGTCTTTAATGTAAACACATTTATCACACTTGTTAATTTTGAAACCATTTGACAAAGATAGTTCTCAAAATTTTTTGTGCCATTGTTTGAGGAGCTTGCTTAAGGCCATACAATGACTTAACGAGTTTGCACACCTTCTTCTCTCGTCCGAGCAACAAACCCTTCGGGTTGTTCCATGTAGATTTCCTCTTCTAATTCACCATTTAGAAAAGCCGTTTTCACATCCATTTGGTGTATCTCAAGGTTATGCAACGCTGCAATAGCAATGAGAACTCTAATAGATGTGATTCTTGTTACATGTGAATATGTATCAAAGAAATCAAGGCCTTCTCTTTGTTTAAATCCCTTAGCTACTAACCTGGCCTTGTACTTATCAATAGTTACATCAGCTTTATATTTCCTTTTAAGGATCCACTTGCATCCTAAAGGCTTATTTCCTGGTGGGAGATCTACCAACTCCCAAGTATGATTTTGCATAATGGAACCTATCTCACTATTAATAGCTTCTTTCCAGAATGGAGCTCCTGGACTGGACAATGCTTCACCAATTGTCCTTGGTTCATTTTTTAACACATAAGTTAGAAAATCTGGACCAAAAGACTTAGTTGTTTTGGCCCTTTTACTGCGTCTTGGTTCTTCATCACTTTGATGATCACTATCGGCAGTATCACGTGTTCCTTTGCTAGAACTAGCTTCTTTCCTTTCTTGACAAGGAAACACGTCTTCGAAAAATACAGCATTCCTTGACTCAATAATTGTACCTTCTTGTACATCTGGAATTGCTGATTTGTGCACTAAAAATCGATATGCACTACTGTTATTTGCATATCCAATGAAAATACAATCGATTGTTTTAGGCCCTATCTTTACTTGTTTGACTTAGGTATTTCTACTTTAGCCAAGCACCCCCACACTTTCAGGTATTTGTAGGAAGGTTTTCGACCTTTCCATAACTCATGCGAAGTTTTATCTTTATTTTAGTGTGGTATTTTGTTAAGAATGTGGTTAGCCGAGAGAATTGCTTCCCGCCACAAATCTGAGGTAAACCAGAATTTATCAACAAAGCATTCATCATCTCTTTTAGAGTTCGATTTTTGCGTTCAACAATACCGTTTGATTGTGGTGAATAAGGAGCTGTCGTTTGATGAATAATACCAGAATCTGAGCAAAATTCATCAAAATGAGCTCCATATTCTCCACCTCTATCACTTCGAATTATCTTAATTCGTTTGCTTAGTTGATTTTCAACCTCATTCTTATAGCTTTTAAAAGCTTCTAAGGCCTCATCTTTACTTCTTAAAAGATATACATAACAGTATTTTGTGCAGTCATCGATAAAAGTAATAAAATACTTTTTCCCACCTCTAGTTTGCACAAACTTTAAATCACATATATCACTGTGAATTAACTCTAGAGGTTCTGTTTCTCTTTCCACCGAGTGGAATGGTGTTTTGGCCATTTTTGCCTCAACACAGATTTCACACTTGTGATGTGAATCTATTTTAAAGTTAGGTAGTAATTCCAAGTTTACTAACCTTTTCAAAGTGTTAAAATTCACATGTCCTAATCTAACATGCCATAAATTTGAACACTCAAGAAAATAAGAAGAAGCATTAATTTTATTGCTTTCAAAGTTTCAGAGTACATTCATTACATTCATCTTGAACAGTCCATTATCTAAGAACCCCTACCCTATGAACTGTTCATTTTTTCATAAGTACAAACTTTTGAGCCTCGAACACTAATCTAAACCCTGCCTTAACCAACAACGATCCTAACACTAAGTTCTTCCGAATGTCTGGAACATGAAGGACATCAACGAGAGTCAGCTCCTTGCCCGAGGTCAATTTCAGCACCACCTTGCCGAGACCGACAATTTCAGACGTTGCATGATTCCCCATGTATAGCTTCCTTCCATTGATAGGAGTATACATTGAGAACATGTCTTTGTCGGAGCATATGTGGCGTGTAGCACCTGTGTCCACCCACCATTCTCTCGGGTTCTCCACCATATAACACTTGTTGCCTTCATACACAACAACCGAGAGATCAAGCTCGGACATATCAATTGGTACTGATTTGTCCTCGGTCACATGCACCTGGTTCCGATTGGCCTTTTTAGGAAGACGATAATCTTTAGCCTTGTGATTCAGTTTTCCACAATTGAAGCAGTTCCCTTTGAACTTTTTAGCCTTCCCCTGTTTCTGATTATTCCCCGGGTGCTTTTTGTTCTTGCTAGCATTGGGCTCCACCAAGTTTGCCTTTGCCTCCATACGAAGCTTGCGAGACTTAATCTCAGACTTGCGATTGTCTTCTTCAATTCGCAATCTGACAATTAAATCTTCAAGCCCCATCTTCTTCCGCTTATGCTTCAGGTAATTTTTAAATTCCTTCCATAGAGACGGTAGCTTCTCGATAATAGCAGCTACTTGAAAGGATTCACTCACAACCATCCCTTCTGCAATTATATCGTGCAGAATGAGTTGGATTTCTTGAACCTGGCTTATCACCGTTTTAGTGTCAACCATCTTGAACTCAAGGAATTTGCCGACAACAAATTTCTTTATGCCAGCATCTTCCGTTTTGTACTTTTTCTCTAAAGAGCTCCACGGCTCTTTAGCAGTCTTTACCGAACAATACACATTATACAATGTGTTGTCCAGTCCGTTGAGTATGTAGTTCCTAAGACAGAAGTCGCTTTGACTCAAGCATCGAACGCCATCCTCTTCTCCTCATCTGTTCCTCTTCCCCACAAATTGGGGCATCCTCTGTAAGGAAACGAGCAAGGTTCGTAGTCGTAAGATAGAACAACATTTTCTGATTGCCATCTTTTGAAGTCTGAACCCCCAAACTTCTCCGGTTTCTCTCCCGGTGCTGGTGCTGGTGCTGGAACTGAAGACGTCGAACCCATTTGGTATACACGGAAAAATTTCGTCTTAAATTGTTGGAAAAGCTGATGGTGTATACCGAATGGCCACAGAAAATCGAGCAGAGTAACAGAAAGTCGAGGCAAGAGTTGGACTCTTTGTCTTTAAGACGAAATTGCCCCGCTCACGGTGTTAACGGAAACTGGCAATCGCCTCCCAAGATACAACGACTTACGTCTTGTGATAGCAACACTACAAATCACAAGACACTTCGAACTTTTAGTGTTTTGAACTCTCAAGACTTTTTTATGCTGAATGCTATGTGAATTTCGAAATTTTCTGATGCATGAAATGATTCTGGGGGCTGGTTTATATAAAGCTCATGGTGCCTCTTCAGACTGGGTGCAACCCCTGGTTCGGATCAACATTGACCGTCAGATCGCGCCCTGTGGTTAACAACTGCGATCTGATGGTCCTGATCGCATCTGTCTTAAGGAACACACCCTTTGGCATACACTCGCACACACGGATGACGTCGATCACGGTGTTTGTCAAAGAACAGACGCATCGATCGGCGCCACGTGTCGCCACTCATACGATTCTGCCAAATCACTGCCACCCGAGCTGCCCTGCCACGTCACCGAGCCACTGGACTGAACCCTGGTTCGATTTTCCAAAACTTTATGGCTCCTCAAAGCTCCTCGCGATGATGCGTACGTGCGAAGTGCAAAGTGCACCTCGAAAGCGCCCAATGCGACTATGTGCGACGTGCGCGGGCCCGGGCCTAGCTCCGGCTCCAGCTCCGGCTCGGACGGTGCTCCGCACCGTCCTCGGTGCTTTTTGAGCTAGCCAAAGGCTAGTCAAAATTGACCTGGTCCACTAGGGTGTACCATAAGGAGTTCCACTTGATTACTCCTTATTAATGGTGAAGCTCTTTATTAACTAGTCAAACATTTAATATGTTTTCTATGTGGGATATGTCTTTCCATATTCCCACCCTTTTATATTCCATATATAAAAGCATTTTAAGTGGCCAACTTTATGCATTTATTTCTCATTCACCCGATATTGGTTTTGAGAAATTCAAAATGCTAAACTCATCTACCCGCGGCGTAGATGACGTTTATCTCATTTATTTCATACTTTGAATAAATGACCCCACTTAAATAATTGGTCAAATTCGGGTCAAAATCCAATTTAATAAAACCAATTCCAACAAAAGTTGCACAGAGATCAAGAAAGATTCAATTGAGGAAACTAAGGTACGATGTTTGATCAAAAGGCGCATCACATTTAATAAAGACCAAATGAATATAACCAATGGGAAGCACATGCTTCGCTGCAGATTTTAGCGCTCCTGTGATTTTGAAAAGTGACATGAAGGGTCGACATCAAAGCTGCAGGAAAGGACATGCCAACTATTTAACGGTTTGATTTGAAATTTGTCTATCTCTTTAACGGACAAAATTAAAATCTTATATAAAAAACTGAGGAATTTTCAGAGAGACACACAAGACACTAGGCATAATTCTAAGAGCATTCCAGCAAGATAAAAAATTCTCTCAAGAACTTAAAAGTAATATTAAAACTTTTTCAAGCCAAAAACTTATAAACAACCTACGTTCATTTATCTGAAGAAGAACTGGGCTATTAAATCAGTTGAAGAGGAAACCTATTGAAGAATCATATGGGGTCCATCTTTCCTTGAAGTGAAGGGCTGGTGGTGAGGTTCTTATGAACCAGGACGAAGCAAGAGGGATATATGATCAAGTCTTGCATAGTTCAATGAGCAGAGTAACCAGAGAGCTTTGTGATCCACTATTGTAAAGAAACTGAGTCGAAGTAGTGTTCTATGTGTACAAAGTTGTGTAGACTGTTGTACTTTGTATTGGGAGCATTACCCCAGATATTTAGTGATTCCTCCTGGAATAGGAAAAGAGTGGATTAGAGGGATTACTCTACCCTTGAACCACTATAAAATATTGTGTCTTTTACATTTTGCGATTTATTTCCTGCACTTTATATTTGACTCTTCATTAAGGCCTAAAACCGATTTAAAAATCATAATGTGTTGAAAACAAACTCCAAAAAGGTGTAAGTCTTTGACTGTTGAAATAGAAATCATAATCAGTTAAGTGTTAAAGCTTACCAGCTGAGTTACTCTATCAACATCATTGTTAAGTAATCTGTTGACTGGTCAACTCTCCTACTGGACTTTAACTTATATATTTTTTAAGAATTCAACTGTTTGCTAATATCTAATTTGAAATTAGTTAACATTTTCAAAATTTATAAAGTCTGTTCAACCGCTTTCTAGTCTTTACCTTATCAACTTTGGGACCTACAATTCCTATGAGAATGAATATTTCTAACCTTAAAACATACCAATCATGTGAATAAAAATGAACTTGGAATGCTCATTTCATTCCAACTCCATTCTCACATACAATCATGCCGCACTACAACAAAAATAATATTAGGTAACACCTAAAAAATGTTACCTAAAGGCCATAAAATGTTACTACAGACAATATGTAGCACTTTTATGGTGTTGCACTTGCCCGTGCTACCTATAGTCTAAGGTATCACTTTTATTAGCTTTTAGTGACACTTTTTCTAAGTGTTACATTAAGTTATCTATTGGTAACACTTTGAAGCAATATTTTTAAAGTGTTACATATGAATCTTATGTAACACTTTTTGTAACACTTTTTATATTTGTAACATTTTAAAAAAAAAATACTTCTAAAGTGTTACATATGAATCTTATGTAACACTTTTTTGTAACACTTTGTAGAAATACTATTTTTTGCACCAAGTATATTCGAACCCACGACCTGTTATGTGTGCAAGTGACAATTTGCCACTAAGCTAAGTTGATTCTTATTACAACTTTTGCTTTGTTTTATATATACGCATACACACACACACACACACACATATATATATTAAAATTGTATAAAAATTATATTATATGTATATATAATATATTTTATATAATAAAGATTGTATTATATAATATATTTATTAAATTGTATTATACACTGCATATATAAATTTTATATATATTTAAGGACACAAAAAATTAAAAATATCAAAAATATATAAAAGGAATTTATCGACTGATCAATCTAAAAGTAAAAATAGATCAAAATATAAAATTAATTTACTGATAGATAAAAAAGTTCTAACAGTAAAAAAATTAAATAATAAATAAATAATGAAAAAATAATCTACCGATGGAAAAATTTCCTAAGTAATTACCGACAACATTAATTTTCATTGGTAAATTTTTTAAAAAAATTAAAAAAAATTAACGATGAAATTTGTCTCTGTTAGTAAAAAGTGAAAAAAATATAAATAATAATAATAATAAAATACATACATGCGCATTTTCCGTCAATATTACGACGGAATTAATTACCTCCGTAAAAAATAAAAAAATAAAAGCAATACTAAAATACTTTATAAAAAGAAAATAAAATTTCAGTAAAAAAAATAGAGCACATGATGTCTACAATTTTTAGGTTTGGTGATTTTTTTTTGTCTTCACCTATTTTGTGACATCAGTTAATTAAATAAATCATTGACATGATTTAATGATAGTTATATAATTTTTGTGTTACAAAAATATAGCCTAAAAAGTGTTACAATTAATAAAATATAGTGTTGCCAAGAGTGTTTCTTAAATAAAGTGATACCTATTTGCGTTACAAAGAAATAACAAAAAAAAGCGATACTTAAAAAGTGTTACTTATTTGAAAGTGTTACATATAAGTGTTACATATGAATAAAGTGCTACAAAAGTGTTACACAAATATTATAATGTAAAAAGTGTTATAAACATGTGGTACATATGTACCTTATGTAAAAAGTGCTACAAATTTATGTTACCTAATGTCATTTATGTTGTAGTGTCGTGAGCTCATCAATTCTTATTCTCTTTGGTTGGTAAAATATTTTCTTAAAAGGTTTTCTTGGTGACCAAAATTTTTGGTGGTTGTAAGGATTGATGGAATCTTGCTTTCTCAAAGGCGGAACCCATTATATTTTGTTAAAATTGACTATTATTAGGATTATGCTAGCCCATTTGATCTGAACTTCAAAGTTGATATTACTATTATAGTTTATACAATTAATTTAGGGTCCATATGGATGGAGGAATTTGAAATTCCAAGGGATTTCAAATTAATGGATTTCAAACTCCTTGAATTTGAAATCTACTTCTTGTTTGGATGATGTGGATGTCTAGGAATTTCAAATTCATCGTAAATTTTGATAATAAAAAAAATAAAAGCTCTATTCATTTTCTTAGTTGACATATAATAGATAAAAATAAAAGATATAATCTTATTATTTTATGAATAACTATAATTTTATACACTAATAAATATATGAAATATATAACTTTTATTATGTGTGAATATGTGTGTGGGAGGATAGTGCATATGAACATGTGAGAAAGAATGTGTGAATGTGTGCAATGTGTGTAAAAGAATATGTGTGCAGTGTGTGTAGAAGAATATATATGTGTAGCATGTGTGTATTGTGTATAAATGTGTGTGCAGTGTATATAAATGTGTGTATTTTGTGTGTAAGTGTGTTCAGTGTGTGTAAATATGTGCAGTGTGTGTGTGTGCAATGAGTGTAAGTGTGTGTGCAATGTGTGTATTGTGTGCGTAAATATGTTCAGTGTGTGTAAATGTATGCCGTGTATGTAAGTGTGTGTAGTGTGTGTCATGTGTGTAAATATATGCAGTGTGCATAAATGTGTGTGAATATACAAATGAACATAAAGGGGGAAAAAAGAATGGATTTCAAATGACTAGGTTTTGCGAGAAATCCTTTGAAAATGAACTAAAACTTAAAGATGGATTTGAAATCCATTGTTTTGGACTTATAAGCCAAACAAGGGTGTGGATTTTGCTAAGGATTTAAAATCTCTAATCCCAAATCCCCCCATCCAAATGCACCCTTAGGTTGCATTTGGATGGGAGGATTTGGATTTGAGGAGAGGATTTAGGGAAGGATTTCAAATGACTCTAATTAAGAACCATTTGAAATTCTCCAAAATGACTCCAAAAATAGCTTCCAATGATTTGAAATCTATTATAAAACGACCTCATCCAAACAACCTCAATGATTTGTTATTATAAATTTGAAATCCATAGTTCAAATTCTTCCATCCAAATAGAACCTTAAGGAATTTGAGTCACCCTGTTACCATTGTTGCCTTTTTTTGGGGTCTCTCTTAAGAAAAAATGATAAAAACAAACAAAAAAGTACGTTGTTTGGTTTTATTATTTAATTTTCTATTTTCACTTAACATATTTTAAAAACATTAAAAAAGTGGGTTTGTTTGTAGCGAACAACTAAACATGCTATGTTTTCTTGTTGTTTACATGCCAAATAAATCTATTAACATGATTAATTCAATTTTTTTTTTCATTTTTCTTATACCTTGAGACACATGATTTTTTTCCCTCAACTTTTGGCAAAGCCTATTTTCTTGTCTTGTCTGGTGCTGATCATAATTAGGTAAGTTTAAGGGTGGTCAAATGAAATCAAAATGAGGTTCCAAACTGGAATTGGAACTATGATCAACAGTTCTAAAACCGGAATCGGAACCATATAATCCGATTACGGTTTTGGTTCCTTGGTCCTAAAAACCGTAGAACCATCGGTTAGAACCGTCAATGGAACCGTGGTAGAACTGGCGGTTAAAACCGCCGATTTTTATTTTTTTTGGGTAAAAATATGCTAGAAGATATGTTAAATATTTATTATGATGTTTTATATAGTAACTACATGAGACATGTTTTAAACCAAATATTGTAAAAGAATACGTGAATATTGATTCCTTTATACTCCAATAGTATATATACAGTTTAATATTATTATTAATATTAAGTATAATACTTAATTGAATATTAAGTCAAAGTCTTTTTCTTTCTTTTCCCTTTTTTTATAACTGAAATTGATCAACCATTTAAAAAATAAAAAATTATCAAAAGATAAACAATCGGTTCCGGTTTAACCGGAACCGGAACCGTGGAGGAACCGAGTTCCAAACTGGAACCGGAACTATCGGTTCCGGTTTTGGAACCATAACCGTGAGGCATGGGTTCCGGTTCTAGTTCCTCCAAAATAAGTAACCGAAACCGGTAGTTTTAGAACCGGAACCGCGGATCTGGAGCCGTGGCCACCTCTAGATAAGTTGGGTTGGTTTTCAATCCATGGCACCATGCCCCTCATAGACATCAAAAGAAAATGATGCTTTAAAGATAATTGATGTGAATGTGATAGGCCCCCAAAACCAAAGTCATGGTTAGATTATCATATTAATTATTCTTATTGTATTTTGTATTTGGACCAAGTAATATATATTTGGACCCCAAGAAAGAAGCTACGCGTTCTGATTTCATAATTAATGCCATGAGAATTGTGTTTGCATCAGCTTTTTCATCTCTATCCCCACCCGGGGAAAAATCTTTGCTTTGTTTTTTTCCGAATGGCAAAAAGAAGTATTTGCTTAAAGATTTTTAACGTTGGAAATTTCAAAGCCTTTATGCTTGTTACTTTTTATAGCAACCATCGTCGGTAAAAGAAACCCTTTCACATGGTAAGACCTTTGAAATTATTACACGGCTTATAATTGAGTGTGGTCAATCTATATATATATAATAGCATAAGTCCGGAATTTTTATTTTCCCACTCTTTTTGCTTATTATATTGGGAAACAATTGTAAACATTATAAATGGTAATTATTATAATTTCTTATATTAGGAAAATATTATAAGAAATCATTGTAATTATATAAATTTGGAAAATATTATAAGAAAAGATTGTAAGTGTTATTCCTGCTTTATATGTATATAAATAAGGAAAATAACATAAATGGTATTCCTGCTTTTGAATGAATATCTGGATTTTTATTTCATACTGATTCAATTGTTTTGCAATATTTATTTATTATATTTGTTTTTGAAATATTGGTATTTCCAGAAGTGTGAACAAATAATAATTAAGTTTGGTCTAGAAAAATGAATTATCTTCTAATTAGTCCATTGATCAATGTTGGTGTTAGATTTGATGATAATTTGCTTAATTAAGAATAATTAACAACTCTAATTATTATCGAATAGAATTAGTATATATATATGACATAACTAAGGCAACTCAATCAGATAAAAAAGAATAAAAAAAAAGAAAAGATATAAAATAAGATACATTTTTGGACAAATCAATCCAAATATTATCCTAACCAATGCATGTTTTGGAGTTATTCAAAATTAGTGGTGATTTGATTTGGTAAGTCAATGACAAGAATCTTTAATAATATAAATATTTTATTGGCTAATTATTTTTTCGTTTATAACTGTAATATTTTTTTAGATTTGTAAATTTAAAAATTCTACAATCAATCATATCATTACTATAGATACAATAATTATTTATTATTGTATTTATTCAATCTATAGATACCATCAACTGTTAACTGAAAGAATTTTAAAACTAAGCATTTGGTAAAAACAATTGAGAGTATTTATTTATATTTTTTAATCAAATTTGATTATACTACATACAACGAATAATTGACAAGAAGTTTAACAAAAATTTAGAAAATTGTACCTTTATGATTAAAGATTTGTCAATTTAGAAAAATGTATTAACTTAAAAAAAGACAATAATTGTCAATGGAAGTTTTTTTTTATATATATTTCCAAGGGTGCACAAGTTTATGATTGGACAACAATATATTATCTTTATTAAGAAAAACAACTAATTAAAGTATTTACAAAACTAAAAATGGTAACAAATATTTGATTGTTTGAAAACTGTACATGTCTCTTTCGTATCTTAATATGAGATTAATAAAACTAATCAAATTGACATTAAATAATTGACATGATCAATCAATACTACAATTGTCCTATAAATCAATTATATAATTACTTAATTGGTGTAAGTCCAAGCGGCTACGATAATCTAAAGGGGGGGTGAATAGATTATCTCCATCTTTTCGATTTCGCCCTCTTTTTGCAATCAAATGCTCAAACACAATGATAAAGGTGCGGAATGTAAACAACACACGTTGATTTAAAGAGGTTCAACCCACCTATGGCCTAATCCTCTACCACCCTAGTATATCCGGGATGGATTTCAAAAAGAAAAAGAATTTTATTAATTACCAAAATTAATACAAATTCAACTTACAACACCTTGAAGAGCACCACACTCTTCTTCAACACCACCTTTGGAGATTACCACAATCTCCCTTTGAAGATTACCACAATCTTCCTTCAACGGCACCTTGTGAAGATTACCACAATCTTCAACCTTGAAGAATACCAAATTCTTCAACACCTCAATAAGAAGATCACCACAATCTTCTTCACCTATCACCTAGATCATCCAAGTGTGTTCTTACCACAAGAACACTCACAAGGATATCTTGTGTTTGAATGATAACCAAAAATCAAGATTACAACTCAATAATGAATAATACAATTTGAGTGCAAGGTGTAATCAAGAATAGCCTAGACCTCAAAGATGTGAAAGTGATAAGCTAGGCAAATTTACAACAAGAATAATAACAATGAAAGACCAAGTATATGCTTGAAGTGTATCTTGTTGTGTTGTATCTCAATTGTTGTTTTTGGTTGCTCCAAAACTTCCTCTATTTATAGGAGATGATTGATCAAACATAGGCTCCTCTTGGGGATTGAAAATCTACAGAAAAATACAATTAAAATCAAGAATATAGCTGTTAGAAATCAATCCCACAATTTAAGTAAATGTGTCATTGGTCAAACGGTCATATTTTTGTCATTAATACATAGGCGACCGTGCACCTATCCGCACGAAATAAGAGAAATAAGAACACTTTGAAAAATTCAACAGGGCGACCGGCCGACATAGGCTTCGACCGGTCGACCCATGTCTCAACCGGTCCCCCTAATTAAAAAGACGAAGAGATTTTGTTCTGTTTCAATGCCAAACATGCAGGTATCGGTCGACCGCTGGCGACTCGGCCGACGCCTGTAGCACTTGGCCGACGCCTGGCGGCACTTGGCCGACCTACCTATTTTTCTTCCGTCTCATTTTCTGTTTCTAAAAACATCTTCAGTACGGGTTGCCCTATAGATGCACCGGTCGACCACGAGACAGAAATGTTGTCCAATTTTAGTCGAAAATAAAACTCAAGAAATACTCCGAAAATATAGTAAAAACATTTTAAACCGATCGAGAGTATTTAGACAACATTTGGAAATCTTGTTATAGGAGTAAAAACCCATTGATACAAAATTATTAAAAGTGTTGTCCATTATTATCAAAAATAAACTTGAGGAAATACTCCGGAAAATATTAAAACCATTTTAAATCATTTATGAGAATTTGGACAACCATTAAAAACATTGTTTTGGTGATAAAATACAATCATCAAAATTAAGATAAAAACATGTATCAAACAATTGGTATATGTAATCCATTAGTATTTATTATTTTTTATAGATTATTAACTATAACTCTAGAAAACAATCATAGCATGGTTGGTGCTTTACTTTGGTAAATCAATAAATCAATATTGCAAGATGAAATAATCAATATCTAGAGACCAATGTATGTTTTAGAGTTATCTAAAATTGATGTTGTTTTGCTTTGGTAAGTCAATAGAAAGATTTTTTGTAACGAAAATAATGTGTTTTTAACTCAATATATGATAATTAATAATTGTATTGTCAACCAATGCCATTAAATAAATTACTGTAAAATCAATTATATAATCATTTATATAGGATTAATAGATTGATGTTGCATTTTAAAATAGATTTCCCATTTAAAATTTTTTGGATTGTCAAACTTCCCAATGTATTCTATCATTTATTTTGATTGATGATCGATTCACATCAATTCATTGTTGATCAAAATGAGAAAACTCATGGGGCTTACATACATCTATTGAAAATAAATGTCAAAGAATGAATATTGATATCAATTGTACTATTTCTATACCCTGATTCAGTTATATCATATTTATGTTCGTAAGTTTTTTAGTGGATTACTATGATATTGTTGTAAATTTTATGCTAATACTACTAACATTTATATCAATGACATAATAGTTCATTTTAAATTTTATTCACGATCTTTTCTACCATATTATTTTGAATAATATCTCAATTTACATTTTTGATTAACAATGTGAAGTATTCATTTTTTTCAACAGTACAAGTACAATTTAAAAATACATGTCTCACAAATTATATATAATTATTTATAGGAGGTGTGTGAGAAAGAAAAGGATATATAAAACAATAATTTAGAGACATGCATAAATTGAGGAATAATTCCGTACGAGTTGAATTAGACATTTAAGTTTATAGTTGAAAATATATAATTGATAGATAAAATTTTCTTTTTAATAACCTTATACGAATATTACTATTAAAATGAAGTAATAAATACTAGTTCATGTTAATAAATATTATAAACCAATAATATTAAAATAAAAATATACGTGCTGTTAGATAAATATTTTTATCAAGATTTTGATGATTTTGTTTAAATGAGTTTTTATACCAAAACAATGTTTTTATATGTTGTCCAAATACTCCTAAATGATTTAAAATATTTTTACTAATTTTTGGAGTATTTCTTAGAGTTTTTAATTTGATTAAAATTGGACAACACTTTTGATGATTTTGTTTATATTGGTTTTTACACCAAAACAATGTTTGTAAATGTTGTCCAAATACTCCCAATTGATTTAAAATGTTTTTACTAATTTTTTGGAGTATTTCTTGAAGTTTATTTTTGACAAAAATCGGACAACATTTCAAATTGAAGGTCGACGGCCGCCCAAAGCGTCGACCAGACCAAGAGCACGAACTTGAAATGTAAACAATTTACGTAAAAAAGAGAGGAGGATCGGCATGGGTGAGGTCGACCGTCGCACCCCCATCGACCGTCGACCCCCCTCCGACCAGACTGGATCGCACTATTTTTTCAAAACGTTCAAATCTTAAACAGGCAACCTACGCCTCTATGGTATTTTTGACAAAGAAAAATTCAAACCGCTGCAATCCTTATCAAAGATTTACTTTTCATTTTTGTACATTATTTCTACATCTTGTGATCCTCTTTTTGTAGACAAAAGTGAAGAGGAAGGAGCCTATGTTGGGAGAATATGTTGGTGAAGACATCCCTATAAATAGAGGATGTAATGAAGACACAAAAACACAACACATACAAGCAAAATACACAACAAGAAATCTGCAAATTTTTCAAGCTTTCATTTTTTACATTCTTGTTGTAATAGCCTAAGTACTTTCACTTGCACATCTTTGAGGTCTAGGCTTTTTGATTCTTGATTACACTTGCACTCAATCTTTGTATTGGTTTCATAGAGTTGTAATCTTGAATTTTGTTCATCATTCAACACAAGACATCCTTGTGAGTATTCTTGTGGTAAGAATACACTTGGGTGATCTAGGTAATAGGTGTTTGAAGAGTGTGGTACTCTTCATAGGTGGTGAAGGAAGATTGTGGTAATCTCCTTGAAGGTGTTGTAAGAGGATTGTGGTGATCCTCAAGGTGTTGTATTAATTGTGGTAATTAATAAAATCTTTTTTTCTTTTTGAAATCCATCCCTGAGATATCTTGGGGTGGTAGAGATTAGGCCCTGGTGGGTTGAACCTCTTTAAATCAACGAGTGTTGTTTAATTTCCGCATTTACATTTTTGTCATTTACTTGTTGATTCGAAAAAGGGGTGATTTATGAAAAATCGGCATAATCTATTCACCCCCTCTAGATTATCGTAGCCACTGGACTAACAAGTGGTATCGTGAGCCAAACTCTTTGGCTAGCTCGTTCGAGTAAAGAGGAAAGATCCATGGCTACGAATGAAGCTTATCTCACCACCGCGGCTCCACCAACAAGCCACCACTATTCGACGCCAACAACTACGCATTTTGGAAAGACCGCATGGAGTGCTTTCTACAAGGGTGCGGATTTGATATTTGGAATTTGGTCATTGAAGGAGTTGCTCAACCAACAACAAAATTGGAGGATGGTACCACGACTCCCAAGCCGTTCAAGGAATATGATGAAAATGACAAGAAGGCTTTCTCTTTAAACGGTAAGGCCTTAAACATTTTACATTGCTCTCTTACCGCCACCGAATATAATCGCATAAGAGGCATACGGTCGGCACATGAAGTTTGGGAAAAGTTAGAAACCATTTATGAGGGCACAAAGAAAGTGAAACAAGCAAGAAAAACAATGCTTGTAAAAAATTTTGAAAATTTCAATATGCATGATGGTGAAAGCATATCAAAAATGGTGGAAAGGCTTGACAACATTGTCAATCCTCTTGTGGCTCTTGGAAAGGTCATCTCCGAAGAAGACAAGGTGACCAAGGTATTGAACGCCCTTCCCGGCTCATGGTCCGAAAAGGTGACGGCAATCATGGAAGCTCAAAATCTTGAGACACTCAAGTTTGATGAGCTCATTGGGAATCTCCTCATCTATGAAGTATATCTCAAGGAGAGGAAAAATTCTCAACCATCCACCTCTAAATCGAGTACGCAAAATATTATTAAAGGCTTAGCATCTTCTTCTAATAATGTTTATTATGCTAGTGATGAGGATGATGAAGAAACAGCGGCTCTTGTTAGAAACTTTGTAAACAAAAATAAAGCAAGAAAGCCAAGAGACAATTCTTGTTTCAAATGCGGAAAATCCGGGCACTACATAGCCGATTGCCCAAAATTAGTGGAAGAGGAACAAAAGAAGAAAAAACCTTTTCCGAAAAAGAAGGCGTTTAATGCGGACGTTAAAACTTGGGATGAATTACTTGAAACAACCGACGAGGAAGGAGAATCTGAACATGGTCTTATGGCCATAGACGATGAAAATACCGAGGTACACTCTAATGCTTCATCTTCTTCCCTAGTTGATGAATTACAATGTGATTTTGATGAATTGCAAAATGAGTTTCAAAATTTGATTGTTAAATACAAGAATTTGAAAAAGGAGCATAAAGAGCTTAAACTAGAAAAAGATAAATTATTTATTTCCTATGATTCTCTTGATAAGGCTCATGCTATTACTCTTACTATGGTTCGTACTCTTGAAACCGAAAAACAAACGCTCACAAATGATATTGGAAATTTGAAAAAGGACGTGCATCGATTCAATTTAAGTACGGATAAAGTCACAAAAATTTTAGATGCACAAAAAGGTGAGCATTCTAAATTAGGACTTGGTTACAAACCTTTTCAAAATGTTTTTAAGAAAAAAGACCAAGGTCCAACCTTTGTACGTGCTAGTAGTCCTTGTATTATTACTTGTTCTTATTGTGGTAAGAATGGACACTATGCTAGCAATTGTAAATTGAAGAATAATTTTAGCTATTATTGGAGACCTAAAGGTCTCAAGGCTAACCCCCATGGACCCCAAAATTATAGGGTACCTAAAAATAATTCCTTTGTAGGTTATAGGGGCTATAACAACAATGGAAGATTCAAAATGGCTCGTGGACAGCGGATGTTCACGCCATATGACCGGAAAGAGAGAACTTTTTACCAACATCAAGCTCCAAGAAGAGGGTATGGTCATGTTCGGCAATGGCAAAGGAAGAATTCTTGGAAATGGAGAAATTGGTAACTCTTCTTTCTCTCTTAGTAATGTTCTTTTAGTAGAAGGGCTTAAGTTCAATTTGATAAGTGTTAGCCAACTTTGTGATTCAAATTATAATGTTATTTTTAATAAAGAAAATTGCCTTGTTTCCAAAAATGATAAAATTATTTGTGAAGCAATTAGAAAAGGCAACATTTACAAAATTTGTACAAGTGATTTGGTTAGTCAAAATGTCTCTTGTCTTGTCGCCAATAATGATTTAACTAGTTTATGGCACAGGCGACTTAGACATGTTGGATACAAAAATTTGCAAACTATTTACAAAAACCAACATGTAAAAGGACTACCCAAATTGAATTTTGAAAATCTTGACTTATGTGACACTTGTTAAAAGAACAAATTAGTTAAGAGTAGTTTTAAGCCCAAAAATGAAATTTCCACTACCAAACCCCTACAAATGCTTCATCTTGATTTGTATGGGGATATTGGTACGACAAGTCTAAGTGGAAAACATTACACTTTTGTTATAGTTGATGATTTTTCTAGATATACTTGGGCTCTATTCCTTACAAATAAAAGCGATGCCGTTAATGAGTTTGTTAAGTTGTGTAGACTCATTGAAAATGAAAAGGAAGATACTATTAAGTCTATTCGAAGTGATCGAGGTGGAGAATTTGACGGCGAATTTAGAGTCTTTTGTGAAACCAAGGGATATAGTCATAATTTTTCGGCTCCAAGGACACCTCAACAAAATGGAGTAGCCGAAAGGAAGAATCGAACACTTCAAGAAATGAGTCGGTCCATGCTCAATGAATTCTCACTTCCAAAATATTTTTGGGCCGAAGCCATAAGTACCGTTTGCTATGTCATTAATCGAGTTTATATTCGTCCTAAAATGAATAAAACTCCATATGAGCTTTGGAAAGGAAGAGCTCCAAATATTAGTTATTTCAAAATATTTGGATGTAAATGTTTTATTTTGAATACTAAGGATCAATTAGACAAACTTGATCCTAAGGCCGATGAAGGAATATTTATGGGGTATTCAACCAAGAGCAAAGCATATCGGGTTTACAATAAGACTAGTGGGGTTGTTGAAGAATCCATCCATGTCAAATTCAATGAAGCTTCGGGTGTTGAAAGGATACCCAATGATGAAAGTGATGAAGAGGATATTGTTGAACCCATTGTTCAAGATGAAACTCAAAATGATCAACCGTCCACTTCAAATGGTCCTCAAGAAGATAGAGGTGATATCTCGGATCTTCCCGTTGCATTGAAATTTAAGGGAGATCACCCAAAAGATCTTATTATTGGTGATTCCCTTGATAAAGTAATGACTCAAGGAAAATTTGCCGAGAAAGCTCTTATTTCTCAAAAAGAGCCTAAAAATGCTAAGGAAGCCATTGAAGATGAGGATTGGTTTTTAGAAATGCAAGAGGAGTTGAATCAATTTGAAAGAAATGATGTATGGGAATTAGTATCTTGTCCTCCATCTCAAACCATTATTGGTACAAAATGGGTATTTCGGAACAAGCTCGATGACCAAGGCAATATTGTTCGAAACAAAGCAAGGTTAGTAGCTCAAGGTTATTGTCAATAAGAAGGTATTGATTATGATGAAACATTTGCACCCGTAGCACGTTTAGAAGCTATTCGTATTTTACTTACCTATTCTTGTTTTAAAAATTTCAAGCTTTACCAAATGGACGTAAAATCCGCATTTTTAAATGGTATTATTCAAGAAAAAGTCTATGTAAAACAACCTCCGGGTTTGAAAATTTTTCTAGGCCTAATGATGTTTATAGACTTAAAAAGGCCTTGTATGGTTTGAAAACAAGCATCCCGTGCATGGTATGATAGACTTAGCTCTTTTCTTTTGCAAAATGGTTTTACAAGAGGTAAAGTTGACACTACTCTCTTTGTTTTTGAAAAAGGGAAAGATTGCTTATTAGTGTGAAGCCCCGATTTTTCCGAGCTTATAATTGATCCTTATTGTCATTTATACTTTTGATCGACTATTTTACCGCGTCATTTTGACGGGTAATTATTAATAATATATGCATTTTGTATTTTATTTCATTTTATTTAATTACTTGTGATCATGATCATCATTAATTCTATTCCTCATTTATGATCACTTGATTGATCATTATTACTATTTTTGTATTTATTAGTCACCTTAGAATTTTAAGAGACTATTTATTTTAGAGACTTTTACCTTATAGAATTAAGATTTTGATTTAGATTAAGTGATCATGAGACTTACAAGTGGTCAAGGAAATCACTAAATATTTTGGAGATTGATATATTTCATCTATTACCATCAAATTTGGGACAAAAAAAAATATGTGGAATTACCATATTGCCCTCATAGTGGACGGCCATGGTGGTATTTTTGGAGTAGAAATATCATCCAACTCTTGTACACCTACACCATATATGTGTATAATTATATCATTAATTCAAACATTATACACATCATCTTTTACACCAATTCTTTATTACTATTTTTCCCAACTTATTCCCACTTTACCAATATTCTTCTCAATATTCCCCAACACCATTCAAGCCCATACTTTGACTTGCACTTTGTCTCCCATGCATGAGGCAAATTACAAGACACAATTTGAACAAAATTTTCTCTCCCTCTCTCACTATGTTGGACGGCCATATGACCTAATTACACAAAAATTTCATCCCAAATTTCACCAATACATTTGATCTTCCAAATCAATTCTCCTCCTTCTCTCTAAAAACTCCCAACTTCTCTCTATTATTCCTTTCACTTTCTTCTTCTATACTTAGAAAAATTTTCAATATTTTCCTCCTATTCTTCACTAAAAATCGGACCATCATCATACAAGGTAAGAAATTTTAGCTTCAATCCATTTTTGGATATCACATTGTTCATCTCTTCCACCTTCTTAACTTAAGTTTGAATTTGGTTTGGAGGTACATTTAGAAGACCTTGAAGATTAGAGCTTGACAACATTCTTGAAGAAGGACCTCAAGCTTGAAGAAGAAATAGTAGAGGAAATTAGACTACAATGGTAAGAATTGAGTTCTAGACCCCTTCTTTCCTACTCTTCCTATTTTTTTCAAATTTTAACACCCCTTTCTCATTTTTGAGAAATAGGGGCTGACTTTAGGAGATTTTGGAGTTGAGCCAAAAATCCCAATTTTTAAGCTTCAACTAGTCTCCTAACATCTACTACACAAGGTAAAGTGTAGTCCTTTTCATTTCCTTATTTCCTTCTTTTTCTCCTTAATTTTTCTCTCATTTTTCTAACTCCAATTTTTGATATTTCTTTGAATTAGGGGCTGACCTAATAAGTCTCATCCAAAAATTGTGAAATTATCCTTTTATTTCACAATTTCCAATTTTAAGGTGGGTGGAAAAATATTTTCCAACTTTTAGGTGTTTTGATTAAATGCATGTAGAAAATTTGATCATGAGCCTTGAGATATATATAATTTATGTATTGCATGTCAATTTTATGTATCAAGTCATGAAAATTCTCAAGAGTTTCTCAAAATTACTATTTATTGAATTTTAGGTGCATGCATGTACACTTTAATGTTTTAATTGATGAATTCTTGTATGTATTGGACATGCATGTGTATGATCTTTAATCTATGTTTTGGATGACTTATAACCTGGAAAAGTCAAGCATAGTTGATTAAATTTCAATTTTGGACTTAAAAATGCAAAAATGGAAAGTTGGTGGACTAAATTGCAAGAAAATAAAAGTTAAAGGACCCCTCTGCAAATTTCGATATTTGGGACTGTACTCAGGTTCAAAAATGACTTTTGGACATTTTAATAAAGTTTTAAGAGTTTTAAGATAAATAAAATCAACCTTTAAAAGCCCAAGGACTAGATTGTAAAATTTTGAAAGTTTAAGGGCTACTTTGCAATTTTTAAAACTGTACCAGACCTAAACTTTAAAATTTGAAATTTTTACTCTTAAGGTACTGGGATTTTCATATTTTAAAATTATTCCAAAAAAAAAAATCCAAGTGTTTAGGGCTTGGAAGGTAATTTTATAAAAATTGAGGGACTAATGTGTAAAATACTAAACTTGAGGACCCAAATGAAATTTCCAGGACTTATGCAGCCCATGCACCTGGAAATACTAACTTAACCGTAACTTAATTATATTTTGGACCCAAGGTTCAAATTCCATAACAATTGGACTCCTAAAAGCCTTAAAGGCAATTATTTCAAAATGGGACAAAAATGATATTTTCAAAAGTTAAAGGACCTACACATATTTATTTTAAAAACTGCTTTTTTCCTAATATCCTACTAACCTTAGTGACATTTTCCAACTGGAATCAAATTAAAATCCCTTCCGGTTTGTGAGTTCCAATTATTTTAAACTTAAGGTCCGAATTGGCAATTTTTTTACAAATTTGGGGCCAATGTGAGAATTTTACAAAATCTCGACCTCAAAATTTTAAAAACCTGAATCTCTGGACAATTTGGAGAATTTAGGAACTGACCTCTTAATTTTCAAGGTCGGGATATTTATTTATTCAATTTTTAACCCCAAAAGTGTTGGTTTTTACAAAACGGGGCTAAATTACAATTTTTCGTTTATAAAGGACCTAACTCAAATTATTTTCTCTTTTACTAAAATAGCCCTGGACCCTCTGACTTGGAGATTTAATTAAAGTATTTTACTTTCCCAAAAACCATTGACTTATCGGATCAATTTGACCGACAATACCCGATCGCGAGCGACTTCCCCTCGCCTTGCGATTTTGAATCTATAACGGACTTGTGTTCCACCTAATCTTTCAAGATATCGAAGATTGCTTATCCTTCCGATAATCATCTTCATCCAAATACTCCATCAACGCCATAATTCCCACTCGCGTTTTTCAAAAATTTTCCTAAAACTGCTTCCCTGAATCAATAATACTCATTTTGCCTGTATTTGTAATTAATTTCTGCCCGAGTCAACTTGGTGTGTCGAGCTCACGATCGGAATGGATACGTCGGGGATGGAACCGGCAGCTCGGCTGCTATTCCACTCTTCCCCCATCGCCCTAATCTCGCAACTGAGGGACGGAGTTTGTCCAAGGGAAGCGGGTCGTAGTACTGAGGTATAATCATGATTATGACAGATCCGAGCCTTGAAAGCTCCACTGTGGATTTTGTCTTTGCCTACGGAGCGATAAGGTGCCGGTCTTGGACCATACTGATTGGGGAGTTACAAGGAAGAACGAAGGAATCGATGTCTGATCCACACGATTCCGGAGTTATCGGACCCGTTTTGGTTGGCGTTACATTTCCGTACGCAACCGCTACCTGTTTTGCATTGGTTGGCGCTACAAGTCCGTACGCAACCATTATTTGCCTTGCATAGGATTGGCGTTACACTTCCATACGCAATCCTACCTGTCTTGATTGAATCACATAGTGCCTGTGTGACCATGAACTGTTTTCTTGAACTGTATAAATATATTAATGTATTATTTTATCACGACACTTGCGAACTGTGTGCGAATTCATGCATCATACTCACGCGTTTTCATATAACTGTTTTCTCACATTAACTATATATATTGAGCCACACTTGCACACGATCACCCCATCCACTGAGATTTTTGTCTCATCCCCACCTATTTTCTAACCTTAGATGAGGATTTCGTTGAAGATGCTGAACCAGCTCTGGATTGAGACCTTGTACTACGCTTGTTGGATTTACTATTTCTTGTTGTTGATTGGACTCTTTTCTTATGTTGTTGTCGGACTTTTGTATTTCGTTCCATTCGGGTTTGTAATTAAGGGAGCGTAGGACCCTTTGACTTTAAGTTGTTGTATTTGGTTGATTTTCGGGTTGTAATTTGGATGATGGATTGTAGACTTTAAGTTGTATTCGTACTTGTTATTTTATTTACGCTGCTATTTAGACTCTGTCTCATTGGGTTCTCGTTGATATTTGTCTGGACTATTCGGTTATTGTATTTAAGTTGTGGATCATTCGTCGCATCCCGTTTGGGGCGTGACAAAGAGTGGTATCAGAGCTCGGCTAGTAAGATGGAAACTTACACCGAGCTGACCCAGGATAGGACCCTCGGTCTATGTTTTGGGTAGTACCGCGACTTGACCAATTAAGTGTGAGATCGATTTTAAATTGGCATAGAACCGTCTTATTGATATTTGAACTAAGTCAGAACACATATTTTGAGATTTCATAGTCATACTTGTCTTGACTTAGTTGATTCTTGACTGATTTCCCTTATTCATTCTTCCTTATTCTCTTCTTATCTTTCCTCTACCTTTGACTGATCCGCCTTAGTTTTGTTTGATCAGGATGGAGCCGACGCCGCCTACATGGTGGGATGTATTACATGCCCGTGCTGAGCGGGAATATTACCGGGCACTGATGATTCATTGGCACCGGGAAAGTGAACGCGCGACCACAGAGCTAGCCCAGGAGCGCCAACGGAATAGGGACCTGACTCAGCGCTTGGCGATGAGCCAAGATGAGAAGAACGAGCTGACCGCTGTCATCAAGGACCGCGATAACACCATAAGAGCGCGGGAGGACCAAATACAGAGTATCTAGGAACGCCTGGATAACATGCGGGAGAAAATGAAGAGGACTAGTGACGGCCGCCAGAAATGGGAGATTGACGCCCGCCTATCCCGTAGCACCGTCGATCGCTTGGAGGAGACCCTCATCAAGCAGATGACAGTCATAGAGGACCTTACACAGGCCCTATCTCAGAGAGACGCCGCACTAGTGGCTGCTTTAGCAGCTAATGCTCAGCCATTGCCACCGCCCAAGGCGAGCCTGTACCTGATGCGAGGAGGATCCCGAGGAGGATCCAGTCGACATTGGAGAGCCGAAGGCTGCTCCACTCGATGAGGCTCAGGGATTCGAGCAGTGGTTGGACTTCGTGGATTGGCCCGAGGTTGAGGCGCCACCTCAGCCCGACCCAGCCCCGATTATAGACATAGCTGCGAGCGACGATGATGGTGATCTCACTGATTTGCTAGCAGAGTGTCAGTTGTACTTTTGTTGTTGTAGCCATGTATTCCAGTGATGTACATTACATTTATTGTACTAGATTCGGATGTATTTTGATTCCATGTATCTGACTTAGTATTCTGCTGTTGTACCTTGGGTGTATTCAAATTTTATATTAATGGATATGTGTAGGTCCCAAGGGGTGTAAGTGTAAGGTTTAGAAGGGGGTTGAATAAACCTTACCAAATTTTCGATTTAGTCCTTTTAAATCTACAGAGTTGATTCTACACTGTGTGTCCCCGATGGATGATCGAATTAGTCACTCAAGTAGAGTTAATCTCTCAACGATTTCAAATTGAGCATTGATGGAGTAACTCAACTATTGGCTATAATTTAACTCAACTGTGGTTTTATTTTCAGCGGAAGACTTAACACCCTTAAGTTTGATTAAGCAAGATTTTAGAGCTTAATTTAGTACTTATAAATTATCAAATGGATAGCAAATTTATCGTAGATATAAGCGATTAAAAGTGCGGAATTTAAATCTTTGAAATGTAAATGACACAATGAGGTTTTTATAGAGGTTCGAAGATGGGGTAATTCTTCTACTCCTCTCTTCTCCAACTCCCGGAGGAATCCACTAAGTAATGATCGGTTTACAAAGTGGTAACCCGGTCCGGATACAAGTCTTGATCACAACAAAATGACTTGATCCTTAGGGACTCGATCTGAGACGCCTTGATCACTCACCTGGCTTCGTCGTTCGGCTTCTTCCACAGGCATTTGCCTTGCTACTACAATGACTTGCTCAAGCTCTTTGGATTTGATCACGAAGCCCTCCAAAAGCTTAAGACTTGGTTCAACCTTGAACCTTTCTACAATCCTTCCCGGAATGTAGACCCCTTGTTTTCGATTTTCCTCTTCAACCGATTGAAGTTCTCTTTCCTTCACAGTGAGTGTTGGATTGATGTACTTCGTAATGTAAGCTTGAGAATTGAGAATGTTTCAGATTTTCTAATATGCTTGTTTATCTCACATGTGTGTCATTCTTCTTCTCAAACAAACTCCTCGGCCTTTTATAGTGAACTTTCAAAAATTTGCCCGTTGAAGAGATAGGCTTATTTTTGAAAGTCACTTTGCGATCGTTGGCTTGCGCTTCTTGGAATTGCCATTTCCTCGTATGAATTGTTCTTTCACCTTTTCGAGTTCGACACGGTGTGGTGCTTCCCATTGGTTCATTCCTTTTGCACGCTTTTGGGGTGAGCACTCAGAAAGGTGGTATGGAGATATTACTTGTTTAAGTAAATCTCTTGATTTACGGCAACTATTCTTTTCTGATTATCTCGACTTGATCGCATTTCCTTGCTTTCCCAGGTGACTTAGAGTCGCTTCCAATCATTGGATGACTCTTCATCACTTCAACTTGAGACTTGGCTTTTCTTGAGTTGACTTGACCGATGCTCCACTCACCGCATCTCACCGCTTCTCGATAGAGTTCTGTCTACTCTTCTTTGCCATACTCACTGTCTCGCAATGAGTCTTCCTTCAGTCTTGATTGTCTTCTTGCATGTTAGGGGCGTAGGCGACTTAACTCGGCTTGGCCACTCTATTCATTGCAATGCATTTTACAACAAGAATTGGGGTGCCAACTTTCTACTCTAAGTTTTACATGGCATTCATCAAAATCTAAACAATAAAATTCCTAACAATTTCCCCCTTTTGATGATGCCAAAACTTAAACCATTCAAAAATGCAAACAAAGAAAGATACATACTGGATAGTGTATTGACATAGAATGTATGCGCGAGAATAGATCCGTTTATTGATCATATCATTCTTGTTCTTTTACACAATCACAAGGTGTATCGAGCACATGTTTGTCTTCAACAAAAATAAATAATTTATAGTTTTATTACGTAAGACTTACATTGTATGTATTTACAAAAAATACACGAAGGGGGGTGGACAACAACACTTCATCTCCTTCATTGTCTCCTTCTCTCATCTTGATCAAGATCTTCTTCTCTTCTTCTCTTCTTCTCGTCCGTAAATCCGCCTTCTTTTTCTTCTCATATGCTTTCTGGCGGACTTCATCTCTTCTTATTCTTTCCTGTCTCTCCTCCCATAGTGAGTTTGTCTCTTGTTTTCTTCTTCTAGTCTTTTGCATACTCGGCGTTAGTTTTGGCCACTTTCAAATTTGCCACTTGGTCAAGCCCACCCAAGAGATCCCTCCTTTCTTTCCTGGATCTACGTATTCAATATTCTTGGCGGCGGAGGCCTGTCTAAAGCTTCTTCCTCCACTCGCTTCTTCCTCTACCTGCGGGCGTATCTTCAGACTTGGGGTCTTCTTCTTTCCAAATGAGTGACCGGCGGAGTGACCAGCAGAGCGATGCCGCTTGTCTGGTGCTGTCGCTTCTTCACATAACGTGAGACCCTTTTCCCAAGACAGTCCCAAGCTTGAGCCATAGACATATTTGCAAAGTATCCCTCGGACTCGAGCGTTTTAAATTCATCGACCGATCGTGGCTCGTCCCCGACATCGAGATGGCATAAGTGTCTCTGTCTCTTGGAATGCCTCCATGTTCTTTCAAGATGTTCATCACCCTGGCATCCATTCTTCCTTCCACTTCCTTCATCCCTGCTTCAATTGTTTTTCTCTTTTCGGCCATAGATACAAAGTGAGTGTTGGAGTGGCGAGTCACGGGAGTTTGCCGCTTATGATGTCACCGTGATGAGGACCTTGTTGGGGTTTGTGCAATCATCAATGTCACATCCGTTGATCCTTCCCCCTCAACAAGCTTTCCTTTCTTCTCGTTTCAAGACTTCCTCACCGATTTTCCCTTCTCACCGTTTGCATCTTTCTTCTTAGCTTGATTTTAGCGCTTTGAGGTATTCCTCTTCCCCCTTTTGGCATCATCAAAGGATAGAGGAACCCCAGGGAACATCTTTGGCAAGCATGAAGTCGAAGTCTTCCGATGGTTGAGTTACGCTTCAAGTCTGTGCGTTGTATGCGACGAATTGGTCGAGTAGCGTTGGATTCTCACAAATCGGCTTCATCTCGCCCATGAGAAGGCTGAATTTTCTTGTCATGTGTTCTTCCAAACGCCGTAGATCATTTGTATTTTGCTCACGCAGCCAGCCTGATCTCGGCGGTGTGAGCTTCATGCATATGCTCGATGTGTTCTCTCGAACCTTCGTTTTTGCATCGGCATTTTCGACTCTCCACACCAAAGTGCCTTGTTGAACAATGTTACAAGTATCTCACTGTTCCACACGCATTGTTTCTTCTTTGTTGCCACCATTCCCTTATCCGAATGTATGCCTCTTAAATCACCGTAAGGGTGGCATCTCTGTTGTCGATCGCATGTCCAAAGAGGCCTGATGCCTCTCCATCCGTTCAACCTCGAAGAAATAGTGCCTTGAACACTTCTCGAACTTGGTGATTCTTCTCATTGCGGTGATGGCCATGCAAAGATCAAAATCATAATCACCGGAACAATGATGTCGATGGAAGAACAAGAGTCGGTTTGTGATAGCGTGCTTGTTTGTTTTCGACTCTTCGTGGAGTTCTCGTATCTCCAAAGAGAAAGGGAAAGATTCTACAAAAGATTCATCACCGCCAAGGATCTGTTCGATGATGAGCGGTGCGCGTGAAGTTCTTTTGGGAATCGATCCTGCTGCAGCTTGAGGAGCCTCAGTGCGTCGTCTCTTGTTCAAATGGGTTCTTTTGTGAGGTAGACCCGGCTTCTTTGAGCCTCGGTTGTCTTAATGTGCCGTTGGTCTCAAATGATTTTTCCATTTCGATGGATCGTCCTCGGCCTTATCGGAGCGTCATCGGACGATGATGAGATTTCCATTGGTGGCTCATCATCAAAGTTAAAAGTTTGACGAGTAGTCTTGGGATCGGACTTCTTTCTTTTGGATTTGTCATGGGGATGACTCGGCTTCTTCTTCGCCTTTTCGCCCGATCCCGGAAAAGTGACATCGGGGTTGTCCTGGAATCATGAAGTGCAACGATCTCCTTCTCGGATGGGTCGATGATAGCGGGAGGGATGTTCTCTACTTTAGCTTCTTTACCCCGGAAGTCTCAACCTCCCGTGGGCCTTCATTACCTCCAAAGGTCTCTCTCTTCACCGCAGGCTGGTCCACCCTTTTCGACAAAGGTGTCACGTGTCTTAGGGTCTTCTACAATGGCATCCATTGGAGTCTCAACCCCATGGATTGCACTTTCATCGCCCCAGTGTTAACTCCCGGGTCATTCCTTCCTCGTGCCTCGATTTTGCGCATCGCCAGCCACGTCATTAGCCTGCAGAGAGCGATTGGCACCTTAGCCGAGACAGTCTCAATCGCCTGCGAGCTTCGTTGATGGCAACTTGTTTCTTCTTGTGATTGTAATTTCTCTTCTTCACCTCCTTGATTCGTTGTGGAGTCATCTGCGGATCCTCCGACCTTGCCGTGGAGGGAGTTTCCCCTCGGTGCGCGCCGGTGAGTGACTTGAATGGGGTCACTCGTCTCCAAACTCCCGGCTACGTTTCGATTGATTGTTCAGCCGTTGGGGCGGTGGTAGCACACCTTCAATAGGGGTTGGCTCGACCAGGGTCCCCACTATCCCGGTTTCATCGCCATCTCCTTATCGCCTTCTTCGAGTGAGTCAAAGTGGTAGCAGCAACAATAGTGGCTATTTGTTTGAACCACTCCCATTGGATCGATTTCACCGTGTTCGGAGGACTCTCCTGGTCCCTCCATTAGTCTTTGCTCGTGAAGGATTCTACCGACTCGTGCAATGCTTGCGCATTTGTAACTCTTACGTGGCGGCATTCTCCTTCCTCGTCACCGCCGAAAGACATCAAGGAGAGGATGTGTGTGTTACGTGGTGCCGAGATAGAGGCGGATGCTTGCCTTCTCACGTGCTTCGGCTTCTTGACTTGCTTTTCTCTCTCTTGTCCTTGTAGATCTGCAGGGATGTCTCGTGCGATTGTCTTCATCCGTAGCCGGGAGCACGAGGTTAATCCAAGGAAATTTAGCGCTTCCTCTTCTTCTTCTATAAACTCGGTCGTTGGAACTGTTCCCTTGACTTGCTCAATTTCCATTTCCTCCACTCACGCAGGCGATTTTGGATGTGCGGGTAAGGTGGAGATAGGATCATTACATCACTATCTTTCTCTGCGCGGTTTCTTCTTGTGTTTCACTGCGTGAACTACAAGGTGTGTCTTGAGTTGCCTCTGCTGACGCCTTGACGAGACTTGGTTGTTTCATCAATTACATCCGGAGACTCTACTTCTCCAGCTATCTCCGTATCTTCTCTAGGCGAGTGGCCGACTCAAATTGGTTTCTCCATCTCGGAGCGCTTGATAATCCGTCTTCGTCTCCTAGTTTGTACCGAGGGATTTCTGTTCGAGACGGTGTCTTCTCGAGTCTTGTGCGGCGGGGGCGTCTTTGGTGTTTGTTTACGAGGAGCCGGCCGTCTTGGCTTGTCTCGATTCTCCTCCTTTTGACGATCGGAGAAGGTATTTGTGAGTCCTTCTCGACCGCTGCGCAGGGCGGGAGACATGGTCTGCTGGGGCGGGTGACTCTGTGCGGCGGGGAGCATGTTTGGTTTTCTTTCTTTGCGGGGCAGCGATCTTCTTAGCAAACGCAGAGGCAACTTTCTTCTTAGGTGGAGAGGAAGCAAACATTTGATCTTGGTCACCGATTCCCCTCACCGGTGTCGCTCTCTTGGCGTAAGCTCTCTTACATGCGCCGAGAGGTTTGCTCGAACATCCTCTTGTTAACATGGAATGCCTTCCCATGTCTAAGAGGGACTCCTTTCACCTCCAATAGCCGGCCAATCACTAGGCCATATCCTGAGATCCTCCAAATGAGCCATCTTCTTTGAAGGACTTGTTTCCCACGTTAAGTGCCGTAGACAAACTCGGCCAATTTATCTTCTTTTTCTTCGATGATTGCAGCCATTACAATCGGCTTTGTTTTTGGATTGGTCAAAAGCCGCCAAATTTGATGTCGATACATTTGGCAACTATGTCCAACAACTTGTGATAATCCTCCTTCAATGAGTCTCTTGTTTTGTCTGTGTATATTATCTTATCGGCAAAGTCGGACTTGGCTATTTCTTTCCATCGTCACCAAGTTTACATCGACTTCTTTAATCTCGGATGCTCCTTCACGGTAGTGAGCAATATTCACCAAATCCTTGGCGAGATAGTCACCGCTTTCCGTGAACAGATGACTTGATTTCTTCATCGTGAATCTCGGCATTCACGTAGAATTGTGCGACCTCCTCCACATAGGTCATCGGATATTCTAACGTTAGAAACGGTTTTAGCCTGGGCGTTTCCAACTTCTCGATTTTCTTCACCAGGGTGTTGTTTAACCCTGCTTCACCATTCCGTCAAAATCCACCGTCGAACCGGTGTGGATTTGCTTTCCTAACTTGGTAAAGTCATAAGTTGGTGCCATTTCTCGGGATTATATCAAGGAAAAACTCGAGAAATTGATTTGAAGGTTGATAGGGTTTTGAGTATTTTGCCTTTGCTTTTGAGAGAAAGAGATGAAGTTTTAGAAGTGTGAGAGAGAAACGGACGAAAATGGTTTAAATATGGTTTATGAAAGGGCGTGCGGGTGGTTTTTGAAATGTGATTGAAATCAACGGCTTGGATTTCGCACGCCTATTGAGCATTTCATGTCTCGTATTTAATGCGGCAAAGATTTATATCCAATCATAAGCTTGGTGTGCGGCTTTATGTCCGTACACATCATCATTATCTTTGATGTATTCCTTAAAACATTCCCGCTTAGTCAAAACGATTTGCGTTTTTGTCACTTTGCTCATAAGTTATTCAAATTATCCCTTAGCCGATTTAACTCTACTTCTCACGATTCTCTTAGTGACTCGACTATCGGTGACTTGGTGTAGTAGTGACTTTCCGTCTGGTGATTCTTGGTGATTTTTGTTTTTCGACTCTTTTCACCTCCTTTCTCGTTCCATTTCTTTTCTTTGATTCTTCCTGTCTCGACTTAGTTCAATTAATCCCAACTCATGTTTGAGTTCTTCAAATCTTGACTCACATAATGGTTTTGTGAAGATGTCACTAGTTGTTTATCGGTTGAGATATATTCCAGGATGATGTCCTTCTTTTCAACATGGTCTCTTATGAAGTGATATCGACATCAATATGTTTTGTTCTTGAGTGCAACACGAGATTTTGAGTGATTGCAATTGCACTTGTGTTATCACACATGATTGGAATTTCTTTTCTTCAACTTCATAGTCTCTCACTGTCTCATCCATAGGACTTGGGCTGCAACAAATGCCCTGACTATGTATTCTGCCTCAATTTGTAGAGGTGGCTATTGAGTTTTGCTTCTTGCTAAACCAGGAAATCAACTGTTTTCCTAGCATTTGACATGTGCACAAGTGCTCTTCCCATCCACTCTGCATCCAAAGATAGTCGAGGAATCGAATAGCCAATTAGCTTGAATCCACCTTCCTTTGGATACAATAGGCCTACTTCTTGGCTTCCTTTCAAGTATCTCAATATTCTCTTAGCTTTCTTTGTCATGTGGCTCTCTTTTGGAGCGATTGAAATCTTGCACATACACCTACAACAAAGGTGATGTCCGCCTGCTAGGCGTGAGATAGAGCAATGATCCAATAAGTGCTCAGATCTTGTTTGATCTACGAGGCTTGCCATCCGCATCCATGTCCATTTTGGTGATGTGTTCATTGGTATTTTTACTGAAGACTTCTCCTCCATACCAAACTTCTTCATTAAATCTCGGTGTATTTTGTTTGACTTATGAAGGTTCCATCCTTCAAATTGTTTCACTTGGAGTCCAGGAAGAATGTCGACTCTCCCATCATGCTCATTTCAAATTTACTTTACATGAGGTTTGAGAATTTTTCACACGACTCTTTGTTAGTGGATCCAAAAATGATGTCATCCACATATATTTGAACAAGCGTATACTCTTCTTGTCTTGAATTACGAAAAGTGTTCTATCTACTTTTCCTTTTGTGAATCCATTTTTCGATTAGGAATTGCGACGGGTATCATACCATGCTCTGGGTGCTGTTTCAATCCATACAGGGGCTTTCTTGAGTTTGTATACATTGTCTCCAAGAGTCTTCTGCTCAAATCCTGGAGGTTCAACATACACTTCTTCTTCCAATAAACCATTTAGGAATGCACTTTTTACATCCATCGATATACAATGAAATTCTTGTGAGTGCATAGGCAAGAAACATCCTTATAGCTTCCAATCTTGCTACATGGGCAAATGTTTCATCAAAATCTATCCATTCTTCTTGGCAATATCCTTTTGCTACTAGTCTTGCTTTGTTTCTTACCCACAGAACCTTCCTCGTTCATCTTATTTACGAACACCCATTTGGTTCCAATAACATTTTTGATGTATGGGTCTTTGCACTAATTCCCATACTTTATTTCTCTCAAACCGATTCATTGACTCTTCTTGCATAGCTTGAATCCAATGTGTCGTCGAATGCTTGTGACACATCTTTGGGCTCTGTTTGCGAGATGAAGCATGTGAACATTGCTTCTTGTTGAGTTACGATCTTGTCTTGACACCTTCTCTTATATCTCCAATGACAAGTTACGGTGGGTGATCTCTCGGCCATCGTACATCGAGGTTGGAGTAAGTTTCTTTGATTGATCGACTTGCGGTACGTGTTCTTTGTGGTCGACTCTCTCGTAATCACTTAGTTTGCAAATTTTCCGGTATTTTTTGAGATTCACTATCTCATCTTCTTACTCAATTGATAATTCCGGCTTGGCTTGACATAGGGACTCTTACGTATGGTTGGATGATTCGAAACTTATCGGTGACTCTTCAATGTCTTCTCCATTTACATTTGGCTCATCGAATACTACATGGATGGATTCTTACGTAACCATAGTTCTTTTGTTGAGTATCTGTAGGCTTTGCTTTGTTGAGTATCTGAAGATACCTTCATCGACTTTAGCATCAAAGGCCTTTAGGTTGTCTTTGCCATTGTTGTGGATGAAGCATTTACATCCAAATATTCTCGAAATATGCAACACTTGGTTTTCTTCCATCCGGATCTCATAGGAGTCTTTGTCACCGTCTACATTTATCATACATCCTGTTTTTGGGTGTAACAAATTTGTGTTGATTGCTTGACCCAAAATCTTTTTGGTAACCTGCTTCAACTAACATGGTCCTTGCTTCTGCTTCTTTGAGGTTCTATTTCTTCTTTCGCAACTCCATTCTGCTTGTGGAGTCCTTTCAGCGATAGTTCATGACCAATACCATTCTCAATACTGATCTTGAGTTATTATTCCATTGACAAACTCGGTTCCTCTATCGATCTTATTTTGATAATGGTTTGACTCTTCTCATTTTGAATCCTTTTCATCACCGTGGTAGTTTTTGTAGAGTTTCTTTCTTCTTACACATGAATATTGTCCATGTATATCTTGAGTAGTCATCTACTACCACCAAGGTGTATTTCTTTCCACTTATCTTTGTTTGGTTCCACTTTGGGCCAAATAGATCCATATGAAGCGGATCAATATTCTTGTTGAGGATGGGCATGTCTTTTCTTTGAATGACGACTTGATTTGTTTTCCCTTCGACATCGTCACATATACTCTCCTTCTTGTATCTGAGTGCGGAAGTCCTTCCACAAGATGACTTCTTGCAAGTTTGTTGATCGTTTTGAAATTCGGTGACTCGGCTTTTTGTGCCCACGGCTGACTTGATTCAATTTGTGCTCTTTGCTAGTAGACAGTCTTTGGGTGTTGCGGTTGACCAATCCACTACATACATATTTTTAACTCTACATCCTTGCGGACAACTTCATTTGATTCAATATCTTTGATTTGGCATATACCCATGTTGAATCAACATTGTAGCCCTTGTCACGGTGATCGATACTCGATAAATTGAAGTTTAGTCCTTCAACATATGCAACATCTGTGATCTCTAATCCATTCCTCTTGATGGATCCAATGCCTCTTATTTCGCCAGAGCTTCATTTCCTCCAAATATGACTTTTGCTCCTTTGACTTCCTTGAATTTTGACAGATTTCTCTTATTTCTGTCATATGTGCGGAACGACCACTATCCATGTACCAGGTTCCTTGGCACTTTCATTTGTTCCTTGAACCTAAATCAAGGAAATTAAGTTTTAGGTACCCATACTTGTGCGGGTCTGAGGGGTTAAATTGTAAGATGATCCAACCAAATATAGCCAAATGATTTGACTCTAAGGGGTTGCCATCTATCGATGCCATAATCATAATTAATTCTCGGCAAATTGCTTGGGGATTCTAGGTTCATACAAATTGTCTCTCTTGTCGTATGCTGCATATGTGTTTTAGCAATTGCCTTCCTTGGGTAATTGTGGTGTCTTTGAGTGTAGTGCCTAGGTGCATATGTGTCTTTGATGAAAGCTCTTATGCTTTTGGAATGGCCTTTCTTGAGTTCTAGGCCTTTGCCATTTAGGCTTATGTTCCATCGATCTGTCTTTGATAGTTTACATTATTCCAATCGGCTTGGCTTGGATATTTTCTACCATTCCCATCATATGTATTTCTTATATGGGTTTTAAGGATTTTTGGTAGCTCGCTTCTTCTTTTCAGAGTATTTTCTGTTTGGAATTTCTTTGAGGACTTGGTGAATCTCTTCTCGCTTGTCCTTTCAAAGACACTCAACTGGTGTTTTCCTTTTCCTTTGTAACCAAGGCCGTTTGCTTAGTATTGTGCTTTGGAGTGAATGTGTGTGCAACATTTAGAGTTTTGGATTTTTCGGACTCTTCATGACTTGAAGATCCTTTTTCCAAAATTACTCTTGAGGTTTGACATGGCACGGAGAATTAAATCTAGCTTTGTCTTGTCTCCACATTCTCTTTGACTCATAATAAGATCATCCAATGATTTTGATGCCTTAGTGAATGAGGCAATAACATTCTTGAGGTCATTCTCCTCTTTTCTATAGCGACAATTTACTGCTATTAATTTAGCATTTTCACCTTTAAACTTTCATTCTCATTAGCTATTTGACTTAGAGTACTCGGCTCCTTAGTCGGCTTTGAGTTTTGACTTTTGAGTAGGCTGTTTCCTCATTCAATAGTGTGTGTGAGGATTTAATGTGTTCAAAATCTTTCATCATTTTGCCTAATGAATCATAAAGATCGAGTGGGTGATGAAGTGTGTGTGTCACGATCACTATCATCAATTGTCCGAGTTTGATGAGTTAGATTGTACCTCATCTTCTTGGTCAGTTGATCTTGTTCTTTGGCCATCAAGCGGATCAGGGCTTCTTCTTCGAGTCACTTGAGTAGTCGGCTTCACTACTCTCGAATCAATTGTCTCTCTTGACTTGTTTGTTTAATGATCTCTGCACCATCATTGCCTTTTTCTTTTCTTGTCTTCTTTCTCTCAAGACCTTCCTTTCTTCATCCCCGTATTTGTTGACTACGAGGATATGAAGCGATCAATGGCATAGTGACCTGGTTGTCTACGATTCCAACATAGATATTCACCTTTTGATCGACTCTTTCCATTCTTGAGTTGTCGACCCTTTGATACTCAACTTTTTGATGATCTTCTCTTGGTTGGCTGTCTTCCCTTGATTTGGAGGGAGCCGAGTGTCTTCCGAAGATTCTCCCTTTCCTCTCTTGTAGTTCTTATTGAAGAACTTGTTGAATCTTTTGACCATCGTATTTTTCTTCCGGGTCAATGACTTCTTTGACCTCGGCTCTCTTCCCATCTTTAACAATTAGAGCATTGTTTTGGGTGCATTTGTCTCTTCCTGGTCTTTTCTTCTCGGCTCAAACTCGTAGGCTTTGAGGTCCGAGAATAGTTCATGGTTGGATGTCTTTGATAGGTCCATGGAATGTCTCGATGCCATGACATTCATTTCCCATTCAGTGGAAGACTTTTTAGGATTTTCATACACATTTCATTTCCGTGTATATTCCTTTCCAAGTGCGACGGCTCATTTGTGATTTACGTGAACCGAGCGTCTAGTTGATCCAGGTTCTCTCCACGAGATCATTTTGAAGTTTTCAAATTTACGTACGACCACCGATAATTTGTTTTCTTTGATTTGCTTTCGAGCCTTCACAAATCGGTGTCAACTTGTCCCATTTCCTTAGCCGTTTTGCAAGATTTGACTTTATTGAACATGGCTTTGTCTAAGGTTTTGTAGAGGATGTCCTTGGCTACATTGTCCAGGTTGTATCTTTTACTGTCATCATTTGTCCACTCGGTTCTTGGTTTTTCAACCATGATCGTGCAGGGAGCAGATCTTCTTCTCCTTGGTGCAACTCTTAAATGCAGTTTGTGTTCACCTTTAATATTTGCGAGAGGCCCATCTTCTATCACTATCCACATCTCATCATGTAATCTTGATAGATGAGCACGCATCACGAATTTTCCAATCATCAAATTCTTCGATAGTGAACATAGGGATGCGTGTTAAATTTGCTTCCATGATAATGACTTTTTAATAAAAAAGAGTTTTGAAGGTTTAAGTACTAAAGCGGACTTTGAAAAGTTTGGAGATCTAGTTCGATGAACCGGTCACGGAGGGTTCAATGAACCAACCGCTCCGATACCACTTGTAGGTCCCAAGGGTGTAAGTGTAAGGTTTAGAAGGGGGTTGAATAAACCTTACCAAATTTTCGATTTAGTCCTTTTAAATCTCAGAGTTGATTCTACAGTGTTTGTGTCCTTGATGGGCGATCGAATTAGTCACTCAAGAGAGTTAATCTCTCCAGCAGATTTCGGTGAAACATTGATGGAGTAACTCGATTGTTGGCTATAATTTAACTCAATTTGTGGTTTTATTTTAATGGAAGACTTAACACCCTTAAGTTTGATTAAGCAAGATTTTAGAGCTTGATTTAGTACTTATAAATTATCAAATGGATAGCAAATTTATCGGTAGATATAAGCGATTAAAAGTGCGGGGAATTTAAATCTTTGAAATGTAAATGACACAATGAGGTTTTTATAGAGGTTCGAAGATGGGGTAATTCTTCTACTCCTCTCTTCTCCAACTCTGGAGGAATACACTAAGTAATGATCGGTTTACAAAGTGGTAGCAGTCCCGGATACAAGTCTTGATCACAACAGCCGACTTGATCCTTAGGGACTCGATCTGGAGACGCCTTGATCACTCGGTGGCTTCTCGTGCGACTCGGCTTCTTCACGGGGCAAAAACCTTGCTACTACATCTCACTTGCTCAAGCTCTTTGGATTTGATCACGAAGCCCTCCAAAAGCTTAAGACTTGGTTCAACCTTGAACCTTTCTACAATCCTTCCTGGAATGTAGACCCCTTGTTTTCGATATTTTCCTCTTCAACGATTGAAGTTCTCTTTCCTTCACGGTGAGTGTTGGATTGATGTACTTAAGTAATGTAAGCTTGAGAATTGAGAATGTTTGATTTTTCTAATATGCTTGTCTATCTCACATGTGTGTCATTCTTCTTCTCAAACAAACTCCTCGGCCTTTTATAGTGAACTTTCAAAAATTTGCCCGTTGAAGAGATAGGCTTATTTTTGTAAGTCACTTTGCGATCGTTGGCTTGCGATTCTTGGAATTGCCATTTCCTCGTATGAATTGTTCTTTCACCTTTTGAGTTCGACACGGTGTGGTGCTTCCCATTGGTTCATTCCTTTTGCACGCTTAAGGGGTGAGCACTCCGAGAAAGGTGGTATGGAGATATTACTTGTTTAAGTAAATCTCTTGATTTACGTACAACGGTTCTTTTCTGATTATCTCGACTTGACGCATTTCCTTGCTTTCCCCAGGTGACTTAGAGTCGACTTCCAATCATGGATGACTCTTGTCATCACTTCAACTTGAGACTTGGCTTTTCTTGAGTTGACTTGACCGATGCTCCACTCAGTTTGCATCTCACCG
This sequence comes from Rehmannia glutinosa, assembly GCA_016081115.2. Classification (NCBI taxonomy): domain Eukaryota; kingdom Viridiplantae; phylum Streptophyta; class Magnoliopsida; order Lamiales; family Orobanchaceae; genus Rehmannia; species Rehmannia glutinosa. The sequence continues at coordinate 549,071 of JABTTQ020000906.1, read as the reverse complement.
CTTCTCGATAGAGAGTTCTGTCTACTCTTCTTTGCCATACTCACTGTGTCTCGCGAGTCTTCCTTCGTCTTGATTGTCTTCTTGCATGTTAGGGCGTGGCGACTTAACTCAGCTTGGCCAGCTCTATTCATTGCAATGCATTTTACAACAAGAATTGGGGTGCCAACTTTCTACTCTAAGTTTTACATGGCATTCATCAAAATCTAAACAATAAAATTCCTAACAATATGCCTTTTGCTATTTATTCAGTGTCTTGTGTTGATGTTACTTTCCCTACGATATCACTTGCTTTACGCGAATCCTTATTGTATTCATTTACTCACGAATCGCAACTAACGCTTTAAGATACAGAATGGCAGAACATCGAGGACATGGGAGACCTCGTCGCGTTCCACGAGGAGACGACGATGTACCCAGGGATCAGGTACCCTCTCCGTAATTACCGCCACCTCCTCCACCTGCTGCAGGAGACAATCTGACCACACAAGCCTTACAGCAAATACTGGTTTTTATGAGGCAACAGGAAGAGCCTCAACCCCGTGTTCCCGAACCCGCCAGAGAGGCGGACGATGTGAAAGCAGAAGAATGGATAGAGAAGCTGGAGAATATCTTCAATGCTCTTCAATACTCCGACGAGCAGAGAGTCACACTCATTGTATTTAAATCGAGAATCGGCTCTAGAGATCGTGGAGGCGCTTGAAAGGAGATGGGAACAGGACCGAGTAATCAAAACATGGGAAAATTTCTTGACTGAGTTCAATGAACAGTATATTCCACAGGTTGTGAAAGAAGCCCGCTGGGAAGAATTTCACAGATTGAGGCAAGGAATCTGAATCATTGTAGCTCGATGCGAGTCCAAATTTCACCGATTGTCCAAGTATGCTCGGGGACAATCGATCTTGAAGAGGATAAGCTTTACAAGTTCACTCGAGGATTGAAACGGAACTTCGAAACAGTTTGTTGGTATTGAACCGGCAACCTACTCGGCCGGTAAAGCGGCTCTCCGCATTGAGTCGGGATTGAACCGTATTGGACAGATTCAACAGAATAGGACATCAAACGATGTCTTAAGAGGACAGTGTGGGACAACCATCTAAACCGCCTATGTTTGAAGGACCAATTAATAAAACAGACAAGGAAAGAGACCAGTGCAAGGAAAGCTGGGTCGAGAGTGTGCACATTGCCGAAACCGACATCTGCCGACAAGCTGTTGGCGTAAACAAGGAAGGTGTTTGCGATGTGGTAGTAATCAACACCGCAAGATTGCCAATGCGATGGCCAAGACCAAACAGACGCAACCGCCGCCCAAGCGGAAATGGCGGGGTAATCGGGCAGGATGCCCGCTCGAGCATTTGCACTAGGCGGGACGGGAGGCTCGAGGCAACAAACGTGGTGGAAGGTACGCTTCTAGTATCTAACCACTACGCTAAAATATTGTTCGACCCTGGTTCAACGCATTCATTTGTTGCACCGCATTTTGTACACAAACGCATGCATGCATGGAACATATGCCTATATGTTTAGAAGTGTCAACTCCTATGGGTGCAAGTCAGATAACATATATTATCTATAATGCATGCGAAGTTAAGATTGCTGAGATAAACTTTCCTGCCGACTTGATCTTATTACCTATATCCGAATACGACGTGATATTGGGAATGAACTGGTTATCTGCACACCATGCACAAATGGACTGCCATAACAAGTCCATTAAGCTATGTGAACCCGGAAAACCCGAAGTAGAGATTTTGGGAAGGACACGAGTTAAGATTGCCCCAATCATTTCAGCAATGAAAGCGAGAAGGGCGATCACTAGAGGAGCTCAAGGGTACTTGGCGTTTGTAATTAACAAACCCAAGGTTGAGACACAAATCAACCAAGTACCTGTAGTATCAGAATACACGGATGTATTTCCACAAGAACTCACCATTGTCCCTCCGGATAGGGAAGTCGAGTTCACTATCGAGGTGTTGCCGAGGGGCGCCCGGGTGCCGAACACCGTATAGAATAGCTCCTCTTGAGTTACAAGAGTTGAAAATGCAATTACGAAACCGATAGATGTGGGATTTATCCGGGCGAGTGCGTCTCCGTGGGGAGCACTGTGTCTATTCGTCAAAAAGAAGGATGGCACATTAAGACTATGTATAGATTATCGTGGACTTACTAGTGTGACCATCAAGAACAAATATCCCCTCCCGAGGATAGACGAACTATTTGATCAACTTCAAGGAGCAACGGTGTACTCGAAGTTTGATTTGCAATAAGGATATTACCAACTGAAGATCATCGAAGGAGACATTTCCAAAGCGCATTTCAAACTCGATATGGACACTACGAGTTTGTAGTAATGCCTTTCGGTCGGCGAATGCACCGTGCGGCATTTATGGACCGATGCATCGAGTCTTCCAACCTTATTTGGATCAATTCGTAGTGATATTCATTGATGACATACTCGTATACTCTAAGTCTAGAGAAGAGCACGAACGTCATCGAAAATCGTTTTAGAGACACTACGAGAACATAAGTGTATGCCAAATTCGACAAGTGCGAATTTTGGCTTAGTGAAGTCGCGTTCTTGGGACATATAGTATCCAAAGACCGGGATTGCAATAGATCCTTGAAGGTACGAGACAGGTGGTTGAATGGAAACAACCCGAGTGCAGAGCGAAATCGGGGAGTTTCTAGGACTAGTGGATATTATCGAAGATTTATCCGGGATTTCTCCAAGATAAGCCGACCACTCACTCGACTAACCCGGAAAGCAAGTCAAGTTTGAGTGGAATGACAAGTGCGGCGAGTTTCAAGAGTCAAGAACGACTTACTACGACTCGATCTTAGCCCTTCCAAAGGGAACAAAAACTTTGCCGTCTCTTGTGATGCATCGAAAGAAGGACTAGGAGCGGTGCTCATGCGGGAAGGAAAGGTTATCTCTTATGCATCACGAAAACTCAAGCCGTATGAGGCCAATTATTCAACGCATGACTTGGAATTGGCAGCAATAGTTTTCGCGTTGAAGAAATGGAGGCACTATCTCTACGGAGCAACATTCACGGTTTTCACAGATCATAAGAGCTTGAAGTATCTATTCTCCCGAGAAAGACCTCAATGCGAGGCAAACGGAGATGGATGTAGTTGATCGAGGACTATCACTTTGATATTCAATACCATCCCGGAAAGCTAACGTCGTAGCGGCGCTCTAAGCGAAAGGCGAGCTTAGCGGACTTATGATTCGAGAGTGGGAATCATTAAAAGAGCTGAGCAATTGGAATCTGACGAGAACCAATACTCAAATTTCATGTGCTAACATCTCAGTTACACCCAATCCGCTGAATGAGATCAAAGAAGCACAGGAGAAAGATACACATCTTCAAAAATTGAAGGAGAAAATACTTAAAGGAGAAAGATCAGAATTCCCGGTACACGAAGATGGAGTTATCGGGTTCGAGAATCGAGTGTGTGTCTTAGAATGACGAAGCGATTAGGAATAAAATCCTAGCGAGGCACACCGTTCAAAATACACTATACATCCTGGAGGAAACAAGATGTATAAGGATTTGAAAGCGGAGTTATTGGTGGATAAACATGAAGAACCAAGTAGCGAGAATTCGTTGCGAGATGTTTGACTTGTCAACGAGTAAAAGCGAACACCAACGACCATCGGTTTGCTACAACCATTGAGAATTCCAGTGGAAATGGGAACATATAATGATGGACTTCATGACGGATCTACCAAGGACGAGAGGAGGCCATGATGCTATTTGGGTAGTTGTAGACCGACTCACGAAATCGCACACTTTTTACCCATCAAGAAAACGATAGCTTGCGAAAACTTGCCGCACGACTTATATTCGAGAAATCATTCGACCGCATGGAGTACCGGTCGATATAGTATCCGACAGAGACCCGAGGTTTGTCTCAGATTTTGGAAGTGCTTGCACGAGGAATTGGGTACCTCACTAAGTTTCAAAGACAAAGAAAGACATCCACAAACCGATGGGCGATCCCGAGCGAACAATTCAAACCCTTGAAGATATCTTTGCGAGCTGCGCACTGGATTTTCAAGGAAGTTGGGATTCGCACTTACCATTAGCCGAGTTCTCCTACGATATGATTATCGAGGCCATGATTGGGATGGCACCCTACGAGGCATTGTATGGGCGAAAATGTAGATCCCACTACACTTTGGGAGATTGATGACCAATGGACTCGAAAGAGAAAGCGAAAGTCGCCTTCGATTCCAAAAGTCGACTTAGTTCGGGAGGCCATGGAGAAGGTCAAGCCGATCAAGGAGTGGATTCGCACACTCGTAGCCGCTAAAAAGAGTTATGCGGACAAGAGAAGAAAGGATTTGGAATTTGAAGTCGGTGATGAAGTATTTCTCAGACTCTCACCACGGAAAGGATTGATCAATCCGAAGAAATGAGGCAAGTTGAGTCTGAGATATATTGGACCTTACAAGATTTTACAGAGGATCGGGAAGTTAGCCTACCGACTCGAGTTACCAGCACCATATGCGGGAATGTACGATGTATTCCACGTGTCGAGACTGAAGAAGTATCAACCGGATCCCGAGCATATCATCACTCGAGATACTCCTCCTCTAATGGAAAATCTAACCTACACCGAGAGGCCAATCCGGATCATTGATCAGCAGATACGACAGTTGCGTAAGAGAGAAATGTCGATGGTTAAAGTGGTGTGGCAGAACCACAACCGAGACGAAGACGCAACGTGGGAGATGGAAGAAGACATAAGGAATCAATATCCAGAACCATTCTGAAGAGAATTTGGGGACCAAATTCTTTTAAGGAGGGGAGGATGTGAAGCCCCGATTTTTCCGAACTTATAATTGATCCTTATTGTCATTTATACTTTTGATCGACTATTTTACCGCGTCATTTTGACGGGTAATTATTAATAATATATACATTTTGTATTTTATTTCATTTTATTTAATTACTTCTAATCATGATCATCATTAATTCTATTCCTCATTTATGATCACTTGATTGATCATTATTACTATTTTTGTATTTATTAGTCACCTTAGAATTTTAAGAGACTATTTATTTTAGAGACTTTTACCTTATAGAATTAAGATTTTGATTTAGATTAAGTGATCATGAGACTTACAAGTGATCAAGGAAATCACTAAATATTTTGGAGATTGATATATTTCATCTATTACCATCAAATTTGGGACAAAAAAAAATATGTGGAATTACCATATTGCCCTCATAGTGGACGGCCATGGTGGTATTTTTGGAGTAGAAATATCATCCAACTCTTGTACACCTACACCATATATTAGTCATCTTGTGTATAATTATATCATTAATTCAAACATTATACACATCATCTTTTACACCAATTCTTTATTACTATTTTTCCCAACTTATTCCCACTTTACCAACATTCTTCTCAATATTCCCCATGTTGGGAAATTTATTGTTTAGATTTTGATGAATGCCATGTAAAACTTAGAATAGGAAGTTGGCACCCCATTCTTTGTTGTAAACTGCATTGTAATAAATAGGGCTGATCAAGCTGAGTTAAGTCAGCTATGACTAAACATGCAAGAAGACAATCAAGGCTAGAAGGAAGACTCATTGCAAGACAAAGTGAGTATGGCAAAGAAGAGAAAACAGGGACTCGTGAAGGAGCGGTGAGATGCACCAATGAAGTATCGGTCAAGTCGACCAAATATAGCCAAGTCTCAAGTCAAAGTGACAGGAGAGTCATCCATGATTGGAAGTGACTCTAAGTCACCTGGGAAAGCAAGGAAATGCAAATAAGTCGAGATAATCTGAAGAGATCCGTTGCCTGCGAAATCAAGAGAATTACTTAAACAAGTAATATCTCCATGCTACCTTTCTCGAAGTGCTCGGTCCCGAAGCGTGCAAAAGGAATAAACCAATGGGAAGCACTACACCGTGTCGAACTACGAAAAGTCAAGAACATCTTATACGAGGAAGTGGCAAATTCAAGGATGCAACAAGACAAGCCAACGTCCACAAGTGACTTTCAAAAATAAGCTATCTCTTCAACGGGCGATTTTTGAAAGATCACTATAAAAGGCCGAGGAATAACTCTGAGAAAAATACGTAGGTTACACAGGTTACCTTGACCATACAAGTAAGAAAGAAACATTTTGTAACCTAAAATATTCTCAAGTTATTAAACGCTCAATCCTCAAGCCTACACTACGAAGAACATCAATCCAACACACACCTGTGAAGGAAAGATAACTTCAATCGCTTGAAGAGGAAATTATCAAGAATCAAGGGGTCTACATTCCACGAAGGATTGTAGGAAGGTTCAAGGTTGAACCAAGTCTTGAGCTTTTGGAGGGCTTCGTGATCAAATCCAAAGAGCTTAAGCAAGTGGGCTGTAGTAGCAAGCGGCCCCTGTGAAGAAGGCGGTCGTGCGAGAAGCCACCGAGTGATCAAGGCATCTCCGATGAGTCCCAAAGGATCAAGTCACCAGTGTGATCAAGACTTGTATTTGGACCCACTTTGTATACTAATCAATACCTAGTGGATTCCTCCGGGAGTTGGAGAAGAGAGGAGTAGAAGAATTACCCCATCTTGAACCTCTATAAAAATCTCTTGTGTCATTTACATTTCAAAGACTTAAATTCTGCATCATATTTATTTAATTATACGACATATTTGCTATCCATTAGATAATTTCTAAGTACTAAATAAAGCTTTAAATCTCTACTTAACCAAACTTAAGGGTGTTAAGTCTTCCACTGAAAACAAACCACAGTTGAGCTAATTTAGTCTTAACAGCTGAGTTATTCTATCAACGGCTCGAAAATGAAAGTCTGTTGAGTGACTAACTCTACTGATTAACTAAATTGGTTGTCCACCTAGGACACATCTGTGTAGTATCAACTCTGAACTTTTAAAAGGACTAAATCGAAAATTTGGTAAGGTTTATTCAACCCCCCCCCCTTCTAAACCTTACACTCACACCCCTTGGGACCTACAAGTGGTATCAGAGAGGTTGGTTCATTAAGCCTTCCGCACTGGTTACTGAACTAGATCTCCAAACTTTTCAAAGTCTGCTTTAGTACTCAAATTTTCAAAACTCCTTTTATCATTAAAATTTATTATCATGGAAGCAAATTTGACACGCATTCCTATGTTCACAATTGAAGAATTTGATGATTGGAAAATTCGTATGTGCTCATCTATCGATTACATGATGAGATGTGGATAGTGATAGAGGATGGGCCACTTTGCAAATCTTAAAAGTGAACACACAAGAAGAGTCTGCACTTTGAAGGTGAAGAGGATATAGCTCCCGGACATCGGCTATGATCGAAAAACCAAGAGCCGAATGGACAAATGATAACAGAAAAAGATATAACTTGGACAATGTGGCCAAGGACATTCTTTACAAAACCCTGACAAAGCCATGTTCAACAAAGTCAAATCATGCAAAACGGCTAAAGAAATGCAGGACAAGCTAACATTGATTTGTGAAGGCTCGAGCAAATCAAAGAAAACAAATTATCGGTGGTCATCGAAAATTTGAGAACTTCAAAATGATCTCGGGAGAGAACCTAGATCAACGGACGCTCGATTCACGTAAATCACCAACGAGTGTCACGACCTTGGAAAAGAATATACACGAAGAAATGTGTATGAAGATCCTAAAAAGTCTTCCACTGAATGGGAAATGAAGGTCATGGCACTAAGACATTCCATGGACCTATCAAAGACATCCAACCATGAACTATTCTCGGACCTCAAAGCCTACGAGTTTGAGTGAGAAAGAAAGATCGAAAAAGACAGATGTACCCAAAACAAATGCTCTAATTGTTAAAGATGGGAAGAGAGCCGAGGTCAAAGAAGTCATTGACCAAGAAGAAATAGCCCTACTAGTAAAAGGTTCAACAAGTTCTTCAATAAGAACTACAAGAAAGCAAGGGCGAATCCTCCGTAAAGACACTCGGCTCCTTCCAAGTCAAGAGAAGATAGGCCACCAAAAGAACAGATCATCAAAAAGTCAATATCAAAGGGTGACAATCCAAGAATGGAAAGAGTCGATCAAAAGGTTGAATATCTATATTTGAACCGTAGGCAACCAGGTCACTACGCCATTGATTGCCCATATCCTGTAGTCAACAAATACGAGGAATGAAGAAGAAAGAAAGGTCTTGAGAGAAAGGAGACAAGAAAAGAGAAAGGCAATGTTGGCTGCGAGAGATTGCTTTGAGACAGCCAAGTCAAAAGACACAACGGTGATTGAGAGCAAAGTGAAGCGGACTACTCAAGTGACTCGAAGAAGAAGCCTAATCTTTGATGGCCAAGGAACAAGATCAACTGACCAAGAAGATGAGGTACACTCTTACTCATCAAACTCGATTCTAGTGATAGTGACTGTGACACACACACTTCATCACCCACTGATCTTTATGATTCATTAGGCAAAATGATGAAAGATTTTGAACACATTAAATCCTCACACACACTACTGAATGAGGAAAACAGTCTACTTAAGAGCAAAAACTTACAGCTGACTAAGGAGTTGAGTACTCTAAGTCAAATAGCTGATGAGAATGGAAGTTTAAAGACCAAAATGCAAAGTTATTAGCGAGAAATAGCTGCTATAGAAAAGAGGAAAATGACCTCAAAATGTGATTGCCTCATTTACTAAGGCATCTAAATCATTGGATGATCTTATTATGAGTCAAAGAGAATGTGGAGACAAGACAGGCTTAGGATTTAATTCTACTATGCTATGTCAGGCTCCAAGAGTGAATTTGGAAAAGGGATCTTCAAGCAATGAAGTATCTCAAAAATCCAAAACTCCAAATGATGCACACACACTTATTCAAAAGCACAATTACAAGCAAACTGACCTTGGTTATAAAGGAAAAGGAAAACAGCCAGTTGAGTGCGGCCGAAAGGACAAAAGAGAAGAAATTCAACGAGTTCCTCAAAGAAACTCCAAACGAAAAATACTCAGAAAAGAAGAAACAGAGCTACCAAAAACCCCAGAAAATCTATAAAAGAAATACATATGATGGGAATGGTAGAAAATATCCAAGCCAAGCTGATTGTAATAATGTGAACTATCAGAATAGACTTATGGAATATAAGCCCAAATGGCAAAGGCCTAGAACTCAGCAAAAGCCATTCCAAAAGTATAAGAGCTTTCATCAACACACACATGCACCTAGGCACTACACTCAGAAATATCACAACTACCCAAAGAAGGCAATTGCTAGAACACATATACAGGCATACAGACAAAAGGGAGGTTGTATGAACCTAGAATCCCCAAGCAATTTGCCAAGATTAATTATGATTATGGCACTCGATAGATGGCAACCCCTTGAGTCAAATCATTTGGCTATAAGTTGGTTGGATCATCTTACAATTCTAACCTCTCGGGACCCCAGGCAAGTATGGGTACCTAAAACTTAAATTCCTTGATTGCGGGTTCAAGGAACAGTGAGTGCCAAGGAACCTGGTACATGGATAGTGGTCATTCCCATACACATGAGCGAGAAAAACAAGAAAAATCTGTCAAAATTCAAGGAAGTCAAAGGAGCAAAAGTCATATTTGGAGGAAATGAAGCTCTAGGAGAAATAAAAGGCATTGGATCCATCAAGAAAAATGGATTAGAAATCGCAGACGTTGCATATGTTGAAGGACTCAACTTCAATTTGCTAAGCATCAGCCAACTCTGTGACAAGGGTTATAATGTTGGATTTAACATGGGTATATGCCAAATCAAGGATGCTGAATCGAATGAAGATGTGTTGCAAGGATGCGGACGAGAAGAACATGTATATCGTGGATTGGTCAACCGCAACACCCAAAGACTGTCTATTAGCAAAAAAGCACAAATTTGAATCAAGTTGGATGTGGCACAAAAAGCTGAGTCACCTGAATTTCAAAACGATTAACGAGCTTGCAAGAAGTAATCTCGTGGAAGGACTTCCAGACTCTGTATACAAGAAGGAAAGTATATGTGACGCATGTCAGAAGGGAAAACAAATCAAATCATCATTCAAAGAAAAGACACGCCGGCTTCAACAAGGATCTTGCACCTACTACATATGGATCTATTTGGCCCATGGAACCCTTAGCATAAGTGGGAAGAAATATACCTTGGTGGTAGTAGATGACTACTCAAGATATACATGGACAATCTTCATGTGTAAGAAGAAAGAAACTCTACAAAAACTACCACAGCTGATGAAGAGAATTCAAAATGAGAAGAGCCAAACCATTATCAAAATAAGATCGAGACGAGGAGGAACCGAGTTTGTCAATGGAATAATAACTTCGATTGTATTGAAAATGGTATTGGTCATGAACTATCTGCGAAAGGACTCCACAAAGAGAATGGAGTTGCGAAAAGAAGAATAGAACTCTCAAAGAAGCGGCAAGGACCATGTTAGGCATTTGAAGCAGGGTTACCAAAAAGGTTTTGGGGTCAAGCAATAAACACAACAGGCTATACTCAAAATAGATGCATGATAAACAGACAGCTGACAAAGACTCCTTATGAGATTTGGACAGGAGAAAACCTAATGTTGCATATTTCAGAATATTTGGATGTAAATGCTTCATCCATAACAATGGCAAAGATAATCTAAAGGCGTTTGATGCTAAAGTCGATGAAGGTATTTTCTTGGGATACTCAACTTGAAAGCAAAGCCTACAGAATACTCAACAAGAGGACTATGGTTACGGAGGAATCCATTCATGTGGTGTTCGATGAACCAAATGTTAATGGAGAAAACATAGAAGAATCAATCGACAAGCCAAATCAACCAACCATGCGAAAGAGTCCCTATCTTTGAAGCGAAACTGGAATTGTAAACTCGAGAAGAAGATGAGATAGGTCGAATCTCAAAAACAGTGGAAAATTTGCGGCTAAGTGATTACGAGAGAGCGATCACAAAGAACACAGTACAAAGACGATCGAATCCAGCTAACTTACTCCAACTTTGATGTAAGATGGCCGAGAGACCATCCACCAGAACTTGTCATTGGAGATATAAGAGAAGGTGTCAAAACAAGATCCAAACTCAACAAGCTATGTTCACATGCTTCATCTCACAAATAGAGCCCAAAGATGTGTCACAAGCATTAGATGACACACATTGGATTCAAGCTATGCAAGAAGAACTGAATCAGTTTGAAAGAAATAAAGTATGGGAATTAGTTCAAAGACCCACCCATCAAAATGTTATTGGCACTAAATGGGTGTTGAAATAAGATGAACGAGGAAGGTTACGTGGTAAGAAACAAAGCAAGATTAGTAGCCAAAGGATATTGCCAAGAAGAAGGAATAGATTTTGATGAAACATTTGCCCCTGTAGCAAGATTGGAAGCTATAAGGATGTTTCTTGCCTATGCAGCTCACAAGAATTTCATTGTATATCAAATGGATGTAAAAAGTGCATTCCTAAATGGTTTATTGGAAGAAGAAGTGTATGTTGAACAACCTCCGGGATTTGAGCGAGAAGACTCTTGGAGATAAGGTATACAAACTCAAGAAAGCTCTGTATGGATTGAAACAGAGGCACACGAGCATGGTATGATACCTTGTCACAATTCCTAACGAGAATGGATTCACAAAAGGAAAAGTAGATAGAACACTCTTGAAATTCAAGACAAGAAGAGTATCTTGCTTGTTCAAATATATGTGGATGACATCATTTTGGATCCACAAACAAAGAGCTATGTAAAAAATTTTCAAACCTCATGCAAAGCAAATTTGAAATGAGCATGATGGGAGAGTCGACATTCTTCCTTGGACTCCAAGTGAAACAATGAAGGATGGAACCTTCATAAGTCAAACAAAATACACCGAGAGATTTAATGAAAAAATTGGTATGGAAGAGAAGTCTTCCTCGTGAAAATACCAATGAATACATCGACCAAAATGGACGTGGATGCGGATGGCAAGTCTCAGAGATCAAACAAGATCTGAGCACTTATTGGATCATTGCTCTATCTCACAAAGAAGCGGGCCGGACATCACCTTTCTTTGTAGGTGTATGTGCAAGATTTCATTCTCGCTCCAAAAGAGAGCCATATGACAAAGAAGAAGAGAATCTTGAGATACTTGAAAGGAAGCGAAGTTGGCTTATGGTATCCAAAGGAAGGTGGATTCAAACTAATTGGCTATTCAGACTCACTATCTTTGGATGCACGAGTTGACAGAAAAGCACCTCGAGGCACATGTCAAATGCTTGGAAACAGTGATCTCCTAGTTTAGCAAGAAGCAAAATTCAATAGCCACCTCTACTACAAGAAGCATAATACATAGTCATGGCGAGCTATTGTGCCCAAGTCCTATGGATGAGACAAAGAATGAGAGACTATGAAGTTGAGGAAAAGGAAATTCCAATCATGTGTGATAACACAAGTGCAATTGCAATCACTCAAAATCATGTCTTGCACTCAAGAACAAAGCATATCGATGTCGAGATATCACTTCATAAGAGATCATGTTGAAAAGAAGGACATCATATTGGAATATATCTCAACCGATAAACAGTTGGTGACATACTCACAAAACCATTATGTGAGTCAAGATTTGAAGAACTCAAGCATGAGTTAGGGTTAATTGAGTGAGCTAACACTCGGAAGACTCAAAGAAAAGAAATGAAACACAAAAAGAAAAAGGATGAATTCTCAAAATCGGCCTAAATGAATCGACCATGTCGGAGAGACAACTATACCGAATTAGGCGAGCAAATGAGTCACTTAAGAGAACGTGAAATGAAGAGTTAAATCGGCTAAGGGATAAGTTTGAGTCATCTATGAGCAAAGTGACAAAAACGCAAATGCGTTTTTACTAAGCGGGAATGTTTTTAAGAATGACGTCAGCATAATGATGATGTGTACAGACAAAAAGCTGCATACCAAGCTTATGATTGGATATAAATGTTGTCACATTAAATTCGAGACATTAAATGCTAATCGGCGTGCAAAATCTAAGCCGTTGATTTCGATCACATTTCAAAAAACACCCGCACGTCCTTTCAGAAACCATACTTACCCCATTTTCGTCTGTTTTCTCTCACATATGACCAAAACGGTTCATTTCTATCTCAGAAGCAAAGGCAAAACTCTCTCAAAACCCTCTCAGTATTCAAATCAAATTTCTAAGTTTCTTTTAAGTGAAATCCGGAAAAATGGCGTCAACCTATGATTTTGTCAAGGTAGGAAGACAAATCCACACAGGGTCGACCGTGGATTTCGAGGGCATGGTCAAACAGGGGTCCGATGACGCCCTAATAAAGAAAATCGCTGAAAAGCTCGAAAGGTCCGGGCTAAAACCGTTTCTGACGTTGGAATATCCGATGACCTATGTGGATGAGGTCGCACAGTTCTATGTGAACGCTGAGATTCATGATGAGGGGATAAAATCATCTGTTCATGGAAAGAAGTTCACCATCTCTCGCCAAGGATTTGGTGAACACCGCCACTACCGACGGAAGGAGCATCGAAAATCAACGGCCGGCGATGTGAACTCGGCCGCTTGGAAGGAAGTAGCCAAGCCCGACTATCTTTGATAAAATAGCTTACACAAAGAAACAAGAGGTCGAAGGAGGACTACCACAAATGTTGGACATAGTTGCCAAATGCATAGACATCAAATTTGGCGGCTTTGACCAACTCATCCAAAAAAGTTGATCGTAATGGTTGCGATCATTGAAGAAAGAAAAATAAATCTGAGTTTGTCTCTTACAAAGGACTCGCCAACGTAGTGGAACAAATCCTTCAAGGAAGATGGTGCATTTGGAGGATCCCTAGGATATGGCCAGTGATTGGCCGGGTGATGGAGGTGAAAGGAGTCCCTCTTAGACATGGAAAGGCATTCCATGTAAACAAGAGGATGTTCGAGATCAAACCTCTCTGCGCGCACGAAGAGAGCCTACGCCAAGAGAGCGACACGAGTGAGGGGAATCACCTGACCACGAAGATACAAAGATTGTTTCCTCTCCACCAAAGAAGAAAAGCTGCCTGCAATGCTAAGAAGATCTGCTTGCTCCTGCAGCAAGAAAGAAAAACAAACCTGCTCCCGCCCCGCAGCCGAGTCACCCCCCCGCAGCCGTGTCTCTGCCCCAAAGAAGAAAGCGGTCGAGAAGGACTCTCAAATACCTTCTCCGATCGACAAAAAGAGGAGAATCGATAAGCCAAGACGGCGCCTCCTCGAAAGAAAACACCAAAGACCCCCCTCCGCCCAAGACTCGAGAAGACACTCTCTCTCAACCGAGAAATCCCTCTGGTACGAACTAAGAGACGACAAAGAATCATCAAGCACTCCGAGCTTGAGAAACCCAGGATTAGTCACCACTCACCGGAGCGGATACTGAGACTGCTGGAGAAGTAGAATCTCAAGATGTTATTGATGAAACTGCTAAGTCTGCTGGCGTCGATGAGAGCCAACTCAAGACACGCTTGTAGTTCACACAGTGCGACACAAGAAGAAGCTAATAGAGATGATAGTGATGTGATGATCCTATCCCCACATTATCCGGACATCCAAAATCGTGCGAGTGGAGGAAGTGGAAGTTGAGTCGATCCAGGAACAGTTCCAACGGCTGAATTTATAGAAGAGGAAGAAGAAGCTGGAACTTCCTTGGGTGACCTCTGTGATCCAAAGATCGGATGAAGAAAAGCGCAAAGATATCCTGCAGATCTTCAAGGATAAGGAGAAGGAGAGATCGCGGAGGAAAGGCGAGGCACGAGAGAAGCGGCATCTACCCTCTCACCGGCACCACGAACATACACATTCTCACTTCGATATTCTATCGTAAAGTGATGAGGATCTGGACCTGTTTTGCTGCCCGGAAAGAATTGCAAATGCAAAGAAGCAATGCATGAATCCGCAATTCTTCATGAGAAGAGCATGATGGAGGGACTAGGAGAGTCCTCCAAAACACACCGAAATTGATCCAATGGGAGTAGTGCGACAAATCGCCACCGTTGTTGCTACCACCACTTCCCGACTCACTCGGAAGAAAGAAATAAGGGATATGGCAATGAAACCGGGATAGTGGAGACCCCACGAGCCAACCCCTATTGAAGGTGTCTTACCACTGCCCCAACGGCTGAACACTCGGTTGATACTGATGGGAGTTTGAGACGAGTGACCCCATTCCAAGTCACTCACCGATGCGCCATCTCGAGGGGAAACTCCCTCCACTCGGCAGCAGGTCGGAGAATGTTGCGGATGACTCCACAACGAATCTTGGAGGCGAAGTGGAGAAAGTACCAACACAAAATGAACAAAGAAGTTGCCATCAACGAAGCTCGAGGCGATTGAGACTGTCTCGGTGAGGTGCCAACCGCTCTGAAGGCTAATGACGCTTGATGCGATCGAGGCACGAGAAGGAATGTACTGGGAGTTAACACTGGCGATGAAAGTGCAATCCATGGGGTTGAGACTCCAATGGATGCCACCACGAAAGACCCTAAGATACCGTGACCTTTGCGAAAGGGAGGTCGAGGCCTCGCCGGTTGAGATCGCAGGAGGTAATGAAGGCCAACGGGAGGTTGAGACTTCCGGGGTAAAGAAGTCAAGTAGAGAACATCCCTCCCGCTATCATTGATCCATCGAAAAAGGAGATAAGTGCACTTCATGATTCCCGGGATAATCTGATGTAACTTTTCCGGGATCGGAAAGCGAAGAAGAAGCGAGTCATCCCCGTGACGATCCAAAAGACTCACGGTGAGGATGTTCCAAGCACGAGCAAGTCCGATCCCAAGACTACTCGTCAAACCTTTAATTTTGATAATGAGCCACCAATGGAAATTTCATCATCGTCCAATGACGCTTCGATAAGGCCGAGACCCCATCTACTCAATTGGAGAAACCAAATGAGACCAACGAAGGCTGTTGAGACAATGAGGCTCGGCAGCTGGGTCCACTTCACAAAAGACCCCGGTGAAAGCAGTCCATGCGCGGGCTCCCAAGCCGCAGCAGTTCGACTCGAGAAGAACTTCACGCGCACCGCTCATCATTGAACAAATCCCAGTTGGCGGTGATGATTCCTTTGTAGAATCATTTCCTTTCTCCCTGGAGGTACCCGACCTCCCTGAAGAGTCAGAGAACGAACTCGCGCGCTTTCATAGACCAGCTCCTATCATTCCATCAGGTACCATCGTTCCAGCTAACTATGACTTTGACGCTGCGTGGCCATCAGCTGCAACGGAAGAAACATCTGAAGTTCGGGAAGTGTTCAAAGCATTATTTGCTGAAATTGAACGGATGGAGAGTGTTCGCCTATATTTTTAGCTTCACCGCAAGTGTACGGTGTACGTTATCGAATAGGGTAGCAAGGTCGTATCCACGGAGACTAATAAATTAATATGTTAAGCATTGAACTAAGATAGTCTTATTTTTATTTAGACGATCGAAATTTGATGATTGTTGTTTTGAGATTATGACAATTTAAATCACTAAAACACAAGAATAAGATAACACAAATGAAAGAAGTATCAAGATGATATAATGGATTTCTGAGTTAAGGTTTCAATTAATAATCCTCTTGTTGTCCGATTTAATCAAGCCACGTTATTATCAATATTCCTATAAGACGATCACAAAGCTATTTTATCCTCCCTCTCCAGATGCATATAAAATGTAGATTGAAATATCTATGCTAGCATCTATACTCAACATAAGATACACAACTCCCAAATGCACAAAAGATCAAATGTCCTCACAAATATTCACAAACCTCTCGATTCATGCAAATATTCGTGTCAAGTACTCAAGATCTAATATTGAAACTCATCTCTCGAATTATGAATCAATATATCAAACATGTTAAATCATTGGCCAAGTGATAAAACAAGAATAAGCTCAAAGTACTCAAATAGGCTTCAAGATAATAACTTCAACCAAGATTAAAACATCCAACAAGAGTTCATTAATCTACTTCCAAAACTCGGAAATCACAAGAGTTTAGCTACACATGATTAAACAACTTACACACAAAGTGTTCAAAGTCATTACAAATGAAACTAAAAGATTGAAACTAAAAGAGAAGCAAGAAAACTTAGGAACGTCGACAATCTCTCGATATATCTCCGTTCTTCAAGCTCCGATGCAACCCGATTGTCTCCTTGACGTCTCCTTCCAAGATTTGACTCTTGTCTTGTGTTGTAGATCCCAAAAATGCCAGAATCCCCCCTTGTGTGCGCCCCCCAAAAAGCCTTTTTATACTTCCCATCATGTTTAGGGCTTAATCTGCAGACATGGGATTCAGTAGCAGACGCACGGGTGGTGCGCCCACGCACGGGTACCCGTGCGCCACCCTTTGGAATACCCCAACTCTCTGTAGGGCGCACGGGTGGTGCGTCGAGCACGGCCTACCCGTGCGCCACTCGGTGAAATAATCGACTCTCTGTAGGGCGCACGGGTGGTGCGCCCATGCATGGGCTACCCGTGCGCCATGCTGCGCTCAATTATCCTTATACGGGGTGCACGGGTGGTGTCTTGAGGCACGCCCAACCCGTGTGCCCCCTGTCTTTTCCGTGAACGCTCAACTTTCGCTCTTTTAGGCTTCACTTTTCGTATATCCACTCAATTCTCTGTGTTTCCACTTTGCTTTCCTCATATTCTTATTCAGATTAGCTTCAAATATCATGAAATTCCTACAAAATAAGCAAAGTGTAATATCTTTTCCACAAGGAGTGAATATGTAACATTTAACGTAGTATATGCATGTTTACTTATCATTATAGCTCGAAATACGCCTCAAAATACATGCAAAATTCACGCATATCAAAATCCCCCAAACTTAAAATGTTGATCGTCCCGATCAACAATATTTAGAACACGATAAAGCACAACAGGGAGATAAAGATAACAATAGACACACCGAGAATCCACAAGAAAATCCAAATTGTTCGTCATGAATGCCGAGTACAACTCAATCAAGCCTCAAATATCTAATCAAATAACACGCCTCAAATAAAACAAAGTGAAATGCTCTGAATCCAACTCTCAAAGTTAAGTGTATACTCTCATCTCACGAGGTTATAGGACGTGTTTACGCTCAAATCAATTCGATATCGCAAAATTTCCATAGGCTTGCAATTTGTCTCATATCTCCGCCACGAGAGTGTATGCAATTTGTGAATCATAAAGGACTAATGAAGGCTCTTTGGTTTAGGTAGGAAATTTTTGGATAAAGTGACTCAAACTCGAGTGTATAGACCGATGAGCATATCAATCATTTTCATTACAATCCCATATGCTACTCCAATCATCCCTCATTTATATCAACTTCATTTATCTCCATTTCCTTCCTTTCTTTTGAGAATCACCTCCATTCACAATCCTTCGCCCCCCAAGTTTATCAACTTTTCAATCTTTTTCATTTGTGCATTTTCAACATCTTTCCTTCCTCTTTTTATTCCATTTAACCAAGTATGCCCAATTATCCTATTTTTCAATTCCCACCCATTCAACCTCGTTCATTCCCCTTTTACTCAACGTTATACATTCGAGTTTAAGGTGATGGAAATATAGTAAGATCAAGGGTTAAATTTTGTGGTTATCAAAGAAATAGGCTATAGGCTCAACTTGGCTAACTAGGAGTTTTCACATTTTTAGGTAGGCAAAAGGCATGAAAGGCTAGCAAAGATGGCCTTTAATCACATTCACAATTCACATACACATGTGGCCTTGACAGAGATACCCAAACAAGTTCTAGAATTTTAATCAACATGAATGATACACTCAAATTACAACAAGATCGCACAAGATATAAGCGGAAAGGCTCAAAGCTCACAGCTTGTCAAAATGTAATTCAAAGCATCACACCAAGTTTTCATATCAACATGCTCAAAGTTATCTATTCAAGGCTCAATCAATCCATAAACAGCATCCAATCCCAACAATATGAATTTTCAATCAACACACAAACAACAAGTTGTACCATGCTCGGTCAACACACTCTCTAACCACTACTAAAGCAATAGACGTGCTAAAGCTATAAACGTGCTCTAATGCAAATGCAACCTAGAATGCTCTAATGCAACTATATGAAAACAAAAAAAATGCATGAAATTGTTTTTTTTTTGTTTTTTTTTTTGTATCCACACTTTTCATGTATTAAAATGCTATCTCTCCCCAAAACTTGAATGAAATTATAGTGTCCTAAGGGGAAAATAGAATTTCAATAACAAAAAGTGGGGATATACTGAATCATCAAGGCGGCGGTGGGAAGTGGCCTTGAGAAATATGCCACATTTGTAGGCCATTTGGAGCACTTGCCACGTCTCCTCGGGCGCCGCTCATTGCTGCAACGCGAGAAAACCAGCCCTACGTTGAAACACACAAAAATACAACAAAACACACAAATCACACTCATTAATAGAAACACGCAAACGCGTTGGGTTGCCTCCCAACAAGCGCTATATTTAACGTCTTTAGCTTGGCCTGTGTTTGTTAAATTACGGGTCGCGCAAGGTGGTGGATGTCACTTCCTCTTGATTCCCTCGGTGGAAATAATGCTTAATCCGTTGGCCATTTACCATGAAAGTCTCGCCTTCTTTTGTTAAAAATTCTACAATCCCAGGTGGATTCAACACTTTCTTTATCATGAATGGCCCCGACCACTTAGACTTGAGTTTTCCCTTTGAAATATTTAAGCCGTGAATTGTATAGAGCACCGGTTCTCCCGGTAAAAACTCTCTTTTCTTGATCATCTTATCATGCCACCTCTTGGTTCTCTCCTTGTAAATTCGGGAATTTTCGTAAGCTTCATCCCGAAATTCTTCCATCTCGATTCAAATGAAGTAACCTTTCCTCACCTAAAACTTTACAAAATCCAGATTCGCTTTCTTAACCGCCCAAAATGCTTTGTGCTCTAATTCTACCGGCAAATGGCACGACTTACCAAAAACAAGTTGATATGGAGATGTGCCCAACGGTGTTTTATATGCGATCCGGTATGCCCACAGCATCATCCAATTTTAATGCCCAATCCTTTCGGTTGATGTTCACCGTCTTTTCAAGGATTTGTTTGATCTCCCTGTTAGCCACTACCTTGTCCATTGGCTTGTGGATGATATGCCAATGCAACTTTATGTTTGACTCCATATTTTGCCAACAAGTTGCTCATCAATTTGTTTACAAAATGCGACCCTCCATCACTAATTAAAGCTCGTGGAGTGCCAAATCTAGTAAAGATGTTTTTCTTAAGGAAGCGCATGACAACTTGAGCATCATTTGTTTTGGAAGGAATCGCCTCTACCCAACGGGATACATACTCCACTTTGCAAGTAGAATATATTGATATCCCGAAGATGATGGAAACGGGCCCATAAAATCAATCCCCACACATCGAACAACTCCACTTCAATTATGTTGGTCATTGGCATCTCGTGCTTCCGTGACATGTTTCCCATTCACGACACTTTGTCACATTGTTGCACAAACAAATAATAGTCATTAAATAAAGTGGGCCAATATAGCCCACTTTGCAATACCTTCTTGCGGTGCGCGTGGGACCAAAATGTCCGCCTGGATGGTGAAGAGTGACATCAAGTTGTAGGACTCCCTCCCATTCTTCTTGAGGTATGCATCTCCTTATGATTTTATCCGCGCACCTCTTAAAGAGTAGGGGTCATCCCACATGTAGAACTTTACATCATGTAAGAATTTCTTCTTTTGATACGGTGATAGATCCGGAGGTAAAACTCCGTGACCAATAGTTTACAAAGTCCGCATACCATGGGAACTTTGCCTCAAGCATGAGTAATCTTTCATCGAAACTCCTCTTTGATCAATCCCGTACCTCCTTTTGCTCCCTCTTGATTTTCTAATCGAGACGGATGGTCCGCTACCACGTTCTCGCATCCCTTCCTTGATTTCCACATCAAACTCTTGCAATAATAAGATCCATCGAATCAACCTCGGTTTCGCATCCTTCTTGTCAAAAAGGTATTTGATAGCCGCATGGTCGGTGTGCACAATGTCGTCTTTGTCGATCAAGTAAGATCGGAATTTATCGAATGCGAAAACAATCGACAACATTTCTTTTTCGGTTGTGGTATAATTCATTGAGCACCTCGTCCCAACGTTAGACTTGCATAGTAGATGGATCGGAATAATTTTTCCCTCTTTTGACCGAGAAACAGCCCCAACCGCATAATCGCTTGCATCACACATTAGCTCAAATGGTTGACTCAATGGGGCGGCGAGTATAGGTGCGGTTACCAATGTTTGTCTTCAACGTTTGAACGCCCGCAAACATTCATTGGAAAAAATGAAAGCAACATCTTTTTCTAGCAATTGGCTCAAGGGCTTAGAAATTTTAGAAAAGTCATGGATAAACCTTCAAAATCCGGCATGGCCTAAGAAGCTCCGAATGGCTTTCGTTTGTAGGAGGTGGTAACTTCTCAATTGCTACAATCTTTGCCCGATCAACTTCCAAACTGCGGAAGAGACTCGATGACCAAGTACAATGCCATCGCGTACCATAAAATGGCACTTTTCCCAATTTAGTACTAGATTGGTCTCTTCACATCGCCGCAAAACTAGGGAAAGATTGTGTAGACAATTATCAAAAGAATCACCGAACACGAGAAAATCGTCCATAAACACCTCCATAACTTTTTCAATAAGATCGTGAAATATAGCCATCATACAACGTTGGAAAGTAGCGGTGCATTAAATAAACCAAATGGCATGCGATTTAAATGCAAATGTGCCATACGGACATGTAAATGTTGTTTTCTCTTGGTCTTCCTACAATCAATCATGATTTGATTGTACCTTAATAACCATCTAAAAAGCAATAATAATCATAACCTGCAAGACGATCCAACATCATATCGATAAAGGAGGGGGAAGTGATCTTTTCGAGTGGCATCATTAAGTTTTCTATAATCAATACATATTCGCCACCCGGTAACAATTCTAGTAGCAATTTGTTCCTCATTTTCATTGTTTACCACTCATATTACCCCCTTTTTCGGTACCACTTGTACCGGACTCACCCATGAGCTGTCAGATATCGCATAAATGATACCGGCATCCAACCATTTTAACACTTCCTTCCTAACCACATCTTGCATAATAGGGTTTAGTCGTCTTTGGTTTTGCACTGATGGTTTATAAACATCTTCCATCAGAATTTTATGCATCACAATGGATGGACTTATGCCTTTTAAATCAATTATAGACCATCCTAGTGCCGACTTATGTTTTCGTAAAACCCTTAACAGTTTATCAAGTTGAGTAGGAGTGAGAAGAGCTGAAACGATTACCGGATTTGTGTTATTTGCTCCAAGGAATGCATATTTGAGGTGTTCAGGTAATTGCTTGAGTTCCGGAGTCGGTGTTGGTATTTTAGCATCACGCACGGGCTGACCATGCGCATGCGCACGGGTCGTGTGCTCTTTAGAGAGCTCAGCCCGTCTCTCTGCATCATGCACGGGCTGACCATGCGCCTGCGCACAGGTCGTGCGCTCTTCAGAGAGCTTCGCTCTTATTTCAATCCTTGCGTTCTCGCCTCGTGCACTATTAGGTAGTTCCTGTATATGATCTAAGGCACAAACATAGTCGTACAAATCTTGGTTATCAAAATCAAGTACAACACTCGACATTGAGCACGAGTGGGTTAGACCAAATTCCAAATCATCTGTAGACAATGTACGATCAACATAATCCTCAATGCATGAACTAACTATATCCAAAAATTTACAACTCTCTACCGAATCATGGAATTTCATTGCCTTATATATAGAAAATAAAACATGCTCATCATTAACACGTAATGTGAGCTCACCTTTTTGCACGTCTATTAAGGCCTTACCTGTTGCTAAGAAAGGGCATCCAAGTATCAGTGGAACGTCTCGATCTTCTTCCATATCTAATACCAAGAAATCCACGGGGAATATAAATTTATCAACTTTTACCAGTACGTCTTCAATAATTCCTCTTGATACGTAAGTGATCGGTCCCGCAAGTTGCAATGTCACCGTAGTTGGTTTCACGTCGCCTAATCCAAGTTTCCTGAAAATGGACAAAGGCATCAAATTAATACTTGCCCCTAAATCACATAACGCTTTATTAAAGAAATTACCACCAATAGCACAAGGAATAGTGAAACTCCCCGGATCTTTAAGTTTTTGTGGTAGCTTTCTTTGGATAATTGCACTACATTCTTCCGTCAAATTCACCGTTTCAAAGCTTGTCATCTTCCGTTTTTTTGACATAACATCCTTAAGAAATTTCGCATAGTTCGGCATCTGTTCTAGTGCGTCTGCAAAAGGAATGTTAATGTGCAATTTCTTAAATATATCAAGGAATTTGGCAAATTGATCATCAAGCTTTTTCTTTTGAAATCTTTGAGGAAAGGGAAGAGATATAAGCAACTTAGATATGTTTGAGCTAGATGATGATTTTTGCTTTTCAGCCCCTGTTTGTTCTGCCTCTTTGTTCTCTTCTTTCCTATTTTCTTCAATATTATCCTTCATCACGGATTCTCCTACTTCCGACCTAGATGCTTCATCCGACAGTTTCGGACTCCCAGATTTTTCTTTAGGCCCCTCATATGTCGTACCGCTTCGTAAATGAATTGCTTTGCATTGTTTCTTAAGATTCATTTCCGTATTACTCGGAAATTGACCCTTTTGATGTTGACCACCCACAATTGTAGCCAATTGACCCATTTGATTCTCCAGATTCTTTATCGAGCTTGTCACTTGTTGTTCTAACTTATCCATCCGAAGATCTTGCTTGGCGAGGCGGCTCCTCGTGTCATTCATGAAAGCATTAGATTGATTTATGAAAGAGGTGACTGCATCTTCCAACGACGATTTGCCTTCCCCATTTCCGCCTCCACTTGAAGCATTGAATCCCGGTGGAGGTTGTAACACATTCTTGGTATTTGCGTACGAAAAATTTTCATGATTCCTCAACCCTGGATGGTAGTGCGTTGGGTTTGAATTACTCCAGAAATTGCTGAAATTCCGGTTATTCACATAATTTACCTCTTCCATCGGATATAGAAGAGCTTCACTACACGTGCTTGTACCTGCTTCTGGGCCCTTCGTAAATACACTCAATTGAGTTGTCAAAGCTGCTACTTGTGCCGACAATGTTTTGATAGGGTCTGAATCCGAGATTTCGGCTACTCGTTGTACATTCGATCTTTCAGATGGCCACTGGTAACTGTTCATGGCCATTTCCTCAAGAAGGTTCAAGGCATCTTGTGGAAACCTTGCCAACAGCTCCTCCCGTTGCGGCATCAACAAAAGCCCTCGTTTGTCCCATTAAACCATTGTAGAAGAAGCATAACTGTTGATCCTCTGGAAAGCCGTGTTGTGGACATCTTCTTAACAAATCCCTATATCTTTCCCATGCCTCGTACAAAGGCTCGGAATCAAATTGTCGGAATTGAGTAATCTCACTTTTGAGCTGCAAAGTTTTGCTTGGTGGAAAGAATTTAAACAAAAACTTTTGGCTTAAATCGTCCCATGTGCTCACACTTCCTTGCGTCAAAGTACCCAACCAATTCCTCGCCTTATCCCGTAAAGAGAATGGGAATAGGCGCAATCTTATGGCGTCATCTGAGACTCCGTTCATTTTGATCGTATTGCATATTTGGATAAAATGCGCAAGGTGAGTTAGGATCTTCGATTGCAAACCCCAAATCGATTCTCGTTGCACCATATTGATTAGTGCCGGTTTGAGTTCGAAGTTGTTGGCATTGATAGGAATATGGGCAATACCACCGTAATTACGATTCGTTTGTGGTCGAAAGTAATCACGAATGGCTTGCTGTTGAACCGGTATCGGTAACTCGTTTCCACCATTGTTTGGCGGTATTGGTAACTCATTCAAATCCCCCATTATCGGATTGTATTGTCTTTCAGCTCGTCTAGTGGTAGCATTGATTCTCCTCGCGAAAGCCTCAACTTCCGGTATGAGCGGTATTAAGTCCCCCCGCCTAGAGCGCGTGTTCATGCACTACCTGGACCAAACTAGAAGAAACAAGTCAAATAATGTGGAATTCAAGTCACATTAAAACAAAATAGATAATAAAAAATGTCTAAATTAAGAATAATTCTATCTATCGCAATATTAGCACCAAAAATTGTATTAGTCCCCGGCAACGGCGCCAAAAACTTGTTCGCCTATATTTTTAGCTTCACCGCAAGTGTACGGTGTACGTTATCGAATAGGGTAGCAAGGTCGTATCCACGGAGACTAATAAATTAATATGCTAAGTATTGAACTAAGATATTCTTATTTTTATTTAGACGATCGAAATTTGATGATTGTTGTTTTGAGATTATGACAATTTAAATCACTAAAACACAAGAATAAGATAACACAAATGAAAGAAGTATCAAGATGATATAATGGATTTCTGAGTTAAGGTTTCAATTAATAATCCTCTTGTTGTCCGATTTAATCAAGCCACGTTATTATCAATATTCCTATAAGACGATCACAAAGCTATTTTATCCTCCCTCTCGAGATGCATATAAAATGTAGATTGAAATATCTATGCTAGCATCTCTACTCAACATAAGATACACAACTCCCAAATGCACAGAAGATCAAATGTCCTCACAAATATCCACAAACCTCTCGATTCATGCAAATATTCGTGTCAAGTACTCAAGATCTAATATTGAAACTCATCTCTCGAATTATGAATCAATATATCAAACATGTTAAATCATTGGCCAAGTGATAAAACAAGAATAAGCTCAAAGTACTCAAATAGGCTTCAAGATAATAACTTCAACCAAGATTAAAACATCCAACAAGAGTTCATTAATCTACTTCCAAAACCCTAAAATCACAAGAGTTTAGCTACACATGATTAAACAACTTACACACAAAGTGTTCAAAGTCATTACAAATGAAACTAAAAGATTGAAACTAAAAGAGAAGCAAGAAAACTTAGGAATGTCGACAATCTCTCGATATATCTCCGTTCTTCAAGCTCCGATGCAACCCGATTGTCTCCTTGATGTCTCCTTCCAAGAGTTGACTCTTGTCTTGTGTTGTAGATCCCAAAAATGCCGAATCCCCCTTGTGTGCGCCCCAAAAGCCTTTTTATACTTCCCATCATGTTTAGGGCTTAATCTTTGCCAGTTATGGGATTCAGTAGCCAGGCAGACGCACGGTGGTGTGCCCACGCACGCCAGGGTTACCGTGCGCCACCCTCTTTGAATACCCCAACTCTCTGTAGGGCGCACGGGTGGTGCGTCGGAGCACGGCCTACCCGTGCGCCACTCCGGTGAAATAATCTGACTCTCTGTAGGGCGCACGGGTGGTGCGCCCATGCATGGGCTACCCGTGCGCCATGTTGCAGCTCCAATTATCCTTATACAGGGGTGCACGGGTGGTGTCTTGAGGCACGCCCAACCCGTGTGCCCCCTGTCTTTTCCGTGAACGCTCAACTTTCGCTCTTTTAGGCTTCACTTTTCGTATATCCACTCAATTCTCCGTGTTTCCACTTTGCTTTCCTCATATTCTTATTCAATTAGCTTCAAATATCATGAAATTCCTACAAAATAAGCAAAGTGTAATATCTTTTCCACAAGGAGTGAATATGTAACATTTAACGCGAGTATATGCATGTTTACTTATCATTATAGCTCGAAATACGCCTCAAAATACATGCAAAATTCACGCCTATCAGAGAGGCACCAGGCCTCTATGGACATGAGACTGGACAACAGAGATGCCAACCTTACTGCTGACTTGAGAGGCATAACAATCGAGAATCGGGAATGGTGGCAACAGCAGCAAACAATGCGTGTGGAACAAGCTAGATACTTCAGGACATTGTTCAACAAGCTGTTGGTATGGCGAGCTGAGAATGCTGATGCAAAGACGAAATTGAGAGAACACATTGAGCACATGCATGAAGCTCACACTGCTGAGATAAAGCTGCTGCGTGAGCAAAATAAGAGTGATCTCCTGCGTCTGGAAGAAAATATGGATAGAAAATTCAGCCTTCTCATGGCTAAGATGAAGCTAATTTTAGCAGAGTCCAACGCTACTCGCTCTGAATTTTGTGTCGCATACTCCGCAGCAGACTCGAAGCAGAACTCGACTATCAGCAGGCTCGACTTCCTGCTTGCCAGTATGTTTCCAGGGGTTCCTCTCTCCTTTGATGATGCCAAAAAGGGGGAAGAGGAATACCTAAAAGCGCTGAAGAGTTCTGATGTTGAGAAAAATGGAGCAGTTGTAAAGGGAAAGACAGCTGAGGAAGTGTCAAAACAAAAGATGTGACCTTGATGATTGCACAAACCCCTCAACAAGGTCTTGTCACAGCTGATATCATCAGCAGCAAACTCCCAGTGACTCTGCCACTCCAACACTCTGCTATATCTATGGCTGAAAAGAGAAAAACAATTGAAGCAGGGATGGAGGAAGTGGAAGGAAGGATGGATGCCCGAGTTATGAATATCTTGAAACAACATGGAGGCATTCCAAAGAGACAGAGACACTTATGCCATCTCGGATGTTGAACCGAGCCAAGATCGCTTGATGAATTTAAAATGCTCGCATCGAAGGATACTTTGCAAACATGTCCATGGCTCAAGCTTGGGACTTGTACTTGGGAAAAGGGTCTCACGCTATGTGAAGAAGGCGACAGTGACGGACTCTGCCTGATCACTCTGTCACTCCGCTAGTCACCGAGCTGGGAAAAAGAATACCCCAAGATAATACACGCCCGAGAGGGAGAGGTAGAGAAAGAAGCGGCGATCAAGGAAGAGGCTTCGACTAGACCTCTCCCAAAAACATTGAGTACATAGATCCGGGGCAAGAAAGGAGGGATCTACTGGGTGTCTTGACCAAGTAGCCAATCGCAAGTGGCTAAAAACAATGCCGAGTATGTGAAAAGAATCGAAGAAGAAAATAAAAGACAAACTCAGCTTTGGGAGGAGAGACAAGAGAGACTAAGAAGAGATGAAGTTGCCGGAAGGCATATGAAAAGAAAGAAGAAGAAGGCTTTGGAGATGAGAAAAAGAGAAGAAGAGCGAGGAAGATCTTGAAGAAGAAGAAAAGAAGGAGACAAGAAGGAGATGAAGTGTTGTCATCCACCCCTTCATGTATTTTACCATGTAAATACACTTTATGTAAGTCTTCTATCATAAACATTTGTAAATTCTCTAGTTTTGCGTAGACAAATGTTTGCTCTGATACACCTTGTAAACAGTTGTGTAAAAGAACAAGAATGTTATGATCAATAAAAGGATTGATTCTACGCATTCATTCTATGTGAATACACTATATGTATGTATCTTTGCTATTTACATTTTGAATGTTTTAAGTTTTGGCATCATCAAAAAGGGGGAAATTGTTGGGAAATTTATTGTTTAGATTTTGATGAATGCCATGTAAAACTTAGAATAGGAAGTTGGCACCCCATTCTTTGTTGTAAACAGCATTGTAATAAATAGGGTTGGTCAAGCTGAGTTAAGTCAGCTATGACTAAACATGCAAGAAGACAACTGAAGGCTAGAAGGAAGACTCCGCTGCAAGACGGCTGAGTATGGCAAAGAAGAGAAGACAGGGACTCGACTGAAGGAGCAGCTGAGATGCAGCTGAATGAAGTATCAGTCAAGTCAGCCAAATATAGCCAAGTCTCAAGTCAAAGTGACAGGAGAGTCATCCAATGATTGGAAGCTGACTCTAAGTCACCTGGGAAAGCAAGGAAATGCAATCAAGTCGAGATAATCGAAAGAGATCCGTTGCACGTAAATCAACAATTACTTAAACAAGTAACATCTCCATGCTACCTTTCTCAAGTGCTCGGTCCCGAAGCGTGCAAAAGGAATAAACCAATGGGAAGCACTACACCGTGTCGAACTACGAAAAGTCAAGAACATCTTATACGAGGAAGTGGCAAATTCAAGGATCGCAACAAGACAAGCCAACGTCCACAAGTGACTTTCAAAAATAAGCCTATCTCTTCAACGGGCGTATTTTTGAAAGATCACTATAAAAGGCGAGGAATAACTCGAGAAAAATACGTAGGTTACACAGTTACCTTGGCCATACAAGCAAGAAAGAAACATTTTGTAACCTGAAATATTCTCAAGTTATTAAACGCTCAATCCTCAAGCCTCTGCACTACGAAGAACATCAATCCAACACACACTGTGAAGGAAAGATAACTTCAATCGAGTTGAAGAGGAAATTACTAAAGAATCAAGGGGTCTACATTCCACGAAGTATTGTAGGAAGGTTCAAGGTTGAACCAAGTCTTGAGCTTTTGGAGGGCTTCGTGATCAAATCCAAAGAGCTTAAGCAAGTGGGCTGTAGTAGCAAAGCGGTACTGCCTGTGAAGAAGCCGAGTCATACGAGAAGCCACCGAGTGATCAAGGCATCTTGCACTAAGTTCCAAAGGATCAAGTCACCGTGTGATCAAGACTTGTATCTGGTACATTACCACTTTGTATCTTGATCAATACCTAGTGGATTTCTCCAGGAGTTGGAGAAGAGAGGAGTAGAAGAATTACCCCATCTTCGAACCTCTATAAAAATCTTTCACATTTACATTTAAAGACTTAAATTCTGCATCATATTTATTTAATTCTACGACATATTTGCTATCCATTAGATAATTTCTAAGTACTAAATCAAGCTTTAAATCTCTACTTAACCAAACTTAAGGGTGTTAAGTCTTCCTGAAAAAAACAAACCACGGTTGAGCTAATTCGGTCTTAGCAATTTGAGTTATTCTATCAGCAAAGATCAGTCTGTTGAGTGACTAACTCTTGATTAACTAAATTGGTTGTCCACCTAGACACAAATGTGTAGTATCAACTCGAACTTTTAAAAGGACTAAATCGAAAATTTGGTAAGGTTTATTCAACCCCCCCTTCTAAACCTTACACTCACACCCCTTGGGACCTACACCCCAACACCATTCAAGCCCATACTTTGACTTGGACTTTGTCTCCCATGCATGAGGCAAATTACAAGACACAATTTGAACAAAATTTTCTCTCCCTCTCTCACTATGTTGGACGGCCATATGGCCTAATTACACAAAAATTTCATCCCAAATTTCACCAACACATTTGATCTTCCAAATCAATTCTCCTCCTTCTCTCTAAAAACTCTCAACTTCTCTCTATTCTTCCTTTCACTTTCTTCTTCTATACATAGAAAAATTTTCAACATTTTCCTCCTATTTTTCACTAAAAATCGAACCATCATCATACAAGGTAAGAAATTTTAGCTTCAATCCATTTTTGGATATCACATTGTTCATCTCTTCCACCTTCTTAACTTAAGTTTCAATTTGGTTTGGAGGTACATTTAGAAGACCTTGAAGATTAGAGCTTGACAACATTCTTGAAGAAGGACCTCAAGCTTGAAGAAAAAATAGTAGAGGAAATTAGACTACAAGGTAAGAATTGAGTTCTAGACCCCTTCTTTCCTACTCTTCCTATTTTTTTCAAATTTTAACACCCTTTTTTCATTTTTCAGAAATAGGGGCTGACCTTAGGAGATTTTGGAGTTGAGCCAAAAATCCCAATTTTTAAGCTTCAACTAGTCTCCAAACATCTACTACACAAGGTAAAGTGTAGTCCTTTTCATTTCCTTATTTCCTTCTTTTTCTCCTTAATTTTTCTCTCATTTTTCTAACTCCAATTTTTGATATTTCTTTGAATTAGGGGCTGACCTAAGAAGCCTCATCCAAAAATTGTGAAATTATCCTTTTATTTCACAATTTCCAATTTTAAGGTGTGTGGAAAAATATTTTCCAACTTTTAGGTGTTTTGATTAAATGCATGTAGAAAATTTGATCATGAGCCTTGAGATATATATAATTTATGTATTGCATGTCAATTTTATGTATCAAGTCATGAAAATTCTCAAGAGTTGCTCAAAATTACTATTTATTGAATTTTAGGTGCATGCATGTACACTTTAATGTTTTAATTGATGAATTCTTGTATGTATTGGACATGCATGTGTATGATCTTTAAAATATATGTTTTGGATGACTTATAACCTGGAAAAGTCGAGCATAATTGATTAAATTTCAATTTTGGACTTAAGAATGCAAAAATGGAAAGTTGGTGGACTAAATTGCAAGAAAATAAAAGTTAAAGGACCCCTCTGCAAATTTCGAAATTTGGGACTGTACTCAGGTTAAAAAATGACTTTTGGACATTTTAATAAAGTTTTAAGAGTTTTAAGATAAATAAAATCAACCTTTAAAAGCCCAAGGACTAGATTGTAAAATTTTGAAAGTTTAAGGGCTACTTTGTAATTTTTAAAACTGTACCAGACCTAAACTTTAAAATTTGAAATTTTTACTCTTAAGGTACTGGGATTTTCATATTTTAAAAGTATTCCAAAAAAAAATCCAAGTGTTTAGGGCTTGGAAGGTAATTTTATAAAAATTGAGGGACTAATGTGTAAAATACTAAACTTGAGGACCCAAATGAAATTTCCAGGACTTATGCAGCCCATGCACCTGGAAATACTAACTTAACCGTAACTTAATTATATTTTGGACCCAAGGTTCAAATTCCATAACAATTGGACCCCTAAAAGCCTTAAAGGCAATTATTTCAAAATGGGACAAAAATGATATTTTCAAAAGTTAAAGGACCTACACATATTTCTTTTAAAAACTGCTTTTGTCCCAATATCCTACTAACCTTAGTGACATTTTCCAACTGGAATCACATTAAAAGCCCTTCCGGTTTGTGAGTTCCGATTATTTTAAACTTAAGGTCCGAATTGGCAATTTTTTTACAAATTTGGGGCCAATGTGAGAATTTTACAAATTCTCGACCTCAAAATTTTAAAAACCTGAATCTCTGGACAATTTGGAGAATTTAGGAACTGACCTCTTAATTTTCAAGGTCGGGATATTTATTTATTCAATTTTTAACCCCAAAAGTGTTGGTTTTTACAAAACGGGGCTAAATTACAATTTTTCGTTTATAAAGGACCTAACTCAAATTATTTTCTCTTTTACTAAGATAGCCCTGGACCCTCTGACTTGGAGATTTAATTAAAGTATTTTTACTTTCCCAAAAACCCTTGACTTATCGGATCAATTTGACCGATTAATACCCGATCGCGGAGCGACTTCCTCGCCTTGCGATTTTGAATCTATAACGGGACTTATGTTCCACCTAATCTTTCAAGATATCGAAGATTGCTTATCCTTACGATAATCATCTTCATCAAATACTCCACCAACGCCATAATTGCCACTCGCGTTTTTCAAAAATGTTCCTAAAACTGCTTCCCTGAATCAATAATACTTTCATTTGCTGGTTGATTTTGTACTTGTGATTAATTTCCTACCGAGTCAACTTGGTGTGTCGAGCTCACAATCGGAATGGATACGTCGGGGATGGAACCGGCGGATCGGCCGCTATTCCACTCTTCCCCATCGTCCCTAATCCCGCAAATCGAGGGACGAGTTTGTCCAAGGGAAGCGGGTCGTAGTCTTGAGAGGTATAATCATGATTATGACAGTCAAGAGCCTTGCAAGCTCCACTTTGTGGATTTTGTCTTTGCCTACGGAGCGATAAGGTGCGGTCTTGGACCATCTTGGCCGAGGGAGTTACAAGGAAGAAGAACGAAGGAATCGCTTGTCGATCCACACGATTCCGGAGTTATCGGACCCATTTTGGTTGGCTTAACATTTCCGTACGCAACCGCTACCTGTTTTGCATTGGTTGGCGCTACAAATCCATACGCAACTATTATTTGCCTTTAGGATTGGCGTTACACTTCCGTACGCAATCCTACCTGTCTTGATTGAATCACATAGTGCCTGTGTGACCATAAACTATTTTCTTGAACTGTATAAATATATTAATGTATTATTTTATCACGACGCTTGCGAACTGTGTGCGAATTCATGCATCATACTCACGCGTTTTCATATAACTGTTTTCTCACATTTGTTAGATAAATGTTTTATCAAGATTTTGATGATTTTGTTTAAATGAGTTTTTATACCAAAACAATATTTTTATATGTTGTCCAAATACTCCTAAATGATTTAAAATGTTTTTACTAATTTTTGGAGTATTTCTTAGTATTTATTATTCGACAAAAATGGACAACACTTTTGATGGTTTTGTTTAAATTGGTTTTTACACCAAAACAATGTTTATAAATGTTGTCCAAATACTCCCAATTGATTTAAAATGTTTTTACTAATTTTTTGGAGTATTTCTTGAAGTTTATTTTTGATAAAAATCGGACAACATTTCAAATTGGAGGTCGACCGGTCGCCCAAAACGTCGACCGGTACCTGAAGAGTTGAGAAAATGAAACAGAACGAAACAGAAACAAGTTTTGTGAAAAAAAGAAGGAGGGGGACCGGTCAAGGGTGAGGTCGACCGGTCGCACCCTAGGGCGACCGGTCGCACCCCGTCGACCGGTCGACCCCCCCTCCGACATGTACCTGGATCGCACTATCTTTTCAAAACGTTCGAAATCTTAAACAGGGCAACCGGTCGCCCTATGCTATTTTGTGACAGCAAAATTCCAACCGTTGCAATCTGTGACAGCAAGATTTGTTTTTCATTTTTGTACATTATTTCTACATCTTGTGATCCTCTTTTTGTAGACAAAAGTGAAGAGGAAGGAGCCTATGTTGGGAGCCTATGTTGGTGAAGACTTCCCTATAAATAGAGGATGAATTGAAGACACAAAAACACAACACATACAAGCAAAATACACAACAAGAAATCTGCAAATTGTTCAAGCTTTCATTTTTACATTCTTGTTGTAATAGCCTAAGTCTTTCACTTGCACATCTTTGAGGTCTAGGCTTTTTGATTTTTGATTACACTTGCACTCAATCCTTGTATTGGTTTCATAGAGTTGTAATCTTGAATTTTGTTCATCATTCAACACAAGACATCCTTGTGAGTATTCTTGTGGTAAGAATACACTTGGGTGATCTAGGTGATAGGAGTTTGAAGAGTGTGGTACTCTTCATAGGTGGTGAAGGAAGATTGTGATAATCTCCTTGAAGGTGTTGTAAGAGGATTGTGGTGATCCTCAAGGTGTTGTATTAATTGTGGTAATTAATAAAATTTTCTTTTCTTTTTGAAATCCATCCCGGAGATACTGGGGTGGTAGAGGATTAGGCCCTAGGTGGGTTGAACCTCTTTAAATCAATGAGTGTTGTTTAATTTCCGCATTTACATTCTTGTTATTTACTTGTTGATTCGAAAAAGAGGGAGATTTGCAAAAAATCGGCATAATCTATTCACCCCCCCTCTAGATTATCGTAGCCACTTGGACTAACAAGTGGTATCAGAGCCAAACCCTTTGGCTAAGCTCGTTCCGAGTAAAGAGGAAAGATCCATGGCTACGAATGAAGCTTATCTCGCCACCGGCGCCTCCATCAACAAGCCACCACTATTCGACGCCAACAACTACGCATTTTGGAAAGACCGCATGGAGTGCTTTCTACAAGGATGCGGATTTGATATTTGGAATGTGGTCATTGAAGGAGTTGCTCAACCAACAACAAAATTGCAGGATGGTACCACGACTCCCAAGCCATTCAAGGAGTACGATGATAATGACAAGAAGGCTTTCTCTCTAAATGGTAAGGCCTTAAATATTTTACATTGCTCTCTTACCGCCACCGAATATAATCGCATAAGAGGCATACGGTCGGCACATGAAGTTTGGGAAAAATTGGAAACCATTTATGAGGGCACAAAGAAAGTGAAGCAAGCAAGAAAAACAATGCTTGTGAAAGACTTTGAAAATTTCAATATGCATGATGGTGAAAGCATATCAAAAATGGTGGAAAGGCTTGACAACATTGTCAATCCTCTTGTGGCTCTTGGAAAGGTCATCTCCGAAGAAGACAAGGTGACCAAGGTATTGAACGCCCTTCCCGGCTCATGGTCCGAAAAGGTGACGGCAATCACAGAAGCTCAAAATCTTGAGACACTCAAGTTTGATGAGCTCATTAGGAATCTCCTCATCTATGAAGTATATCTCAAAGAGAGGAAAAATTCTCAACCATCCACCTCTAAATCGGGTACGCAAAATATTATTAAAGGCTTAGCATCTTCTTCTAATAATGTTTATTATGCTAGTGATGAGGATGATGAAGAAACGGCGGCTCTTGTTAGAAAATTTGCAAAATTTGTAAACAAAAATAAAGCAAGAAAGCCAAGAGACAATTCTTGCTTCAAATGCAGAAAATCCGGGCACTACATAGCCGATTGCCCAAAATTAGCGGAAGAAGAACAAAAGAAGAAAAAGCCTTTTCCGAAAAAGAAGGCGTTAAATGCGGACGTCAAAACTTGGGATGAATTACTTGAAACAACCGACGAGGAAGGAGAATCCGAACATGGTCTTATGGCCATAGACGATGAAAATACCTAGGTACGCTCTAATGCTTCATCTTCTTCCCTAGTTGATGAATTACAATGTGATTTTGATGAATTGCAAAATGAGTTTCAAAATTTGATTGTTAAATACAAGAATTTGAAAAAGGAGCATAAAGAGATTAAACTAGAAAAGGATAAATTATTTACTTCTTATGTCTCTCTTGATAAAGCTCATGCTATTACTCCCGTACTCTTGAAACCGAAAAACAAACGCTCACAAATGATATTGAAAATTTGAAAAAGGATGTGCATCGATTCAATTTAAGTACGGATAAAGTCACAAAAATTTTAGATGCACAAAGAGGTAAGCATTTTAAATTAGGACTTGGTTACAAACATTTTCAAAAAGCTTTTAAGAAAAAAGACCAAGGTCCAACCTTTGTACGTGCTAGTAGTCCTCGTATTATTACTTGTTTCTATTGTGGTAAGAATGGACACTATGCTAGCAATTGTAAATTGAAGAATAATTTTAGCTATTATTGGAGACCTAAAGGTCTCAAGGCTAACCCCCATGGACCCCAAAATTATAGGGTACCTAAAAATAATTCCTTTGTAGGTTATAGGGGCTATAACAACAATGGAAGATTCAAAATGGCTCGTGGACAGCGGATGTTCACGCCATATGACCGGAAAGAGAGAACTTTTTACCAATATCAAACTCCAAGAAGAGGGTATGGTCATGTTCGGCAATGGCAAAAGAAGAATTCTTGGAAATGGAGAAATTGGTAACTCTTCTTTCTCTCTTAGTAATGTTCTTTTAGTAGAAGGGCTTAAGTTCAATTTGATAAGTGTTAGCCAACTTTGTGATTCAAATTATAATGTTGTTTTTAATAAAGAAAAATGCCTTATTTCCAAAAATGATAAAATTATTTGTGAAGCAATTAGAAAAGGCAATCTTTACAAAATTTGTACAAGTGATTTGATTAGTCAAAATGTTTCTTGTCTTGTCGCCAATAATGATTTAACTAGTTTATGGCATAGGCGACTTGGACATGTTGGATACAAAATTTGCAAACTATTTACAAAAACCAACATGTAAAAGGACTACCCAAATTGAATTTTGAAAATCTTGGCTTATGTGACACTTGTCAAAAGAACAAATTAGTTAAGAGTAGTTTTAAGCCCAAAATGAAATTTCCACTACCAAACCCCTACAAATGCTTCATCTTGATTTGTATGGGGATATTGTCGGCAAGTCTAAGTGGAAAACATTACACTTTTGTTATAGTTGATGATTTTTCTAGATATACTTGGGCTCTATTTCTTACAAATAAAACCGATGCCGTTAATGAGTTTGTTATGTTGTGTAGACTTATTGAAAATGAAAAGTAAGATACTATTAAGACTATTCGAAGTGATCGAGGTGGAGAATTTGACGGCGAATTTAGAGTCTTTTGTGAAACCAAGGGATATAGTCATAATTTTTCGGCTCCAAGGACACCTCAACAAAATGGAGTAGCCGAAAGGAAGAATCGGACACTTCAAGAAATGAGTCGGTCCATGCTCAATGAATTTTCACTTCCAAAATATTTTTGGGCCGAAGCCGTAAGTACCGCTTGCTATGTCATTAATCGAGTTTATATTCGTCCTAAAATGAATAAAACTCCATATGAGCTTTGGAAAGGAAGAACTCCAAATATTAGTTATTTCCAAATATTTGGATGTAAATGTTTTATTTTGAATACTAAGGATCAACTAGACAAACTTGATCCTAAGGCCGATGAAGGAATATTTATGGGGTATTCAATCAAGAGCAAAGCATATCGGGTCTACAATAAGACTAGTGGGGTTGTTGAAGAATCCATCCATGTCAAATTCAATGAAGCTTCGGGTGTTGAAAGGATACCCAATGATGAAAGTGATGAAGAAGATAGTGTTGAACCCATTGTTCAAGATGTTACTCAAAATGATCAACCTTCAAGCTCAAATGTTCCTCAAGAAGATAAAGGTGATACTTCGAATCTTCCCGTAGCATTGAAATTTAAGGGAGATCACCCAAAAGATCTTATTATTGGTGATCCCCTTGATAAAGTAATGACTCGAGGAAAATTTGCCGAGAAAGCTCTTATTTCTTAAAAAGAGCCTAAAAATGCTAAGGAAGCTATTGAAGATGAGGATTGGTTTTTAGAAATGCAAGAAGAGTTGAATCAATTTGAAAGGAATGATGTATGGGAATTAGTACCTTGTCCTCCATCTCAAACCATTATTGGTACAAAATGGGTATTTCGGAACAAGCTCGATGACCAAGGCAATATTGTTCGAAACAAAGCAAGGTTAGTAGCTCAACGTTATTGTCAAGAAGAAGGTATTGATTATGATGAAACATTTGCACCCGTAGCACGTTTAGAAGCTATTCGTATTTTACTTGCCTATTATTGTTTTAAAAATTTCAAGCTTTACCAAATGGATGTAAAATCCACATTTTTAAATGGTATTATTCAAGAAGAAGTCTATATAAAACAACCTCCGGGGTTTGAAAATTTTTAAAGGCCTAATGATGTTTATAGACTTAAAAAGGCCTTATATGGTTTGAAACAAGCACCCCGTGCATGGTATGATAGACTTAGCTCTTTTCTTTTGCAAAATGGTTTTACAAGAGGTAAAGTTGACACTACTCTCTTTGTTTTCGAAAAAGGGCAAGATTGCGTATTAGTGCAAATTTATGTTGATGATATTATTTTTGGTGCTACTAATGAATCCCTGTGCAAGAAATTTTCTAAGTTAATGCAAGGTGAATTTGAAATGAGCATGATGGGGGAGCTCAACTTCTTCCTTGGACTTCAAATTAAGCAATGTCAAGAAGGAATTTATATTTCTCAATCAAAATATACAAAGGAGCTTTTGAGGAAATTTGGCATTGAAGAAGGAAGAATCGTCTCTACCCCAATGGCAACAAACGTCAAGATTGACAAAGATGAAAAAGGCAAGTCGATTGATGAATCCAAGTATCGAGGTATGATTGGTAGTTTACTTTATTTAACCGCAAGTAGACCGGATATTCTTCATGTCGTATGCCTATGTGCTCATTTTCAAAGCAATCCCAAAGAATCTCATATGAGTGCCGTTAAAAGGATTTTTCGATATTTGAAAGGCACTATTCAATATGGTTTATTCTATCCAAAGAATGAAAAATTTTCTCTTAAAGGTTATAGTGATTGATTATCTTTGAAATATTGATGATCGGAAAAGTACTTCCGGATCATGTCAATTTTTAGGCGATTGCCTAGTATCTTGGTTTTCAAAGAAACAAAATTGTGTTTCACTTTCAACGGTCGAAGCCGAATATATTTCCGCAGCATTTTGTTGTACACAACTTCTTTGGATGAAACAAACCTTAGCGGATTATAAATGTTCTTTTGAAAGTGTTCATATATTTTGTGATAATATATTTCCGCAGCATTTTGATCATAACCGTACTAAACATATTGAGATTCGACATCATTTTCTAAGGGATTGTGTTTCAAAACGAAAAATTGAGATATCTTTTGTACCATCTCAAGATCAATTAGCGGACATTTTTACTAAACCGCTAACTTCCGAGACTTTTGCATCAATACGAGCTCGGTTAGGCATAATGCATATTGAATGAGGTCTATGATTGCATTTTGCACGTTTTTAAAACTTAGGGACGAAAAATCGGATTTTTGGTTGAAAATTCGGATTTTGGAAAAACTGACAAAACAGTGGGATAAACAGGTTGAGGGCAACCGCCGCCTCAACGCCAACGTCGGCCGTGCTAAGCCATTTCTTGGATTAAAATGGTTCTGTGTTCAGCATTCGCAACTTTAACATATTTTGGCCATTTTTCGTCCCCTTTGCCAAATTTTCACATATTTCATTCAAAAATGGTTTTCATGCATCTTTCTCACAACATGGACATTATATAGCATGATCATCATTATTATGGCTCATCTTTTCCGATCAAATGGTAAGAATTCTACTCCATTTGCTCAATTGGGTTGAACCCTTGAGATTTTGACTTATTTGCAAAATTCTTGATGCTAGTTTCATATGAATGTGATGAGCTTAATATTTATGATGTATTGAATGTCGTTTGAACTGAATTGGTGATGAAAATTTTTGGCTTTAATGAATTTCAAAGGCGTTATATACATCTAGTTTTATAACGCACGCCAAGTGTTCGACGAAATGTTTCAATGAAAAATTCATCACCTACATGAGTCTCTCGATTTGAAAAGTCCAATAAGTTTATAGAGATCATGTTTTATCAATCAAATGAGGTTTTGCAAGTCAATTGATCAACTTTTCTCTTTTTTTGGAATTTAAGCTTCTATTTTCAAAAACCTCGATAAATCGATAAATTTGCGCACTTTGATATAAATATATGATGTTTTTTATCGTGCTAACATTCTTTTTGATGATTCCAAAGGGGGAGAAACAGGAAAAACGCTCATACGCTCAAAGAAGCGAAAATAAGCTCGCAAGAAAAGCTATTAGCTAGGGCTCTTAAAAGCCATAAGCTATGGATTATACTTGGTTCATGTGATGTATTATGGACTTTTATACTTGTTCTTGATATGCATATTGATAGGGGGAGCTTGTGCAAAAATGTTTTTTAAAAAAATCTTTGCTCCTATCCTTGTATGCTTGTACTTTTGATAAATCTTGCTTGTAATGAATTGTTGTTTTAGACCGGAAAATTTGTTTTGTTTTAAAATCGACCTTCTAAAAATTATTTTGGTTTGTAATCATCAAAAGGGGGAGTTTGTTAGATAAATGTTTTTATCAAGATTTTGATGATTTTGTTTAAATGAGTTTTTATACCAAAACAATGTTTTTATATGTTGTCCAAATACTCCTAAATGATTTAAAATGTTTTTTACTAATTTTTGGAGTATTTCTTAGTATTTATTATTCGATAAAAATGGACAACACTTTTGATGGTTTTGTTTAAATTGGATTTTACACCAAAACAATGTTTATAAATGTTGTCCAAATACTCCCAATTGATTTAAAATGTTTTTACTAATTTTTTGGAGTATTTCTTGAAGTTTATTTTTGATAAAAATCGGACAAGATTTCAAATTGTAGGTCGGCCGTGCCCCAAGCGTCGACCGTACAAGAGTTGAGAAAATGAAAGCGAGCGAAACAAAACAAGTTTTGTAAAAAAGAAGAATTGGGGGGGACCTCGAGGGTGAGGTCGGCCGGTCGCTGCACCTAGGCGACCGCCGCACCCCCTGTCGGCCGGGCGACCCCCTCCGACATGTACCGGATCGCACTATCTTTTCAAAACGTTCGAAATCTTAAACAGGGCAACCGGCCGCCCTATGCTATTTTGTGACAGCAAAATTCCAACCGTTGCAATCTGTGACAGCAAGATTTGCTTTTCATTTTTGTACATTATTTCTACATCTTGTGATCCTCTTTTTGTAGACAAAAGTGAAGAGTTGGGAGCCTATGTTGGTGAAGACTTCCCTATAAATAGAGGATGAATTGAAGACACAAAAACACAACACATACAAGCAAAATACACAACAAGAAATCTGCAAATTGTTCAAGCTTTCATTTTTACATTCTTGTTGTAATAGCCTAAGTCTTTCACTTGCACATCTTTGAGGTCTAGGCTTTTTGATTCTTTATTACACTTGCACTCAATCCTTGTATTGGTTTCATAGAGTTGTAATCTTGAATTTTGATCATCATTCAACACAAGACATCCTTGTGAGTATTCTTGTGGTAAGAATACACTTGGGTGATCTAGGTGATAGGAGTTTGAAGAGTGTGGTACTCTTCATATGTGGTGAAGGAAGATTGTGGTAATCTCCTTGAAGATGTTGTAAGAGGATTGTGGTGATCCTCAAGGTATTGTATTAATTGTGGTAATTAATAAAATTTTCTTTTCTTTTTGAAATCCATCCCGGAGATACTGGGGTGGTAGAGGATTAGGCCCTAGGTGGGTTGAACCTCTTTAAATCAACGAGTGTTGTTTAATTTCCGCATTTACATTCTTGTTATTTACTTGTTGATTCGAAAAAGAGGAAGATTTGCAAAAAATCGGCATAATCTATTCACCCCCCCTCTAGATTATCGTAGCCACTTGGACTAACAACATTAACTATATATATTGAGCCACACTTGCACATGATCACCCCATCCACTGAGATTTCTGTCTCATCCCCACCTATATTCTAACCTTAGATGAGGATTTCGTTGAAGATGCTGAACCAGCTCTGGATTGAGACC
This sequence comes from Rehmannia glutinosa, assembly GCA_016081115.2. Classification (NCBI taxonomy): domain Eukaryota; kingdom Viridiplantae; phylum Streptophyta; class Magnoliopsida; order Lamiales; family Orobanchaceae; genus Rehmannia; species Rehmannia glutinosa. Next base: position 507,470 of record JABTTQ020000906.1, on the reverse strand, counting down.
TTGTACTACGCTTGTTGGATTTACTATTTCTTGTTGTTGATTGGACTCTTTTCTTATGTTGTTGTCGGACTTTTGTATTTCGTTCCATTCGGGATGTAATTAAGGGGGCGTAGGACCCTTTGACTTTAAGTTGTTGTATTTGGTTGATTTTCGGGTTGTAATTTGGATGATGGATTGTAGACTTTAAGTTGTATTCGTACTTGTTATTTTATTTCCGCTGCTATTTAGACTCTGTCTCATTGGGTTCTCGTTCATATTTGTCTGGACTGTTTGGTTATTGTATTTAAGTTGTAGATCGTTCGTCGCGTCCCGTTTGGGGCGTGACAATTAGTGCAAATTTATGTTGATGATATTATTTTTGGTGCTACTAATGAATCCTTGTGCAAGAAATTTTCTAAGTTAATGCAAGGTGAATTTGAAATGAGCATGATGGGGGAGCTCAACTTCTTCCTTGGACTTCAAATTAAGCAATGTCAAGAAGGAATTTATATTTCTCAATCAAAATATACAAAGTAGCTTTTGAAGAAATTTGGCATTGAAGAAGGAAGAACCGTCTCTACCCCAATGGCAACAAATGTCAAGATTGACAAAGATAAAAAAGGCAAGTCGGTTGATGAATCCAAGTATCGGGGTATGATTGGTAGTTTACTTTATTTAACCGCAAGTAGACCGGATATTCTTCATGCCGTATGCCTATGTGCTCGTTTTTAAAACAATCCCAAAGAATCTCATATGAGTGCCGTTAAAAGGATTTTTCGATATTTGAAAGGCACTATTCAATATGGTTTATTCTATCCAAAGAATGAAAATTTTTCTCTTAAAGGTTATAGTGATTCGGATTATGCGGGAAATATTGATGATCGGAAAAGTACTTCCGGATAATGTCAATTTTTAGCGATTGCCTAGTATCTTGGTTTTCGAGAAAGCAATTGTGTTTCACTTTCAACGGCCGCTTCTAATATATTTCCGCGGCATTTTGTTGTACACAACTTCTTTGGATGAAACTAACCTTAGCGGATTATAAATGTTCTTTTGAAAGTGTTCCTATCTTTTGTGATAATATATCCACTATAAACATTGCTCAAAACCCGGTTCATCATAACCGTACTAAACATATTGAGATTCGACATCATTTTCTAAGGGATTGTGTTTCAAAACGAAAAATTGAGATATCTTTTGTACCATCTCAAGATCAATTAGCGGACATTTTTACTAAACCGCTAACTTCTGAGACTTTTGCATCAATACGAGCTCGGTTAGGTATAATGCATATTGAATGAGGTCTATGATTGCATTTTGCACATTTTTAAAACTTAGGGGCGAAAAATCGGATTTTTGGTTCAAACTTGGAATCGCAAAATGCAGAAAAGAACATCCTGGCCGATCGGGGCAAGGCCGACCGGTCCGCCCTAGCCCCCAACCGGTCGCCCCTCAAGATTTTTTGGTTAAAATCGTTTCTGTTTTCCGTCTCAGCCATTTTGGCTTATTTTGGTCATTTTTCGTCCCCTTCGCTTTTTGCACTCAAATTAAACTTCAAATTTGTTTTTGTGCATACTTTTTACATTTTGGACTTCATTAGGCTCGATTATTATCATCATTGCTCATCTTTACCGAATAAATGGTAAGAATTCTACTCCATTTGCTCAATTGGGTTGAACCCTTGAGATTTTGACTTATTTGCAAAATTCTTGATGCTAGTTTCATATGAATATGATGAGCTTAATAGTTATGATGTATTGAATGTTGTTTGCACTGAATTGGTGATGAAATTTTTTGGCTTAAACGAATCGCAAAGGCGTTATATTCTTCTAGTTTTATTCGACGCACGCCAAGTGTTCGACGAAATGTTTCAATGAAAAATTCATCACCTACATGAGTCTCTCGATTTGAAAAGTCTTATAAGTTTATAGAGATCATGTTTTATCAATCAAATGAGCTTTTGCAAGTCAATTGATCAACTTTTCCCTTTTATTTGGGATTTAAGCTTCTATTTTCAAAAAGCTCGATAAATCGATAAATTTTCGCACTTTGATATGAATATATGATGTTTTTATCGTGCTAATATTCTTTTTGATGATTCCAAAGGGGGAGAAACAGGAAAAACGCTCATACGCTCAAAGAAGCGAAAATAAGCTCACAAGAAAAGCTATAAGCTAGGGCTCTTAAAAGCCATAAGCTATGGATTATACTTGGTCCATGTAATGTATTATGGATTTTTATACTTGACTTATGATGCTTTTGTGACAGGGGGAGCTTATAAGCTTATGATATTCAAGCTTAAGTTGTAAAAGCTAAGCTTTTAGCCTTTAGTTGTTGCTTGTATACTTGCTTGATATGCATATTGATAGGGGGAGCTTGTGCAAAAATGTTTTTTGAAAAATCTTTGCTCCTATCCTTGTATGCTTGTACTTATGATAAATCTTGCTTGTAATGGATTGTTGTTTTAGACCGGAAAATTTGTTTTGTTTTAAAATCAACCTTCTAAAATTGTTTTGGTTTGTAATCATCAAAAAGGGGGAGTTTGTTAGATAAATGTTTTTATCAAGATTTTGATGATTTTGTTTAAATGAGTTTTTATACCAAAACAATATTTTTATATGTTGTCCAAATACTCCTAAATGATTTAAAATGTTTTTACTAATTTTTGGAGTATTTCTTAGAGTTTTTAATTTGATTAAAATTGGACAGCACTTTTGATGATTTTGTTTATATTGGTTTTTACACCAAAACAATGTTTGTAAATGTTGTCCAAATACTCCCAATTGATTTAAAATGTTTTTACTAATTTTTTGGAGTATTTCTTTAAGTTTATTTTTGACAAAAAATCGGACAACATTTCAAATTGAAGGTCGACCGGTCGCCCAAAGCGTCGACCTATACCTGAAGAACACGAATTTGAAACAGAAACAATTTCTGTACAAAAAAAGAGGAGGGGGACCGGTCAAGGGTGAGGTCGACCGGTCGCACCCTAGGGCGACCGGTCGCACCCGTCGGCCGACCTGGCCGACCCCCTCCGACCGTCGCACTGGATCGCACTATTTTTTCAAAACGTTCGAAATCTTAAACAGGGCAACCGGTCGCCCTATGGTATTTTTGACAGCAAAAATTCCAACCGTTGCAATCCTTATCAGCAAGATTTACTTTTCATTTTTGTACATTATTTCTACATCTTGTGATACTCTTTTTGTAGACAAAAGTGAAGAGGAATGAGCCTATGTTGGGAGCCTATGTTGGTGAAGACATCCCTATAAATAGAGGATGAATTGAAGACACAATACACAACACATACAAGCAAAATACACAACAAGAAATCTGCAAATTGTTCAAGCTTTCATTTTTTACATTCTTGTTGTAATAGCCTAAGTACTTTCACTTGCACATCTTTGAGGTCTAGGCTTTTTGATTCTTGATTACACTTGCACTCAATCTTTGTATTGGTTTCATAGAGTTGTAATCTTGAATTTTGTTCATCATTCAACACAAGACATCCTTGTGAGTATTCTTGTGGTAAGAATACACTTGGGTGATCTAGGTGATAGGTGTTTGAAGAGTGTGGTACTCTTCATAGGTGGTGAAGGAAGATTGTGGTAATCTCCTTGAAGGTGTTGTAAGAGGATTGTGGTGATCCTCAAGGTGTTGTAAGAGGATTGTGGTGATCCTCAAGGTGTTGTATTAATTGTGGTAATGAATAAAATCTTTTTTTCTTTTTGAAATCCATCCCGGAGATACTGGGGTGGTAGAGGATTAGGCCCTAGGTGGGTTGAACCTCTTTAAATCAACGAGTGTTGTTTAATTTCCGCATTTACATTCTTGTCATTTACTTGTTGATTCGAAAAAGAGGGTGATTTGCGAAAAATCGGCATAATCTATTCACCCTCCCTCTAGATTATCGTAGCCACTTGGACTAACACGTGCAACGCACGGGGTGAATTACTAGTTTACTAAACGTGGTGAGTAAACGATGATGAATTGAGTTTAAAAAATTTAATTAAAATATTATTTTCTAATTAGTTAGCATGATTTGTTTCTCAAACTTGTATTTATGTAAAATCAATTTTTTTCAATTTTTTTATGTTTTGTGAAAAAATATTTAAGATTTGAATGTGGTATTTTGTTCATATAAAAATGTGGTGATTATTTGAATTTTGGATATCATTTTATATTTTTGTAGTTGGTTTTATTTTGTTCATCTTTAAAAATTTTGCACAACAATTAGTTTATTATATTATTATTTTACATAATATATAAATATATAATTAAATTTTATTAAATTAGTAGGATCGACGATTGAATCAGTTTGACCGATAAAACTACTTATCATTGGTAAAATTAATTTAATCATCGATTTCAATCTTAAAAACACTGAATAAAACAATTACTCAAAATTATCAGGGGTGTCAATTCGTGTCGTGTTTGGGTTCGCGTGTTATGCCGAGACATAAAATTTATATTATTCGTGCCAGATTTCTCAATTCTAACCAAATCTGTTTAATTATTCGTGTCAGATTTTCCAACCCTAACCAGGCCTGTTTATTATTCGTGTTTCAAGTTGATCCAAAATAACCTGTGTATTTTAGAATTTTAAATAACATATCTATCAATATGGTTTATATTAGTTGTATGAGTTAATTTTAATGTGAAAATTATGTTTACGTAAATTTGATAACTTTTTAAAATTCAATCATTATATGACAACATATCCAATCAATAAAAATATTATAAAAAACAACATATATAATAACAATACGATCGGGTCAAACGGGTTAATCGTATCATTTCAAGTTAATCCTAACTCGACATGTAAGTTGTATGAGTTATATTAGTTGTATGAGTTAATTTTAAATAACACATCTATGAGTATGGTTTATATTAGAATTTTAAATAACACATCTATCAATATGGTTTATATTAGTTGTATGAGTTAATTTTAATGTGAAAATTATGTTTACGTAAATTTGATAACTTTTTAAAATTCAATCATTATATTACAACATATTCAATCAATAAAAAAATATTATAAAAAACAACATAATAACAAAATGATCGGGTTAAACGGGTTAATCGTATTATTTCAAGTTAATCCTAACTCGACATGTTTATTATTCGTGTTATTTAGGTTCAACCCTATTTTTATCATAACCCCCGAAGCTCAATCCTAATGCGCTTATAATGTGTCAGGTTCATGTGTTTGTATTGTGTTAAAAATTGCCTCCGGACTCAGAATATTGGACTTGCTATACAAGAATTGAAATAAAATGAATATTGGACTTGCTATACAAGAATTGAAAGAAAATGAAAATAATTAAAAAGGAACAGGAGAGTACTGCATATGCACCACATTCTCTTAGGAAACCCCACACGTCTAAAGTGTAAACGCCTACCAAGGAACGGTGACATAGATTGTAGGCCACATATCTACAAATTTTAAATCATGCCTTAACTTAGAAAATTCACACAATTATATGATCAGATTTTTTTTCCTGGAACTGGGCCAAAAATTAATAATAGACAAATATTTAGAAGAGGTCTTATGTGAGACCGTTTTATAGATTTTTGTTTATGAGACGGATCCTAAAATACCAAAAAATATGGAGAAATTACATAAAATATCATCTTCTTGGTAAACATACCACAAAATATGCTCCTATCACTTTTGTACCTATTTTTTTTTCTTTTGTACCTACTTTTTCCTTTTTTTGCGCTCCTGCATATTTTTTGATTATTTTTTATTTTTTTCGTTTTTTTTTCCTGTATTGCTTTATATGTTATATATGTTGTTTTGATGTTGTTTAAATTAGTTTTTTGTTGTTTCTTTGTTGTTTCTATGTTTCAAAATAACTTTTACCTATTTTTTATGTTGTTTTTTATTCATATATTATTTTGTACATTGTTTCTATTGTTTCAGTGTTGTTCTATAATATTTTTAATGTTGTTCTAATAAATTTTTTTGTTGTTTCCATGTAGTTCAATGTATAAATACAATTTTTACTTATTTTTAAGTTATTTTTGTTCATGTAGTGTTTTTAATATTTTTTGCGTTCTTTCTGGGTTGTTTCCATGCCGTTTTTAATATTGTTCCAATGTTTCTTTGTTGTTTCCATGTAGTTTCCGATATTTAAATAGAATTTTTACATATTTTTAACTCTTTTGCTCATATGGTGTTTTTTATAGTGTTTCTGATTTGTTTCTAAATTGCTTCCTGGTTGTTTCATGTTTTTTATATTTTCATGCATTGGATCAAAAATCGAATTGTGTTTTTAATTCATGTTGTTTCTATAATATTTTTAATTTGTTTGGTTTTAATATGTATTGTTTATGTGTATATTTCTTGATTTTTTATAAGACTTCGGATATAAAATGGATTATTTAACGAGGCCAAAATTTATTTTTTCACTGAAATTTTATTAAAAGAAATATGTTTGAAATATGTTAGAAACAATCTTGAAACAAAGCGTAAAAAAATCCAAAAATTTTGACGGGAGCGTAAAGTTGTGTAAAAAAAGGGCGGGAGCGTAAATTTGGATAAAATAGTCTTTACATCGTAAAAACCGACATTGTCTCCAAAAAGTGGGGCATTTATATCATTTGCCCCAAAAATATGGATTCATTTTATGGGTATGAGTTTGGGTCGAAATTATATTTAAATATAAGATCAGTCTCATGGATTATATATATGAGACCGTCTCATACAAGTTTTTGTGAAACATTAATAAACCCTGGCGAGTTTCTTTTCAATTTGTCTACATCAATCTTTTTGTAAATAGAATGTATGTAGTGATTTTCTTTTTTAACCTTTCTAGAGCATAAAAATAGACAAATGATATGTGGGTTTTTATTAATTAATTACAAGTTTGATGTTCCTCAAGTTTGGACCCGCCGCAAGAGTTTCCTTTTTTATATTTTTTGATTGGGTGGCGCTATTTGCACTCCAATATTTGATTAATACACCACATTCTACATATACCTCATCCCTATTTTACAAACCCATCTAATTATTAAATACACCACACCTATATTTCCAATTTTACCCTCCAAACTAAAAACCCTAACTTAAAATATCAGTTTTTTTCGGGAAAAAAGAGAAACAACTTTTTTTGGGGAAAAAAAAAAGCTGGAAAAATCAGCTTTTTTTGATGGGGAAAAAACAGTTTTTTTGGGGGAAAAAAAGCTGTTTCCAGCGTTTTTTTGGAAAAAATCAGCTTTTTTGTGGAAAAAAAAAGCTGTTTTTAGCGTTTATTGGAAAAAAAAACATCTTTTTTTCGGAAGAAAAAAAAGCTAGAAAAAATCTGTTTTTTTTGGAAAATAGAGAAACAACTTTTTTTCCCCAAAAAAAGGTGTTTACAACATTTTTTTGGAAAAACAGCTTTTTCCGAGAAAAAAAAACTGGGAAAAATCAGCTTTTGTTTGGGAAAAAGGAGAAACAACTGTTTTTGGGGAAAAAAAGTTGTTTCCGTTTTTGGAAAAAAACTTTTTTCGAAAAATCGAGTTGGAAAAAATCGCTTTTTTCGAAAACAAAAGTCGAAAAAATCAGCTTTTTTGGAAAAAAAAATAGCGCCACCCTTTTTGATTTTCTTTTTGAAGTGAGGCAACGAGTAAGGCTCCGATTGGATATGGAAGAGATTCCCTTTTCGTTCCGCTGGAGATTTTGTTTGACCAAACATGCGATTGTTTATGAAAATTTTCAAAAAAATATATTATTCTCTCATTTTCACATTTTCTTATTTGTTTCTCTTACCAATCATATCTACACATTTTTTCACAAAAAACTAATCATTATTACACATTCTCCCACAAATTTCACTATTCACGCATTCACATATTTTTAACTACCAATCACATCCAATCACTATTTTACTATTTTTAAATCAAATCAACTTTCATCATTATTTTTTTTATCTCACATCCAATCACACTCTCAAAATTCATCTTTTTTCTTTCAATTTTTTTTACCACTATTCTCTAGCAAAATAAAAAATTTCAAAATGAAAGCATATCCAATCGTGCTCTAAACTTTGTAATCTTATAAAAGCTTGGATAATTACAAAAGAACTCATGAGGTTCGGGCTAATTACAAAAAAACCCTAGAGGTTTTTGAAAGTTACAAAAAAAACCCTTGAAGTGTGATTAGCCTTACATTTAAATGTACAAAATATTTCAAAAACCCCCCTAATATTTCTAAAAATATTAAAGTTACACTCTTAAATTTAAAATAAAATCAAACATGGGGGATTTTTGTAATTTGAAAATATTTCTAGGTAATTGTAATTACCCGAACCTCTGGGGGCCTTTTGTAATTGTCCCTAAACATTTATCAGCTAAAACCCTCGCACGATCAAATTAGTAATTGAATCAGCTCAATTTAAAAAAAAAAAATAATCCACAGAAGTAGCTCTCTTCTTTTTCTGATTTTATGTGAAATGATGATTTATTTCTGTAATGTACGTCTCTAAAGTATTCATTCTTTCAATAGGAAATCCTCATAGAACTCATTTATAAAAAACCCTCTCTCTCTCTCTCTCTCTAAAACCTTTTCTCTCCCTTCTCTCTACCCAACAAAACCCTCAACCCTAATTTTTCTCCCCTCCCTCCCCCAATCTCACAGCCGCCTCCTCTCTCTCCCCTCCCCCCTCCCCTTCCCCCTCCATGCTTCCTTTTGGAGGGCCAACAATAGTGGTCCTTTGGGTGTCCGAAGGTGGCCGGAATTTTTGGTCCAGGGTAAAAGTGGGTCGGAGCTCCATGGAGGTGTCTCGGAGCTGAGTAGACGATAGGTTGCGGTAGTAGATTTGGGTGAGGGAGAGGCAGTTTTTTAAATTTTTGTATTTGTTTCTCTCGTTTTTTAGCTATAGTTGTTTTTTTCTTATTTTGTTTGTATTTTCTTTTCCCGGTTGATTTGCGAAACTCGTAGGCAAATCAGTTTTTTCTGTTCTACAGTATGTAGTGGTTGCTCGTGCTCGGTTTCAATTTTTTTAGTGTGTTACAGTCTCCATTAAGGAGTGCTAAAGTCTCCCGGCGTGGAGTTATTTTAGTTTGGGTGGGTAGTTTTTTAAGTCAATGTTGTGATTCTGAATTGGTCTTACCAATTCCCCGCTTGGCTCTTAGTTAGTGTTGTCGGCTCTTAGCCCGTTGGCTACGATTGTAGTTGTAATTTTAGTTTCTGAGTTGTTATATTAAAATACTATCGTCCGAAAAAAAAAAAAGAAATCCTCATGAGTTTTTTGTCTTTTAATGTGGGCTAATTTATTAAACTATAGTAAGTTTAAAATCTATTTAATTAATTAATGCCAAAAAAAAGAAATATTAATCATTTAGGTGAAAATAGAGTTCACAACTCTGTTTTCTCAATTTTTTTTCTTTTTCTTTTCTATTTTCTAGTATATTTATATTTTAATTTTTTTGAGAAAATCTATTTATTTATTTTATTATTTTTTATTTTTAAGAAATTATTTTCTGTGGAAAAACACTTGAACTAAACCGAACACAATTCGATAAGCTTAACGAACTGAAAATGGGGTTCAGTACGATACGATAAAAACCCGATAGCCTAGGCACGATCCATTAAGCCTGATAAACAAATTTATTTATATTTATTATTAGTTTTTTGGCTCATTTGAACAATTTAGAGCATTTGACTCATTAAACCATTTACTAATACAGTAATAATATTATTTTTCTTCAAATACTTGTCACATATAAAACCTCTTAGGAAGTTAGAATTAGAAAGAAAATATGTAAAAAAAATATATATTATTTAAGTTATCGTGTTTAACGGGCTTATCGGGTTGACCTGATATGGACCCAATTTCTTATTGTTCTTATCGGGTCGGACCGATAATGACACAAACCCGATAACACCTGGCATTAGCAATCGCGTTTTATATTCTAGTTGTGTTTCTAAATTCATTCTAAATTATAATATTTTTTCAAATTTTGAGCAAAAATCAGTTGCACGTATCCGAAAAATGGTATATGTATTTTCAAATTTGTAAAGTAAAAAAATTCAATTAAGTTCAAGTTTTTTTAAATAGAAAATTTCTTCTAAAAATTAATTTTTAAGAAAGTAATAAAATAAATAAATAAAATTTCTCAAAAAAATAATTACAAAATAAAATAAATTAGAAAACAGAGTTATGAACTTTGTTTTCACCTATACGGTTAAGATTTATTTTTTGGCATTAATTAGTTAAATAGATTTTAAAAGTGTTTTAGTTTAATAAATTAGCCTTTAATATGTTAATGAAAGTATCTTCTTGGGCGTTTGTCTGTTTCACGCTTGTATTGTCGTATTATTGGATTTTACAATCTTGTCCACTCTATTGCGTTTTTTTTCACTTTCTTATGTTGCAGTTCGAATATTTTATTCCCTACCGAACTTCATATGTGATGAGGGTAAAATCGACTACTAATTATTGTCCATTTACTTCATTACTTAATTAGGAAATGATCACTTAGTAGCCCATAATTACAATTATTGGTCAAATTATTATCAACTTACCAAGAGTGGAGCACAAATTACTACTCAAAGACCATGAGGCCAAAGTTTCATGTACAAATAGTCTTTCTCCATTCAGTTGTAAGTAATTACGATTTTACTACTTATATTCTTTTTTTCTTTTTTTGCTGAGCAAAGTGCTTAAGTTCTTTTACAATTGGTTTATTGAACATACCTCATACTCACTTAAGCATCGGAGGGGCTTCCTTAGAACCAGGGTCAGTCCTTTCATAAGGCCAACGAGTCTCGGGCCCAAAAAAATTACGAAATTTAGGGGGCCCAAAATATTTTGTGTACCTTTTGTATATAATATGTATATAAAATAAATAAACTATTGCACCAAGAGTAAATTTAACCAAGTGGTTGAATGTCTGTCATTCCCTTAAAGTTCTTTATTCAACCTAGTGGTCGAGTTTTACCACTAAGAATGAAGGGCCCAAATTGATTTTCCTTGACAATCTTGCTAACAAAATTATCACACTTGATTTTTTTTAAAAGTTTCTCGAAGTTAAAGTTCATCAAAACTTTTCTTCAATCAATCATGTCACAAGAAAGATTCAATAGACTAGCTATGTTATCAATTATGAAATAGACTATTGAACAACTTGATAATACTAACTTGAGTAATACTTTTTCCGCCGAAACAACAATGCGAGTTGTATTTAAATAATTATTTTGATTTTTAAACAAGAATGTCATATTATTTCAACTATGATAGAGTTGTTTTATACATTGCACATTATTCTTTGTTTTGTTATTCTATATTGCTCTTAAGTTTGTATAGGAAAAAGGGGTCCAATTTTAAAGTTTGACTCGGGCTAAAAAATTGATAGGATAGGTCCTACTTGGGACAACTCTAAGACCCTCCTAACATTATTTATTCGTATTACAGCCTGCAGGTGGGTTCCCCCATAAGATTGCCTGAGTTATCAGAGTTACTCTAACTCTTGGACTTGGACTATCGAATAATTGAACTAATTATCTTTAATGGAGTTATTTAATGACATCACTATGGTGTTTCAATATATTAAAAGAATATTATAATAATGACATCATCTTATACACAAGTATTCATCTAGAATTGAAAAACCATTTAAAATATTGTAGGAATTAAAGATCCCGTACAGTTGTGGTGGCATACATACGGTTTGTTTTCTCTTTTTGCAAGAAATTCAAATCCGGGAGATTTTTTTTAAGGGTGGGAGATTTCGTTAAGCACTAATAACCATAAAATCATGGAGAAGGTCTCTTGTGAGACCATCTCACGGATCTCTATCCATGACACGGGTCGGGTTGAATCAGATCACCATGAAATCCATGGGTCAACAGCGAATCCACGGTCAACAAAAAGTTAACAGTCCGCCAAAATTAGCGCAGTAATACTTTTAAGACACATAATATTTTTGAGCAAAAAAAGTAATACTTTAATTAGAATCGTTTAATACTTTTGATATAAAAAGTCATATACTATGTTAAATATGGTGTTAAAGTTGGGCATTTGTACATCTGTGAAAGCAATCATTCAATGGAGGGTAGATCAAGGCCCTAAATGTGCAATGTATGATCGTGTATCTGACAAGGGAAGTAGAAAATTACATTCAACTGTTGATAAGAAGAGTTTCTGATATAAATCTTTTTTATTCTCTTGGAACTTTGGGTTTACCACGAAATGAAGGAAAAATAAGAAGAAATATAGAGAAAAATGAACGAGAAGACGAAGGGAAAAAAATAAGAAAAAGGAAGAAAAAGAAAAACATCACTGAAACCACTGAAAAGTATTACATTTTAACTGAGAAGTATTATATTTTTAAGTGATAAGTTATACAAATTTGAATTGAAAAGTATCACATTTTGAACTGAAAAATATTAGAGTTTTAAATAAAAACTATTACATGTTGAACTGAAAAGTATTATTGTTTTAAATGAAAAGTATTACACGTTCAAGAGAAAGTTATTACATGTTGAACTACAAAATATACATGTTGAACTAAAAAGTATTACAGTTGTAAGTGAAAAGTATTACACATTTAAGTGTAAAAGTATTACACGTATTAAATATATAAGTGAAAAAATATTGTTTGCTGAACTACAAAATACCCATCATCTTTAGCACTATTTTTAACAATTGGTCACTTTTTTCATGTTTCTAATTAAAATATTATTTTTTTGCTCAAAAGTATCACTTTTTTTCTTAAAAAGTATTACCGCACTATTTTTGGCAGACAGTTGACCCACAAATTCCCTGTTGACCCACAGATTTTCTATAGACTTGACCGACCCAACCTGTCTCACGGATAGAGATCCGTGAGATGGTCCTATATAAGTCTTTGTCAAAATCATGTTGATATCAAAAATTAAATGCGATTTTCTATTGACTTGACCAATTGCCTCTCACGGATAGAGATCCGTGAGACGGTCCTATATAAGTCTTTGTCAAAATCATGTTGATATCAAAGATTAAATATTATTTGTTGAACTACATAATCTTCAAAGATTATTTTAAACAATGGGTATCACTTTTTGTATCAAAAGTACTACATGTTTTTAATTAAAGTATTTTTTTTTGCTCAAATGTATTACTTGTCTTAAAAGTATTACTTTTTTCTCCAAAAGTATTATCGCACTATTTTTTGGCGGATAGTTGACTTTTTTTGACCCGACAAAATTCCCTATTGGCTATTGACCCACGAATTTTGTATTGGCTTGACCTACCCAACCCGTCTCACGGATAGAGCGGTCCTATATAGGTCTTTGTCAAAAATCATGTTGATATCAAAGATTAAATGCGATGCTTTCAGCAGTTGCAAGCTAAAACCTCTATTTTGATGGGGTTTTGTATTTTATTCTAATAGTATAATTACTGTATTAAATGTCCTTACAGACATACATTGGCTTCATGTCGTGTATTGCAATTAAAGTAAAAGATGAAACATAATTTAAAATAATGGAAACTGTCCAAGTAATGGATTATGCGTGATTATATATATTTAATATAATGAGAAAATTTAATTGAGTATGTTGAATATTGGTGCCTGATTTACCGCACTTAGAGCATCTCCAAAAGTTTCCTCTAAAATAGTGTGCTTTTTACACTATTTTAGAAAAAATATTGGAGGAACTCAACTAGGGGTGTGCACGGTCCGGACGGTTCGAGATTCATAAATCTCGAACCGTCCCGAAGTTCGAGATTTTAAAATCAATCTCCGAACCGAACCGTAGAGAAAAAATCTCCGTGCAACCGCATCGAATTTTCGTGCGGTTTGGTACTTGGATCGGATTCTAACGGGGACGCTCGTGATGGTACGGGACTAACGGTGAAACGGAGATTAATCAAAAGTAAAAACACAAAATAAGAAAAAATATAAAAATGAATGTAAAAATCACGGGGAAAATGCAAAACTAGTCTCGTATCTATAGGTGTGTTGCAATATTAATCCTGTAACTTCTGAAGTTGCGATTTTAGTCATGTATGTTTTGCCTTTTTTGCAATTTTGGTCCCGTAAATTTTAGATTTATACAATTTTGGTCATATAAGTTTTAAGTTGATGCAGATTTGGTCCCAATGGCTATTTTAATATTTTAATTATTCCCAAAATGCCTTTGATAGCCAAAAATCAATATACCTAAGATCAAGTTTAGAATAGTTTCGTAACCTATATTTTATCTACTTGAATAGAATTTATTTATCACTATAGATTGCCTAATGATGGAAGAATTTTAAATTTATGAATCCAAATCAAAATCCGAGATACGTGTTCTACATATATTATTTCCTAATTATGAAAATATAAAAACACGTAAAAATATGCCAAAATTGGTCATTTTCGATAATACGACTGAAATTACCACAACTAAAAAATAAAAGACTAAAATTGCCAAATCTTAAAAATTACATAATTAAAATTGTTATTTTTGATAAGGAGCAAAATTGTCATGGGACTAAAATTGCAACTTTAAAAGTTACAGGACTAATTTTGCAACGCCCTTCTAGATATAGGACTAGTTTTGCAATTTTCCCTAAAAATCACCAAATAATTGTAGTCCATTCCTTTTTTACTGCAATCTCAAGATTAATACTACAATCATAAATGGCAACACAATCTCAAATTATAAATTCATAATAAATAATACAATCCCAACTAGAATTATATAAAAAATATGTGTTCTAATAACACATATACTTTTACATAACTCCATCCCTGAAACATCAGCTCCATCACTCCATCAGTGAAACATCACCAATCCATCATTTATTAACCATTAATTATTTGATTGATTGCAATTCAATTCTGCCAATACCAAAATAAAATTAACCATTGAATAATTTATGTCGAAAATTTTGTAAATCTAAAGCTGATGGTTTTTAATTTACTATGGATCATTGATGTGTAATTATTGTATTTCGGATGTACAAAAGTTTTAAAAGTATAACATATAAGTATCGACAATAACGAAATTTAATATACATGTTGATGTTATGTTTTATTAAAACGTAGCAAATAATGAGAATAATTAATCTCCTTAATTATTTTCATTAATTCTCCTATAAAGAACTCAATTTTCAGTCATGGTCAATTATATGTTGTTGTTTCACGAGTCATGTATCGTAAGAGTTTGAAAAATATTAGTTTGTGAAGACGGTAAAATAAAATCAAACAGACTAATGTTGTGTATAAAGAAGTATTCCAAAATTTATAATTTTGAAATGTAGTTAACTTGATTTGTTAGGAGTTGTATTTTACTTTTTTGTATTTATTAATATTGTAACTCTTATATGCATGCAATTTACGTGCCTTGATGGAACACGCCTCGTGCATTGCACGGACAAAAGACTAGTTAAATGATATAAATTCTTAGAAACTTAATATAATAATTAATTAATCATATCAGATAATTTTCTAGGTTAATTAAATGTGGGGTATCACAATATCAAAATATAAATAAGATAAAAATAGTATATATGTATGTATTAAAAAATTCTTAAAAATCGGTTCTATCTTCGGATCTTCGGTTCGGTACGGCGGTTCTTGGTACGAATATTTTAAAAATCTCTAGAACCGTACCAGAAAATTTTTCGGGACGGTTCGGTTCGGAGAAAGTCAAAAAGTCAACGGAGATTTTCGGTTCGGATATTTTTCGATTCCGGTATCGGTTCGGTTTCAGTGATCTTCAAGTCCCCTGCACAGCCCTAAACTCAACATTAATCTCCCAACAGAGTCCAATTTAAATTTTACTCCAAATTAGACTATTCCACTTTGATTCTTTATTATATTGAAATTAAAATGATTAATATAATAAAATATAAAATATTTATATGAAAATGTATTTTGATTTAACTCGTATTTTAAGTAATACTACTTTATAAATCCTTTTGTAATTTATTATATAAATTCTAGGAAAATAAGATTTTAAGTCCTTTAACTTGGACCCATTTATGAATTAGTCTTCTAAGTTGTCAGGTTTGAATTTAGTCCTTTAACTTTCAAATTTCTAGATATTCAGCTCTTTAACTTGACAATTTTCAATAATTTAGTCTTATATAAACAATCTCAAACTTTTATCCTGGACTTTTAGATGGAAATAGTCATTACATACTTTTGTATAAAAATTAAACAATCCCTTAATGAATTTTATATCTCATTCGACTGAAACTGCACCGGGTGTGATAGTTCGCAATGCCACCAGTCGAAGTTGTTGCATGATCTTTTTGGGACACATATTTTTCAATTCTAGGTCATGAAATTAGGTGTACATATCTTCTCGTCTCTCGTGTATGTTTATTAGGAGTTCGTTGGTTTGGTGAATGGATTGATGCACCCTCGCAAGAAATTCCTTGAAATTTTCTTGTCTCGATCCTTCACCACACCGAGCCTATTACCAAGATTCATCAATGATTTTTGATGTGTTGTTTCCTGGTAATTTATTAGATCTGTTTGTAATATAGGATTTACGCAAAGGTAGTTAGATTATATTCCTTTTTGTCTTTCATAGTGTTGCAATATTTCCGTTCTTACTCATGTAATTGCTTATTCGACATATCAGTTATCCTCATATTCTTGTTCATACATGGTCAAGATATGACGATACCTCATGTAAAACATAAATCTTAGACACTTGTCCAAATCCATTTTTTGGAGATAATTCTTCTCACAAGGTTAATTACAAAAATATAATAAATATTTGTTAAAAGTTCTTAATAAACCTAGGCTCTCATACCATGTCTAAGCATCGGGATAAATATATTTGGAAAATTGAGATAAAAAAGTCCTTTTTAAACTTAAAGGATCAAAGCGCATGATTTCTTAACATATAGGACCAAAAATAAAATGACGATGTAACTTACATGACCAAAAAACTAAATATTCAAACATATAGGACTGGATATCAAATTACTAGGATTGAACCCCAAACCTGCCAAGATAAAGGACCAAATTCCAAAGTAGGCTAACTTACAGGATGAAATTTATCATTTCCCCTAAATTCTAATATATATGTATTAGAAATTAATTATAAATATAACAATTCACAATAAAATCTTAATAAACAAAAAAAATGATAATTAGAAAATAACTTCAAAATTATGAGATATAAAATATTTATACACAATTCAACAGAAAAGGACAAAACATGATATTTAAAAAAATATCAAAAAAAAAGTAGAGGTGTGAACAGCGGGCCCACTACATTAAGAGGTTCACTGTTCACAATCACCTCATCTTGGGGTGGAAAAATAGAGTGGAGTTGGAGAAGGTTTTTCCCTTTAAATTGGTGTCTACCTCTATTTTTGAGGAGGGTTTGATATGCTCGTAAGGACTTAAATTTTACTGTAAATGACGAGTTCAATCCAAAACTTAACCATGTACCAAAACTCTAATAGAAAAAGTTTAATGGCCCCATCATCAAGAAGCGGACGCGTAATAAGTTTCGATCTTTTCAAAGCTACGCGTAAATTTGAAAATTCAATAATCTTAGCTATATAAATTAATTGTTTTGGCCTTAATTTTTATAGAATCTTGATCAGCCTGTAATGCACGTGGTTTGACAATAAACTATGATATTACTTAATTAACAATAATATTCCCAATTTATCCAATTTAATACCACCTACATATTGAAAATGTCAAATGAAAGAGAAAGAATCCACCAAGTTTTATAATATTTATCTTCCAATGAAATCTTGGACTTAAAATATGAGCAATTTGGCAAATGGTACTATGTATTTGGTTAAAGGGTTGCTGTCCTCTAGGGGAACACATGAGCCACTATTTCTGTAAATGATTAATTAGCTCAAGGGCTATGGACATAATTTGGCTTTTCCCCTTAAAACCACATCTTTAATTGACAAATACTTACTTAATCACTTATAATTAGTTGTAATAATCGACAACTTTTAATCGAGAGCTGATCACAGGAGAAATGGATTTATATTAGTCGCGTGATATTTCATCAATATTTATCATGTGATGATTATCAATTAGAATTATTATAATTACAAAAACTCTCTTCATGAATAAATTTCTCTTTAATAGACGACTTCTATTTGTCTCCAATAAGTCACTTTTATTTGTCATACAAGTGGCTTTTATTATTAATTTGTCCCATATGTGGGATTTTATTGATAAGTATCAGATGAGCTATTACCCAATGATACATGATCATGACACACTACAAAAAACAATCAAATTCCAACAAAATAATTCCAACGAAATAGAACACTGTTGGAATTTTTAAAATTCCAACGGAAATTCCAATGCTACATTATACCGTTGGAAAATTCCAACGAAAATTCCAATGGTAAACAAAACCGTTGGTATGAAATGTTGGAATTCATGTTGGAATTTAAAATTCCAACGGAAATTCCAATACCATAACTAACCGTTGGAAAAGTCCAACAGTAATAATAAACCATTGGAAAAACTATTGGAATTTTAAAAATTCCATCGCTAAAACATACAATTGGAAAATTCCAACAAAAATTCCAACGGTAAACCAAATGTTGGAATTAATCGTTGGAATTTCTTTGAGTTTTTAAAATTCCAACGAAATTCCAATGATATAACATTTTGTTGAAAATTCCATTGGAAATTCCAATACCATTGGAAAATTTCAATAGGGATTAAAAGATTTGATAGTATAATCCATATCAATAAAATATATCTTCTTCCCTGAGTCAATCATATTGAAACTAAATGGTTAAATGTGCTTGACTTGAGATAAATTAATGATGTGTGACCTACTGGGAAGTTAAAGATATTAGATAATGAGATAAATTGGTTGAATATTCCAACATATATATACCATTGGAATTACCATTGGACTAAATTTCAATAGTATAATTCCGTTGGAATAACCGTTGGAGTTTTTTCCAACGATTAAATATATTCCAATGGTATAACTCTGTTATAATTAGTGTTGGAAAAAATGTTGGAGTTCTTTCCAACGGTTATAAATTCCAATGGATAAATAACGTTGGAATATTTTTCCATTGGAATTTTCATTGGAATTTTGCCATTCCAACGACAATTTTACCAACGATGCATTTTATGTTGGAATTACCGTTGGAATCGATAATTCCAACGGTAATTGGCCAAATTCCAACAGATTTTTTCCGTTGGAATTTTCTTGTTTTCTTGTAGTGACAGATGCAAGGTCAATTTTTTTTTTTGGTTTGAGTCTCGTCGGCTTCGTTGCAATGTTCTGATTCTACGGATCAATTAGATCTGTTTAGGTTTTAAAAAAGAATTGTTTGAGATCGTATATGTTTATGATCTTGTAGGACTTGCAAATATTTTTCACTCGATCAGTTGTAAATTTTTTATGACAAATGAATGAAATTCATTTTGATTAAAAAAAGAATTATTATAATTATATAAAATACTTTTTATAAAATATGCCAAAAAACATCTCCATCATTTGTCTTTCCTATTCTTTCGTACCACAATTGAGTTATGTAATGTTCAATTGATGATTGAAAGGGTGTTGAACCTATTTTTCAGAAAAAAAAATGGTAAATTTTTGGAACTTGACACAATAGTTTGCAAATTATGCCAGCTAGTAAACAATACTTGACAAATTAGATGTAGGTCCCAAGGGGTGAGTTGTAAGGTTTAGAGGGGAAGGGGGTTAAATATATCTTACCAAATTTTCGATTAGTCCTTTTAAGTAATTTTAGAGTTTACTCAAATCAGCTAAGTCCTTGAGGGACATCTAGGTTGGCTTACTTCAGCAAAGTTACCCACTCATCAGACTCGACTAAGCTGTTGATAGTATAACTTAGTTGTGATCAGCTAACACTTAGATTAACCGTTGATTTGGTTTTGTTCAGCGAAAGACTTTTCACCCTTATTGTTTTTAAACTTGTATTAACACTTCTTTTTGGCAATGTTATTATCAGCGAGGTTTAGCAATCTTAACTTAACAACAAATATAAAAAATATGCAGGAAAGTAAAGTGATGCAAGTAAAATGATACAAGCAATTTTATAATGGTTCGAGGATGGGGTAATTCCTCTACTCTGCTCTTCTCCAACTCCTGGAGGAATCCACTAAGTAAAAGATCTGGTTACAAAGCAGTTATCAGTCCGAGTCAACCTTGATCACATAGTTGGCTGCTCCTGGGACTCAGCTTCGTCACAAGACAGCTGCCTTATTACTTCAACTCCCTTCGAACTCTTGGAATTGATCACACAGCCATCCAACAAGCTCAAATCTTCTAGTTCGACCTTGAACCTTTCTATAGCTCCTTCAACTTGGAGAGTAGACCCTTTTAGTTCTTTAAATTGTTTTCTCTTCAACTTGATGAAGTATTCTTTCCTTCACTGAATGTGTTGGATCGAGTTCCTTCGATATTAAATTTAGAGAAATGTCTTAGAAAGCTTGAAAGAATATTTGCAGGTTTGCTTGCTTGAGAAATCTCTTAGAATTCGTAACCTTCTCTCACTTGTTTCCTTAGTCTTTTATAGTGCTTATTTGAAAATTTGCCCATTGAAGAGATAGGAAACTTTCAAATAATACTTCTTAGTCGTTGGCTTGTCCTTTCTTGATCTGCAGCTTGTGATGGTGACATATCCTCGTATTAAATGATGTCTGCAGCTTTTCAGGTCCTGACATAAGCTCAATGTTTTCCATTGGTTTATTCTATTTGCACGCTTGTGGGATGAGCACTTTTAGACATGGTAGCATGGACGTATTACCATATTGAGTAAAGTCCTTGACTTCCGTGTAACGGATTAATATCAGTTGACTTGACTTGACAATTTTCTTTACTCCTTTGACTTGAGTCAGCTCCAACCTTTTAGGAATGACTCAACTGTCAGTTCAACTGGCAGATTTGGCTTTCAACTGACTTGACTATCACTTCATCATCCTTTACTCAGCTGTCCCATAGCTGGATCTCTTCTTCAGTCGAGTCTGTGCTTTCCATCTGGGCTATACTCAGCTGACACACAACTGGGTCTTCACTTTAGTCTTCAGTTGACTCTTCTATTCTTCAACATAGCCGACTTCACTCAGCTCATGCAGTCATATCTATTACAAATAGAAATACAAGGAAAATGGGGTGCCAACTTCCTATTCTAAGTTTTACATGGTATTATTAAAATCTAACAATAAATTTCTTAACACTAGATAAGTCTTGGGTGACAGACTTGTCCAAATGGTGTGCAGATGTGAGATTCAAATTCGAGATCTTTAGCCTTAAGAACTCATCCTGCTCCACTAGGCCACCTTGTGGCGAGGGAGTGTTTTCTATATTTATGCCTTCTAACTTGTAAATGCATCAAATGCTTTTATGAAAAAACCTATATTTGTTTGCTTATTGAGGAATAAACAAACTATATTTTAGAAAATTACATTGAACTCTTTCTAACTACTTTTAAAACGACTATAGTCGAGGTAATTTATGAAAACATTATAATGTAATTTATGACAATATTATTAAAAGTCAAATTATATATTTATGATATATAAAAAAGAAAAAGGTAGCAAAAGAGAAATGGGAAATATGAAGGGGTATAATTTATAGTCTAATTCCTAAGGGGCATTTTGCTAATTGGTCAATATCCCTAGGTCCCTTTTGCCAATTACACTTCATAAAATTGAGGTTGATGAATCAGAAGATAATTTTTAAGGAACACAAAAACTCCTGTCAGACCGTCTAACGGGTCTGAACCGTTAGACGGATCTGACCCGGATCCGCGCCCATATTAATGGCAATTTTGTCATTTCGCCGGTAGGGGCATTTTTGTAATTCTGTTAAGTGTTATTTGTGAACCGTCTCTTCATTGAACGTGGCTTGTCAGTTACATCTCATCATTTCTGAACTCCTCCCCTTCTCAACATTGCAAAAAACCTACAGAGGCAAAAAACTTACAGAGTTCGGGAGAAAGAGTGCGTTCGTTGGTGGCGTTGGTCGTGAAGTTTTCGTTCATTTTCGTTCGAGTTTGAGTTTGAGTTTGACAGAAGAGCACATTTCCTTCGCGTTTTTCCCTTCTGTTCACAAATAAGGTAATGTTTGATTCATGCACCGGTTTAACTTTGAAAACAGTAGTTTCGTCCGTAGTGTTTAAAGTTTTGTGGTGATTTGTTTGATTTTTCGAATTCCAAACCCTATTTTCTGATTTTTCGTAGGTTTTTGTTATTTTCTGTTTGTTTATGTGTTTTTGTTACTAAACATTTAAGTTATACAAACATTTTCTTAAATGTATTAGTAGTTAGTTCATATTGTATTAGTTTTTATCATGTAAAGTATTAGGAATGATGTATATGTTTTCTTCTGTTCTCAAGTTTCTGCCCTGTTTTTTATGTCGGAGGTTTTTTTTATTTTGTATTACTTGTTATTCTAAATTGTATTAGTTGTTACAAAGAAAAGTATTAGTGCAAAACCACAGTCCCCTGCTTTTATGCTGCTGTTCTATTTTTCTTAAATTGTATTCGCAGTTTGTTTGAATAGTATATACTGTTTATGTAAAGTGTTAGTAATGATTTCTCTCTTTTTTATGGCATGTAGTGAAGTGTATATTATTGGTGGTTTTTTGTATTAGTTGTCACTCTAAATTGTATTAGTTGTTAGAGTGAAATGTATTAGTCCAAAACCATAGTGTCCTGCTTATGTGTTGTTGTTCTGGTTTCTTTTAAATGTAGTACTTTACCCTGAATAGTATTAGGCATTACACTGAAATGTAATGATTACTCTGAATAGTCTGAATAGTGCTAGTTTTCTATTTCTGTGGTGTTTTATGTTGTTGGTGCTTGCAGTAACAAGCAATATGTGTATATGTTTTCTTCTGTTGGATGTTTTTTTATTTTGTATTACTTGGTATTCTCAATTGTATTAGTTGTTACACTGAAAAGTATTAGTGCAAAATCACATTCCCCTGCTTTTTTGCTGTTGTTTTGTTTTTCTTTTAAATGTATTATTAGGTTGTTTGAATAGTAATACTGTTATATAAAGTGTATATTATTGGGGATGTTTTGTATTAGTTGTTACTCTCAATTGTATTAGTTGTTACACTGAATGTATTAGTCCATAACCATAGTGTCCTGCTTATGTGCTTCTGTTCAGGTTTCTTTTAAATGCTGAATTAGTCTAGTTTTTGATTTCTTTGGTGTTTTTATGTGTTTGCAGTAATAAAAATGGTGCGTATGAAGAGACCGGTGAAGAGGAGGTCAAAAAATGCTGATATTCCTCCATTAGCTCTTGTTCCATACGATGACCCATCCTCCTCAAGTGAGGAATATATTCCACCCAAGAAGAATCTGCAAGAGAAAAATCTTGCTTTGAAAAGAAAAAGAGCTAATACGTACTATACTTTCTTAACAGTTTTTAGTATCTGCAATTTAAAGTATAAGCACTAACCTTTTTTTTTCCACATTTTTTGCAGTGATTTTGTCACACAATGTAGACCGCGCGGTCTGTGTGAAGTCATATCCAAACTTACTGATGCTCAAAAGAGAGACGTTGAAGCCATTGGCTTTGGAGGTCTGCTGAAGATGTCTGGGGTGAATGCAATCCCAACAAAACTTTTGAGGTGGTTAATTGGCAATTTCAATGGTACAAGTCAGCTCCTTAGGATTGATCAAAATAGGAGTTTTGTTGTGACGGCGGAGGATATTCATGACTGCTTCCTTCTGCCAATGAACGAAGGGTGTGATGTTTTAAGAAATAATGAAAGTTTATCTCTAATGACTGATTGGAACGCTAGGTATAAGTTTAAGGCAGAAGTTAGTTTGAAGTATTTTAGGTCTATTTTGGAGAGTATGGTGGACGGTGGTGACGACTTTAAGCGTTTTTTGTTTTATTTTCATTGTCTTCATTTTTAAAACCAAGTGCCAATAGGAATGTGGATTTTGGTGTGTTACGTTCGATTGTTGAGGTGGAAAACATAAAACATTGGATTGGTGCACACATGTGCTTAATAGGTCGTGTGTTCTTTGTTAATAAGTATAAATCGTAGTGTCAAGAATGTGAGCGGCTGCATTTTAGTTCTTCAGATCTTGTATTTTCATCATTTGAAATGGCAAGGTCGTGCAGAACCCTCAACCATACCATTGATACAACATTAGGACACAGACAGAATCAAGAAAAGGGTTGCGGAAGAAGTTGCGGCCGGTGAATTTGGGACAGGGGAGAGTTCCCGGACACACATCCCATGTCTCGCAGGAAAGGGCAGAGTGGGAAGAAGGCTGTTGGCGAGGGAAATATTTGTGAGGAAGAAGATCGGGTAAAAGATGGGCAGGACGGGAAGAAAGGGCAGACAGAGGAGAGAAAGAAGCATGAGATTGATGATGAGAGCGAGGACTGTGAGTTGATTGAGTTGATTAAGTACAAGCTGCCCAAGGGTGAGATGGTGGATGAGGTGATCCACGAATTGGCGAAGGATGTAAGATAAATGTTGTTATATATATTATTATTTACTTTAAAATTATTAGTAGTTTTCGAATAATTTTTGCTGTTTTCTTTTTCAGGAAATGAGTGAGTTATTCATGTTGCTTAGGAGGGACATGAATGTCATATTTCACGCACACATGGAAAGGGTTAGGAAGTCTGCAGAACAATTCACCAAAAAGAGACTACATTGTCCCCACCGTTGAGTTGTCCGAGACTCAACAGCTTCTTTTCAAGTGCAAAGTTGCATGAATATGTTGACGAGGTTGTCAAAGAAATTTGAAAAAATGAAGAGATTCATTGACCTTCCATGCCGCAATTTGAGATTCTCGACCCGGGAAGAGGGCGTTATACAGGATGAATAAAGATGTCCTCAAGCTCTCGCGCATGACGATGTAATACCCGAGGATAAGGAAGAGGCTGAGAATGTGAAGGAACAGGGGGAGGATGATGAGGAGAAACAGGAAGAATTTCATGTGAATCAAGATGCCATTGATGATTGTGTTGCAGAACTTGAGAAGGATGATCAGGAGGAGAAAAATGAGGAGGATTTAGATGTGGCTGAATCAGGTATTAGTAGCTATACTGTAATGTATTAGGGTTTACATTATAATGTATTAGTTCTAATTCTATTAGGTATTAGTTGTTGCACTCTACTGTATTAGTTTTTAGTCTGTTAGTTATCAGTTGTTATTCAATTAAGCATTAGTTGTTGCATTGAACTGTATTAGTTTTTACTCTGTTAGGTATTAGTTGGTGCACTTTAATGTATTAGCTGTTACACCATAATGTATTAGTTGTCGTACTAATACATTACACTATAATGTATTAGGTAGTAGTTTAGTTTTTACTCTTTTAGGTAATAGATGGTGCATTGTAATGTATTAGCTGTCATACTATAATGTATTAGTTGTTGCATTGAATTGTTTTTAGTTTTTACTCTGTTAGGTATTAGGTGGTGCACTGTAATGTATTAGATGTCACACTATAATGTATTAGTTGTCATACTAATAATTTACCATTTGTTTTTGTGGAAACAGATGAACAGTGGCCCATCCGTGAGAAGAAAGCTTTCAGGTGTACGTTTATGAAAAATCATAGTAAAAATTTTACTGGTGTTGTGCTGTCAAGAAAGCAAAAGGATGTGGCTGATTATTGTTTCTTCAATCATAAAGAAAAGAAAGAGTAAGTAATGTTTTCAGCTACCCGTTCTGATTATGTTGGAATAATATTTTTTTTCATTATTGATATAAGTTATTTTTTTCAGTCGAGATGAACCAATTTTTGCACATGGTGGGTTTTGTTACGTGTCGCTGGCTGATATGCGCACGTTGAATGATGAAAGTCTGATCCACATAAGCGTAATTGATACATGGGCATTGCTCCTCAATAGAAGAACTGTTGATGCAAAGAAGAATAAATGCTTTTATTTCTATGCTCAGCATTCTGTAAGCAAACAATGTTGTTTTATTTGATGTATTGTCATGCTCTACATTAAGTAATACATTAAAGTTTAACATTGTGTTTTATTTTCAACATGATTATACATAGGAAACATGGTCAAGAAATCCCCGCGGCAGAGATTGGGGAGAAAGTTTGAGAGATTGTTGGATGCACTGGATGAGAGTATTAGGTGTGATGGATTTGAGTGGTTTTGACTTGGTAAGAAATCATTTTTACTTCTAATGTATTACCATCTATATTGTAAAGTATTAGTTGTTAAACTTAAATGTATTAGCTAAATATTATTATTTTTGTTGAAAATGTAGATTTTCTTCCCAATTTGCTACAAATCCCATTTTGTGGTTGTTGTCATTAATTTTGTTGATGGGAAGGTCCAATATCTGGACAATTTGGTCCACCACGAGGCTGCTGTTGAAAAGTACAAGAAACTTGGGACTGTTGTGGTAAGTATTAGTTGTTACACTGAAATGTATTAGTTTTCATACTGCAATGTATTAGCTAGTATATTTTAAAGTATTAGTTGTTACACAGTTAGTTAATCTTGTTATGGTTTTCTTTTCCAGCAAAATAACTTTTTTGAACTGGCTAAAGAACTAAAACACCCACAAGCCCAGGAGGTTGAGCGTTTTCCCTGGGAAAATGTTCCCTTTAGCTGGCAAGCCGTTGCGAACAATGTGGACTGTGGTGTATTTTTAATGCACCACATGGAAAATTTTATCGGCCAAGTCTACTCAAAGCCAGATTTGAAACTGGTATGAATGTTCCCTTTCTGAAACATATATTGCTTATATTCATCCCTTCCTGTATGAATTTTTTTTTCATGTCCTTATTTTTTGGGTTTTTTTGTAGCGCAATGTACGGCGTGCTTTAAGGGCATCTTTCTGTTCTAGAATTCTGTTGAACCCGTTGAATGAGAAACGAGTTCAACTGGAGAAAGATGTTCTTGATTTTGTGAGAGAGATGAAGTAAAGAAGTAAGATTTTATTTAACATAGAATCAATTTTATGAGTTTAACAGTGATATTTTTTAACATAATATTTTTATGATGTACAGGTTCTGAAGAATGGTTGGTACAGGGGATTGTGTTCTGGCTGGATAGTTTGAATGTTACAAAAAACAATTTGAATATTTTAGGCAAGTATTAGTAGTTATGTGTAAATGTATTAACATGTAATGGAAAAAGTATTAGTACTGCATTTAGTAGTTTTGTGTAAATGTATGGAAAGATGGTTGGTACAAGGGATTATTAGAAGTACAACTAATGAATTTGTATTGAAACTTGAAAATATATGTATGGTTTTTATGTGTTTGTCTTGAAAAAAAAAAAGAATTTCCTTATAAATGTGTTAGTTGTTGAATAGAAAAGTATTAGATGTGAAAGATAAAAGTATTAACACAAACAAGTAATGTTTTATGCGGAACTTTTCCGAGGTTTTTACAAGCGGTTGCAAATATTATAGGTTCAGGTATGTGTTCTACAATGCATTAAGTCAAATTAATAAACAATCCCAGACAATAAACATGAGATAAAAAGTATCACACACAAATAACAAAAGTATCAGCAAATACATTACAATGTATTAGGCCTCTGATCAATTTGTTACAGTGTTCAATAAACAAGAGCTAAGTTAAAACGTATCACACACAAATAAGAAATGTATCAGTAGATATATTGAAACGTATTAGTCCCCTGATCAATTATTACATTGTTCAATAACAAATAATCCCTGAAAATAAACAAGAGATAACTTAAAAAGTATCACACACAGATAAGAAATGTATCAGCAGATACATTGAAACGTATTAGTCCCCTGATCAATTATTACATTGTTCAATAACAAATAATCCCTGAATAATAAACAAGAGATAACTTAAAAAGTATCACATACTAATAAGAAATGTATCGGCAGATACATTGAAACGTACTAGTCCCCTGATCAATTATTACATTGTTCAATAACAAATAATCCCTGAATAATAAACAAGAGATAACTTAAAAAGTATCACATACTAATAAGAAATGTATCAGCTGATACATTGAAGAGTACTAGTCCCCTGATCAAGCATTACATTGTTCAAAAACAAATAATCCCTGAATAATAAACAAGAGATAGCTTAAAAAGTATCACATACTAATAAGAAATGTATCAGCAGATACATTGAAACATACTAGTCCCCTGATCAAGCATTACATTGTTCAAAAACAAATAATCCCTGAACCATTAAACTAAACAAATATTCTAAAACACCCTCTACTGATATATTCTAAAACAGTCTAGGATTAGGAGTTTTGGTCCCGAACTCCCTTGATGTGTTTGTGTTTGATGTGTCAACACTCTTCTTTTTCTTGTTTTTTTCAAAATGCCCTTTCGCTTTTTGTTTTCTGCCCTTTGTAACTGAACGAGTAGGATCTAGTATACTAGTAGAAGAACTAGAAATCTCAGTTTCAGCTGTAGAATTCATTGTAGCAGCCATCAATTCATCAATTGCCATAGAATCCCAATGATAACCATCTTCAATGATTCTTCTTGCTTCCTCATTTTCTTGGCATTTCAATACAAGATTATAATACTTGCGCGCCATTTCATGACGCCAAGGGATGCAATCCTTAGGCCTGTTACTCAGTTCAATTCCTCTATCTAATCTGTCCCATAAGTCCTTTTTTGCAAACTTTGTCCACCTTCTTTTGATATAACAATTTTGTATTTCAAAGTGACCGAATTCACATGAAGGACCCGTAATCGAATGACAACACAAAGAAACCACATTCCTCAAATCTCTTGCAAGAGCAACTTATCAATTTAGTTGCGACAAAAATGTCACCGTATGTGAACCAACCCCATCATTATTCGATCATATAAAACATAATGTCGCTCTCAAAATGTAACATTGTACAAGAAGTGAAATTGACATTAAAAATTCATCTTCAAAATCTTTAAAAAGTGACAATGTGTATACCTCGAAGCATGCTTCAATAGTCCATCAATGGTAATACGATGTGTAGGAGCCGCCCTTGAACACCGAAATTCATCCTTTGCTTCATTGCTCCTCCAACGTTTAATTGTTTTCTTGAAAATCCCATAAAAGTCGATCAAACTGGTTGTTTTCTTCGCATTAAATCCAATGGCATAGTTTGTACTTTCACTTCATTTGTGACGACAAAATTCCAAATGAGAAAAAGTCCTTGTTAAATGTCAGTACACCACTTCTCTCTTAAATCGAATAACCTCTTAAACCATGGATGGCTTTCTAACCCATTTTTGTAATCATTTTATCCCAACGGTCCTGGAATTCTCGCTTGATTGTGCACCGATAAACACTTGGTAAATGCGTCATTGAAGCATTTGTCGCATTTCAACCTCCCAAACCGGCTTACAGCATTTTGGTAGAGGTGCCATAAGCATAACCTATGCCGCGTTCATGGGAAAACCTACACCAAAACAAAAAAAAAAAAAAAAAAAAACAGATTAAAAGTATTATATATAACAAATGAATGTATTAGTATTAAGAAAGAAAAGTATTACATATAACCAGAAAAGTGTATTTTTTGAATATAAATCAAGTTATTTTTGAATATAAATCAAGTCCAAGTCCAAAGGTTTTAAGACAGAGCTGAGTTCAGTATTACACATTACATTGAAAAGTATTACACATGACATTGGA
The DNA here is from genome assembly GCA_016081115.2 of Rehmannia glutinosa. NCBI lineage: Eukaryota > Viridiplantae > Streptophyta > Magnoliopsida > Lamiales > Orobanchaceae > Rehmannia > Rehmannia glutinosa. The sequence continues at coordinate 477,970 of JABTTQ020000906.1, read as the reverse complement.
ATGTATTACCATTAACAAAGAAAAGTATTACATATTAACTGAAGTACAAATTGTACTGTATTTTTTTACCTTTTCAATTGAATTTCCAATTGCTAGATCTTGATCTGTGAAGATTGATATAGGGCATTGACCTTCCATTGATTTTTTAAAAACTTCAAAAAGCCAATCGAATGATTCAGTTTTTTCATCTGCTATGAAGGCACAACCAAACATCACGTTCTTCCAATGATTATTAATCCCAACAAAAGGGGCACAAATCAAATTATACCGATTTGTTCGATATGTCGTATCAAATACAACATCACCGTATATCTTGTAATCCTCCTTCATCATTGAGTCCCTCCAAAATAAATTACACAATCTCCCCATATCATCTAATTTAACTCCGAAAAAGAAGTCTTGATCTTCAGCACTTTGTTGATACAACATGCCAATCATCGTTTGTGCATCGCCTGCCTCAATTGCATTCATTTTGAATCGATTCACAAAATTCAAGTGGTCCTTCATTGTATGACCAATGCATTCTTCACCCCCTGCATCTTGCGCCATGTATCGGAAAGATTCAGTGGCTCTCATTCCAGAAGAAATCATCTCCCCAATAGCATTAGCCTTTTCAGTGGTAATCACTCTTTCAGAACGATGCAAATGACTCCACTCTTTTCTAGTGAGTTCGTGGTTGTGCAACATACAATGGTCAACAATTTCATAAACACCATCACTGTTCAATTTTGTCCTCAATGATCCCTTACACCCTGTTCGTGTATTATAAAATTGTTTTCTTTTTTTTCTCACTGTTGTTTATGGATCTTTTAGATCCCTCACATGAACATACAAAATATTTTTCCGTCACAACACCAACATCATTGCATCTTGTAGTTGTTTTACGAATACTAAATCCAAGTTGTCGAGCATGATTGCGATACAGTGTATATATTTCTTCAACACTATTCCTCTTCATACCAATAAGACAACCAGTCAAGTCTTCTGTATAATTAATAGAAGAAAATGATCATTAGGTAAGGAATGTATTAGTTGTTACACTGCAATGTATTAGTTGTTACAGATAATCGTATTAGTGTAATGACTTTTTACCTTCAAGACCTCTGTTGGAATAATGTTGTCCCCCCCTGCTTACGTGTCATTATTCCCTTCTTCATGATCATCACTAGAATCTGTTAGTGTTATTACACCTAAAAGTAATATAAGTTAGGAACAACTAAGAAATTACACAAATTTATTTCTTTTCCATAAATTTAAGTTGTTTAAGAATAAAACAGAGACTTACGCGAACCTGTAAAGTCTGATACATTTATTTGATAAATGTAATACATTAGAATGCAATGTGTAATACATATGACCAAATTTAAGCCGTTTAAGAATAAAACAGAGACTTACACGAAGGTGTAAAGCCTATACACTTATTTAATACACGTAATACATTAGAATGCAATGTATAATACTTATGCAAAAATTTAAGCCATTTATTAATAACACAGAGACTTACGCGAACCTGTAAAGTCTGATACATTTATTTGATAAATGTAATACATTAGAATGCAATGTGTAATACATATACACAAATATAAGCCATTTAAGAATAAAACAGAGACTTACACGAATGTAAAGTCTGATACATTTTTCCAATACAGTTAATACATTGATATGCAATGTCTAATACTAATACACAAATTTAAGTTTTTTAATTATAAAATAGGATGCTCTCAACCCAGCTGCAAAGTCTAATACATGTAATACATTTTTTTTAATACAACTAATACATTCCAATGCGACGTCTAATACTTTTTAAAATAATCAAATTAAAAATACGACATTCACCTCTGTCATTCTCCAAGTTGTCTCTAGCCTCCATTGTCTCACCTTCTTAAGCTTTTTGCCCAATGTAGATTTAACCACTAAGTAGCTGGAATGTAGAAATAAACTAATACGTATTAGGCTCGACATGAACAAATAGATTTATGGTTGTGCGACGTAGGTGATGGTCGATGGAGGTGGTGGTGTCAATTTGCAGAGATGGTCGACGGAGGGAAATATCACATATTGTAGTTGCGTACCGGTTGGTGCGCCGTAATGTGGTGTTTTTTACGCCCCTTCGTGTTGTTTTTCACCGCCGTTGTGGTTGTTCTTACGATGGATGTGGCTCGCGGCGATGTGGTTGTGTCGACGGAGGAAGGTGCTGCCGAGCTGGGATTAGGGCTCCAAATCGCGAGACAGAATGTCTGAACGCGGGCCTGTTTTTTTTTTTTAATTCGTTGGGCGGACCCGAGTACCGAAATGGCACTAGTACAAAATGACCATTTGCATCGGTTGTAAACGACTTTAAGCATCGGTTACAACGGCGATGCATATGAAGGCGATGCTTATAATCACATGTATAGGCATCAGTTTCAACCGATGCCTAGAGTAAACAATAGGCATCGGTTGCTAAGCAAAAACTGATGCATAATGTTCACCAAAAGCATCGTGTTTCCACAAACAAACGATGCATAAAGTCAGTTTGGGCATCAGTTTATTATAATAACCGATGCATATTGTTATTTTTTTTAAATACATTTTTTTTTCTAATTTTCGACCTCCCTGCAAAATAAAATCCAGACCACAAATAAAAATCCAACCCAAAAATTTCATTTTTTAGTCCATAAATTAGAGGACTCAGTTCAGCAAAATCATGATCAAAACTTTTAAATAAAATGTCTCACTCCATTTCCAGTCCAGAATACCAGAACTAGAATATATTTCGTCTGAGTAACAAATTGTGAATAGATGTCTAACAAAACAAAATCAACTACTAAAATATTACACTCTGTTTTTAATTAATCAATCATCTTCTGCCTCATTCTCGGCCATCACACGGAGCCAGTCACTAGTAAGCTTCTTGCTCTCCATGTTTCAACAACAATATTAATGAAAAACCTTGGTGTCTGCTTTCTTCTTCTATGCCCGATTCTTCTTCTGGCATGAAAAACTAAGATTATCAATTTCATCATACCACTGCTGAGCAACACCGACCTGAACAAGCCAACAGTTTGAATATAAAAAATACAAGCCTACACATGCGAGCATTTACGGAAATGAAAACTGAGATTTGGCAAATTTATACCTTTTCTGAATATTCAGCTTTGGTTTCTACTCCTGAGATTTCAATGGCTGCCCCTCTAGCCTGGCGCCATATGCATCCTTCTTGTGGTAGTTCTACTAGATCGACATGTTGAGGGATATCGATATTCAACTCTATATCAACCCTCCCTGAGATATATACATTGTAAGAAATTTACTAAACTACTCATCATGGTAAATTAACAAGGGAATTCACTTGCCAATATTAGGTCTATTCCTGATAGATCATCACCGTGAGATTGGTTAAAAATAAGTTAATCACATATTAAACTAGGTCAACAGAAACAAATTCAGAATTTTCTGCCAAATGCTCATACTTACACAGTGTCGACTCTCTCCAATGAGGACGTGAGCCAATAAGGAAGCCCTAAGATTCCAAAGTTTGTGAATCGAAAGCTTGTTGCTGATCCAGATTCTTTGCTGAACTTAACTATTGTCTGACCAACTTCAATAAATAAACTAACTAGTCAACATTTATCATAAATAAAAAAATACAATAGAAGAAGAAATATAAATAATGATAAGTTTTAGTACCTGTATCACACAATACTACATGGTCCTTACAAGTTAGTGAACCACAGAGCAGTTAACATGTGAATTGGCAGAAAAAAGAAAAGTTCCATACCTTTTACAACTTCTCTTATAGAGCCTGATTCCAAATCAATGACCCATAGAGTTCCAAAAACTGCACATACAAGTGATGAGAAGATAAATCGTACTAGCTCAGAGCCTTGTAAAAAGAATCATCAAGTCACAAGTCTCATAAGAACGACAAATCAATGTAACATGCAAGTTCTAGAATACTACAATCTAGCATTTAGACCTTCAAAAGCCATCCAATCAAAGTTCTACCTTTGATTGAGTACAAAGATATCATCATTCGATGACCTCAGAAGATGCCAAGGAAATAAAAATAACACAAGAATGATCTTCTGTGCCCGTAGACCATGAAATGAAATCTAGCAAATCTACTTCAAATCTACTTCAAACAAAAATAACAAAAGAAAATTCTAGCAAATATATAATTATAGGGTGGCGTCCAGTTCCAGTCAAACCTACTTCAAATCTAGCAACACTCACTGCAAAGCAGATTATTTGTGCAAATTGCAAAACAAGTCTAAAATCTAAATAACACCATGAAACCCAGCAGAATCTGTGCTGCTTTGATCTGCTCCGGCAATACATCCTGCCCTTTATCTGCATTGCTGATCACCCACCAAAAATAGATTAGTAATGAATGCTATTTGAGCATATCCATTTATAACTCACTAGAGAGACAGAGAGAGTCAACACACTAGTTCAAAAAATTTCGATGGCCTTGCCTAGAAAGCAAATTATGAATGGCATTTAGATGTGTTACGCTCACTAAAATGTGGAATATATGAAACCAAGGGGTGGGGGTGGGAGGGAAGGCAAGTTACAACATACTGAGAGAAGGATGATTTGTTCAAATGGCATGATGAGAAATGCAACTCAAAAGAACAAGAACAATGATTAACATGATGTCAAAAATGCAGCTCGGTAAATTCTAAATCATGTTGAAACTGACCCCTCTGAGAAGTCAATCCTTGACAATACACGTCCAAGACATGAGTGCAGCCAGTTTGGTGTAAAGATCTAACTAGTCCTTTGTAAGGCTTCTTCTGTTCAGAGCCATGTTCTGTTTCAGAGAAGGCTGCATGTTTGTGGAACTACCAATTTGCACAATTGGCTAAGAGCGAACTTGCAAATCATAGTATTCACGTGCTTTACTCCAATAACCCTCATGTTCAAAAGTGATTATTTGAGAGGTCAACTACAAATCAAGAAAGTACATTATTTTATGATATACGTGATGTATGTCATGTAAATCACAAGGATTTTATAGGGTAATGGTCTTTTAATTGAAACAAATCACTTCTTATTTTTCTCCCGAACACTTCAACTTTGAATTTTTCAGCTTTTAACTTTGGAAATGAATAGGCAACAGAACGCACCTGCTTCTCGCTTAAAATGTTCTTGCTTTTCTTCATACACATCTATAAACAAATGGGTTCACATATAATGCGTAAGAGTAAAGATCTAGCAATCTATATCACTCACAAGATTCATTTCAAAAAAACAAAGAACAAACTCAACTGTAATCTCCATTCTCCATCAGTTTTATGGCATCTTCAGTTATCTGGTCAAACAGTTGTTTAGTTTTAGCAGACATTTTCTGCTTCTTATCAGTTGAACCCTTTAATCTCCTCAAAGCTTGCAGAACCTGTGAAGAGCAACACAATGAGATCCAGAAAGAATTTTCAACTATGAAGATGAAATAAAAACCAATTGCAAGAACAAATACGACTTTCTTATTTTAAAAGCACAAAATTAACAAAAAATGTCCAACACAGTTATTTCCAGAGCCATGCTAGGAATAAGAGTTTCCACGATTCCTTCCCTTCTAAACATACAAGTTGACAGATAGATCTAGATAAATAGGAGAAGGCAAAAGTATACAAAAAATCCAATATATAGTACTGCCTCTAACTGCATTTGATAAATGTTCATTTAATTCTGTGAATCTGGATCAGCCTCAGATGATATGTGCATAAACCACAAATTCCCTTCTAGATTTCATAAGTGGGATCATGTCAAAAAAGGAAATGGCGACAGGCAGCAATATTGACATCATTTATCTAATTACACAAAAGAACCCTTGAGCATCCTAGCTTATCTGATGACGATAAGGAAGGATAGAAACAAATATCAATATCCAATTACATGCCAGGATGTCCAATCTATAAAATAAATGATAAGGTGTAGATTGTATAGAACAAACAACATGGTTAAAGCTCACCGTTTCTCCAGGCTCAAGAACATCAGCAATCCGTCTATTAATTTCTGCAAGCTCTTCTGTTGTAAGGTCAGGTTTGTCATTATTACTCTCAGGAATAGAGCTCTTTCCAGCATACTTTTCATAACATCCACACTATCAAGCCATGCATCCTGCAAAAGAATACGTGAGAACAACACACTTATCAAAAGAAACACATTTATAATATATTAATCAGTACAACACATATTAGTGAGAAGCATTTGACACATTTTCTATAACTCTATAACTACAAGAAATAGACATATGAGAAACGGGAGGTTGAAACCAACTGTCCACAAATTACCTCCTGCATGTTAGAGTTAGAATAAAGACGGTGATTTCTGTATGTTCCCTTTTCCCTCAGCTAGAAATTAGCATGAGCTATAAACAGAAGGATCAAATGTTGTAAAGAGCATTTTGAAGTCTAGTTCAGAAGTCAAAAACCAAATAATCAATTAAATTTTTTTATTAAATGAGGATGCACAATGTAAAGGCAGGAATCATTTCCTATATGAATATACAATTTGCAGCATACTTCCAAGATTGATTACACTTACTTTATGCAAGTGAACTCAACCAACATAAAGCATTTGGCAACCACAATGAAACAACAGTTGATGCCCAACAATTACTAATCCATAGAAAACTTACAAATATAATTTAGGAAACAAGATGAAAGACAACTGCAAAAATTCTTGACTCTTGAGCTCCATCAAGTAATGACATAGGAATAATCCGACACGCTGTAAAGGTGTATCTAAATTCAATTTCAGGACATAAAATGAACAATGCCGCGATAAATGTCTCATGGACAAAGGAAATGGGACTCCCATAAAGCAAAAGCGGGCAAAAATAGTACGAATTTGTATTGATTCATATGTGTGGGTCAGCCCTAGATAATCATGTTGAAAATGGACCTCGTCATTAAACAAAACAAAGATGGAGCAGAACAAACAAACTATAGATAAGAAAATTAGCCAATTTTGGATAACCTAAAGCAAAGCAGAACGTAAATGTGAATAATCCAAACAGAATGAGTAATTTTGAAGCTTGGAACTTAGAAATAAGTATTTCTCTCACCTCCTCATCCTGTTTTGCTTTTGTCTTCCGCACTATTTCTTCTTTAGCATTAGTTCAGCAACATATTCATTAAATAACAACTGATTAATGAGATAATTTTAGGACTATAAAAATAATTCATCAAAGTAGAAAGCTAATTACAGATGTCGAAGGTTTCATCTTCTGAACCATAAACCATAACAATAATGCTTTGACTAAAATTAAAACAAAATCCAGAAAAAGGAACCTGGCGGATGGTGGAATCGGCCTCGGACGAACTGTGTCTCCCGAGCGGCAGCAGGTGGTGGACGGACGGTCGGAGATTAGCGGTCGGAACAGTATTTTACTTTCACAAACCCTTAGAAATCAAGCACATTGAGCACTGAGCAGCGAAATTGTTAGAATCAGGACCAACAAATTATCGAAACTGCGACACTAAGAACTTACTCAATGAAAAGTCGATTCGAGCGAACATTTCCCCAACTGGAGATTTTTTTTCCTTGCGATAAGAAGCATAGGAAATTGTAAACAACTGACGGCGGTGCTGGATTCTCCTCGGAATTGCGACGGCGGGGGCGGGGCGGCCGCTTGCGAAGTGCGAGGCAGAGGTGGCAGGGCGGCTGTTGCTAGACGGCGGTGTGGCTTAGGTAATACATGAAAAGTGGGAGTTAAGAGGTTGTGGGTCAATTAAATGCTTTAAATTAAAAATAAAAACATATATGTAGGGGGGGATCAAGTGAGACCATGTCTCTAGGTGAGACACAATGGACTAATCTCAATCATCCCCAACTATTAATCAATGGTATGATTTAATAGATAAAAAATATATTAAAATATTAATTTAATCAATATAAGAGTAGTAGGGTAAAATAACATAACAAGTTAGTTACAAAAATGGAATCAAATCTCTTTCTCTCTCATATATCTCCCAATTTCTCCAATCTCACGTCGCTCTCTCTCTTTCTTCTCTCTCTCTCTCATTCCTCCATTAACGCAAATAAAGAAAATTGTGAAGAACTCGAAAATTACAGTTCATGGAAATTACAGAGAAAAAACAAGAATAGAAGGAAACTTGCAGCGAATGAGAAACCAACCAAATCGTTGACTTATATCTATGACCGTTGACCAGCCGTTTTCCGGCCACTACAACGCCGGAATCATACCGAAATATGTAATTCCCCTCAGGCGACCCCAACTACATTCACACCGACCGGAAATAGTCTTTGAACATCGTCAATTTTGGCCAAGAAAGTCGAAATCGCGCACATTTTCGGCACTATCTTCGAACCTTCGCCGCGCCAATTCCGACCACCAAAATGGACGTGCCACCACAGGTTTTGATCACCTCCTCATGGGCTTCCATGCCCGTCATCAATTTGTGCTTTCCAATTAAATGCCTTCTAAGAACAATCGGCATTTTACCAAAAATCCTAACTTTCAATCGAACTCCATTTCCGACCCAAATACATACCCAATCCCAAAATTGGCCACACCATCGTCAAATTCACTCCTAGACGCACAAATTCCTCCCTCCAATCGACTGATTGTGCCCAAATCATAAAACCCCAAATGGGGATCCGAAATGGATTTTCGTACTTTGAATGCCCGTTTGACCCCTAAACGGCCGATTTGGCCTTCGTCGAAGAAGGAAATATTGTTCAGAGGTCGAAACGAGTGGACCTAGCCCATCCACTCTGCTGATGCTACCGCTCCGGCAGGTCACTATTTGCTTGGCGATTCGGCCCACACGCACCGTATGCGGCCATAACTTCTTTTTTCTCCATTCTCATCTTCCAATGTTGTCATACATCCCCCAAGTACTTGTTTACATCCGAACCTGGTCCTCAACCTTTCATTTGTCCGACACCGCTAATGTGTTGGGACTCGTTCAGAATCGGCTTATCTCAATGTGCAACATACTCCCGCCTCCACCCCTACATGCCCTCCCAATAATGTTGTTCAAATGGCCGGAAGCACCTCTGCAATGGCCTCCCATAGTGAATCGAACCTCGAATCTCGGACCATTACGCTCACTTTAATTTGAGGAACACGTTCGCTAAAGTTGTTTCAGACAACCCTTACACTATGGATTCACTCCTCTCCAGGCCCCGGTAATATTACCTCATTTTCCAATTTGGTTTACGTAATACACACTCTATCCCTAAACCTTGTTAGGAAAGGGGATTATTATTCAATTACTATTGACGAAAATGTTTACCAACAACGCTTCTTTGAATTTTCGTATTCTCCGATCGGGCGGGTTATTTTGGGAAAGGTAATAAGCCACGGGCTACTATGCTTTTGCACAAAAACTTTCTCGAGCTTTGGGGTATTAAGAATAATGAAACTAATTCCCTGGGGATTTTTTGTGTGAAATTGTCTAATGCGCAGATCGTGCACTTTCGTGCTCAATTTCGCACCACTTGGGCGCTTAACCCGGAACTATTCGTCTCTCTTCTTGGGTTCCGGATTTCAATCCTTATAAGGTGCAAACCTCGGTGGCCAGCGTTTGGGTACGCATCTTCGAGCTTAGTTTGGAATACTGGGACCCCAAGAACATTATGGGGATTGCCAGTGCTATTGGAAATCCATTGCAAATTGATCAGCGTTCGCTGGATGGTTCTCTGGGGCATTTCGTTCGGGTTTTGGTTGATATTGATCTTTCTAAGCCGTTGGAGGATCACATTATGGTGGAACGCATTGGCCAGTGCTCCTTTGTGTCAATCGATTATGAGAAACTCCCTGAGTTTTGTTCGAGATGTGGCATTACGGGACATTCGGCGACTCTTGTCGCCTTAATAATGCGGCTATCCTGGATACGGAAAGGCGTGCTTCTCCTGACTAGGGACGCCCCCGGGCGCCAACTACTCGTCCTAGTTCTGTGCAGAGAGGGCGATCCAGGGCGCGCAAGGTTTATCGTCCTGCAGCAGGACAAGGGTAAGGGAATTGATGACTCGATGGGAAAAATGGGTTCGACTATGCATCTTTGGTTCTCCTACCCGCAAATAGTCACTTGCTCTACGGATATCCACCTTAATAACACCTTTGCGCTCTTGGTTCGATCGACTCCCAGGATCGGCATTCCGCAGATGCCAGGCCGATTATCCTGCTATGGAGTCATCTCCCCAAGGCTACTACTTCCAACACCGCACGGTCTCCACTATTATGCCTATTACATTCAAGATCCTTTGGGGAAGCCTTTATTCGAGCCTAAGCCGTGCCTTCCGGATAGATCCTCGACTCGGCTAAATCTAGAATTCTCCTGGAGTGTTACGTCGGGTCCATCGCCCCAGGTTCATGACATTACTATTGAACCGAGAGCCAAGAACCACATGAGATGAACTTTGCGGCTTCCAAGAGATGGGCGATTATGCAGGATGAAATGGGTAACTCTCAATCGTCGACTTTGCAACGCACCACATGCCGCTTTCTACCGTGTGCGATCGACACGGCGCCACATTCCCCACCGTCTCAATGAATTGCATCTTCGGAATATCCGGGATTGGGAACACTTTGCATCTCGTAATTTTCTTAAGGCTTTATGTCACAAACATAAACCTTCTATTTTAGCCATTTGCGAACCTAAGGTGGACATTTCATCCATTTCGCATTCTTACCGGAGTAGCTTGGTCTCAGGTTGTTGCTCAAAGCTTCCGGGCGAACGGGCGCCTGGATATTTGGGTCCTATGCGATGCGAGTATTTCTGTCCATAATCAGGTTTGGTCTTCTTCTCAATGTATTATTTTGCAAGTTCAAACTGGCTCTATGGTTTTCCATGTTGGTTTTGCTCATGGCTTGTGTGATCATGTTGCTCGTCGTGCCCTTTGGTTGGATGTGAGGAATTTGGGTCTTACTTGATTTCTTTGTTTATTGGGGATTTCAATGCTTTGTGTTGGGACATCATGAGCGTTACGCGTGAGACCTTATCCCAGGCTTCTTGTCAGGATTTCAGGGACTTCTTGGAGGATGTAGGTTTATTTGCGGTGCCGACTACGGGGAATTCATTTACTTGGTGCTCCCCCCGAAGGCCTCTATCTCTCCTTCAGGCTAAGTTGGATCGAGCCCTAGCAACCGGTCAATTCTTCTCTTTTTGGCAAGTTGTTAAGGGTTTAGTTCTTCCTCGCATTGCCCGATCACCACCCTATTTTGGTCTCTTGTTCTAATCTCACTTTATCGGGTCCGTCTCCTTTTCGTTTTCAACGCATGTGGATTCATCACGACTCTTTCAGGAATATTGTGACTACCTCTTGGGCGATCCCGTGCGCATCGCCTAATCCATTGCAACGCGTCATGTGGAAACTCAAGAGATTGCGACATACGATTAAGGTTTGGAATAAGGAAGTTTTTGGGGATGTAAATCGTCAGGTGGATTATCAGATGGAAAGGGTTCGTCGATTCAGCGATATTGAATCTGACGGTTTCACCGAGGCTCGCAAGGATATGGAGTTGGAGGCGCAGTCGGCGCTGTCTCGCACGTTGCTTATGCAGTCAGAATTCCTTCAGCAGAAATCACGATCGGATTGGTTAAAGGATGGAGATCGTAACACAACTTTTTTCCATCGTCGCTGTCAGATTCGCAATGGGCGCTCACGGATACAAGGTTTGATGGTTGATGGTAGTTATATAGAGGACCCAGTGGCACTTGGGAATCACATTATCTCCTTCTATACGGACCTCTTCGCGGACACGGGGCAAACCACTTCGGACTACACTTTGGTCGATCATCTTATTTCTCCGATAGTCAGCATGGTTGATAATGCCCTTTTGACGGCAATTCCTTCAGTATCCGAAGTGAAAGAGGCGACATTTGATATGGGTTTGGACAGTGCCCCAGGCCCAGATGGTTTCAGTGGGAGATTTTATCATCATTTTTGGGATATCATTTCTGAGGAGGTGGTGGCCGCCATCCGACATTTTTTTTTCATCATGGCTTCTTCCCGGTGGTCAATGCCGTTTTTATGGCACTCATCCCAAAAACCAAGGAAGCTAATGCGGTGGAAGACTTTAGACCGATCGTGATGAGCAATTTCCTTTTTAAGATTATTACCAAGATTCTGGCGACGCGGCTGGGCTCGATCATCTCTTCTTACTTGTCGCCTACCTAGTTTGGCTTTATCCCGGGCAGGCAGATCCATGATTGTATTGCGTTGGTCTCGGAGGGGTTCAATATTTTACAGGGTCGTAATGATGTCAATATGATCTTAAAGATTGACATCCGGAAGGCATTTTGATCTGATTAACGGGGCTTCTTGATTCACGTGTTACGTCGCTTTGGTTATTCTGAAGTGTTCATTCACTGGATTGAGATCATCCTTCAGTCTTCCAGAATTTCAGTCCTGCTGAATGGGTCGCCAATGGGTTATTTCTCTTGCTTTCGAGGGGTTCGACAGGGAGATCCGTTATCTCCTCTGCTATTTTGCATCGCGGAGGACGTTAAGTAGATTGGTCGAGACGCGGTTAACAAGAATCTACTTCACCTTTTCGGCGCTAATCGGGTGGTTTTCCCCTCATCCATTATGTATGCAGATGACATTGTGATTATGTGTGGGGCATCCTCGAGCAGTGCACGTGCCATTATTCAGATACTTAACCTCTATGCAGACATGTCGGGTCAGATTTTCAATCCTAATAAATCTAAAGTTTTTTTTGGAGGCCGGGTTTCCAATCATGTGCGAGGTCGTATTCAGACGATTAGTGGGATGCATATGGGCGCTTTCCTACAATCTGCTTAGGCGCCCCCATCTTCAGGGTGCGCCCAAAGTGGCGACCTTCAATCCATTTTCGACAAGATTATTTTCAAGTTCGAAGGTGGAAAGGTTCTCTCTGTCTATTGCTGGCCGCATTTGTTTGGTGAATTCGGTGATTACTAGCTCCTTTGTGCACACGATGATGGTATCAAGTGGCCCCGAAACTTTGTTACGGCAAATGGAAAAGCGCAATGCGTAATTTCATCCGGGTAGCAATGTGAACTCGAAAGGATCTGTGGTGGTTAATTGGAGCCGTTGTTGCATGCCGCGGGCGGAAGGCGGTTTGGGCGTATGGTCTATTGTGGTCGCCAACAATGCTTTCCTTATGAAGTTGGGATGGAAGATTATGACTTCAAACTCTTTGGTTTACAACATCCTCCGTAGCGTTTCTTGGCTCGATGGATCTCCACGCCGTTTCTTTCATCCCCTCTTCCATCCGGAGAGGGATTCGCCAGGATCTCGGGTTTCTTGGAGGATCAAGTCATTTGGATTCCGGATGCAATTCCGGAGTTCGATTCTGGCCGGATAATTGGTTGGGTTACATCATTCTTTGATAGGATTGGGATTCCCGAGGAGTCAGAGGCACTTATTTCGACATCGCATCTCGGATTATTTTTATGATGGGACATGGCACTTTACTTTCTCATCCATTGATGCTTATTTGGATATGGTCCGAGATATTGTTAGAGTCCCCATCGCTCCAAAGATCGGGATACACGGTGTGGCTTCACTCGATGATGGTTGTATCACTTCAAATCTGCTACACATTTCTCAGCGTCCTCACGCCCCAACGGTTCATCGGGGTTCCTGGATTTGGTCTCCTCACATTCCGAAAGACGTTCGATTGTGGCTTGGCGGGCTATCCACAATCGTCTTGCGGTTTTAGACGTTAAGTTCGCGTGGCTCCTTCCACAGACCCCGGTTTTGCGGTCTTTGTTGTGCTAACAATGAATCATTGATCATTTATTTGTCTCTTGTGGTTTTGCAGAGGCCCTATGGCAGTGGATTTTTGATGCCTTTAATATCAATTACGTTAGTTATAGCTTTAATGAATTTACGTGCGTTTGATGCGTTTTCATTTCGGTGATCAGGTGGGCTTTCTTTGGCGCGGCGTCGTTTTTTTTTCCGTGATTCGCTCATCCGGGAAATCGAAATGACTTGACCTTCAACAACAAGACTTGGACTGGAGGCGGCCATCCTACGCCTTCGTGTCCTAATTCGAGTCATCTTCCTTGGGCCGAGAGGTTGCATGCACAATGATCAACAGGACCTCTTCATTCTCCGCAGAACTTCGTGTTCCCGGGTGCCTAGACAGGGCCGAAGATTGTGCGAGTCACTTAGCGGCGTAAAACCGGGATGGATCAAAGTTAACACAGGCGGTAGCAGCTACGGGGCACTTGAATCTCACGACTTCTTGTCTTTCGAATCCGTAGGGGGTTTTTTCGCGGGTGCTTCGTGGAACGATGTGGTTTTGGTTTTGCTTTTGAGGCGGAACTTACAAAGGCGGCTATGCGGGCCATCCAATACGCGTCCTCGAAGGGTTGGAACCAACTATGGTGAGTCGGACTCGGTGTATGTGGTGGAGTTGTCGCATAAGAAATCCATTGGTGTTCCTTGGCGCCATTTGAGTGCGTGGAGATACACTCTCCACCTTCTTTCTCAAATAGATTTTGTGGTCTCACACATCTTTAGGGAAGGAAACCGGGTAGCGATATTCTAAGCAAGTCGTCGCGGTGGATACGTGGTGGGGTTCGCCCCCAGCGTCATTATCCAATCCCTCACTCGGGATTATGTTGGCACAATCGAATTATAGGTTTGTTCCTTAGTGCGTCGCATTTTCGTCTTGTCGGCTTTTGGGGCGCTTTTATCATGGGGTACTCTTTTTTTCTTCCAGGGGTTTTTCCCACATAGGTGGGTTTTACCTTGGAAGGTTTTAACGAGGCCCCAACCATTCACCATATGGTCGGCTTGTGACCATTTCGTTATTTTCTTTTGTCTTTGTTAACAGGCTTTACTTTGGTTACCTGATCAGCCTGTGATCAGGAATACTCTTTTTCATTTTTATATATATTATCGCATTTATTTAAAAAAAAACAGAGAAAAAACAAGAAAAATCGGTGCAATATTACAGAGAAATAATGAAAAAGTGAGTTCGAAAACTAAATATGCAACAAAACTCAACTAAATATGCATTATCCTCAAAACTATCTATGCAGCTTAAAAAACTAATATGTAGTACAAGATATATCCAACTATGCAAGACGTCATAAACTATGCAACAAAATCAACTAACTATGTATTATCTAGAAACTATCTATGCATTGTGGAATAACTAAATATGCGAAGACATTATGTAACATCCCATTTTTATAATTTCCAAAAGCAACATCCCATTTTCATAACTAAATATACATTATATTGAACCCATTTATGCGGTGTAGTATAACTACATACGCAAAGATGCGTTATATTCAATTATGTCTTATTTTCGTAAAAAAAGTGCCAACAAAATAACTAAATATGCATTATTTGATGTCTAATTATGCGAGAATAACACTAACTATCTTTGAAAATAAAAATATTTGGAAAGAAAACGGGTTCATTAAAATCCGCCACAAAATCTGGAAGTGTCAATTTCAGCCCATAAAATCCGCTGGGATCACTAATTTGAATTACAAAATTACAATCTTACCCTTAAAATCAGCGAAAATTAGGAAATAATTAAAAAAGCTGAATTAATCACATTCCTTCATTTTTTAAGATCAATGGGTAAGATGAGTCCACACTGTCTCACCTAGAGAGGGTGGTCTCATTTGAACCAAATCCCATATATGTATCGGTTATTAACTAAGAAACCAACGCCTAAAGTTTTTAATCTAATTAAAAAAAATAAAAAAGTTTTTAGGTCTCGGTTTTTCATCAAACAAATGATGCCTAAAGACTTGGATTTATTTTCAAAATTGCCACCTAGCCATTTTATGCATCGGTTTTTGTGGAAACCGATGCATATTTGATGATTTCTATAGCCTTTTCTGTACTAGTGTGGGTATGATAGTTTGACCCGTCTAACGGATCTAACGGATCTAGATCCGTTAGATGGTCTGACAGGAGACTAGCTCTTTAAGGAATCATATCCGGCCACTAATAAAGAAATAATCAGACCAAAGTAATAAAATTAAAAAAATTAAATGTACTTTGTGGTGGTTCCTGCTCACATGCTTCTTCTTTCATTGTCAAACGTATGAAAAGGGTTACTTCCATCATTCCATGTCGTCATATTATGACGTCATCATATTTTTCTTTTTGGGCTTAAATAATTTTCTCTTTCCTACTTGGCAATAATACACAACGCGGAAGCAAGTCTGAAGGTTCGTGGAATGCTTCCTTTGCTTGACTTTCTTGCAATTTTTCTTTTGTCCCATTTCATTTTTTTCTCGATTTCCAATTTCAAAGAAAGTTCTATTTCTTTCATCATTGTTTCAAGCTTTCATTGCAAATGAAGATACTATACCAAATGTCGTGTCTCTTCAATTTCTTTTGAATTTTCATGGCTATGTTTTGTGTCGTCATATGAAATTGCCAAGAAAGTTGGGGAGATATATATAGTAATCATTTTTGTCTAGTCTTGAAATTAGGTTTTATTGTTTGAAGGTGGGATTTGTGAACTTTGATTTTCAATATTATGGACTGAGAGATTCGACTAGTTACATATTGTATATATTTCTTGATTTACTATGCGCACATTAATGTGATATATTTTTTTTGCGCATAGTAAATCAAGAAATATATAAATATATCACATTAATGTGTATATTTACTTACCCATGGAAACATATTTATACACTTTTAGATTTAAAAGAAAAAAGTAAAGTTAACTAGTAATTTTTATTTCCATATAAAATATAAGAAAAGAAGCATATTTAAAGTTTTTAAAATCTTTAGAGACCAATATGCTCACTATATTTATAATAATTTTGTTTTTATATTTAAAAAGCTACGATAACATTATCTTTTAGAAACTATTTTTTTTTAACAATTTTAGATTGTAAAATAATTCTAGCACATCTAATTTGTTGAAATGGTATTCTGAAGTGAAAAATAACAAAGGGAGCAAATCACCAAACCAAGAAATTGAAAACATATTATTGAAACCTAAAAATATTTCTCATTTCCGTATTCAAACTTCATTCAGTCAAAGCTTGTTGGAAAAAATATTGAAACCTAAAAACATTTGAGCTTAGATATTTTCCGTTAGTAACTATAACTCGTTTGAGATACCTATTTTAATATAGAAGATTATGGAAATAGTATTAATTGATAAATGAAAAAAAAAAAAAAAAAGTGCATTTGGGATTACCACACATGTATCCTGTGGTGGTGTGGTGGACCTTTGAAATGGTCAGCACTCAGCAATAGGATTTTGCAATCTCTGTTCTGTTATTCTCCCATGAATATCTTTTTACAAAATAAATTTTCTAAAACTAAAATTAAAAAATCTTAATTGCCTTTTGCCAGTCAAAATCCCCCTTTTCCACATATGTTCTTCTTTATATCCCCTCCTCTCTTTCCTAACTCCATCACCAATACATACTAAATACCACACCATCTCCCATCCCACACTCCCTCATTTCCATATCCAAAATTTTCTGATTTTTCATCAACTTCCAAGAAATAAATATTTTCAAAGATTTACATGCCCCCTTTTACTTGTTTTTCCTAAAGTTATAATTCAAAGTCTGCATTCTCTATCTCAGACATGATATTGATTCAAGAAACTTAAACCCCTTCACTCCAAATTTAAAACTTTCTTGATTACAAATTCCAGAATTATACCAAACAAAAAAAAAAATCTTTCTTTGCAAATTTGTAAAATGGAAAAAATTGGATCTTGGGACAGAAAGACTGTAATAAGTGTGCTAACTGAAGGCAGAGAGCTTGCAAATGAGCTGAAAAAGCAGCTCCACCCCACCACCAATTCAAGAGAGGCCTGTGATATTTTAGTGGAGAACATACTTTCCTCTTATGAAAATGCATTAAAATTGCTTGATTGCATGGCTTTGCTTGGAAATGGTGACCCTTCACAAGTGGCTGTTAGCAATGTGTTTGAGTTACCTAATTCAATTGAGGGTAGCCCTAAAAGTGAGGGGTCTGGCCAGATTTCTAAAGATCAACTCCATAAATGCAAGAAAAGGTAACTTTTCTTGGCTTTTTGGCTTTGATCATTTCATTCTTTGGGTTTTGCATTTGGATTAGAGATAATTTCAAAACTATTCCGAGGTTTAGTCTAATTACCAAAAACTCCAGTTATCTTTCTTAATTACAAATAACCCCTAGATGTAAGTTTTACAAACAACCCCTACATGTTTGTATTTTCTAACAAATACCCTGCCGGGTGCAATTTGTAAAAGAGAAATAAATGTCAAGGGATATTTGTAATTTTGAAAGATAAATTGGTATTTTTGTAATAAGGCTAAACCTAGAGGCAGTTTTTGTAATTAACCCTTTGGGTTAAAATATCTTAAATTTAATTGGACTTTTTGTTACTTTTGTTGTGGGAAATTGTTTTTAATTTTTAATTTTTTGCAGAAAGACATTGCCAAGATGGAGTGAACAAGTGAGGGTGTGCTCAGGGACAGGGTTGGAAGGTCAACTTGATGATGGCTATAATTGGAGGAAATATGGGCAGAAAGATATTTTAGGAGCTAATCATCCAAGGTGAGAGATAACTTTTAACCTTGTCTTGATTAAAACTCTATATGCTAATTTAGTTTTTTAATATATAATGCATTTTTCTTGGATTATAATTTAACTTGAGCAAATTTGTTTGTTAAGCAATATGGAGATTGAAATTTCTGGGAGTTGTAGTAAAACAAAATTGAGGTTTTGACTTTTATGTAGATTGAATTTTCCAGGGATGAAATCAATTCAGACATGTTGTTTGTTCTGACTGTTCAATTAAGTCACTCACCTGTTTCAATCTATATTTCATTAATTCATTTAATTTTCTGTACGGAAGTACATCAAGTTGCTGAATTGTTTTTATATAGCCACTTGCCTTGTACTCTATCAGATAGATACAATTAGGGACACTAATTTTCGACTGACCGACAAATACCCAACAAAGATTAGACAACGAATGTTGAAAATGTACAACGCTAGACGCGTATAAGTTTTTCCCATTAATGTTCTCAGTATATACTTAGAACCAATTTATATGGTCCCATAGTCTGATATTTGAGGGCCTTACCACCTTTTAAGCCTTCAATGAACAAGAATGGTCCTAAGTTGTTTGTCTTCACTAGAAAGGCTACAAACTAATATATAACTATTAAAACGTGCCGATTAGACCTACTGTTCGAATGAAATGAATGTAGCCATTGATTTGTGTAGGCTTATGAAATCTCTGGTGCAAAAATGCTATGCTTTATGGTTGAAACTTAGTAGGAGTTGAAGGATTTTAGGACAAGAGTTTTAGTGGACAGAACTTAATGTTGATTTCTGATAAATGGTGTTCAAATGGCAATGGCAGGGCTTATTACCGATGCACTCATCGCAATACACAAGGATGCTTGGCCACGAAACAAGTGCAACGTGCAGATGACGACCCTTCCGTCTTTGAGGTCATTTATAGAGGAAACCATAGTTGTATGCAAGAAAAAATAAAACAGAACAAAGAGAATCTCATCGTACGAAAGAAAGACGAAGAGAGACAAATACATTCACGACAGATGATGATAGCCACTGAAACAGACCTTAAAGCTGAAAATCAAGAACTGGTTACTAAGGAGGACCATTTTCCTTCTTTTTCCTTCCCTACGACCCCAATTGAATCTGAAAACGTCGAAACTCAATTCTTTTCGGAGCCTAGCAACATTGTTGGAACTAATTATTCCCCTCAGTTTTTATCTCCAGCAACATCTGAGTCCTATTTCTCACTATCACCATGCCCTGTGAACGATTTCGGTTTGGTCACAGTTTGCAGAGCTCAGATTCAGATTTTGCTGAAATAATCTCAAACCCAACTCCATTTACAAATTTCCCATTTGGAGACTTGGATTTCTCGATTGATCAAGCGGTTTTCGATTCAAATTTTCTCGACACCACCGATTTTCTCTAATAATCTCACATGTTACCGATTTTACCACAAAGCAAGATGTGGTGAAAAAAAAAAAGCAGTGGATATGTGCCTATTTACCTATTGATCCTAGCCAGCATCAAAAGGAATTTAATTCTAAAATTGTTCATACCAATAGTGAGTAGTTTTAGGGGCATGTGAAATTTGAGCGCCCCCTATAGATGCTGACTAAGAGAATTTTTCCTTAACTAGGTAGAAATTTTAGGTAGCGTGTTTGTTCATTCTGTTTATTGTTTCTCTCTAGTTTCTAATTTGTACAAGTGTAGTTGTCTATTTATATACCTTTGTAGCTGTTGTATGATTTTCATTATTGAATTCAATTATTGTATTATTTTTCTTGGAGATTTCAACCAATCGCATCATTGGTAGTTCTCTAATTTACTCAATACAATCCCAATAGCAAAATCAAGAAATCTACTTGCTCCATTGATAATGAAAAAGATGTGTTTGCCACTCAGATGATATTACCCAACCTCTTGGCACAAAAAAGGCTATCATCTATTATCTTTTCTGCATCACACTTGTATTGGAATCCCAAATTCTCCAGCTTTCTTGAACCCCAGCTAGTTTGTCTCTTTACATCTTCAATGAACCTGAGGTGAAAAAAACTAGATTCAAACTTTCTACAATTTTCAGACAAAGTTGTAAGTCATCATAAATGCTGCTTAGGAAATTGGAATGTATGGTCATATATCTTTTATCCTGCTGAGCCCATCTCTTAAAATTACTTGTAATTCTAGTGGTGTACTACATCTGATGAGGGAAAAGAATAGTTTACCCACTTTAGGTCTAAAAAGAACTACCTAGAAGAACCAACTAAGGACCCGCGCATAGAGGCGCAAATCCTGACCGACCCGACCCGACCCGGCAGTTGGGCAGGATACGACCCTCCACGATGGCTGTTGGACCAGCCTGACAATAGTAC
Organism: Rehmannia glutinosa; assembly: GCA_016081115.2. NCBI lineage: Eukaryota > Viridiplantae > Streptophyta > Magnoliopsida > Lamiales > Orobanchaceae > Rehmannia > Rehmannia glutinosa. Next base: position 457,130 of record JABTTQ020000906.1, on the reverse strand, counting down.
TACAAAGGATACTTCCAGATGATGAAACTTGTCATTGTTAGAATTCTCACAAGTGCAGGAAGAATCTATAAATGGTGTCCTACAATAATCACAAATGTAACTATTATTTACGTTTCACTTCTTATATTCATTAGTTGTTACAACCTCAGACCTCAAGAGCTCAATCTGACTTAAGTATCGGAGGGTCTTAGCTGAGGACTACCCCGACTAGCCTGGCATGTTCTAGATTGTAGGTCTTATATCTCGATCCCGATTACCCGGTTGAGCCGAGAACTCGACCCCAATCCGAAGGTAATCACGAATCCAAATCATCATGGTATGCTATAGTTCTGCAAGTTGTACAATCTATTATGCTTATCAAGACTACTTGAAACTGATAATCAGATCAAGAAATTAAAGTTGAGACAAGAGAAAAATGAATGCTACTTATTGCTGAATCTTGCAGAAGGGTAGTAAAGTCAGTCAATGTATGTTTCCCAAACACATGACTAATCTTTCAATCCTTGTAGTAAAATGATGCAATTTGTTTTTTACTTACTCTTGGGGATGCTTATGTTTTGCTGAGATTTCTGAATCAGAGATGCAATCTGTGCTGATTTCAAGAAAGCACTTGCACACAAAAATCTTCCATTGATGTGTGAGTTCTCCATGGAGAAGATGTGTGCTTGAGTCACATCTTGGATATGTGCAATTGGCACTTTTGCAAGCAAGTCCTCCAAACACCTCAAAACTTTGTACCTCAACCCATCATTTGTGGCTTGTGATATAAGAGCCCCCATGCTCTCAGACATTGTAGATTGAATTGTATCGCCTCCTACAAGCCCACAAGCAAGGCTCACCACTTCTATCCCTTTTCCATTGTAACTCAACACTTCTTTCTCAGCCAATGTTTTTGAATGTACATAATCCTAATTGCATCACAATAAATACAATGTTGATGGTACATGTAAGAGTCAAGATTTTATTGTAGCATAAGCAAATAGTAGTTGAGTTGGTAGTGTCTGCAATTAGAAGCTAAAAAGTTGAATATATTAAAGAGAGTGATTGATGAATAAGTTGTAAATTTACTTTATTTGCGTGTAAAAATCAAACCTGCAGACATAAAATCAGAAATTTAAAGCACCTATACTCTGCTTTTTGGTTCTGATTAAATTATGCAGAATCCCAAGCATAAGTTAGCATATAAAAACACTAAAAACTATTTTCTTTTTCAGCCAAAAGCTGACAATCACTTTTTATTTAAATGTTTGCAAACACTCCCTAATTCAAACAAAGTATGAATTTACTGTGAAGGAAAATCCAGTACGCGTATTAATTGACTTGATCGTGATTGAAGATTGAACAAGAGATTGAAAACATACTGAGAGCATTTGATATGAGATATTGAGAGGAGACCAGCAAGTTTCATCCATGAAATCCTTATAACCCGAACCGTCGTCTTTCAAAGGCGAAGCCGCCACAACAGAGGCAGTGTAAATCAGTTTCTTCACAGTATTTGATTTCATGCAGGTTTCCATTATCATCTTCACCCCACCCACTGCTGCCTCACTAGTATTCTTGTACTGCAATATTTAACATAGGAAATACATTAATTCGCAATAAATTACTCTTAACAAGCTAGAAACCAAGATTTACATAAAAAAGAGCCAAATTTAGACATGTAAATATTGAACCCTTTTTGCCCTGTTTCACTAATATAAACATACCTCAGAACTGGTGTTGTAATGTTGCAAAGGTGTGGCCATATGAACCACAATTTCACAACCCTCAACTGCAGATGAAAACTGAATAGGATTGTATATATCAGCTTCAAAAGTTTCAATCTTGTGTCTGCATCACCAAGACCCTTTAGTTGCCCTACTTTTGAGTCATCTCCTGCAACTCAATCAACAAAACCAACATTCACATCAACAAAATTATATATATGCTATCCACTTTTTCTTTTTTTCGTCGAAAGAAAAAGACACAATTTTTCAAGTTCGATAAAAGAATTAGAAAACGTACTTAGACTTCGGAGAGTAGCGTGAACAATATAGCCCCTCTCCAAGAGATGTTTGACCAGAAAAGAAGCCAAGTAGCCTGCACCTCCTGTTACACACACTTTCTTCAAATTCTTCTCCATCATATAGAAATTGTTAGATATATTATTTACTATTAAATCTCCAGTTGCACATATATCATAGAGGTGAAAGATTTGATAAAAGAAAGACAGAATATTGAAGTATTTGTGATTTTATATTCATTGGTTGAATATGTACAACATTTTAGTTAGAAAGCTAATCTAATATCTTTAACATTAGTATTGGAAAGATAAGTTAGTGGTCTGGAACTGAAAGTAGATAACTAAATAGGTAATAGACCACTCTCTATTAGAGCAAGGCGACAAGGATAGTTTGATTTTCTTGGATAAGGTGGGGGTTCGATGACATTTTTATTATCATTTACAACACTTATCTTCAAACTAAAATTATTTATGTAAACAATAAATAATTTCATGCTTAATTCACTGCAAAATATAGTTAGGATTTATAAAATCTTTTGGGCTACCTTAAACTCGAATTATAAAATCTATTTGAAAATTCGAGGAGTTCATTATATCCAAGATAGATGATTCATCACAAGTTATGTGATTTAAGGGCCTCTCCAACCCAACTTCAAATCCCACCTTATTACACCAAATATGCAAAAATCCTTCTCCAACCCAACTCTAAATCTCACACCAAATTTGGTGTAGTGAATAGTATTACACCAAATTTGGTGTAACACTACTCATTTACACCAAATTTTGTGTAATGCAAATATCCCATATTTGCCCTCCAATTTCCTTCTACCTCAAAATTAAATTCCAATTGTATCCTCATTTTATATATAATTAATTTATATAACATGATTTTAATAATTAATTAACATTTCTATAAATTTTAATAAATAACAAATAATCATAATGTAAACTAAAAGAAATACTAATATTAATTTTAAAATTTATTTTAGTAATATAACTAATTAATATAATATTGATTAAATGAAAGTTTATAGTTAATTACATTAATAATAATAAAATATAAGTAAATAAAATAATTGTATAAATAAATAAATTTTGTTACTATAAAATGAAGAAGAAAGAATAAAATATACATTTGGTGTATAATTTGGTGTAATGAGTTGGAGATGGTTTTGACAAAATTACACCAAAACACCAAATTTGGTGTAATTTTTACATCAAATTTGATGTAATGGATTGGAGATGGTCTAAATCAAGTTGTCTTGAGATATTTATAGCTTTTTTTGTACCGCACAATAAATTCTATATTTTTTTTTTGAAATGAGTGCATTTCTTCTAAATCAAGTTGTCTTGAGATATTTATAGCTTTTTTTGTTTTCATTTTCTTTTTCCTAAATTGAAAGCTGAATAAAATGATGATATCATGCTTTGGCTTTTGGGCTGTTGGATCTCAAAATTTAATGCAAACCCCAACGGGCCCTTTTTGATTGGATTTATTCAATGACTTATGACTAATTTACAGATTTACTCAACTTTTTTGGGGGAAAAAAGACAATATTTTACGGTCTTGATCTTTTTTGGATATTTTTATACTCATGCATCTTTTTCGATCATTTTTTGGTTTTCTTTCTTTTTTTTTTTTCTATGTTATTTTTATTATTTCGTATTTATTTCGATGTTATATATATTGTTGCTTCGTTGTTTTTATATTGTTTATGTGATGTTCCGATGTTTCAACGCATTTTTTACTTATTTTTTATTATTATTTTTGTTCATTCATTGTTTTATATATTGTTTATGTGTTATTTTTATACATATTGTTAAGGAACATCCAAGATCACACTTTTGGGTAAAAGATTGAAAGTTTCGGATCATGTACCCGAAGCGAAGATATCAGTTAGAGTTTGATGTTTGAGATAAATGAGCGGCAGGAAAACTTTAAATTCTAATGTCTTGATTTTTTTTTATTTATTCTGTTTTTTTTTTTATCATTTTCACTAATGATGGTAATGAAACGTGTCTCGAAATTCAACATGTTGATGGTACACGTGTAAACATCTTCCTTTAATGAAATATCGACTTTCATTTTAATGGGCCTCCTAAGTAACTCAATTGGGCTCCATGAAATATAATGGGACAATGACAGAAATACCCACCTATTTTAGACCGGTTCCTGCAAAATACTAGAATTATAACAAAATTACCTAATAAAGGAAGAAGAATCAAAGTCCAAATTAGTAAAATAAAGAAGAAAGCAGAACAAAAAACAAGGTACAAAACACCAATCTCGAAAAAACATTAATTAATTACTCTAAAAACCTATTGTTCACATCAATGCGCATCTATTTCCACATGCAAAATTATAATTGAACAGATATATATGCATCAGATCAAATTGAGATTGTACATCGAATTTGCGAATACAAAATTTGATCAAAATGAGTGATTCAATATTATAAAATGCTTATTTTGTTCGAAATTGATACAAAATCCTAAAAAGTTTGATTGTCATAAAAATCTACACCATTAAAATGTCTGGATCTCAAAAAACTACATGCAATTAGTTAGATAATTGTTTCAAAGTTGTTTCGTTATTGTTTCATTATTGTTTCAAATGAGTATATATTCTGCATGGGAAGCACATTGCTTCTCCTGTGCATAGGGATTGTTTCATCTTTGTTTCAACTATGTTTCATTCATGTTTCAAATAGTATAAAATTATACAGTACCATGGATAAAGTGCTAGCGGTAGTATACCACAAGGGAGAATGGACAGACAACGCCGATTATATCAACTTCGAGATAACGGGAATTTTGATTCCAATGGATTGCACTTTCAGCACCCTGCATGAAATTTTAGAACAACAATTACAGGTCAGCAGAGATGAGGAAAGAATACATATTAAGTACAAATTGAGAGAATCTCTGCCACCATTAAAGATTAAAAATGACTTCAACCTGAAGTTCTATTTGGAAGTAAAAAGCAAAGAAGAAGATTGGATGAAGTATCCTCTGTGCATAGACCTACTAGTTAATTCAGAAAACCAACTACTCTTGAAATCAAAAGAGACAAGCTTGCAAGAAACAACGCATCAAAATGCGATGGAGGGGACCAACAACATATCAGAAGAGAGCTCAACAATGGAAAATATGGGACAAAACCTCATCGACTACATCGACTATGCAAACCTAATCAACAAGAATGTGGTTCAAGAAACAATGCAAGTCCAAGAATATATTAACTGTGAAGAACAAATACAAATAGGAATGTTTACAACAACAAGGACGAACTGATCAAACACATCAACTCTTTTTGCCTTTGAAAAATCACTTCCAAAGATAAGGTCAATAAATCCCGCAACAAGCAATACCATATAAAGTGCCTGGATCAAAATTGCAATTGGCACTTGAAAGCATCATCAAGAACAAGGACAACCAAGTTCATAGTAAGAAAAAATACGACAAAAGAACCATACTTGTCCACTCGATAAGAGAATGAATGACAGTAGACAAGCTACAACAAAAATGGTTGGACACATTATCAAATCAAAGTACCTAAACAACATCAAAACAGTGTACACAACAACAGATATAAATAAGAGACATGAAGGATGAGCATAGAATAAGTCTCGACTATAGAAAAGCTTGGAGATCAAAAGAAAAAGCACTCGAAATAATAAGGAGGAGGCCGGATGAATCTTATCAGAAACTACCAGCTTATCTTTACATGTTGGAGAAAACAAATTCAGGATCGATTACTGAATTAGTAAGAAAGGATGATAACACATTCCTATTCTTGTTCATGACTATAAATGCATCAATAAATGGATGGAAACACTGTAGGCCAGTGGTTGTTGTGGATGGTACATTTCTGAAAACAAGTTTCGGGGGGACTTTGTTGTCTGTATGCACGCAGGACGGGAATGAGAGCATTTTTCCATTGGCTTTTGCAATAGTGGATTCTGAAAATGATAGATCTTGGGTATGGTTTTTAACAAAGTTTAGAAACACTTTTGATCTCAGGGAAAGCATGTGCGTAGTATCAGACAGGCATATCAGCATAGAAACAACAATAAATGAGGTACAAATTATAAAATATTTCCTGAAGTTATATTTCATATATGTTTCATATATGTTTCTTTAATGTTTCACATAGATATTTCAAAAATATTTTCAGTCACAAACACTCTGATAAAGAAAAAAAACATTATTTTAATGATTAGGTGTATCCTGAAGTATCCCATGGACTCTGCATGTATCATCTCCTAAATAATTTGAAGGCAAACTTCAAAAAGAAAAGCAACGAATTAAGGGAATCATTCATAAGCGGCAAAAGAAAAAGCCTTACACGAAGGGCGAATTTGAAAACAAATGTCTCGCCCGACAGAGTGAACAACAAAATCATACTTTACTTGTCCGCCATGGATACGAGAAATGGACGCGATTGCCTTTGCCGCAACAAAAGGTACTTTCTCATGACATCCAACATTGCAGAGTCGTTGAATGCAGCAACTATAGCACGGAGACACCTACCTGTAACAACATTACTCGAGTACATTAGATCGTTAGTTCAAGATTGGACACGCAGGCATCGAAACGAAGCAAGATCAACATTTACAAGAATGACAAAAAAAACAATCAAGAGTACATGAGAAAAAAACTACACCATTTGCCTAAATTTAAGGGTAATTTACTACAAATCTGAAATAGAACATTGTTTCAAAATTGTTTCACACATGTTTCATTTTTGTTTCCAGGTGAAAAGATCAAATGATTTTCTCTTTAAAGTCACAAGAATCGAGAAAATATTTGTTGTGGACCTTGAGAAAAGGACTTGTACATGCAACAGGTTCCAAATGGATGAAATTCCTTGTCCACATGCTATAGCAGTATTAAAAGAATTGAATGAAGATCCGCATACCCGATCTTTTCGACATACTACATGAAGGAAACAATGGAAGCCACTTATTCGGAAACAAAACATATCCAATCCCGCATGAAGATAACTGAGATCGACACCGAAATTGAAACAATGTGCACCCTTTCACCGGAAAGGCAAGGCCAAATCTGGAAGGCCAAAGAAAAGAAGACACAAGCGACTTTGGAGAAAATCTTCAAAAATAAATGCGGAAGGTGTGGGCAGCATGGATACAATAGGCAGACATGGAGGAATCAACCAAAAACAAGATGCATTTAATAAGACCACATTCCATTTGTTTACATACATGTCAAGCTAGACAGATTAATACAATGGAACACAACACAATTGTTTCAATAAAAACTCATTCATGTTGCTTTCTTGTTTCTTATATGTGTCTTATATGTTTTAGATATCTTTGCATTCACATATCCTGTAAAACACAAAAAACAAGCATACAAAACTAGAAAACTAAAACCTTGCAAACACCCATGAAGGCCAAAAACAAAATCATACAAAATGTTCCACAAAACATCATAGTCATTCAGATTCTGTCACATAGATACTTCAAAAATACTAAAGAAACTAACTAGAAATATAGACAGGTAACAAAATAACTGTACTATCAAAGCATTAAAATAAAAATAAAAAGCATATTGTTCGATGTCTTCCATCGGCATTTCCTTCCCAGAGATGAAATACTCTGCATAGCAAGCTACGAATACTCCACAATCACTAACAAAAAAGGGGGTAGGGGGCGGGTTAAAAACATAATATAAAAATAAATAAAAAAATAAAATAGGACATAGACAAGAATATTACTTTTTCAGTTGAACAGGAATTTCCCTAACAACCAAAACCTTGAATGGACCATTAATGTCACCAGAGTAAGGACCAGAACCAAGAGCAATGTCCCCTGCGCTCTTCGTAGAATGCAACCATTGAAAGAAAATGGGGCAACAACATCTTTGAGGCTTCAATAGCTTTCTAGCTATTTTAACAGAGTCCTGGAGTCCACGAGGGAATTGTACGGATAAATAACCCTCTCTTGAAAGCTCGGCCTCCCCCAGGATCTAGTGTTCCATGTCGACGCAGTGAATCGGAAACAAGACATGATCAACCTCAGACCACGGTCTTCCACAGCCAATATCAAAACCCATAATATAGTCAACCACAGAAGTATTCAAGTGAATCATGGAAGAGTTGAAATTTTTCTTCTTCCTCTTGTTGACATGGGTGAACCGGCTGTGGATACTCTGGATGCATCTATCAAAGATCAGGTCCGTGGTAGTAAATTTCACAGCACAACGCCCGTACAAATACTTCTTCCGTATGTAATACAATAACACGTCCATATGCTGAAAAGCAACCAAAACAAAGAGTAAGAACACAAAAACAAAAATACAAAAACAGAAACTTAAAAAATAATAACTTACTGAAGAAGACATGTACTCATCCACATAGTACAGGCTATGAAACCATGATTTTTGCTTGACCTCGCATACGCCAAGCTTCAACGAGGGATCAATCTTGTCATCCTCTTCTGAGTAACATTTCGGCCTAAAACAAACATAATTTAAAAAATTACAATAATATTTCGTAATCATTGCAAAAACATAATAGAAAAATCTTACCCTTGAGAAACAAAACCTTCTGAAAGCCAGTCACTCAGACCACCATTAACATCTTCCAAACCATCATAGCCTTCACCAAGGCTATCATCCAATGGACACCTTCCCTTAACCAACACTACAGGCTGCTTCTTGCCATCATCCAGGGTCGCATCTTTCTCCTGAGGGGTCGATTCCAAATCAATGTCCCCCAACTGAAAACCCACAACTAGTTTCCCACTCAAATCACCAGACGATTCAAAGACAGTGGTGAAAGGACTTCTGATAGCAACAGAGGGCTTTGAAACCCTCTTAGTAACGAGGATTCGGGGGGTTTTCACGCAGTGATGCATCCGACCCCTTGACACTAGCCTGCATTAAAAAAAGATACAAAACTGTAATAAACAAAATATAAATGACAAATTCAATGTCAAGAAACAAACTAGAGGCAAAAAATTAGGAACCTACCATTCCAGCAACAGCTTGAGTTGTTGCATTAACAATGGAATCAAACTGAGATTTGGTGAGATCATCAAATTCTTGAGAGCCAGTAAATCCATGTTCAGCATGAACATTCACGCCCTGATATTCAACCCCAACCTCTTCTGGAACCTTACTTGTATCAAACGGAATATTCTCGGTATTTTCTGCAAACTCCATCAAACCGCTCACAACAAGCCCCTCACCGTCGTTACCATCACCTTTATCCATCAACAAATCAACTTCCCCACCAACATCAATTCTCTCACCCTCATTTACCTTTCCTTCAGCAACAGACTCAACCTCGACAACACCACCAATGTTGCCACCTTCAAAAGCCTCTGATTTTTTTTCAACCAGTCCGCCAGACAAGGGACTACTGGTTACCTCAGTCCTTTCCAAAACAGGGTCAACAACATCCTTGGAAAATGGTACAACATGAGTTTTAACACATTGCTCTTCCACTTCCATAGACTCCTCCTCGGACTCTAAAGCCGACGCTAACGACATTTTATCATCTTCCGGCCAACAACCTTGTCAGCTTGATCCAACCCATCACCAGCCAAAAAGCAAAATTGAAAAGCATTATAAATCGAAATAAATAAGCAACAAACACAAAGAAAAATAATGAAACACAAGGTAGATAAACACAAGTAAGGTTACCTGAAGTTTCCCCTTGATGGCAGACAACTCAGACAGAACAATTTTATACTGCTCTTCCAAGATTTTATTAATGGGGTTCTTGAAAACCTTCAACTCCTTGGCCAACTTATCCTGCCTCCAAACAACCTCCTCCAACGTGTACTTCGATCCCAACTCGACATCCGGCTCCTTCGTCTTCCGATTACCAATAACATAATCCCCATCAACAGAATCAAATGAGTACTTGGACACATCAAAAAAGGTTCCAATATCCAGCTGCAACCTCTCTTCATCTGATGGACAAATATTCATCAACTTCAACTAACACAAAAGGGAAAACAAACAAAAAAAAAAGGTCAGAAACAACACATAAACATATATGAAACAGTTATTAAACAAAAGAGAAACAAAAAAAAAACTAAAATGTATTACCTGTTCTGCAGAACAGTTGAAAATCATCATATCGAGATCATTTTGATGTGAAGCCCCGATTTTTCCGAAGCTATTAGTTGAACCTTATTGTTGTTTATACTTTTGATCGACTATTTTACCGCGTCATTTTGACGGGTAATTATTAATAATATATACATTTTGTATTTTATTTCATTTTATTTAATTACTTGTGATCATGATCATCATTAATTCTATTCCTCATTTATGACCACTTGATTGATCATTATTACTATTTTTGTATTTATTAGTCACCTTAGAATTTTAAGAGACTATTTATTTTGGAGACTTTTACCTTATAGAATTAAGACTTTGATTTAGTTTAAGTGATCATGAGATTTACAAGTGATCAAGGAAATCACTAATTATTTTGGGGATTGATATATTTCATCTATTATCATCAAATTTGGGACAAAAACAAATATATGGAATTACCATTTGCCCTCATAGTGGACGACCATGGTGGTATTTTGGGATAAAAATATCATCCAACTCTTGTACACCTACACCATATATTAGTCATCTTGTGTATAATTATATCATTAATTCAAACATTATACACATCATCTTATACACCAATTCTTTATTACTATTTTCCCCAACTTATTCCCACTTAACCAACATTCTTCTCAATATTCCCCAATACCATTCAAGCCCATACTTTGACTTGCATTTTGTCTCCATGCAAGAGACAAATTACAAGACACAATTTGAACAAAATCCTCTCCCTCTCTCTCCATGAAGTGGACGGCCATATGGCCTAATTTTGTCAAAATTTCATCTCAAAATTTCACCAACACATTTGATCTTCCAAACCAATTCTCCTCCTTCTCTCTAAAAACTCCCAACTTCTCTCTATTCTTTCTTTCACTTTCTTCTTCCATACTTAGAAAATTTTCAACATTTTCCTCCCTATTCTTCATAAAAATCGAAACCATCATCATACAAGGTAAGAAATTTTAGCTTCAATCCATTTTTGGATATCACATTGTTCATCTCTTCCACCTTCTTAACTTAAGTTTGAATTTGGTTTTGGAGGTACATTTAGAAGACTTTGAAGGTTAGAGCTTGACAACATTTTGAAGAAGGACCTCAAGCTTGAAGAAGAATATAGTAGAGAAAATTTGACTACAAGGTAAGAATTGTGTACTAAACCCCTTCTTTCCTACTCTTCCTATTTTTTTTAAATTTTAACACCCATTTTTCATTTTTGAGAAATAGGGGCTGACCTTAGGAGATTTTTGGAGTTGAGCCAAAATTCCAATTTTTGAGCTTTAACTAGTCTCCAAACATCTACTACACAAGGTAAAGTGTAGTCCTTTTCATTTCCTTATTTCCTTCTTTTTCCCTTAATTTTTCTCTCATTTTTCTAACTCCAAATTTTGATATTTTCTTGACTTAGGGTCTGACCTAAGAAGCCTCATCCAAAAATTGTGAAATTATCCTTTTATTTCACAATTTCCAAAATTAAGGTGGGTGGAAAATTATTTTTCCAACTTTTAGGTGTTTTGATTAAATACATGTAGAAACTTTAATCACGAGCCTTGAGATATATATAATTATGTATTGCATGTCAATTTTACATATCAATCATGAAAATTCTCAAGAGTTGCTCAAAATTGTTAGTTATTGAATTTTAGGTGCATGCATGTACACTTTAATGCTTTAATTGATGAATTTTTTGTATATATTGGCCATGCATGTGTATGATCTTTAAAATCTATGTTTTGGATGCCTTATAACCTGGAAAAGTCGAGCATAATTGATTAAATTTCAATTTTGGACTTAAAAATGCAAAAATGGAAAGTTGGTGGACTAAATTGCAAGAAAATAAAAGTTAAAGGACCCCTCTGTAAATTTCGAATTTTGGGACTGTACTCAGGTTCAAAAATGACTTTTGGACATTTTAATAAAGTTTTAAGAGTTTTAAGTTAAATAAAATCAACCTTTAAAAGCCCAAGGACTAGATTGTAAAATTTTGAAAGTTTAAGGGCTACTTTGCAAATTTTAAAACTGTACCAGACCTAAACTTTATAAATTGAAATTTTTACTTTTAAGTTACTGGGAATGACACATTTTAAAAGTATTCCAAAAATCCAAGTGGTTAGGGCTTGGAAAACAATTTTACTAAAATTGAGGGACTAACGTGAAAATATTAAACTTGAGGACCCAAATGAAATTTCCAGGACTTATCCAGCCCATGCACCTGGAAATACTAACTTAACTATAACTTAATTATATTTTGGACCCAAGGTTCAAATTTCATAACAATTGGACCCCTAAAGGCCTTAAAGGCAATTATTTTAAAATGGGACAAAAATGATATTTTCAAAAGTTGAAGGACCTACACATATTGCTTTTAAAAACTGCTTTTGTTCCAATATCCTACTAACCTTAGTGACATTTTCCAACTGGAACCACATTAAAAGCCCTTCCGGTTTATGAGTTCCGAATTTTTAAAACTTAAGGTCCGAATTGGCAATTTTTACAAATTTGGGGCCAATGTGAGATTTTTACAAAAACTCGACCTCAAAACTTTAAAAACCTGAATCTCTGGACAATTTGGAGAATTTAGGAACTGACCTCATAATTTTTCAAGGTCGGGATATTTAATTATTCAATTTTTTTAACCCCAAAAGTGTTAGTTTTTACAAAACGGGGCTAAATTACAATTTTTCTTTTATAAAGGACCTCACTCAAATTATTTTCTCTTTTACAAAAATCGCCCTGGACTCTCTGACTTGGATATTTAATTTAAGTATTTTACTTTCCCAAAAACCCCTGACTTATCGGATCAATTTGACCGATTAATACCCGATCGCGGAGCGACTTCCTCGCCTTGCGAATTGAATCTATAACGGGACTTATGTCCCACCCAATTTTTCAAGATATCGAAGGTTGCTTATCCTTCCGATAATCATCTTAATCTAAAAACTCCACCAACGCCATAATTGCCACTCGCGTTTTTCAAAAATTTCTCTTAAACTGCTTCCCTGAATCAATAATACTCATTGCTGGTTGTTTTGTAATTGTAATTACTTTCTGCTGAGTCAACTTGGTGTGTCGAGCTCTAATCGGAATGGATACGTCGGGATGGAACCGAAGCAGCTCGGCTGCTATTCCACTCTTCCGGCCCCATCGTCCTAATCCATGCAACGAGGGACGGAGTTTGTCCAAAGGAAGCGGGTCGTAATCGAGGTATAATCATGATTATGACGGATCAGAGCCTCGCCCGGCTCTCTTTGGGATTTTGTCTTTACCTACGGGCGATAAGGTGCGGTCTTGGACCATCTTGTTGGGGAGTTACAAGGAAGAACGAAGGAATCGCTTGTCCCGATCCACATGATTCGGAGTTATCGTCCCGTTTTGGTTGGCGTTACATTTCATGCGCAACCGCTACCTGTTTTGCATTGGTTGGCGCTACAAATCCGTCGCAACCATTAATTGCCTTACATAGGATTGGCGTTACACTTCCGCACGCAATCCTACTGTCTTAATCAATCACATAGTGCCTGTGTGACCATGAATCTTTTCTTGAAGCGTATAAGTATATTATTTAAATATTTTATCACGGCGCTTACGAATGACTGTGTGTGAATTCATGCATCATACTCACGCGTTTTCATATAATCTTGTTTTCTCACATTAACTATATTGTGCCACACTACATTACGATCACCCCATCCAATGAAATTTTTGTCTCATTCCCCACCGTTTTCTAACCTTAGATGAGGATTTCGTTAGAGATCTTTGAACCGAAGCTCTGGATTGAGACCTTGTACTCTGACGCTTGTTGGATTCTATCGCTTCTTGTTGTTGATTAGACTCTTTTCTTATTATGTTGTTGTCGGACTTTTGTATTGTAATCAATTCGGGTTTGTAATTGAGGGGCGTATGACCCTTTGACCTTAAGTTACTACTTTGTTGAATTTCGGGTTGTAATTTGGATGATGGATTGTAGACTTTAAGTGGTAACTTGTATCTGTTATTTATTTTCGCTGCTATTTAGACTCTGTCTTATTGGGTTCTCATTGATATTGTCTGGACTGTTGGTTCATTTGTATTTAAGTTATGGATCGTTCGTCGCGTCCCGATTGGGGCGTGACATTTGATCTCAAATTCTTATCTCTATCCGACAACGGACAACCCCAATTCAGAATGCGAGGGATACTGCGCCCAATACGGTTGCAAATTTTATTGTTCACTTCTGAACAACATTCGTAGAACCATATCTGGAAAGCAAGAGGAAAGCCTTTATTTCTGTAAAATTTGGTGCGTTTAATAGCCGACTTCAAGTCCTCATCCTGAGGCTGCTTCCTCTGGAGCACTTGTTCCCTCAGTTCTCTGATTGTAAGTTCAAACAAATCCCTTCCCCAGGGATAGGAGTTAAAATCTTCACTATCAACTAAATCAAAAAATTCCATGTTAACAGAAGTTCCACTAGAAGAAAACAGAAAAAAATGCAAAAAATACAACAAAGCCATCTTCAAGGCATCATCATCATTTTCCCCCCAAACTTGTAATCTAAAACACTCCTCAATAGACTGCCTAGAGAATTTCATTGAGACAGAAAAATATTTCTGATAGAACTCAGAAGTAATACCATCCCCATGAACAGCGGGCCTTTTCCCAACACACTTTAGCCCCGTCACCAGGGCAAACTCCCCAATACCAAACCTCAGAATTTTACCACAAACCGACACCAGAATCTCATCCTTCCGCGAATGGACAACCTGCCTCTTCAACAACGAATGCACTAGTTGATTTTGGAAATCAACTTCATGCATGTCTAGAAAATAACCGAAACAAGTGCGCCTAAATGCATCCAATTGCGGCTGGGATAACTTCTCCTTCAAATTTTTAATAACTTCAAAAGAAAACCCAGTGTTTGTCCTAGCGGTGTACCAGTCCTTCGGATCAATCAAATACTCATAACCCTAGAAACAAGAAAGAAACAACAAAGAAACAAGAAATAAACAACACATCTTGTACATAAAATCTAAAAGGTGAAGAAAAACAACAGATCAATAGCATAGAAACATACAAGAAACAACACAGAAACAAAAAAGAAACAAAAATTGTACAACAGTAAAATAAAAAAATATAACCAGTAAAATAAAGATGAAAACAACATACCTCGGAACGTCCGATCCTCTAAACCCAATGACCTTCTTTTGGGAGATTTACCCTTGACAACTTATTTTCCAACATCATCGCCGTGTTTCATTTTCCTTTTTTAGAAGATACGAACTAGGGCTTGATTTCGACCCGCTCCTCAAAACTCTTGAACCACCCCGAGCCTTTTATCCACTTTCGGGACGAACAAGAAGGGGTTTCTTCGAAGACATTATGTAAATTCGACACCAAAAACCACACAAAAAAAATAGAGTAGTTTACAGGGACGGTTTTGCGAGAGGATCACGGAGAAGTTAACGAAGCAGTTGCAGAAATCACATACAAAGATGGCCAAAAATGGCGGACATGCAAGGCGGGAACTCGAGGAGACGATGTGAAGAGAGAGAGAGAGAGAGAGAAAAAATGACAGATTAGACACGAAAAGATATGGAGCGTATTTTAGGGAAAAAATTAAAAAAACAACGTAAAGAAAGTAATGAAAAATGTAGAAATGGGATGTGTTGGTAATTTAGGGATTCAGTAAAAAAGAAGGGTATTTTGTGTAATTTCCCCAAATATAATTCAGTTGGCCGCTTTTATTTGCATTTTTTCAGTCAATTGGCTTTTCTTTTGTTTTAGATATATAGATATTCAATATGGAATATCTTATCATTTAACTTTATTTAATTTAAAAAATAAAAATATATAAAATTATAATTTGCATATTATTCATCTATGTTTTGGGTTTCAATAAGTTAATAAATATTATTATATTTTGATAATGAATTCGTTTAAAAATTTAATGTAAGTGCAAATAAAAATTTGTTAGACAACAATTTGGTTTTTGTAGTTTTTTTTTAAATTAGTCTTTAAAAACTATGATATAAAAAATACACTATTTATTTTAGCATTATTATAATTAAATATAGTAAATATAATCTAATACCACCGTGTTTTCATATCTAGTGAATAACTAATATCTATAGTTAATTAATAAACAGGATAAGATGTTTCGGCGTTCCTAATCATGAGTTTCATTTGAATATTAGGATTCCTGTTATCCTCCAAAGGAATATAGACCATTCTATTGGATTGTGTAACAATCGAGGTTGGTTATTGCGAGGCTTGGCACACATGTACTTGGGCTTAATTGCAAAATGAGGACACTAATTATACCCCAGTGTCAAAGAAGGACACTAAGTTTGCGGGTTTTCAATTTAGGACGATAACTTTAAAATTTTGGCGAATTGAGTGATTGCAAAAAAGTTTAAAATTCAAAAATAGTTAAATAAGATAATTAATTAGATTATAAATTATTTGATTGAACAATAAAAAGATAAATTATTATAAACTATAAAAGAATCTATTTAAATATGAAATATTTGGTTGTGTGAATATGAATTGTATCTATTTATAGGACATATTTATCTATAAGAAAGTAAAAATTTGAAAAATATTTTAACTGGCCAATGTTGAATTATTTTTACTACCCCAATGATGAATTTTTGGTTCACTTGATGTCCTTTCGTTTCAGTGAGCAGGTCTTTTTGTTATGGCGAGCAACGACTATTTCTTGCATTTGGCTTATTTGGCATATCCGGGATTATTTTACTTTCAACGATAAGACCTGGACGGTGGGCGCCACTATTGTTCAACTTCAGGTTCTTATTGTTGAATCCTCTGTAAGTCCAAGCGGCTACGATAATCTAGAGGAGGGTGAATAGATTATCTCCATCTTATCGATTTTACCCTCTTTTTCGAACTGAATACTCAAAGATAATAATAAAGGTGCGGAATGTAAACAACACACGTCGATTTATAGAGGTTCAACCCACCTAGGGCCTAATCCTCTACCACCCCAGTATATCCGGGATGGATTTCAAAAAGAAAAAAGATTTTATTAATTTACTAAAAATTAATACAACACCAACTTACAACAACGCCTTGAAGAGCACCACACTCTTCTTCAACACCACCTTTGAGATTACCACAATCTCTCTTGAAGATTACCACAATCTCCAATGGCACCTTGTGAAGATTACCACAATCTTCAACCTTGAAGAATACCAAATTCTTCAACACCTCAACAAGAAGATTACCATAATCTTCTTACACCTATCACCTAGATCACCCAACTGGGTTCTTACCACAAGAACACTCACAAGGATATCTTGTGTTGAATGATAACCTAAAAAATTCAAGATTACAACTCGATAATGAATTATACAATTGAGTGCAAGTGTAATCAAGAATAGCCTAGACCTCAAGAATGTGAAAGTGAATAGCTAGACAAATTACAACAAGATATAAGACAATGTAAGAACAAGTGTATTCTTGAGTGTATCTTGTTGTGTTGTAGTTTTCTCTCTTATTGTTGTGCTTCAAATCTTCCTCTATTTATAGGAGATGATTGGTACTTGATAGGCTCCTCTTGGAATCTGATATCTACAAAAACAATTGCAATTAAAATCAAGATTATAGCTGTTAGAAATCAATCCCACAAATTAGGGAAAAGTTGTCTGCTGCACAACGGTTAGAATTTTGCTGTCAAACTTGAGGGCGATCGGTCGCGCACTAATAAGATTTGAAAAAAACGCAGCAAAAATTCAACAGGGTGACCGGTCCTAAGGGGGGTCGACCGGTCGCCCTAGGGTGCGACCGGTCACCCTGACCAATTTTAGGAGTTCTGGGAGTTCTTTTCGTGAAATGCGTTCCCAGTGCACTCGCCTCTTTGTTGGTCGACCTGGTCGACCTCCTAAATGAAATGTTGTCTGATTTTTGTCGAAAATAAACCTCAAGAAATACTCCGAAAAATTCGTAAAAACATTTTAAACCGATCGAGAGTATTTAGGACAACATTAGAAATATAGTTTTGATGAAATAACACATTAACACAAAAAATGTTGTCCGATATAAATTCCAATAAATACTCCGAAAAAATAGTAAAAGCATTTTAGACCAATCGGGAGTACTAGGACAACATTTAGAAACATAGTTTCAATGTAAAAACCTATTGACATAAAATCAATAAAAATTTTGTCCAATATTATCGGAAATAAACTTGAGAAAATACTCAAGGAGTATTTGGACAACCTTTAAAATCATTGTTTTGGTATAAAAACAAAATCATCAAAATCATGATAAAACCATTTATCAAACATCCTCAACTCTAAATCAGGGTTGCGTGCATAATGATCAACATGATCTTTTCATCCTTCGGAGACTTCATGTTCCTGGACGGCTAAGGATTGTCTCCGAATATTATTCAGGTGGATTGGCAAAAAATCCTCCCCAGATGGATCAAGGTGAATAAGGATGGCGATTCTTGGTGCGCCGGGACATCTTACTGCGTCTGGGGTTTTCGGAATTGCTGTGGCTTCTTTCGAGGTTGTTTTGTGGATAGTTGTGGGGGTGGTTATACGTTTGAGGCGGAGTTGATGGCGGCTATGTTGGCAGTTCACTATGCGTTTACTAGGGGTTGGCGGCAGCTTTGGCTTGAGTCGGATTCGACTTATGTGGTGAATCTTCTTCATAAATGATTTTCTTTAGTTCCTTGGCACTTGAGTAAATGGCGATACACTCTTCACTTGACCTCTCAAATGGAGTTGGTGGTATCTCATTTTACCGTGAAGGTAATGTCAGTGATGACTTTTTGAGTAAAAAGTCACAATCCGAGACATGGTGGGGCGTCCCTCCAGCGGATATTGTGTCCCTTCTCACAGAGGATTATGTTGGATAATCGACTTACAGATTTGTTAGATAATACCTCCAGTGCTTTCTTGTTTTATCTTCTGGACGTTTATTTCTGAACTATGGGGGTACTCTTTTTCCTTCCAAGGGTATTTCCCACAAAAATGGGTTTCACCTTAGAAGATTTTAACGAGGCCCCAAACTTTTAGTTACCTGATCGGCTTGTGATCAGAATGTTAATAAATATAAAACATAATTTCTATTAACATGAAAAGTATGTTAATATATAAAAAATAAATAGTATATATAAATACATTTATGAGTATAATTTCATATTCAAATAAATCTTAATTTTCTTCTTACATAAATATATATAATGTTATCATGATATGTATGGATATAAGTAATATATAAAATTACGATACATATTTTGAGATATTTGTTTCAATTAAAATAAGTATTTTCTAATTGAATTTAACAATTAAATATAATTCTATGTAATTATTAAGAAATGGCTAAGGCCAAATAATAACTATACATATATGACCAATAGCAATAGAGAAATTAATCTCCAATAGCCCCGATACATAGTTTTCAAAGCTCATTACAAATTACAAAATAATGAGTAAATATTCTTAAATTTTATTTATTTATTATGTTTTTGTTATTTAAATATACAATTTGGGTGTCAAGCTGAAAAACATGAAAATGATTAATTTTGACATATTATACGTAAAAAATGGATCATAAATAAAAAAGTTATTAAATTATTTTTTTAAAAAAGAAAAAAATAAAATAATAATTAATACAGTACACAGACAGATTTAGAAACCTAATTTTACCTAGTTCTATTTTTTATATTATTTTAAAAGGTGATTATTTAAAGAACGTTGACTACCAAAAATAAAAAAAATACCAAATATTTATCAAATCTTATTTTTACACATATTTTTATTACCTATTATAGTAACTGCAAAAGGATGGGAAGATTTCAACATACTATTTTCAGCGACTTCTCTTTAATATATATATATATATATATATATATATATATATAGGGAGAGGGTTATATGAGACCACCTCATAGGGTAAGTCCATAGGGACCAATCCTAGCCACATATCTAGATTTTTCATTGGTTGTGATTTTAGAGCTAAAAATTCAGATTAAATGTTGGTAATTAGAGAAAGGGGTAAATTAGTCATCCTACAAAATTACCCAATATTCATGGGATTCTGTTCACATTATGATCACACAATCTATGCAAATCTCACATCAAATTCAACGTGAACAAATCTCATCTTTCTTCTTCTTCAACGCACTATTGTGTGAAAAATATAGCAGACAATTTGCCATAGTTGCTAGAGCTTGACTTCAGTTCGAAGTTCGCTTATGAAGATGTAATTTGTTGCTTGTGTAGATGCGTCATGGTGCTTTTTATATACCATTAACTACATAAGCAAGTCATAAGCAACAAATCCATACTACATAAGCAACAATCCGATACTACATAAGAAACAAATATACACTACGTATGCACCACAAATACATTAACTACATAAGCAAGTCATAGCAACAAACCCATACTACATAAGCAACAAGTCTATACTACATAAGCAACGAATATACACTACGTATGCACCACGGATACATTAACTACATAAGCAAGTCATAAGCAACAAACTCATACTACATAAGCAACAAGTCTATATTACATAAGCAACGAATATACACTACGTATGCACCACGAATACATTAACTACAGAAGCAAGTCATATGCAACAAACCCATACTACATAAGCGATAATCCTATACTACATAAGCAATGAATATACACTACACATGCATCACAGATACATTAACTACATAAGCTAGTCATAAGCAACAACCCTATAATACATAAGCAATAGATAATTATTTTTGAAACTGGAACGCTGGAGAGAGAGTGTGCGTGAAGAGTGGGTGAAATCGCGTGAAAGAGAGAATGAAATCTTAGTAACTGATTCTAATGTGCCAAATTACTACCCTACCCTTTTTAATTGTTGAAACAAAAAAATAAACATAAAAAAGCCCTAAAAATCTGGACCACCCAAAATTGTTGATCTATGGTTAGGATGTGTCCCCATGGACTCACCCCAAGTAGGAGGACCTATTTGATCCATATCCTATATATATATATATATATATATATATATAGGTATAGGATCAAATGTGGCAGAGAGCTTACTGTGTGGCAGTGTGGATCAATCTAATCCATTAATTTGACAAATCTAATGACCCAGTATTTTTTGATTTTTTTGTTTTTAATTTAATTTCGCCCAATTAAGGGCATAAATGTCATTTTTTACACAAATCAAATCAGTTACATTTGGTAACTCCCCATCATACCGTATTTTTTGGGATTTCAATTAGATTGATTCTCCTTTTCACTTACCAACAGTTTCCTAAAAAACAAAAACTCCCAATCTTATTTCTATCTTCTTCTTTTCTCTCTGTTTCATTGACTGAACCTCCCCCTCCATCTTAGTTTTTTTTCTTGAAAGTTCTTCACAAACTGTCGACAGAGACACACATTCCGCAAAGAGAATGATTCTGATTCTTCAAATAGTTGGTTAAGGTAAGTGTTTGGTTGGCTTTTCTTTCAGTTTTGGTTCGAAAATTTTGATATTAAGAGTTTTTACTTTACATGTTTTGGCTTTTTTTTGAACCATTCAACTGTTGATTTTGGATATCTGAAGTATTTTTTTAGTAAGAGATTAGGCATTCTTGTTTGTTTTTTCTTATTTTGGAGTATCTAGGGTTTGATTTTTCGATATGGGTTCTTTTTCTGTTTTTGGGAATATTTTTGTGCGAACCAAGGCATCTTTGTTGGGGGATTTTTTGGTGTAAAATTTGATAAAAAAGATGTAATTTTAGTTATTGGGTGGTGTAATATTTATTTACTTTCGGACATAAATTAATGCACATTTTGCTAGGAAATGGTATACAATTAGACAATAAATGGTTTAAAATTAGTTATTATATGATGCACAGATGCTTTTGTTGCACCTGTTAGTTTTTTTTTTTTTTGACTGTTTTGTTGTTGACAGAGATTTTTTTTGATTTTGTTATTTTAGTAGGAAAATGGGTTTGGTTCTTTTTTGACTGTTTTGCTGTTAACAGAGATTTTTTTGATTATCATATTTAGCATTGTTATAACAGCATGAATATGCGTTTTGATGCATTGATAAGTTTGGTAATGTGTATATAATGTCCATGCAATGCATAATAACTAATAGTGTTTAAATAATATTATTTTCGTATACAATTAGAGTTCATACAGTGCCCAATTAGTTTAGTTGGTATATTTGTTTTTGATATATTGTGCTTGAGTTCCGTATTCTTTAATATAGTTCATGTTTCTCAATACCAGGTTTATAATTTTCAATGGCAAGAGGAAACAGGAAAAGACCTGCATCTCCAGGGCCGAGCGAGGGTGCGCGTAATGTTAACAAGATGTCCAAGATTGCCAAATCTGCTTTAGTTGCCCAAACTTAGGAAATTGTAGCTTATAATGTTTTTGGTCCATTTTGTTTTATTGTACCCGTGGAAATGAATTGATGAAAACTTAGCTATAAGTTGGTATACATTTAGTAAATAGTTGGTATACAATTAGTTCAGTTGTTTTTATTTTAATTGTGGATATGAATTGATGAAAACTTAGCTATAGATTGGTATACAGTTAGGCAATTGTTGGTATACAGTTAGTTTTTATGTGACACAGAAATGCATTTGCTGCATCCTTTTTTTTTTTTGGTTGACTTGTTTGATGTTAACATCGATTTTTTTTTTTAATTTTATTTTATGTGTTTTTTAGTTGGATCTGTCCTCTCGATATTTGCAAGCACGTGGGTGTTATCAGGCAGCGCGTAATGTTGAAAAATCTGCATATTTGTACACCAAATCAGTCAAATGTATACACAAAATAATTTCTAAAATATACAATATTGTCAATATTAATATACAATATTCTCAATTAAACATCTAACAATGCACTACTGAATACTTATATTATCACCAAATATTGGACAAGTGTACACCAAAATATGATTTCAGGGTACCGTAATGGAATTATTTTTATACCATATTTTAATGGCTATAAAGCACCGAAATATGCACATGTATACACTAAAATGCATCCAATGTACAATATTGTCAATATTTTTATACCAATTTAAGTACCAATATTTAGTCTCAAATAAACATCCAAACACGCCATATTTTATGTTTTATTAGCACCAAAATATACATATCTATACACGAAACAATGCGTCCAGAGCACAATATTATAAATATTTGTACACCAAAATATTGCGTCAATGAAGAGTGATAATCCGTTTTTTTTTTGCCTCATAATGAGGCGTGTCTGTTATGAAAATGTGATATTGAATATATCCCTTGATTTTAGGAAAGTAAATATGGTATTTTTTTACACCATTTTGATAGTTACCGATTTGCCCTTTTAACACATAAAATAAATGAAAAATGGTGTATTTTTAGGCCTAATTTAAACCATCGATTGAATAGGATGGATGGATGGGGTCTGTCCACACTGCCACATGGTAAGAGACTGCCACATGAGATTCCATCCCTATATATATATATATGTATTAGTATTACAATTTATTTTTCGACCCTTGATTAAGAGTAATCTTTTAAGAAAACAAAATTGGTCACTATAAGAGCCCATTTTTAGAATCTTGGTTAGGATTTTGTGGAGCATAAGCGCATCCCCAATAGTGGTTAGTAGATCGAATGACTAATTTATACATGCCTATACGCAGGGGCGGTTCCTTGTGGAACCATGACATTTAAAAAATAAAATTAATCCATGTATGTATTGTTTAAAAATATTAACTTTTAGTATCCAAATATTTATTTTTATTGATTTAGCCCCTCCAAAATTAATTAGCCTCCCAAAATTATATTCCTAGCTCTGCCCCTGCCTATACGTCAGTAAGAATATAAACTTTGGAGTTGGCGATAGTAAAAATTTCATGTTATTTGTTAAAAACATAATTTCAAGATTGTTTTCAAACTTGTTATAAACATAATTTCAAGTTTGTTTTTACACTTGTTATGAGATGAAATGGCTCATAATTTTTCATCTTTGTACTTTTCTTTTCACCCCACATTAATCTAGAGCCACTGAGCCCATATGTGTGGTTGAGGAAATAGGTAATTAGTCACAATATTAATAATGTTATCTTCACATAACTTCAAACAAAATAACAGTCTAATAATTGATGAAGCCCTTCCTTCAATAAGTCCTACAAACACAATGATCTATATTAGAGAGAACACTGATCAATACAAGAGTGGACTTAGGATTTGTAATTGAGGGAGCCAACAACAAATGACAGGGGATGGGTAGATGCAAGTAGGGGTGGAACTAGACATTTAAATTTGGGGGACTAAATTACTAAAAAAATTACATAATTGCTATTAATATTTAAAAATAAAAATATACACAATTAAGTTTTTGGAAAATATGGGGGGGGGGGGGGCTAAAGCCCCTACATTGGACCACAAGGGGACACCCCTGGATGCGGGTAACCACATATGTTCGGACCTTGATGGGACAGTATAGGTAATTCTTTTGGGTTTGGGATGATTACGAGTAATAAGTATAATTTCTTAATTCGGTTTGGGATGAGTACGAGTAGTATTAATTTCATGGGGTGCTGGTAGAGATACTCTAACGCTAATAATTAAAGAACAAATTATCAAACATTTCATATATATGATAATTATATCTAAATATGTTATATTTGCATCAAAAATTACATCAATATTTATAGTTGAATATTTCAAAATAAATTACTAAATCCTAATCAAGATGTATGCTCCACAGTTTTAAATATTATGATATATATCAAGACTCACACAATAGTAATCAAAGTTAAAGGTAATAGTTATGAGCTTGTTTGGTTCACAATAAATTTTATTCATCAATAATCACTAAAATACTACATATACACACACATATATAAATAAGTCATATGTATAATTAAGCAGTAAAAATGAAAAAAATGGGGGGGAGGAGGGTTGCTCATAAGGTGATTCTGTCACTAGATCAATATATCATCTATTATATATATACACATATATATCTATATATATCATAAGCGGGTCACTTATAAATAGCATGGTAAGAATTTCCCGCCTAAACCATCCAAAATATAAAATATAATACAATATGTAACATTAATTTTGGTAATTCGTGAATTAATTCTGGAAAATGTATATATTATAAAAACAAAGTATTACATCAAGAGAAAAACTTGTATGAGACGGTTTCATGTATTATATTCATAAGACAGATCTTATTTGTAATTATAATCCTAACCCAAAACAAACCCATAAAAAGACTCATATTTTTTGTGTTTTGTAGGATCCATCTCATAAACTTAAATTCGTGAGACGGCCTCATGTAAGACCTCTATTTTTGGGATTATACTTAATCTTTCATAATCTTGATTAAATTTGTTATATTTTTAATTTGTTATATTTTAATTTTGTACATAAAATTGCCACATAGATAAATGTAAAGCTGCCATGTAGAATTGGAAGGATGAGAAGTTGACAAATGTCTAAGATTAATGATGGGATGACATGTGTCAACTTGTTTTTCTTTTAATATATAGGGTAGATTTGAATCTTGCAGTAGCCAAAAACCAGAAACTAAAAGATGCACATAAACCAAATATATTTAGGAGATAATATTCTGAAACATATGTCAAACCCTAATTTCTCCTTGGTTGTTAGATTCTTTGACGTGTTTCTCGAATTTTTTTAGAAACATATATAGTGGTTATTTGATAAGATTTTGTAGTATAATCAATATCCCGCCTCGGATCGATAATTGAATAAATTAATTTAATTTAACTTTAATTATTGTGATAGGCTTATTTATATCTGTGACGATCTTATTTAATCTTATTATGATTTGGTTTGGATCATTTATTTAATTGTGAATATAATTGGTTAATGGGTCAAAATTGCATTTAATAAGAGTAATTTGAAATATACGTTGGAGTTAACACAAATCGGAAATTAAAAGATAAACCAAATATATTTTTTAAGGGTAATATTGTTAAATTATAGTGTGGATAAATCTTTGATATTTAGATTACTTCTTATATCTTAAATTTGTTATTATCTTTTAAATTTGAAATCTTTTAAATTCAAAAATATATTTTCAATTCACCTTTAATTTGTAGATAGGAATGTCACATGGATAATTATAAAGTAGACTTGTGGAATTGAGAGAATGAGGAGTTGACACATGTCAAAATTAATGAGGTGATGACATGTGTCAACTTTGTTTTCTCTTTTAGTATATAGGGTTGATTTTGGCTATTTGTAATATGTATAGTTGTTATTTGGATTTAGTCCATCTCTTCATAAGTATATAGAGATGTATTTGAATTGATTACTTTTATAAAAAAAAATGCTTATTTTAATCGCATCTCAATTTACATATATAAATAACTTTCGAAAAAAATTGCATCCGAATTTACTACTACAACATTGAAGAAAAAAGTATGGTACCAATCTCACATTTATTAAGGAGTTAAACACGACTAAACCGCAATAGGCGATGAACTTACGCCTTGTGCGGTTTTATGAAAAACCAGTCTTCCAAATCGAACATAAATAAAGTATGATATTTTTATTTTTTGACTTCATAAATAAAACATATTAAATAATATTTCTCGCACATAGTCTGATACTATTTTCAAATTATTACAATGTCTAGAGATAGAAAATAGAATTATCAGAAAAATAAAATGTCACATTACAAAACAGAGACATCACAGATATACGGCTTGTGTATTGTATGACCGTCTCATCTAGTTCAGAATAGTAACATATTAATTATTAATATAATTTTAGATTTTTTGATTATTATAGTTCACAGCTTCTCAAAATAACATAGAATTTTATAGTAATGTGATCTCTTCTCAAAAAAAAAAAAAAAGTAATGTGATCTGGAATTTGAACTTCGAAGTACATCAAAATTTGAATATTTGCAAATATCCAATTTTATATATGACTATTTGTATGTTTTCTATAAAATTGGTCATATTATACATAACTACATCATATATATATATATATATATATATATATATAAAGAGAGAGTCACTTAAAAATAGTAAAAAAAATTTCCCGCCCACTGCTTTATTGCTAAATTTGATTGTTACTTAAAAAGTCAAAAATGTGTGAGAATTAACATGTTCTGTTAATTTTTTAGGATACGCGTTTTTAACTTTTACTAGTAATTCCACCCGTGCGTTGCACGCGTATTAGTATTTTAACATTATTAATTTGTAATGAAACTATTTATTAGCAATGAGTTGGTAGTTATACACATCATTATGAACATTATATGTTGCAATTGTCCTTTTTATGGATGGTGTTTGTTGTAGTATACCAGATTCCACATTTGTAAGAGCATCTCCAATCACACTTTAGAATGAAGGTGACCTTAAGAATAAAGGGAGACCCACCTCTATAATCAACTCTAGATAAGAGATGGTGAACAGTTCACCTCCAATTCTAGAGGTGACTGTTCACCCCTCTATCTTTTTTTTTTTTTTTTTTTTTTTTTTTGGTTTTTATATTAATTTAAGTTGTATAATTTATCCTTTCTGGACATGTTTATTTATGAAGTGTTAGTGTTTCATTTGAGATATATATATATATATTATAATATATACTAATAAATAAAACAAAAGATTTATTATAAAACTATGTATATTATATTAAATAATTTGAAAATTAATGCAAATTGTATTTATATTTAATTATATTAAATAATTTTAATATTAAACATAAACTAAAACTATGTATCTAAATTATAAATTGATAAATTAAATATATTAATTCAATATAGAAAAGAAAGAATAAAAAGGGAATATTCCAATGTAGAGTGAAATATAGAGGTGTCCATTGGAGTTGAAATTTGATTTCTCTAAATTTTCCTCTAGAATAGTGTTAAAGCTACACAAAACTAAAGGGAATAGTTGGAGATGCTCTAACAGTTGATGCTACTGTCCTTGCTTGTGTACATGGATAAGATGTAGACGCATATTTTTCATTTAAACTTGACAAAAAACTTGGAACCGTATTCCTTGGTACGGATACTGCAATGTGTAAGAAATGTAGATGAAAAATATGAACTTCAAAAAAAATTTAAAAAATTAAAATAACTCAAATGTTCTGCCTATGAAAATTACCATTTGAAATATCACGGAAAGACGTTCTTGAAAATAGATAGGTTACAGTGCTCAATTCAAAATTTTCACTATTTGTAAGTTTCTCGGACTTTTTAATGTCACGATTTGTAGATGTGGATCCTTATAATCCAAGTTTTTATGCACACATATAAAGTACTAACACATTACAGAAGATATTAAAGACAAAAATAATAACTAAATGAAATACATTCAATTAGTTTTAGTTCTTATTGTGATATCAATAATTTAATTAATTGTCAAGATATGAAATTTCATACATGAAAATATTAGGTCCCGTTCGAGACATGAAAGTTCAAACATGAAAATATTGTGTTTGCTAGTATTTTATTTTTTAACAAAATTTTAAAATAAATCACTTTTCTGAAAATTTATTTCAAAAGATGCAATTTGCGTATGTCAAAACTTTAACATATGTACCAAATAGTTGACAATTATTATCAAAACTTCCTAAAAGACTTCATTCCAAATATTTTAAAATATGCACATAGTTTTAATTAAAATGTAATCTATTATAAGAAAACCAACTAAGCAATATCTATTAAACCCCTGTTATAAATAACAATGATAAAGAAACCGACAATAAGAAAAGTCTACAAATAAAAGACAGACCACGATTCTTAACTTTTTAGAATTTTTTGACATACTCGAGAAGCATTATATATTAAGAAAAGAATTGGCAAAATTTAGAAACTCCTGGAAAAAATTGTAATGAAGACGTCAGGTTCTATTTCGTGCATATCAAATGAGATAATAATAAATAATGTAATATGCATAATGCCATATTAAAAAATATAATTTGCTCTCGGTTAAAATGTAAAACTATTAAGTGATATTATGAAGATTACGTTACCTGATAAAAGTCATACTGAAAATGTTTATTTTGCGCCAACTTTCAATTGTAATTTGCTCTCGGTTAGCCAATTGACCAATGATCACAATTGCTCAGTGACTTTTTACGGTAATTATTTCATGGGACATAGAAAAGAGACTATCTTATACAATATTTAAGTTGGTTTGATAAACAATTTATATTAGACAACAATAAATATAATTAAAAATTTATGAATATAAACATGATACTATTGAAATAGAGAATAGAAATTGTACCATTGCTCTCTATGTTTGTTCTCTGTCGTTTATTTCCAATAATTGTAGACCCCGTGAGTTTTGTCATTTTATCAACAATGTAAATTACTAATCAATAAAAAGAGATGTAAAACCCGATGCAAAGTTTTATAGATTAAAGAAATAATTGTGCTTCGAGCAGTCAAGAGAAAAAGCAATTAGTACTTTAAAACTTGATTAATTGAATTGAATACAAAAAATGTTAACGTGTAATATCTCCATAAAAATCAATATTAATAGATATAAAATATTCCTATAAATATTCCGTCGAATATTATTCGTCTATATTAACTATTATTGAGTAATAAGGAAAATTTGAATTGACCCTAATTTACATACCATTTACAATATTTTCCTAATCTAAAATATTACAGAATATAAGAATTCAAAAGAGCGGGAAATTTTTTGTTTCGGACTCCAAATTTTTATACACACATATATATATATAATAAGAATACCATTTATTATATTTTCCTAGTTTAATATCATTTATAATATTTTCCTAATTTATATACATATATAATTTAGGAATACAAAAAAAGTCAGCATCCAATTGAAACATAAAAATCAAAGACAATATATAGTTTTTAAAAACTATATACATTCAATTCTATTAAAATTTATATATAGTCTTTGATTTTATGTTTCTTTTTAAAATCCTAATGATGATGATGCTGCATAGGAATATTAATAATGATGACGTTTTTAAAATCATAACATATATAGTTGTCTAAAATAATAGGAATATTGATAATGATGCATATATATTATTATGAGTAACATATTTTTTGATAAACTTTGAATTTTAGAGCCGCTGATTTACAATAATGAATGCAAGATCGGTAACATATCATTCTTCCTTAATAATTGTTACAAAACCCTAACATTTAGTAACTTTTGGTATAATAATAAGTCAGAATACCATTTATAATATTAATTAACTGTTGCAAAATCCTATTATTTGGTAACTTTTGGTAAAATTATAAATAGTAATACAATTAACAATATTTTCCACACACACACACACACACACACACACACACACACATATATATATATATATATATATATATATATATAAATCTTTTAACAAAGTAAGATCAATGGTTAGAATTGTACAATAAAATATTTCCGTATATAAGAAGTAAAATGAGAGGGATTTTTTTTCTTTATTTAATTTTGTTTTTCCCTTTTTTGTTTCTTATTTAATTTTGTTTTCCCCTTTTTACTTATTTAATTTCATTTTACCTTTTTTTAAAGTGGTCATTTATTAAAATAATTTGAAATTATGAAATTATTTAAAACTATTTTAAAGAGTAGTTAAAGTTATTGTAGGCAAATATTTACCAAAAAAGTTAATACCTACAATATTTATGTCGGTCGACAATATTGTTCGAAGTTGAATTTCAAAAGAAAACAAAATATGATGTAATTTAACTATTTGACTTGTATTATGGCTTTTTGAGCTTCACCATTCGAGTAAACTCTTTTGATACAGTTTGATGTCAATTTTGTATTCAATATGACTTGTTTATTAAAAAGATATAAGACTTTTTATTATCCAAAAGTTATAAGACTTTTTATTCAAAAATTATAACATCATATATATTTGTAATGAACATATAGTAAAAGTATAATCCAAAAACAAATGTAATCGAGAATACTAATTTAACAAAATTATATTAATTGCAATTGAACCAATACAAAACAAATATTCAGATATTTGTTCTAGAGCATGATATAAGAAACAAAAATTTCATTAATACTAATATATTGTTCATAGAAACACTCCATAAAAAGTGACATAAAAAATATTCAAATACAAATAATGTCTAGAAGTAGTTCAAACATCAATCATATATCATTCTAATCATTTTCCTCTTGATAACCGCCTTAGTTTTCTTCAAAGAGCCGGTACTGAAGAATTATATCTCAAACTTTCTTTTAAAACAATATCAGTATAGCGTTAAAGATATGTTTCTCCTTTGAAACAAATAAAATAATAAGCTAAATATAATTTTATCCATTTGAAATAAATAAACAATATAATTGATGAAGAAATATTTCTTTATGTTTAAGAAGAACTCACATATACAATATCAATTATGGTGAAATACTATTTTTAATTTTTAAAATCTATATATTATATATAAATAGAATTGATACTATTTAATATTTTCATAATTTATATAATTACAATGATTTTCTTATAATACATTTCTAATAAAAGTTCCGGACTTCTGTTATTATATATATATATATATATATATAGATTATTAAACAATTTTGGAAAGTTTGAATAGTCATCAGTATTTAAAACTTGATTAATTAATATTATATTATACAAAATTGCATCGACACTATTGAAATAAATAAATAATATATTTGATGAAGATATGATGTATAGATTCAACACATCATTGTAATATATATTTAAGAAAAACTGACATATACTAATATAAATTATGGTGAAATACTATTTATAATTTTAAAATCCATATATTATATATATAGATAGAATTGATACTGTCACGCCCCAATCGAGACGCGACGAACGATCCACAACTTAATTACAATAACCAACAGTCCATACAAATATCAATGAGAACCCAATGAAACAAAGTCTAAATAGCAGCGGAAATAAAAATAACAAGTACGAATACAACTACAGTCTACGATCCATAATCCATATTACATCCCGAAAATCAACAAAATATAGCAACTTAAGGTCAAAGGGTCCTACGCCTTTCGGTTAAAAACTGGAATGGAAAGAAATACAAAAGTTCGACAACAACATAAGAAAAGAGTCCAATCAACAACAAGAAGTAGTAAATCCAACACGCAGAGTACAATGTCTCAATCCAGGGTCGGTTCCGCTTCTTCAACGAAATCCTCATCTAAGGTTAGAAAACAGGTGGGGATGAGACATAAATCTCAGTGGATGGGGTGATCGTGTGCAAGTGTGGCGCAATATAGTTAATGTGAGAAAACAGTTATATGAAAACGCGTGAGTATGATTCATGAATTCACACACAGTTCGCAAGCGTCGTGATAAAAATATTTAAATAATATACTTATACAGTTTGAGAAAACAGTTCATGGTCACACAGGCACTATGTGATTCAGTGAAGACAGGTAGGATTGCGTACGGAAATGTAACGCCAATCCTATGCAAGGCAAATAATGGTTGCGTACGGATATATAACGCCAACCAATGCAAAACAAGTAGCGATTGCGTACGGATTTGTAGCACCAACCAAACGGGTCCGATAACTCCGGAATCATGTGGATCGAACAAAATGATTCCTTCATTCTTCCTTGTAACTCCCCGTGCAGGATGGTCCAAGACCGGCACCTTATCGCTCCATAGGCAAAGACAAAATCTACAGTGGAGCTTGCTAGGCTCGGATCTGTCATAATCATGATTATACCTCAAGTACTACGACCCGCTTCCCTTGGACAAACTCCGTCCCTCAATTGCGGTATTTGGACGATGGGGCCGGAAGAGTGGAATAGCAGCCGAGCTGCCCGGTTCCATCCCCGACGTATCCATTCCGACTGTGAGCTCGACACACCAAGTTGACTCAAGCAGGAAGGTAAATACAAGTACAGGCAGTCAACCCGGCAGTCGAGTATTATTGATTCAGGGAATCAGTTCAGGAAAAGTTTTGAAAAGCGCGAGTGGAAATTATGGCGTTGGTGGAGTTTTTGGATGAAGGTGATTATCGGAAGGATAAGAAACCTTCGATATCTTTGAAAGGTGTGAGACCCCGAATTTTAACGTGAGATTCGGTGTTATGTAGTGATTATTTATTCGGCTATGTATCAAAAACCTATTATTAATGAAACTCGACTCTATTTTTATTTATTTCTTCCAACGTCAATTACGCATTTCGTATTTTTAGAGCTTAACAATTTTATATTCTTCCTCTAGTATTAATACTTGATCGAATGACTACTACTTCAGGAATATTAGACCTCCAACAATTTAGGAGTACATTCCAATCCTTATCCTAATATTTCATCTTATTCTATAATTCATCCCAACCAATTTCCCAATCAATTTTTTTTTAAAAAAAATATATATTTTTTTTATATTTTTAAAAAATTTCGAAAATTACCATAAATGGGGAGGTTGTTTCATATTCTTTTCAAGACCTACAATTATATATGTATATATAAATTTACATATATATATTATTTTTTTTCAAACTTTTTTGTCACATGCTTAAAGGATGGACAAACTTTTCTTTCCACCAAATTCTAATAAATAAAAATACCAACACCATGATTATTATTCCCTCCAACTTTTGGCTCCTTGTCTTAGGGGAATCAATCATTTTTGTTATTTTTTTTCTTTATCTACCAATATTATTCATTTCATAACTATCATAAAAACACAAGACTTGCTTCCATTTTCCTCTCTAAAAGATCAAATTCTTCAAGCATAAGGTAAGAATATCTTCATTTCTCCCAACTCTATTTTTCTTCTCCAATCCTCAACCTTAAACCTTCACCATCTAATAATGTTGAATCCTTCTTGTTGAGGTACTCCGAGAGAAAATTCTTGAAGAATTAGAGACCTAGATTTGACTACAAGCTTGAAGAGGAAATTCAAGATTACATATTATTAAGGTGAGAAAATTATGGTTTTAGTATTTTTCTCTTGACAACATGAAGAATTAATTTTTGACTCAAGAATATAAATTTTTGGAGTTTAGGGGCTGACCTACATCATCTCAAGTGGAGGTTAGAGGCTTGAAGGAAAATTTCCATTTTTGAGACTACTTGAAGATATTAAGGTGAGTAGTAACCATTTGGTACTAGTATATTTTCTTTAGACTTGAGACTTTAATTTTAACACCAAAATATGGTTTGGATACCATTTAGGGGCTGATCTTCAAGAGTTTGAGTCAAGAAGTTGATTCAAGGAAGAAGACCACATTTTAGATCAACCCGAGAAACTACTACGAGGTGGGTGGAAAAATCCTTTCAACTTCTAGGTGTTTTTAAATTGAAAATATGCATATAGTATTTTGTTATTGAGCACTTGAGATATATATATTATGTATTGCATGCTATTTTCTTGTATCTAGTGGAAAAATTTTCAAGTGTTGCTCAAAAATGCGATTTATCGAAAAATAGGACATACATGTACACTTTATTGTTGTACTTGATGAATGCTTGCATGAAATGGATATGTATATTTATGACTCTTGTAATATATGTTTTGAATGATTTATAACCTGGAAAAGTCGAGCATAATTGATTAAATTTCGATTTTTGGACTTAAAATGCAAAAATGGAAAGTTGGTGGACTTAATTGCAAGAAAATAAAACTTAAGGGACCCCTCTGTAATTTTCGATTTTTGGGACTGTACTCAGGTTCAAAAATTATGTTTTGACATTTTAATAAAGTTTTAAGAGTTTTTAGATAAATAAAATCAACCCTTAAAAGCCCAAGGACTAGATTGTAAAATTTGAGAAGTTTAAGGGCTAATTTGTAAATTTCGAAACTGTACCAGACCCTAATTTAAAACTTGAAATTTTAACTCTTAAGGGACTGGAAATAACATATTTTAAGTGTATTCCAAAAATCCAAGTGTTTAGAGCTTGGAAAGTAATTTTATAAAACTTGAGGGACCAAATTGTAAAAGATTTAACTTGAGGACCCAAATGAAATTTCCAGGACTTATGCAGCCCATGCACCTGGAAATACTAATTTACCTATAACATAATTATATTTTGGACCCAAGGTTCAAATTTCATAACAATTGGACCCCTAAAAGCCTTAAAGGCAATTATTTCAAAATGGGACAAAAATGAGATTTTCAAAAGTTAAGGGACCTATACTTATGACGTTTTAAAACTGTTTTTGTTCCAATATCCCACTAACCTTAGTGACATTTTCCAACTCGAATCACATTAAAAGCCCTTCCGGTTTGTGAGTTCCGATTATTTTAAACTTAGGGCCCGAAATGACAATTTTAACAAATTTGGGGCCAATGTGAGAATTTTATAAAAACTCGACCTCAAAACTTTAAAAACCTGAATCTCTGAACAATTTAGAGAATTTAGGAACTGACCTCATAATTTTTCAAGGTCGGGACATTTATTTATTTAACTTTTAACCCCAAAAGTATTGGTTTTTACAAAGCGGGGCTAATTGTAAATTTTATTTTTATAAGGACCTAACTCAAATTATTTTCTTTTAAAGAAACAGCCCTGGACCCTCTTACTTTAATATTTAATTAAAATATTTTATTTTCTTAAAAATCCCTTGACTTATCGGATCGTCTTGACCGATTAATAACCGATCGCGGGGCGACTTCCTCGTCTCGCAATTTCGAATCTATAACGGGACCTATGTTCCTCCTAATCCTTAACATATCGAAGACTACTTATCCTCCCGATAATTATCTTCATCCCAATAACTCCACCAACGCCAAAACTATTTTGTGCAAAATTTGAGAACTTTTCATAAACGCTTTCCCAGAATCAATAATACTCATTGCCGGTTGACTACCCAACGTGTACTTAATTTCTGCTGAGTCAACTTGGTGTGTCGAGCTCACAGTCGGAATGGATACGTCGGGGATGGAACCTGGCAGCTCGGCTGTTATTCCACTCTCCGGCCCCATCGTCCTAATCCCGCAACTGAGGGACGGAGTTTGTCCAAGGGAAGCGGGTCGTAGCACTTGAGGTATAATCATGATTATGACGAATCCGAGCCTTGCTAGCTCCAACGTGGATTTTGTCTTTGCCTACGGAGCGATAAGGTGACAGGTCTTTGACCATCATGAACGGGGAGTTACAAGGAAGAACAAAGGAATCGCTGTCTGATCCACACGATTCCGTAGTTGAACGGAATGGGTTGGCGCTACATATCAGTACGCAACCACTAATTGTCTTGTATAGGATTGGCGCTACACATCGACGCAATCCCCATGTCTTGCTTGAACCATAATGCTGCGTGACCACGAATCAACCGTTTTCTTAAATCGTATAAGTATATTACTTAATATATTTATCACGACGCTTGTGGACTATGTGTGAACACATGCATCATACCTCACGCGTTTTCATACAACCGTTTTCTCGCATTAACTATTTATATCGCCACACTTGCACACGATCACCCCATCCACTGAGATTTCTATCTCACTCCCTCATGTTTTCTAACCTTTAGATGAAGAGTACGTTGAAGACGTCGAACCTACCACAGATTGAATTCCTACTGTTGATGTGGAGCGACACTCCTTTTACTTTTATTGTTGTTGGACTTTTCATTTTGTTCTGTTTGGACTGTAATCTATTGGGTTGTATTCAGATTCCGTCGGACCTTAAGATGTAATTTGTACTTGTGTGTATTTTATTCCGCTGCATTAGACTCTATTTTACTTGGAGTTTTGTATCTTTGGTTTAGACTGTTGATTTATTTCTGTTTAAGTGATTGATCGTTGTCGCGTCACGTTTGGGGCGTGACATTAGGTGGAACATAGGTCCCGTTATAGATTCAAAATCGCAAGGCGAGGAAGTCGCTCCGCGATCGGGTATTAATCGGTCAAATTGATCTGATAAGTCAAGGGTTTTTGGGAAAGTAAAATACTTTAATTAAATTTCCAAGTCAGAGGGTCCAGGGCTATTTTAGTAAAAGAGAAAATAATTTGAGTTAGGTCATTTATAAAAGAAAAATTGTAATTTAGCCCCGTTTTGTAAAAATCAACACTTTTGGGGTTAAAATTGAATAAATAAATATCCCGTCCTTGAAAAATTATGAGGTCAGTTCCTAAATTCTCTAAATTGTTCAGAGATTCAGGTTTTTAAAGTTTTGAGGTCGATTTTTTATAAAATTCTCACATTGGCCCCAAATTTGTAAAAATTGTTAATTGGGACCTTAAGTTTAAAATAATCGGAACTCACAAACCGGAAGAGATTTTAATGTGATTCCAGTTGGAAATTGTCATTAAGGTTAGTGGGATATTGGGACAAAAGCAGTTTTTAAAATAAATATGTGTAGGTCCTTTAACTTTTGAAAATATCATATTTGTCCCATTTTGAAATAATTGCCTTTAAGGCTTTTAGGGGTCCAATTGTCATGAAATTTGAACCTTGGGTCCAAAATATAATTAAGTTATAGTTACGTTAGTATTTCCAGGTGCATGGGCTGCATAAGTCCTGGAAATTTCATTTGGGTCCTCAAGTTTAGTATTTTACACATTAGTCCCTCAATTTTTGTAAAATTACTTTCCAAGCCCTAACCACTTGGATTTTTTGGAATACTTTTAAAATATGAAATTCCCAGTACCTTAAGAGTAAAAATTTCAAATTTTAAAGTTTAGGTCTGGTACAGTTTTAAAAATTGCAAAGTAGCCCTTAAACTTTCAAAATTTTACAATCTAGTCCTTGGGCTTTTAAAGGTTGATTTTATTTATCTTAAAACTCTTAAAACTTTATTAAAATGTCCAAAAGTCATTTTTAAACCTGAGTACAGTCCCAAAATTCGAAATTTGCAGAGGGGTCCTTTAACTTTCATTTTCTTGCAATTTAGTCCACCAACTTTCCATTTTTACATTTTTAAGTCCAAAATTGAAATTTAATCAATTATGCTCGACTTTTCCAGGTTATAAGGCATCCAAAACATAGATTTTAAAGATCATACACATGCATGTCCAATACATACAAGAATTCATCAATAAAACATTAAATTGTACATGCATGCACCTAAAATTCAATAAATAGCAATTTTGAGCAACTCTTGAGAATTTTCATGATTTGATACATAAAATTGACATGCAATACATAGATTATATATATCTCAAGGCTCATGATCAAATTTTCTACATGCATTTAATCAAAACACCTAAAAGTTGGAAAATATTTTTCCACCCACCTTAAAATTGGAAAATTGTGAAATAAAATGATAAATTTCACAATTTTTGGATGAGGTCACTTAGGTCAGCCCCTAAGTCAAGAAATATCAAAAATTTGGAGTTAGAAAAATGAGAGAAAAATTAAAGAGAAAAGAAGGAGATAAAGAAATTGGAAAGACTACACTTTACCTTGTGTAGTAGGTGATTTGAAACTAGTTGGAGCTTCAAATTTGGAGATTTTGGTTCAACTCCAAAATAACCTAAGGTCAGCCCCTATTTTTCAAAAATGAAAAAGGGGTGTTAAAATTTGAAAAAAATAGAAGGAAGAGGAAAAAAGGGTTTTAGTGTCCAATTCTTACCTTGTACTCCAATTTTCTCTACTAGTTCTTCTTCAAGTCTTCAAGTTTCACCACCATGCATGCATGTCTCCAAGTGGTCTTCTAAGTACCTCAAAATCCAAAATTCAAGCTTATATTAAAAAGAGAAGGTGAGGAGTAGTAAGAATTTAAGTTGAATTGAGGAGTGAAATTTCTTACCTTGAGATAGGGGTGTTCGAATTTTTGGTGTTTAAGTGGTAAGATTGTTTGTTTTGGTTTAGATGTTTGAAGAAAGAAGTATGTTTGATGTTAGGAAGAAGATGTTCTTGAAGGTTTGAAGGTAGGCTTGAAGATGTGAAGAACTTGTGTTTGAATTTTTGAAGATGTGAAGAAGTGGTACTTGAAGATATGAAGAACTTATGTTGAAGATTTGAAGATGTGAAGAGTTGGTGTTTGAAGGTTTGAAGATATGAATGAATTTTTGTTTGAGGATTTGAAGATGTGAAGGATTTTTAGAGAGAGATTAGAGAGAAGGAGGATAAAAGGTTTGAGAATTAAAATGTGTTGGATGAAAAATGAATTTTTGTGTAAAATTTGCCATTATGGCCGTCCACCATGGGGGGGGGGGAGAGGAATTTTTTGTTCAATTTTGTGTCTTGCAAATTGTCTCTTGCATGGGGACAAAAGGGTGGTGAAAGGTATGGGCAATGTATGGAATGAGAAGGAATGTTGGAAGACTTCCAACATGTTGGCAAAATTAATAATAAAGAATTAATGTAAGAGATGATGTGTATAATGTTTGAATTAATGGTATAATTATACACAAGATGACTAATATAAGGTGTAGGTGTACAAGAGTTGGATGATATTTTTACTCCAAAAATGTCATCATGGCCGTCCATACTAGGGGCTTTATGGTAATTCCATATATTTTGTTTTCCCAAATTTGATGATAATAGATGAAATATATCAATCTCCAAAATAATTAGTGATTTCCTTGATCACTTATAAGTCTCATGATCACTTAATCTAAATCAAAATCTTAATTCTATAAGGTAAAAGTCTCTAAAATAAATAGTCTCTTAAAATTCTAAGGTGACTAATAAATACAAAAATGGTAATAGTGATCAACCAAGTGATTATAAATGCAAAATAGAATTAATAAAGATCATGATCACAAGTAATTAAATAAAATGAAATAAAGTACAAAATATATGTATTATTAAAAATTACCCGTCAAAATGACGCGGTAAAATAGTCGATCAAAAGTATAAACGATAATAAGGATCAATTAATAGTTCGGAAAAATCGGGGCTTCACATCCTCCCCTCCTTAAAAGAATTTGGTCCCCAAATTATCTTCAGAATAGTTCTGGATATTGATTCCTCATGTCTTCTTCCATCTCCCACGTTGCGTCTTCGTCTCGGTTGTGGTTCTGCCACACTACTTTAACCATCGGGATTTCTCTCTTACGCAACTGTCGTACCTGCTGATCAATGATCCGGATCGGCCTTTCGGTGTAGGATAGATTTTCCATTAGAGGCGGAGTATCACGAGTGATGATATGCTCGGGATCTGGTTGATACTTCTTCAGTCTCGACACGTGAAATACATCGTGCATTCCCGCATATGGTGCTGGTAACTCGAGTCGGTAGGCTAACTTCCCGATCCTCTGTAAAATCTTGTAAGGTCCAACATATCTCGGACTCAACTTGCCTCCTTTCTTCGGATTGATCAATCCTTTCCGTGGTGAGAGTCTGAGAAATACTTCATCTCCGACTTCAAATTCCAAATCCTTTCTTCTCTTGTCCGCGTAACTCTTTAGGCGACTCTGAGCTGTGCGAATCCGCTCCTTGATCAGCTTGACCTTCTCCATGGCCTCCTGAACTAAGTCGACCTTTGGAATTGAGGGTGACTTTCGTTTCTCTTTTGGAGTCCATTGGTCATCAATCTCCCAGTATAGTGGGGATCTACATTTTCGCCCATATAATGCCTCGGAGGGTGCCATCCCAATCGTGGCTTGATAACTGTTATTGTAGGCGAACTCGGTTAATGGTAAGTGCGAATCCCAAAATGTGCAAGCTCGCAGCATATCTTCAAGGGTTTGAATTGTTCGCTCAGACTGTCCATCGGTTTGTGGATATCTGTTGTGCTGAAACTTAGCGAGATACCCAATTCCTCGTGCAGCACTTCCAAAATCTGGAGACAAACCTCGGTCTCATGTCGGATACTATGTCGATCGGTACTCCATGCAATCGAATGATTTCTGGATATAAGTTTGTGCAAGTTTACGCAAGCTATCGGTTTTCTTGATGGGTAAGAAGTGTGCAGGTTTCGTGAGTCGGTATACAACTACCCAAATAGCATCATGGCCTCCTCTCGGTCTTGGTAGATCCGTCACGAAGTCCATCGTTATGTGTTCCCATTTCCACTCGGGAATTCTCAACGGTTGTAGTAAAACCGGATGGTCGTTGGTGTTATGCTTTTACTCGTTGACAAGTTAAACATCTCGCAACGAACTCTGCTGCACCTGGTTTTTCATGTTTACCCACCAATAACTCCTTTTCAAATCCTTATACATCTTGTTTCCTCCAGGATGTATAGTGTATTTTGAACGGTGTGCCTCTGTTAGGATTTTATTCCTAATCGCGTCATTCGGTACACACTCGATTAAGAATCGATAACCCCATCTTCGTGTACCGAAAATTCTGTTCTCTCTCCTTTAAGTATCTTCTCCTTCAGTTTTTGAAGATGTGCGTTTTTCTCTTGTGCTTCTTTGATCTCTTTCAAATGGACGGGTTTGATGAAATGTTGGCACATGAAATCGAGTATTGGTTCTCGTCGATTCCAATTGCTCGGCTCTTCTAATGATTCCCACTCTCGAATCATAAGTCCGCTAAGCTCGCCTTTACTGCTTAGAGCGTGCCTGCTACGATGTTAGCTTTCCCGGGATGGTATTGAATATCAAAGTGATAGTCCTCAATCAACTCCATCCATCTCCGTTGCCTCGTTGAGGTCTTTCGAGAGAATAGGTACTTCAAGCTCTTATGGTCCGTGAAAACCGTGAATGTTGCTCCGTAGAGATAGTGTCTCCATTTCTTCAACGCGAACACTATTGCTGCCAATTCCAAGTCATGCGTTGGATAATTGGCCTCATTCGGCTTGAGCTTTCGTGATGCATAAGCGATAACTTTCCCTTCCTGCATGAGCACTGCTCCTAGTCCTTCTTTTGATGCATCACTGTAGACGACAAAGTTTTCTGTTCCCTTTGGAAGGGCTAAGAATGGAGCTGTAGTAAGTCGTTTCTTCAGCTCTTGGAAACTCGCCTCGCATTTGCATTCCACTCAAACTTGACTTGCTTCTGGGTTAGTCGAGTGAATGGTCCGGCTATCTTGGAAAAATCCTGGATAAATCTTCGATAATATCCAACTAGTCCTAGGAAACTCCTGATTTCCGTTATAGACTCGGGTTGTTTCCATTCAACCACTGTCTGTACCTTCAAAGGATCCACTGCAATCCCAGTGTCGGATACTATGTATCCCAAGAACGCGACTTCACTAAGCCAAAATTCGCACTTGCTGAATTTGGCATACAACTTATGCTCTCGTAGTGTCTCTAAAACAATTTTCAGATGACGTTAGTTTTCTCTAGACTTAGAGTATACGAGTATGTCATCAATGAATATCACTATGAATTGATCCAAATAAGGTTGGAAGACTCGATGCATCGTGTCCATAAATGCTCTTTGGTGCATTCGTCGGACCGAAAGGCATTACTACAAACTCGTAGTGTCCATATCGGGTTTGAAATGCGATTTTGAAATGTCTTCCTCGCGGATCTTCAGTTGGTAATATCCTTGTTGTAAGTCAAACTTCGAGTACACCGTTTCTTCTTGAAGTTGATCAAATAGTTCGTCTATCCTCGGGAGGGGATATTTGTTCTTGATGGTCACGCTATTAAGACCACAATAATCTATACATAGGCTTAATGTACCATCCTTCTTTTTGACGAACAGCACAGGTGCTCCCCACGGAGACGTACTCGGTCGGATAAATCCCACCTCCATCAGTTTTTGTAATTGCGTTTTCAACTCCTGTAACTCAAGAGGATCCATTCTATATGGTGTTCTGGCAATCGGGGCAGTCCCTGGCAACACCTCGATGGTGAACTCGACTTCCCTATCCGGAGGGACAGTGGTGAGTTCTTGTGGAAATACATCCATATATTTTGACACTACAGGTACTTGGTTGATTTGTGTCTCAACCTTGGGTTTGTTAATTACAAACGCCAAGTACCCTTGAGCCCCTCTAGTGATCGCCCTCCTCGCTTTCATTGCTGAAATGATTGGGGCAATCTTAACTCGTGCCCTTCCCGAAATTTCCACTTCGGGTTTTCCGGGTTCACATAGCTTAATGGACTTGTTATGGCAGTCCATTTGTGCATGGTGTGCGATAACGATTCATCCCCAATATCACGTCGTATTCGGATATAGGTAATAAGATCAAATCGGCAGAAAATTTATCTCAAAGAATGTTAACCGCATGCATTATAGATAATATCCATTTATCCGACTTGCACCCATAGGAGTTGACACTTCTAAACATATAGGCATATGTTCCATGCATGCATGCAGTTTGTGTATAAAATGCGGTGCAACAAATGAATGCGTTGATCCAGGGTCGAACAATATTTTAGCGTAGTGGTTAGATACTAGAAGCGTACCTTCCACTACATCCGCTTGCCTCCCGGAGCCTCCCGTCCGCTAGTGCAAAGCTCGAGCGGGCATCCTTGCCCAATTTCCCCGGCCATTTCCGGTTTACGTGGGTCTGCGTCTGTTTGGTTCGGTCATTGTACTTCGGGCAATCTTGCAGCTGATGATGATTACTACCACAACGCAAACACCTTCCTTGTTTACGCCAACAGTCATTGGCAGTATGTCCCGATTTCTGGCAATGTGCACACACTTGAACCCGGATTTCCTTGTACTGGTCTCTTTCTTTTATCTGTTTTGTTAACTGGTCCCTTCTGAAACTTAGCAGGTGGTTTAGATGGTTGTCCCATAGCCGTCCTCTTAAGATCGTTCGATGGCCTATTCTCACGCTGAATCTCCCAATACGGTTCGATCCCGACTCAATGCGGAGAGCCGCTTTACCGTGGTCAATAGGTTGTCAGTTCAACATCGGCACTGTTCTCGAAGTTCCAGTTTCAATCCTCGAGTGAACTTGTAAAGTTTATCCTCTTGATCGATTGTCCCCAAAGCATACTTGGACAATCGGTGAAATCGGACTCAGATCGAGCTACGATCAGGTTCCTTGCCTCAATCTATGGAATTCATCTCGGCGCTTCTTTTTCACAACCTTTGGAATATCTGTTCATTGAACTCGGCCAAGAAATTTTCCCATGTTCTCGACTACCCGGTCTTGTTCCCATCTCCTTTCAACCGCCCTCCACCGGTCTCTAGCAAGATTCCATTCCTGCATTTAAATACGGCGAGTGTGACTCTCTGCTCGTCGGAGTATTGAAGAGCATTGAAGATATTCTCCAACTTCTCTACCCATTCTTCTGCTTTCAAATCGTCCGGCTCTCCCAAGAAGGCTGGTGGATCAAATCGCAGAAATCGCTCCAATGTGCGATCATTCGCCTCTCTGGCGGGTTCGGGAGCACGGGGTTGAGGCTCGCTTGTTGCCTCATAAAAACCAAGATTTCTTTGTAAGGCTTGTGCGGTCAAATTGTCTCTGCAGCGAGTGGAGGAGGCGGTGGTAATTCGGGAGAGGGTACCGATCCCCTGGGTACGCATCATCTCCTTGTGGAACGCGACGAGGTCTCCCACGTCCTCGATGTTCGGCCATTCTGTATCTTGAAGCGTTAGTTGCGATTCACGAGTAAATGAGTACAATAATTATTCGCGTAGAGCAAGTAATATCGCAGGGAAAGTAACATCAACACAAGACACTGAATAAATAGCAAAAGGCATATCCATTAATGTAAAACTTGAATACACCCAAAGTACAACAGCAGAAATACTAAGTCAGATACATCGGAACCAAAATACATCTGAATCTAGTACAAAAGAAAGTAAGGTACATCACTGGAATACGCGACTACAACATAAGAAGTACAAACTGACAATCAGCTAACTAATCAGTGAGATCGCCATCATCGCCGCCGCAGCTTGTATGTCCATAACGGGCCGGGTCGGGTGAGGTGGTGCCTCAACCTCGGGCCAATCCACGAAGTCCAACCACTGCTCGAATCCCTGAGCCTCATCGAGTGGAGCAGCCTCGAGTGCCTCCGGCTCTC
Source organism: Rehmannia glutinosa (assembly GCA_016081115.2). Lineage (NCBI taxonomy): Eukaryota > Viridiplantae > Streptophyta > Magnoliopsida > Lamiales > Orobanchaceae > Rehmannia > Rehmannia glutinosa. The sequence goes on along the minus strand of JABTTQ020000906.1, from coordinate 412,305 downwards.
CAATGTCGACTGGATCCTCCTTGGGATCCTCCTCGAGGTCTTCGGGATCCTCCTCGGCGTCAGGTACGGGTTCCACCTCAGGCGGTGGCAACGGCTGAGCATTGGCTGCCAAAGCAGCCTCTAGTGCGCGCGTCTCTCGAGCTAGGGCCTGTGTAAGGTCCTCTATGACTCGTCATCTCGCTTGATGAGGGTCTCCTCCAAGCGCTCGAAGGTGTCGCGGGATAGGCGGGCGTCAATTTCCCATTTCTGGCGGCCGCCACTTGCCCTTTTCATCTTCTCTCGCATGTTATCCAGGCGCTCCTGGATACTCTGCATTTGGTCCTCCCGCTCTTATGGTGTTATCGTTGTCCTTAATGACAGTGGTCAGCTCGCTCTTCTCATCTTGGCTCATCGCCAAGCGCTGAGTCAGGTCCCTATTACGTTGGTGCTCCTGGGCTAGCTCTGTGGTCGCGCGATCACTCTCCCGGTGCCAATGAATCATCAGTGCCCGGTAATATTCCCGCTCAAAGACGGGCATGGAAAACATCCCACCATGAAGGCGTCGGCTCCATCCTGATCACACAAAACTAAGGCGGATCAGTCAAAGGTAGAGGAAAGATAAGGAGAGAATAAGGAAAGAACAAATAAGAAAAATCAGTCAAGAACCAACTAAGTCAAGACAAGTATGACTATGGAATCTCAAAATATGCGTTCTAACTTAGTTCAAATATCAATAAGATGGTTCTATGCCAATTTGAAATCGATTTCACACTTAATTGGTCAAGTCGCGGTACTACCCCAAAACACAGACCGAGGGTCCTATCCTGGGTCAGCTCGGTGTAAGTTTCCATCTTACTAGCCGAGCTCTGATACCACTCTAACTGTCACGCCCCAATCGAGACGCGACGAACGATCCACAACTTAATTGCAATAACCAACAGTCCAGACAAATATCAACGAGAACCCAATGAAACAGAGTCTAAATAGCAGCGGAAACAAAAATAACAAGTACGAATACAACTACAGTCTACGATCCATAATCCATAATACATCCCGAAAATCAACAAAATATAGCAACTTAAGGTCAAAGGGTCCTACGCCCTTCGGTTACAAACTGGAATGGAAAGAAATACAAAAGTCCGACAACAACATAAGAAAAGAGTCCAATCAACAACAAGAAGTAGTAAATCCAACATGCAGAGTACAAGGTCTCAATCCAGGGCCGGTTCCGCTTCTTCAACGAAATCCTCATCTAAGGTTAGAAAACAGGTGGGGATGAGACAGAAATCTCAATGGATGGGGTGATCGTGTGCAAGTGTGGCGCAATATAGTTAATGTGAGAAAATAGTTATATGAAAACGCGTGAGTATGATGCATGAATTCACACACAGTTCGCAAGCGTCGTGATAAAAATATTTAAATAATATAATTATACAGTTTGAGAAAACAGTTCATGGTCACACAGGCACTATGTGATTCAGTCAAGACATGTAGGATTGCGTACGGAAATGTAACGCCAATCCTATGCAAGGCAAATAATGGTTGCGTACGGATTTGTAACACCAACCAATGCAAAACAAGTAGCGGTTGCATACGGATTTGTAGCGCCAACCAAACGGGTCCGATAACTCCGAAATCGTGTGGATCAGACAACGATTACTTCGTTCTTCCTTGTAACTCCCCAGGCAGGATGGTCCAAGACCGGTACCTTATCGCTCCATAGGCAAAAACAAAATCCACAGTGGAGCTTGCAAGCCTCGGATCTGTCATAATCATGATTATACCTCAAGTACTACGACCCACTTCCCTGACAAACTCCGTCCCTCGATTGGGGATTAGGGCGATGGGGCCGGAAGAGTGGAATAGCAGGCCGAGCTGCGGTTCCATCCCCGACGTATCCATTCCGACTGTGAGCTCGACACACCAAGTTGACTCAGCCAGGAAGGTAAATACAAGTACAGGCAGTCAACCCGGCAGTCGAGTATTATTGATTCAGGGAAGCAGTTCAGGAAAAGTTTTGAAAAGCGCGAGTGGAAATTATGGCTTTGGTGGAGTTTTTGGATGAAGGTGATTATCGGAAGGATAAGCAACCTTCGATATCTTTGAAAGATTAGGTGGAACATAGGTCCCGTTATAGATTCAAAATCGCAAGGCGAGGAAGTCGCTCCGCGATTGGGTATTAATCGGTCAAATTGATCTGATAAGTCAAGGGTTTTTGGGAAAGTAAAATACTTTAATTAAATTTCCAAGTCAGAGGATCCAGGGCTATTTTAGTAAAATAGAAAATAATTTGAGTTAGGTCCTTTATAAAAGAAAAATTGTAATTTAGCCCCTTTTTGTAAAAATCAACACTTTTGGGGTTAAAATTGAATAAATAAATATCCCGACCTTGAAAAATTATGAGGTCAGTTCTTAAATTCTCTAAATTGTTCAGAGATTCAGGTTTTTAAAGTTTTGAGGTCGATGTTTTATAAAATTCTCACATTGGCCCCAAATTTGTAAAAATTGCCAATTGGGACCTTAAGTTTAAAATAATCGGAACTCACAAACCGGAAGGGCTTTTAATGTGATTCCAGTTGGAAATTGTCATTAGGGTTAGTGGGATATTGGGACAAAATCAGTTTTTAAAATAAATATGTGTAGGTCCTTTAACTTTTGAAAATATCATATTTGTCCCATTTTGAAATAATTGCCTTTAAGGCTTTTAGGGGTCCAATTGTCATGAAATTTGAACCTTGGGTCCAAAATATAATTAAATTATAGTTAAGTTAGTATTTTCAGGTGCATGGGCTGCATAAGTCCTGGAAATTTCATTTGGGTCCTCAAGTTTAGTATTTTACACATTAGTCCCTCAATTTTTGTAAAATTACTTTCCAAGCCCTAACCACTTGAATTTTTTGGAATACTTTTAAAATATGAAATTCCCAGTACCTTAAGAGTAAAAATTTCAAATTTTAAAGTTTAGGTCTGGTACAGTTTTAAAAATTGCAAAGTAGCCCTTAAACTTTCAAAATTTTACAATCTAGTCCTTGGGCTTTTAAAGGTTGATTTTATTTATCTTAAAACTCTTAAAACTTTATTAAAATGTCCAAAAGTCATTTTTAAACCTGAGTAAAGTCCCAAAATTCGAAATTTGCATAGGGGTCCTTTAACTTTCATTTTCTTGCAATTTAGTCCACCAGCTTTCCATTTTTACATTTTTAAGTCCAAAATTGAAATTTAATCAATTATGCTCGAATTTTCCAGGTTATAAGGCATCCAAAACATAGATTTTAAAGATCATACACATGCATGTCCAATACATACAAGAATTCATCAATAAAACATTAAATTGTACATGCATGCACCTAAAATTCAATAAATAGCAATTTTGAGCAACTCTTGAGAATTTTCATGATTTGATACACAACATTGACATGCAATACATAGATTATATATATCTCAAGGCTCATGATCAAATTTTCTACATGCATTTAATCAAAACACCTAAAAGTTAGAAAATATTTTTCCACCCACCTTAAAATTGGAAAATTGTGAAATAAAAGGATAAATTTCACAATTTTTGGATGAGGTCACTTAGGCCAGCCCCTAAGTCAAGAAGTATCAAAAATTTGGAGTTAGAAAAATGAGAGAAAAATTAAAGAGAAAAGAAGGAGATAAGGAAATTGGAAAGACTACACTTTACCTTGTGTAGTAGGTGATTTGAAACTAGTTGGAGCTTCAAATTTGGAGATTTTGGTTCAACTCCAAAATCACCTAAGGTCAGCCCCTATTTATCAAAAATGAAAAGGGGTGTTAAAATTTGAAAAAAAATAGAAGGAAGAGGAAAGAAGGATTTTAGTGTCCAATTCTTACCTTGTAGTCCAATTTTCTCTACTAGTTCTTCTTCAAGTCTTCAAGTTTCACCACCATGCATGCATGTATCCAAGTGGTCTTCTAAGTACCTCAAAATCCAAAATTCAAGCTTATATTAAAAAGAGAAGGTGAGGAGTAGTAAGAATTTAAGTTGAATTGAGGAGTGAAATTTCTTACCTCGAGATAGAGGTGTTCGAATTTTTGGTGTTTAAGTGGTAAGATTGTTTGTTTTGGTTTAGATGTTTGAAGAAAGAAGTATGTTTGATGTTAGGAAGAAGATGTTCTTGAAGGTTTGAAGGTAGGCTTGAAGATGTGAAGAACTTGTGTTTGAATTTTTGAAGATGTGAAGAAGTGGTACTTGAATATATGAAGAACTTATGTTGAAGATTTGAAGATGTGAAGAGTTGGTGTTTGAAGGTTTGAAGATATGAATGAATTTTTGTTTGAAGATTTGAAGATGTGAAGGATTTTTAGAGAGAGATTAGAGAGAAGGAGGAGAAAAGGTTTGAGAATTAAAATGTGTTGGATGAAAAATGAATTTTTGTGTAAAATTTGCCATTATGGCCGTCCACCATGGGGGGGGGGAGAGGAATTTTTTGTTCAATTTTGTGTTTTGCAAATTGTCTCTTGCATGGGGACAAAAGGGTGGTCAAAGGTATGGGCAATGTATGGAATGAGAAGGAATGTTGGAAGACTTCCAACATGTTGGCAAAATTAATAATAAAGAATTAATGTAAGAGATGATGTGTATAATATTTGAATTAATGGTATAATTATAAACAAGATGACTAATATAAGGTGTAGGTGTACAAGAGTTGGATGATATTTTTACTCCAAAAATGTCATCATGGCCGTCCATACTAGGGGCTTTATGGTAATTCCATATATTTTTTTTTGTCCCAAATTTGATGATAATAGATGAAATATATCAATCTCCAAAATAATTAGTGATTTCCTTGATCACTTATAAGTCTCATGATCACTTAATCTAAATCAAAATCTTAATTCTATAAGGTAAAAGTCTCTAAAATAAATAGTCTCTTAAAATTCTAAGGTGACTAATAAATACAAAAATGGTAATAGTGATCAACCAAGTGATCATAAATGCAAAATAGAATTAATAAAGATCATGATCACAAGTAATTAAATAAAATGAAATAAAGTACAAAATATATGTATTATTAAAAACTACCCGTCAAAATGACACGGTAAAATAGTCGATCAAAAGTATAAACGACAATAAGGATCAATTAATAGTTCGGAAAAATCGGGGCTTCTTAGATACTATAGACTCACTTTTGGTATAAAGTAGGAATACCAATAAATAAATTTTTTCTAATTTTTATACATATAAAATATGAATACCATTGGTGATATTTTCCTAATTTATATTTATAATAAAGTAGAAATACCATTTACAATATTTTCTTATAATATTTTCCTAATTTATATAATTACAACGATTTTCTTATAATATTTTCCTAATATAAGAATTTATAATAATTACCATTTATAATTTTCACAATGTTTCCTAATATAAATGTAAAAAAATAGCGGGAAAATGCAATTTCCGGACTTTTGCTATTATATATATATATATATATATATAGATTTTTGGTAAGTTTACTTTTTGCCTTTATAATGGTCAATCAATTCTGCCAATTAATTATTAAGGAAACAGAATAATGCAAATCTTGAAACTTCATATCTTTATTGAAATAAAAAAATTATTTACGGCTGTGAATACAAGTTTTTAAGTAACTTTCCATTTTTACTTGATTCGAAAATATATCACTTAACAATTTTAATTAATTTATCAAAGTTAAATAATAAAAAGCAACGAAAAATATTACTTACTTTTCATGAATGCCAAATTTTACTAAAATAAACAGAACTAAATCTTTATTATTAAAAATTGGACTGCAACAAGAATAATTACAGCTTTTATGGCGAATCTAAAAATATTGGTTTTGGCTAAATAGTGAACTGAATCAATCATAATTACAGTCTCTAATGAGCCGACTTTGGTTACAGAGTTTTCCTAAAATAAATACAAACTTACAGTATAAAAACGTGATACCACAATCCAAATTTTACACTTGCGAAAGACATATCGAAATAGGATTTTTTTTCTCTCTACATTAAAATTTAGATTTCTAATTTCTAATTCACAGTCTGCATCAATGGCACCAATATTGAGTCTCATCAAGGACTTGAACATTACCAAGACAAATTGGGCAATGAAGCTACGACTTGTGAGACTTTATCAGAAACCGGCTTTCAATGATAAGAGTCAAATTCAGAGCATGGAATGTGTATTCCATGATGCTGAGGTATAAAAAATATCTACTTAGTTGAATTTTATTTAAAATCTCATTCTTAGCATGTAATAATTTTTTTTTACTAATGCAGGGGGACCGGATACATGGAACAATAAGGAAAACGCATATGCATCAGTTTAAAAAGTTGTTCCACGAAGGAAGAGTTTATGCCATAAGTGATTTCATTGTTGCAAATTTTACTGACAAATTCAAAACTGCTGCTGGGAAATATAAAATATTGTTTCATGGTAAAACAAATGTGTTTGAGATATTTGACAAAGTTTTTCCCAAGTTCATGTATGTGTTCAAAGATTACGAGGAACTATCAAGGGTGGAAAACATTGATGAAACTAAACTTTTCGGTATGCATTGTGTTCAAATTTTAAATCGAAATCTACAATTTTAACTACATACTGATTCTAATATTATTCTCTTGATTAAACAGATGTCATTGGAAAGGTTGTTTCAATGCAGTCGGCTCAAACAAAGGAGTTCGGGGGGAGAACAATCCGTTTCATTGACATTACTCTAGAGGACTTGGAGTAATATATACATCATTATATAATGATATAATTTTTTTAATTCTTTATGTTTTATATATTAAATTTTTATGACGAAACAATCGTATAACATGCACTTTGTGGGAGGATTATGTGGCACGATTCTGCCTTATCTTGATGATCATGGTTTTGAGCCAATTATTGTTATTCTTCAGATGTGCAGAGCAAAGGTCTTTAGAGGTAATTAAGATCATTACTGATTTTAATTAATATGTTTCATTGTAATGTGATTTTCGATTTACTCAAATTTTAGATGAAGTGAAAGTTACAAATAACTTTCATGTGACCAAAATGATTGTGAACGGAGATGTTGAGGAAATTGAAGTTTACAAAGAGGTAATTTATTAAATTCATCAAATTTCCAATCTTTTTTTTTTTTTACTTTGGTATTATAATTTTATTATATGTTACTTAGATCCGCACCACCAAAAGATGTCGACCCACTCTATTAGCCAAATAATCGTGCTATCATCCGAACCGTTCTTCGATGATTTAACCCCGGAAGCGCCTGTGGGACTATAGAACAACTATATTCAAGTAAAGAGGTAATTTTTTTTATTAATTAACTTCTGTACGTTAATTTAATTTTTTTATTATGAAAATTTTAATTCTGATCGTTACTCATATTAAATTTCATTTAGGTTGGAAGCTTTTGGGTTTGTGCCACTATGATATCCTTTTTTGGGGAATGGTGGTACCTTCCATGTAAAAAATGTCCTAAAAAATTAACAAAAGCAGGAGAAAAGTTCTATTGCGAACGTTGTGACGCTTTCTACCAGTCTGGGAATTTTAGGTATTTAACCATTAATTATTTTTGAGTAAATGGTATTTTGAACAAATGTTTATTTGAATACGTTTATTAAATCTGTTGTTTTATTCTGTTGCAACGTGAAGGTATAAGATGCAACTACAGGTTGTCGACCCAACAGGGAATGCATCGCTGCTCTGTTGGGATAGGGGTTGTGAGAAGTTGATTGGCATATCATGTTCTGAATTGAGGAAAAGCTTAACTGAGGTATTTTTTCGTTTTTTAGTTACAAAACTTAGCCTTGAGGCAAACAGTTAGGTTTAATACTTATATTTTTTTCTTTTTTTTTTAGACAAATGGTGATATACCAGAGGATCTTGCAAATGTGCTTGAGAAACAAGTTTTCTTCAAAGTTCAAGTAAAATCAGACCAGGTTAATGACTTCGAATGAGCTTTTTCTGTTGTCAAATTGACAGTAAATTCAGACTTGATTAAGTCTTTTGGGAATCTAGCTTTTGCTAGGGAGGTATATTACAAGATTTACCCTTAATTTTTATATTCTTCTTTAATTGTATTATTTGTTAATCTTTTACAAATAATAGTAAAAATTTTCAATGCAGGAATCTGATTTCTTTTCTAAACTTCAGCCAGAGGATGAGGATTCTGAAAAGGTAAAAATAACACATAGTTTGGTTGGTGTATTATTTGGGAAACATAATTACTTTCTTATTAATTTCTTTTTTGTTTTTTGCAGGAGTCTTCATCAGCTAATGAAGTTACCACTCCGCACAAGTTGACATCGCAAAGAGAAGTTATTGTTGATAGTCCTTCTCTTAAGAGGTCATTGTTCGATGACAAAGCTTCATGTTCAAATGCGAAGAAGCTAAAGGTTGTCATCAAGCAAGAAGATGATGGGCAGAAGAAGTGAATTTTGACAGGAGGCTGAAGATATTTTAAATGATTTTTGTAGTTCGATTTCTTAGTTTAGCTGGAACAATTTATTGGCATCCATATTTTTTTTATGAATTATTATTTCTTTTAATTTCAGTTTTAGTTTGGATGGATAGGTATTTGGATTTATATTTTTTTTTTGGAACATTTGCTCTTTTGATTTCAGTTTTTTATTGGAATAAATATATCAGTTTTTAGGATTTCATATTTCTTCTTTAATATTTTAATTATATAATTTGTTTTATTTAAAAGTTTCACTGGAGAAAATTTCTTAGTTGTAATTTCATAAATATGATTATTTTGAAAACTCGGTTTAGTAGTTAACAATAAATTGTTTACTTTAGTAATTTTTATAAACAAACCAATTGTTATGGTCATTATATAGATACAATTCATTAGGATAAAATAAATAAATGCTATTAATTAACTTAAAAATTGTGTCATACAAAAAAAATTATCATTCAAGAGTAACTGGAAAAACACTTCTCTATATTCTAAACCCCCCCCACACCAACATGATTCCACTACACTCAAGGTGTAGGGTCAAGTGGTTTTTCAGTGAAGGGTTTTTTAATTTAGATATAGAAAAACTATGACAAACAAGCGGAATTAATAACATCCAAATAAGCAGAATTATAACAGGGCCAGATTTATCAAACACAAACCGCCACTGAACAAGTAATTTTAGTGAATCATTGAAATCTAATGCATAGATCGACTACAGCAAAAAAACATATAAGATGAAATATCAGAATTAATACAATAGATGCATAAAATGATTCATATAAATCATAAAAATGGGCATATATTATAAACAAATTACATATTCAGCTTATATGAACAACAACGAGATGATATACAAAGATTTTCATTTCATAAAAAAAATTAAATACAAAATGAATATCATTTTTTTGTTTTGTAATTCAGATAACATATAACATAGTGTTGTAGTGAAGCATTTATATCTACCGCAGTTGGTCAACTATAAAAAAAACTAATTACACTGTATTTTTAAAAAAATCTATACCATATATTCACTCAATGTATAAAACAACATATAAAATTGGATCGATCTCCTTCCAAAAAAGTTAGAATTAATATTCAATATAATTGATTCTATATAGTTTTTTGAACATGAAGTAACATACATAAATTCCTAAAATATTTCATCATATTCTTTCCATCATATAATATTTCTATAATTAAGAATATTACCATATAGCTCATGCTAAAAAAAAAAGTATAAATACACATTAAACATTCAAATTCATTGTTTCCAGACAACGAGAGAAAAAATACTCAATAATCTAATAGCAGAGCAGAACACCGGATATACAACAATCGATAGGAGTAAAACATAAGATCAACAAAGTGAACATTCAATCATGCGGCAATTGACAGGTTATACTCTTTTGGGCAACAAACGCGCAAGAGATGGAATTACACCAGATGGTATTACAGTTTGTTTTTGTTTAGATTATATATCATTGTTTTAATTTTTTAGATTAATGAAGATGTAATCTGTTTCACTTACCTGTGCCTCCAACTATTCTATCGTGTATAATGTATTAATCTGCCCATGCGAAATGTAAAAAAATAATTCAGTCTCAGAATGCTATTATATGTGTTGATTATCTTTATTTAAATCTAATGATTAATGTAGTGTTATACAATTATTCTTATTAATTGTCCTTCTGGATTTTACATGCGATGATTGTTAAAAAAATTTAAAATATATGCAACTAAAACAAATAAATCTCTGATATTAAAAAAACTACACATCTATCATTGTAATGAAACTATTTTAAAACGCAGTTTAAAAATAATTCAAAAATACTACAGGAATGAAATGTCATGAATACATATTTTAAAAAAAACCAAATAAATTCGAATGCAGCTGAACACATTAAAAAATTAAAATATAACACACTATGTTTGGTCATTTAAAATGTCACAAAAAACATTATATGAGAACTACTAAATGATTACACGAACTAAAAAAAATAATCACGTACTTAAACCATACATGTATTTAAACACTGAAATAATATTTTTTTATAAAAAACTGAAACATCATAAAGTATCAGTTTTTCAAATAATTTTTTAAAAAAATCTTAAATTTAGAAAAAACAAAAAGAGGCCTTATCTTATTTTTTTTTCTTTAAATCCTTATCAATCTGGAAATATACGGTGTACAAACTTCCTTACTTGAAATTCTCATTTCTTACCTGCAATATAAAAAGAAAAGTTAAAATATATAATAGTAATATAAAAAAAATACAGATATAAAAATAAAAACTTATCTTTTTTTGGCTCTTTTGTTAGATCTGAACCTTGAATCCTTCATATCTGAGTTAATGGCCCAATTTCTTGAAAATAAATATTCACTAAAATACCAAACATTTTTCCGGATCAACATACAAAAATCGGACAGTAAAAATGAAAAGAACATTTAGATCCGAACATTTTTCCGGATCAACATACAAAATTTGGACAGTAAAAATGAAAAGAATATTTAGATCCGAACATTTTTCCGGATCAACATGCAAAAATCGATAATCATAAATGTTGACAAATGATGAACTCCAAAAAAATTTGTAAAAAATTTGCATTTTCGGAAATATTTTCCTATTTACATTTTAACTAGAAAATCCTAAATCGGACCGAAAAATGAAAAGAAAAATAGCAAATATTAAGCTAACAAATGTGCTAATGAAAATTAGATTTGAAAAATAATCCGATTAAAAGTATTTTGTTAGAAAACCCTAAATCGTACACCAGAAATGAAAAACAAAATATCAAATATTCTCGAAACAGAGCAGCGGAAATGAAATTTTTAAACGAAATAAAATATTTTAACAAAACTAAATAATATATGAGGGTTTTGTGTAGAGAATGGTTCTCTACAAATTATTGAAGTTTTTTGATCAAAATAACTCAACGGAGAAATCCAAAATTTCTCAGAGAAAAACGAGATAGAGAGAGAGAGAGAGAGAGAGAGAGAGTAATGAGAGAGAGAGTAATGCTGGGAATGAGAAATGACACCGATGTGAGAGTGACCGAATTCTCACTCGGTTGATTAGGGCTTCCCTCACATTTTTTATTTTGTGTTTTCTTTAGTCAATCTCGACCCTTTTATTATAACACATGTCATCATCAGAATATGCAGTAGTATAGATTGTGTTTGTTTACACGGATCGATGACGTGTCTAGATCAGGAACGTTCCCAGCGACACGCGTACGAACGATATTAATGTACTATATTTTTTAATCGAATTTAGATACACACACATATATATATATTAATGGGCTTCAATTTGGGTTTTTTTAACAATTAAAAGTTATATTTGGGCTTGGAATTTGGTTATGGGCTTTCATTTATTTTCAAATATTTTATTCTAATTATATATTACAGATTTGGTGAAGCCCCGATTTTTCCGAGCTCATAATTGACTCTTATTGTCGTTTATATATTTGATCGACTATTTTACCGCGTCACTTTGACGGGTAATTATTAATAATATATATATATTTTATACTTTATTTCATTTTATTTAATTACTTGTGATCTTGATCATCATTAATTCTATTTTGCATTTATGATCACTTGATTGATCATTATTACTATTTTTTGTATTTATTAGTCACCTTAGAATTTTAAGAGACTATTTATTTTAGAGACTTTTACCTTATAGAATTAAGATTTTGATTTAGTATAAATAATCATGAGACTTACAAGTGATCAAAGAAATCACTAATTATTTTGGAGATTGATATATTTCATCTATTATCATCAAATTTGGGACAAAAAAAAAATGTATGGAATTACCATAATGCCATTATGGTGGACGACCAACATGGATATTTTTTGAGTAAAAATATCACCCAACTCTTGTATACCTACACCTTATATTAGTCATCTTGTGTATAATTATACCATTAATTCAAACATTATACACATCATCTCTTATATTACTTCTTTAATAATATTTTTGCCAACATGTTGGAAGTCTTCCAACAGTCCATTCAAACCATGTCTTGCCCATACTTTTGACCTTCAAATTGTCTCCCATGCATGAGGCAAAATGCAAGACACAATTTGAACAAAATTCCTTCCCCTTTCTCCTCATTGTGGATGGCCATATGGCCATTTTGCCAAAAATTTCATTTCATTTTATCACCAACACATTCATCCTACACAAAATTCTCCTCCTTCTCTCTAAAATCTTCCAACTTCTCTCTACTCTTTCTTCTTACTTCTTCTTCAACACTTAGAAAATTTTCAAGATTTTTCCCCTATTTCTTCAAAAAAGTCGAACACCCCCCCACAAGGTATGAAATTTTATTCTCTAATTCATCTTGATATCCTCTAGCTACCTCCTTTCACCTCTTAACTTAAGTTTGAATTTGATTTGGAGGTACATTTAGAAGACTTTGAAGATTAGAGCTTGACATCATTTTGAAGAAGGACTTCAAACTTGAAGAAGAACTAGTAGAGGATTTTGGACTACAAGGTAAGAATTGAGTACTAGACCCCTTCTTTCCTCTTTTTTCAAATTTTTTCAAATTTTAACACCCCTTTTTCATTTTTGAGAAATGGGGGCTGACCTTAGGAGATTTTGGAGTTGAACCAAAATTTCCAATTTTAAAGCTTCAACTAGTCTCCAAACACCTACTACACAAGGTAAAGTGTAATCCTTCTCATTTCCTTATTTCCTTCTTTTTCTCCTTAATTTATCTCTCATTTTTCTAACTTCAAATTTTTGATATTTCTTGACTTAGGGGCTGACCTAAGAAGCCTCATCCAAAAATTATGAAATTTATCCTTTTATTTCACAATTTCCAATTTTAAGGTGGGTGGAAAATATTTTCCAACTATTAGGGGTTTTATTAAAATGCATGTAGAAAATTTGATCATGAGCCTTGAGATATATATAATCTATGTATTGCATGTCAATTTTATGTATCAAGTCATGAAAATTCTCAAGAGTTGCTCAAATTTGCTATTTATTGAATTTTAGGTGCATGCATGTGCAATTTAATGTTTTAATTGATGAATTCTTGTATGTATTGGGCATGCATGTGTATGATCTATAAAATCTATGTTTTGGATGCCTTATAACCTGGAAAAGTCGAGCATAATTGATTAAATTTCAATTTTGGACTTAAAAATGTAAAAATGAAAAGTTGGTGGACTAAATTGCAAGAAAATGAAAGTTAAAGGACCCCTCTGAAAATTTCAAAATTTTGGACTGTACTCAGGTTCAAAAATGACTTTTGGACATTTTAATAAAGTTTTAAGAGTTTTAAGATAAATAAAATCAACCTTTAAAAGCCCAAGAACTAGATTGTAAAATTTTGAAAGTTTAAGGGCTACTTTGCAATTTTTAAAACTGCACCAGACCTAAACTGTAAAATTTAAAATTTTTACTCTTAAGGTACTGGGGATTACATATTTTAAAAGTATTCCAAAAATCCAAGTGGTTAGGGCTTGGAAAGCAATTTTACTAAAATTGAGGGACTAATGTGTAAAATACTAAACTTAAGGACCCAAATGAAATTTCCAGGACTTATGCAGTCCATGCACCTGGAAATACTAACTTAACTATAACTTAATTATATTTTGGACCCAAGGTTCAAATTTCATAACAATTGGACCCCTAAAAGCCTTAAAGGCAATTATTTCAAAATGGGACAAAAATGATATTTTCAAAAGTTGAAGGACCTACACTTATTTATTTTAAAACCTGCTTTTGACCCAATATCCCACTAACTTTAGTGACATTTTCCAATTTGAATCACATTAAAATCCCTTCCGGTTTGTGAGTTCCGATTATTTTAAACTTAAGGTCCGAATTGGCAATTTTTACAAATTTAGGGCCAATGTGAGAATTTTATTAAACCTCAGCCTCAAAACTTTAAAACCCTGAATCTATGAACAATTTAGAGAATTTAGGAACTAACCTCATAATATTTCAAGGTCGGGATATTTATTTATTCAATTTTTAACCCCAAAAGTGTTGGTTTTTACAAAACGGGGCTAAATTACAATTTTTCTTTTATAAAGGACCTAACTCAAATTATTTTCTCTTTTACTAAAATAGACCTGGACCCTCTGACTTGGAGATTTAATTAAAGTATTTTACTTTCCCAAAAACCCTTGACTTATCGGATCAATTTGACCGATTAATACCCGATCGCGGAGCGACTTCCTCGCCTTGCGATTTTGAGTCTATAACGGGACTTATGTTCCACCTAATCTTTCAAGATATCGAAGATTTCTTATCCTTCTGATTATCATCTTCATCCAAATACTCCACCAATGCCATAATTGCCACTCGCGCTTTTCAAAAATTTTCCTGAACTGCTTCCATGAATCAATAATACTCGACTGTCTGGTTGACTGCCTGTAATTGTATTTACCTTCCTGCCTGAGTCAACTTGGTGTGTCGAGCTCACAGTCGGAATGGATACGTCGGGGATAGAACCGGGCAACTTAGCTACTATTCTACTCTTCCGGTCCCATCGTCCTAATCCCGCAACTGAGGGATGGAGTGTCCAAGGGAAGCGGGTCGTAGTACTTGAGGTATAATCATGATAATGACGGTCCGAGCCTTGAAAGCTCCACCTTTGTGGATTTTGTCTTTGCCTATGGAGCGATAAGGTGACCGGTCTTGACCATCCCGCTGGGAGTTACAAGGAAGAACGAAGGAATCGCTGTCTGATCCACACGATTCCGGAGTTATCGGACCCGTTTGGTTGGTGCTACAAATCCGTACGCAACCGCTACTTGTTTTTCTTTGGTTGGCGCTAAAAATCCATACGCAACCATTATTTGCCTTGCATGGGATTGGCGTTACATTTCCGTACGCAATCCTACCTGTCTTGGCTGAATCACATAGTGCATGTGTGACCATGAACTGTTTTCTCAAACTGTATAAGTATATTACTTAAATATATTTATCACGACGCTTGTGGACTGTGTGTGAATTCATGCATCATACTCACGCGTTTTCATATAACTGTTTTCTCACATTAACTATATTGCGCCGCACCTGCACACGATCACCCCATCCACTGAGATTTCTGTCTCATCCCCACCTATTTTCTAACCTTAGATGAGGATTTTGTTGAAGATCTTTGCCCCGGATTGAGACCTTGTACTCCGCTTGTTGGATTTACTACTTCTTCTTGTTGTTGATTGGACTCTTATCTTGTGTTTGTTGTCGGACTCTTGTATTTCTTTCTATTCCGGTTTGTAACTGAAGGGCACAGGACCCTTTGACTTTAAGTTGTTATATTTGGTTGATCTTCGGGTATGTAATTTAGATTATGGATTGGACTGTAAGTTGTAATTGTACTTGCTATTTATTTTCCGCTGCTATTTAGACTCTGTTTCATTGGGTTCTCGTTGATATTTGTCTAGACTAGTTGGTTGTTGTATTTAAGTTGTGGATCGTTCGTCGCGTCCTGTTTGGGGCGTGACAGTTAGAGTGGTATCAGAGCTCGGCTAGTAAGATGGAAACTTACACCGAGCTGACCCAGGATAGGACCCTCGGTCTGTGTTTTGGGTGGTACCGCGACTTGACCAATTAAGTGTGAAATCGATTTCAAATTGGCATAGAACCGTCTTATTGATATTTGAACTAAGTTAGAACGCATATTTTGAGATTTTATAGTCATACTTGTTTTGACTTAGTTGATTCTTGATGATTTCCTTATTCGTTCTTTCCTTATTCTCTCCTATCTTTCCTCTACCTTTGACCGATCCGCCTTAGTTTTGTTTGATCGAGGATGGAGCGCGCCGCCTTCATGGTGGGATGTTTTCCATGCCCGTCTTTGCGGGAATATTACCGGCACCGATGATTTACTTCGCACCGGAGAGTGATCGCGCGACCTCAGCGCTAGCCGAGGAGCACCAGCGTAATAGGGACCTGACTCAGCGCTTGGCGAGGAGCCAAGATGAAAAGAGCGAGCCGACCACCGCCATCAAGGACCGCGACAATACCATAAGAGCGCGGGAGGACCAAATACAGAGTATCCAGGAGCGCCTGGATAACATGCGAGAGAAGATGAAGAGGGCAAGTGACGGCCGCGAGAAATGGGAGATTGACGCCCGCCCCCGCGACACCGTCGAGCGCTTGAGGAGACCTCATCAAGCGATGATGATCATAGAGAGGACCTTACACAGGCCCTAACTCAGAGAGACGCCACACTGGAGGCTGCTTTGGCAGCTAATGCTCAACCATTGCCACCACCCGAGCTGGAGCCCGTACCTGACGCCGAGGAGGATCCCGAGGAGGATCCAATTGACATTGGAGAGCCTGAGGCACTCGAGGTTGCTCCACTCGATGAGGCTCAGGGATTCGAGCAGTGGTTGGACTTCGTGGATTGGCCTGAGGTCCAGGCGCTACCTCAGCCCGACCCAGCCCCGATTATGGACTTAGCTACGAGCGACGATGATGGCGATCTCACTGATCTGTTAGCTGATTGTTAGTTTGTACTTCTGTTGTTGTAGTCGTGTATTCTAGTGTTGTACCTTACTTTCTATTTGTACTTGGATTCTCATTGTATTTTGGTTAGATGTATCTTGACTCAGTATTATATTGTTGTACTATGGGTGTATTCAAGTTTTACGTTAATGGATATGCCTTTTGCTATTTATTCAGTGTCTTGTGTTTGATGTTACTTTCCCTGCGATATCACTTGCTTTACCCAAATAATTATTGTACTCATTTACTCGTGAACTAACGCTTCAAGATACAGAATGGCCGAACATCGAGGACGTGGAAGACCTCGTCGCGTTCCACGAGGGGTTGATGATGTACCCAGGGACCGGGTACCCTCTCCTGAATTACCACCGCCTCCTCCACCTGCTGCAGGAGACAATTTGACCACACAAGCCTTACAGCAAATACTGGTTTTTATGAGGCAACAGACAGAGCCTCAACCCCGTGCTCCCGAACCTGCCAGAGAGGCGAACGATCGCACGTTGGAGTGATTTCTGCGGTTCGACCCACCAGCCTTCTTGGGAGAGCCGGACGATTTGAAGGCAGAAGAATGGGTAGAGAAGTTGGAGAATATCTTCAATACTCTCCAATACTCAGACGAAAGAAAATCACACTCGCCGTATTTCGTCTGGAAACGGCTGCTAGAGACTGGTGGAGAGCAGTTGAAAGGAGATGGGAACAAGACTGGGTAATCAGAACATGGGGAAAGTTCTTGGCCAAGTTCAATGAATAGTATATTCCACAGGTTGTGAAAGAAGCACGCCGAGATGAATTCCACAGATTGAGGCAAGGGAACCTAACTGTAGCTCAGTACGAGTCCAAATTTCACCGATTGTCCAAGTATGCTCTGGGGACAATCAGTACCGAAGAGGATAAGCTTTACAAGTTCACTCGAGGATTGAAACTGGAACTTCAGAAACAGGTGTTGACTGTTGAACTGACAACCTACTCAGTCGCGGTAAAGGCAGCTCTCCGCATTGAGTCAGGACTGAACCATATTGGACAGATTCAGTAGAATAGGCCATCTAACAGTCTTAAGAAGACAGCTGTGGGACAACCATCTAAACCGCCTGCTAAGTTTCAGAAGGGACCAGTTAACAAAACATATAAAGGAAAGAGACCAGTACAAGGAAAGTCGGGTCAAGTGTGTGCACATTGCCAAAAACTGGGACATACTGCCAACGACTATTGGCATAAACAAGGAAGGTGTTTGCGCTGTGGTAGTAATCAGCACCAGCTGGAAGATTGCCCAAAGTATGATGACCGAACTAAACAGACGCAACCGCAAAAGCCGGGAAATGGCCAGGGAAATCGGGCGAGGATGCTCGCCGAGCATTTGCACTAGCCCAGGATAGGAAGCTCCGGAGGCAACAGATGTGGTCGAAGGTATGCTTCTAGTATCTAACCACTACGCTAAAATATTGTTCAACCCTGGATCAACGCATTCATTTGTTGCACCGCATTTTGTACACAAACTGCATGCATGCATGGAACATATGCCTATATGTCTAGAAGTGTCAACTCCTATGGGTGCAAGTCGGATAATAGATATTATCTATAATGCATGCGAATTAAGATTCTTTGAGATAAACTTTCCTGCCCGATTTAATCCTATTACCTATCTCCGAATACGACATGATATTGGGGATGAATCGGTTATCTCAGCACACCATGCGCAAATGGATCATCATAACAAGACCATTAAGTTATGTGAACCCGGAAAACCGGTGGAAATTTCGGGAAGGGCACGAGTTAAGATTGCCCCAATCATTTCAAAGAATGAAAGCGAGGAAGCGATCACTAGAGGGGCTCAAGGGTACTTGGCGTTTGTAATTAACAAACCCAAGGTTGAGACACAAATCAACCAAGTACCTATAGTATCGAATATACGGATGTATTTCCACAAGAACTCACCACTGTCCCTCCGGATAGGAAGTCGAGTTCACCATCGAGTGTTACCAGGGACTCGCCCGATTGCCGTAACACCGTATAGAATGGCTCCTCTTGAGTTTACAAGAGCCGAAAAACGCAATTACTGGCCGATGGATGTGGGGTTTATCCGATCGAGTGCGTCTCCGTGGGGAGCACCTGTGTTGTTCGTCCAAAAGAAGGATGGCACATTAAGACTATGTATAGATTATCGTGGTCTTAATAGCGTGACCATCAAGAACAAATATCCCCTTCCGAGGATAGACGAACTATTTGATCAACTTCAAGGAGCGACGGTGTACTCGAAGTTTGACTTACAACAAGGATATTATCAACTGAAGATCCGCGAAGGAGACATTTCCAAAACTGTATTTCAAACCCGATATGGACACTACGAGTTTGTAGTAATGCCTTTCGGTCTGACGAATGCCCCAGCATCATTTATGGACCTGATGCATCGAGTCTTTCAACCTTATTTGGATCAATTCGTGGTGATATTCATTGATGACATACTCGTGTACTCTAAGTCTAGAGAAGAGCACGAACGTCATCTGAAAATCGTTTTAGAGACACTACGAGAACATAAGCTGTATGCCAAATTCATCAAGTGCGAATTTTGGCTTAGTGAAGTCGCGTTCTTGGGACATATAGTATCCGGCACTGGGATTGCAGTGGATCCTTCGAAGGTACAAACAGTGGTTGAATGGAAAAAACCCGAGTCTATAACGGAAATCGGGAGTTTCCTAGGACTAGCTGGATATTATCGAAGATTTATCTAGGATTTCTCCAAGATAGCCGGACCGCTCACTCGACTAACCCAGAAGCAAGTCAAGTTTGAGTGGAACGACAAGTGCGAGGTGAGTTTCCAAGAGCTGAAGAAATGACTTACTACAGCTCCAGTCTTAGCCCTTCCAAAGGGAACCGAAACTTTGTCGTCTACAGTGATGCATCAAAAGAAGGACTAGGAGCAGTGCTCATGCAGGAAGGAAAAGTTATCGCTTATGCATCACAAAAGATCAAGCCGTATGAGGCCAATTATCCAACGCATGACTTGGAATTGGCAGCGATAGTGTTCGCGTTAAAGAAATGGAGACATTATCTCTACGGAGCAACATTCACGGTTTTCACGGATCATAAGAGCTTGAAGTATCTATTCTCCCAGAAAGACCTCAATCTGAGGCAACGGAGATGGATGGAATTGATTGAGGACTATCACTTTGATATTCAATACCATCCCGGGAAAGCATATGTAGTAGCTGACCTTTGAGCAGAAAGACGAGCTTAGCCAGACTTATGATTCGAGAATAGGAATCATTAGAAGAGCTGAGCAATTGGAATCTGACGAGACCCAATACTCAGATTTCATGCGCTAACATTTCGGTTAAGCCCGGTCTGCTGAATGAGATCAAAGAAGCACAAGGGAAAGATACATATCTTCAAAAACTGAAGGAGAAGATACTTAGAGGAGAAAGATCGAGAATTCTCGGTACACAAGATGGAGTTATCGATTCCGGAATCGAGTGTGTGTACCGAATGATGAGCAGATTAGGAATAAAATCCTAGCAGAGGCACACCGTTCAAAATACACTATACATCCTGGAGGAAACAAGATGTATAAGGATTTGAAAAGGAGTTATTGGTGGGTAAACATGAAGAACCAAGTAGCAGAATTCGTTGCGAGATGTTTAACTTGTCAACGAGTAAAAGCAGAACACCAACGACCATCTGGTTTACTACAACCGTTGAGAATTCCTGAGTGGAAATAGGAACACATAACGATGGACTTCGTGACGGATCTACCAAGTACCAGAGGAGGCCATGATGCTATTTGGGTAGTTGTAGACCGACTCACGAAATCTGCACACTTTTTACCCATCAAGAAAACTGATAGCTTGCGGAAACTTGCATGATTTATATCAGAAATCATTCGATCGCATGGAGTACCAACGACATAGTATCCGACAGAGACCCGAGGTTTGTCTCCAGATTTTGGAAGTGCTTGCACGAGGAATTGGGTACCTCGCTAAGTTTCAGCACAACAGCACATCCACAAACCGATGGACAATCTGAGCGAACAATTCAAACCCTTGAAGATATGCTGCGAGCTTGCACATTGGATTTTCAAGGAAGTTGGGATTCACACTTACCATTAGCCGAGTTCGCCTACAATAACAGTTATCATGCCACGATTGGGATAGCACCCTACGAGGCATTATATGGATGAAAATGTAGATCCCCACTACACTGGGGAGATTGATAACCAATGGACTCCGAAAGAGAAACGAAAGTCGCCTCGATTCCAAAGGTCGACTTAGTTCGGAGGCCATGGAGAAGGTCAAGCGATCAAGGAGCGGATTCGCATGGCTCGAGCCGCCAAAAGAGTTACGCGGACAAGAGAAGAAAGGATTTGGAATTTGAAGTCGGAGATGAAGTATTTCTCGAGACTCTCACCACGGAAAGGATTGATCAATCCAAGAAAAGAGCAAGTTGAGTCCGAGATATATTGGACCTTACAAGATTTTACAGAGGATCGGGAAGTTAGCTTACCGACTCGAGTTACCAGCACCATATGCGGGAATGCACGGTGTATTCCACGTGTCGATACTGAAGAAGTATCAACCAGATCCCGAGCATATCATCACTCGAGATACTCCTCCTCTAATGGAAAATCTATCCTACACCGAGAGGCCGATCCGGATCATTGATCAGCAGATACGACGGTTGCGTAAGAGAGAAATCCCAATGGTTAAAGTGGTGTGGTAGAACCACAACCGAGACGAAGACGCAACATGGGAGATGGAAGAAGACATGAGGAATCAATATCCAGAACTATTCTGAAGAGAATTTGGGGACCAAATTCTTTTAAGGAGGGGAGGATGTGAAGCCCCGATTTTTCCGAGCTCATAATTAACTCTTATTGTCGTTTATATATTTGATCGACTATTTTACCGCGTCACTTTGACGGGTAATTATTAATAATATATATATATATTTTATACTTTATTTCATTTTATTTAATTACTTGTGATCTTGATCATCATTAATTCTATTTTGCATTTATGATCACTTGATTGATCATTATTACTATTTTTTTGTATTTATTAGTCACCTTAGAATTTTAAGTGACTATTTATTTTAGAGACTTTTACCTTATAGAATTAAGATTTTGATTTAGTATAAGTAATCATGAGACTTACAAGTGATCAAGGAAATCACTAATTATTTTGGAGATTGATATATTTCATCTATTATCATCAAATTTGGGACAAAAAAAAATGTATGGAATTACCATAATGCCATTATAGTGGACGACCAACATGGATATTTTTGGAGTAAAAATATCATCCAACTCTTGTACACCTACACCTTATATTAGTCATCTTGTGTATAATTATACCATTAATTCAAGCATTATACACATCATCTCTTATATTACTTCTTTAATAATATTTTTGCCAACATGTTGGAAGTCTTCTAACATTCCATTCAAACCATGTCTTGCCCATACCTTTGACCTTCAAATTGTCTCCCATGCATGAGGCAAAATGCAAGACACAATTTGAACAAAATTCCTTCCCCTCTCTCCTCAATGTGGACGGCCATATGGCCATTTTGTGCCAAAAATTTCATTTCATTTTATCACCAACACATTCATCCTTCACAAAATTCTCCTCCTTCTCTCTAAAATCTTCCAACTTCTCTCTACTCTTTCTTCTTACTTCTTCTTCAACACTTAGAAAATTTTCAAGATTTTTCCCCTATTTCTTCAAAAAAGTCGAACACCCCCCCCCTTCACAAGGTATGAAATTTTGTTCTCTAATTCATCTTGATATCCTCTAGCTATCTCCTTTCACCTCTTAACTTAAGTTTGAATTTGATTTGGATGTACATTTAGAAGACTTTGAAGATTAGAGCTTGACATCATTTTGAAGAACGACTTCAAACTTGAAGAAGAACTAGTAGAGGAATTTGGACTACAAGGTAAGAATTGAGTACTAGACCCCTTCTTTCCTCTTCTTTCTATTTTTTTCAAATTTTAACACCCCTTTTTCATTTTTGAGAAATAGGGGCTGACCTTAGGAGATTTTGGAGTTGAACCAAAATTTCCAATTTTAAAGCTTCAACTAGTCTCCAAACACCTACTACACAAGGTAAAGTGTAGTCCTTCTCATTTCCTTATTTCCTTCTTTTTCTCTTTAATTTTTCTCTCATTTTTCTAACTTCAAATTTTTGATATTTCTTGACTTAGGGGCTGACCTAAGAAGCCCCATCCAAAAATTGTGAAATTTATCCTTTTATTTCACAATTTCCAATTTTAAGGTGGGTGGAAAAATATTTTCCAACTATTAGGGGTTTTATTAAAATGCATGTAGAAAATTTGATCATGAGCCTTGAGATATATATAATTTATGTATTGCATGTCAATTTTATGTATCAAGTCGTGAAAATTTTCAAGAGTTGCTCAAATTTGCTATTTATTGAATTTTAGGTGCATGCATGTGCAATTTAATGTTTTAATTGATGAATTCTTGTATGTATTGGACATGCATGTGTATGATCTTTAAAATCTATGTTTTGGATGCCTTATAACCTGGACAAGTCGAGCATAATTGATTAAATTTCAATTTTGGACTTAAAATATAAAAATGGAAAGTTGGTGGACTAAATTGCAAGAAAATGAAAGTTAAAGGATCCCTCTGCAAATTTCGAAATTTGGGACTGTACTCAGGTTCAAAAATGACTTTTGGACATTTTAATAAAGTATTAAGAGTTTTAAGATAAATAAAATAAACCTTTAAAAGCCCAATGACTAGATTGAAAATATTTGAAAGTTTAAGGGCTACTTTGCAATTTTTAAAACTGCACCAGACCTAAACTTTAAAATTTGAATTTTTTACTCTTAAGGTACTGGGAATTACATATTTTAAAAGTATTCCAAAAATCCAAGTGGTTAGGGCTTGGAAAGCAATTTTACTAAAATTGAGGGACTAATGTGTAAAATACTAAACTTAAGGACCCAAATGAAATTTACAGGACTTATGCAGTCCATGCACCTGGAAATACTAACTTAACTATAACTTAATTATATTTTGGACCCAAGGTTCAAATTTCATAACAATTGGACCCCTAAAAGCCTAAAAGACAATTATTTCAAAATGGGACAAAAATAATATTTTCAAACGTTGAAGGACCTACACTTATTTATTTTAAAAAATGCTTTTGTACCAATATACCACTAACTTTAGTGACATTTTCCAACTGGAATCACATTAAAATCCCTTCCGGTTGGTGAGTTCTGATTATTTTAAACTTAAGGTCCGAATTGGCAATTTTACAAATTTGGGGCCAATGTGAGAATTTTATAAAACCTCGACCTCAAAACTTTAAAAACCTGAATCTCTGAACAATTTAGAGAATTTAGGAACTGACCTCATAATTGTTCAAGGTCGGGATATTTATTTATTCAATTTTTAACCCCAAAAGTGTTGGTTTTTACAAAACGGGGCTAAATTACAAATTTTCTTTTATAAAGGACCTAACTCAAATTATTTTCTCTTTTACTAAAATAGCCCTGGACCCTCTAACTTGGAGATTTAATTAAAGTATTTTACTTTCCCAAAAACCCTTGACTTATCGGATCAATTTGACCGATTAATACCCGATCACGGAGCGACTTCCTCGCCTTGCGATTTTGAGTCTATAACGGGACTTATGTTCCACCTCCTCTTTCAAGATATCGAAGATTGCTTATCCTTCCGATGATCATCTTCATCCAAATACTCCACCAACGCCATAATTGCCACTCACGCTTTTCAAAAATTTTCTCGAATCGCTTCCTGAATCAATAATACTCATTCATTTTGCTGGTTGATCGCTCAGAATTGGATTTACCTTCTCCGCCGCTGAGTCAACTTGGTGTGTCGAGCTCACGACACGAATGGATACGTCGGGGATGGAACCGGGCAGCTCGGCTGCTATTCCACTCTTCCGGCCCCATCGTCCTAATCCCACAACTGAGGGACAGAGTGTCCAAGGGAAGCGGGTTGTAGTACTTGAGGTATAATCATGATTATGACAGATCCGAGCCTTGCAAGCTCCACTGTGGATTTTGTCTTTGCCTATGGAGCGATAAGGTGACCGGTCTTGGACCATCCTGCCTGGGGAGTTACAAGGAAGAACGAAGGAATCGTTGTCTGATCCACACGATTCCGGAGTTATCGAACCCGTTTGGTTGGCGCTACAAATCCGTACGCAACTGCTACTTGTTTTGCTTTGGTTGGCGTTACAAATCCGTACGCAACCATTATTTGCCTTGCATGGGATTGGTGTTACATTTCCGTACGCAATCCTACCTGTCTTGACTGAATCACATAGTGACTGTGTGACCATGAACTGTTTTCTCAAACTGTATAAGTATATTACTTAAATATATTTATCACGACGCTTGTGGATTGTGTGTGAATTCATGTATCATACTCACGCGTTTTCATATAACTGTTTTCTCACATTAACTATATTGCGCCGCACCTGAACACGATCACCCCATCCACTGAGATTTCTGTCTCATCCCCACCTATTTTCTAACCTTAGATGAGAATTTCGTTGAAGATGCTGAACCGGCCCTGGATTGAGACCTTGTACTTCGCTTGTTGGATTTACTACTTCTTCTTGTTGTTGATTGGACTCTTATCTTGTGTTTGTTGTCGGACTCTTGTATTTCTTTCTATTCCGGTTTGTAACTGAAGGGCGTAGGACCCTTTGACTTTAAGTTGTTATATTTGGTTGATCTTCGGGTATGTAATTTGGATTATGGATTGGACTGTAAGTTGTAATTGTACTTGCTATCTATTCTCCGCTGCTATTTAGACTCTGTTTCATTGGGTTCTCGTTGATATTTGTCTAGACTGTTTGGTTGTTGTATTTAAGTTGTGGATCGTTCGTCGCGTCCCGTTTGGGGCGTGACATATTTAAATATTTAATTTTTTAGAGTAATGAAAATATTGATAATTAATACAAAAAACGTAATTATAAATAAAAAATCTAATAATTAAGGTTCAAAATATTCTAACGTAATAACCATTTAAGATGTTAAAAAAATTACTGTATATAATTAAATATTAAAAAACTTTTTTTATATATATTTAAAACATAAATAAATTGATTTTTAAACTATTAAATATATATTTTGCAGAAAAATATAAATTTAAAAATTAACTAAATAAACATAATTATAGATAAAACGTAATTTTTAATAGTATAAATAAATATTCTAATGTAATTAACATTTTAGATGTTAAAAAGGTATTGTATATATTTAAATATAAAAAATGTTTTTTGCAGATATTTTAAATATAAAATTATTTCTACACTATTAAATAGATTTATTAAGAGTACAAATATTCTAACATAATTAACATTTTAAATGTTACAAAGTTATTGTCTATATATAAATATAAAAAAATGTTTTTTGTAGAAATATTGAATATAAATAAATTTATTTTTACACTATTAAATAGTTATTTTTCAGAAAATATAAATTTAAAATGAATAATGTTTTTTAGCTATCTAATAATAATAATGTACATAATATAACATAAAGTGTTAAAAAAACTATTAATTGTACTACACTTGAAATGATTTATTATTGATGTTATTTTGTAATTAATTTAGTAATTTTTTTTGGAGATTATTTTTATTATATTTTTTATCTTTAGTTTATTTTAACCTATTTTTTATTTATATGCCCTTTGAATTTTTTAATTCCGTTTATTTGTTTTGCAGAAAATGGGAAAAAAACCGTGAATACATCGTCAAAACCATCGATAAGGATGGTCAATCATATTTCGTCGAGCAATATTGTTTATCCTTTTTCAAACTCCCCTTTCACTGACATCACAAATGGTAACCATTTTTTATGTTTATAATTTATAATATATGTGATGTTGAGTTTAATTGTAATTTAATTGTAATTTGAATAAAGTAAATAATTAATGTTAGTCACATTTTCGACGATATTAATTTATTATTTTTTTAAAGACCAGAGAAGAGTATTTGGTATCGGAACTCAGATGCCATCTACGAATAAATTTTCCACGAGTTCTTCGAGAATCCATATTACTCCTATTTCGAACATTCCGCTCAGTAACATTACAAACGATATATTTAGTTTTAGAATGTATTGGAATTGGAATAAAGTAAATAATTAATATTAGTCACACTTTCAACGATATTATTTTATTATTTTTTTACAGACCAAAGAAGGATATTTGCTATCGGAACTAAGACACCATCTACGAATAAATTTCCCATGACTTCATCGAGCGTCCATGTTACTCCTATTTCGAACTTTCCGCTTAGTGACATTACAAATGGTATATTTAGTTTTATTGTTGTTATGAATATTCTAATAATTCATGATAATTAACACTTTAAATTTAAATTTTTCTTTTACTTCAGAAAACGGTAGAATGTATGCGAGCAGAAGTCCGACGCTATCTATGAAAATGAATTCAGTAAATCCATTGAGCATGAGCGTTACTCCTCTTTCCAACATCTCCTTTACTAACATACCAAATGGTAGTTTATTTTAACTTTAATATGTTAAAAGAGTGTTGTTAAAAATCTCAATATTTACTGATATTTAATACATTAAATTGTACTGAAGTATTGTAGTACATTATTGATACCTTACACGATTACTTTTACACAGGAATGGTATCTGACATAAACATGGATGAATCAGTTGATGGCAATATTAGTAGGAGTAACATTGAAAGGAGTGATGGTATATTGGATTTAAATCACAGTCCGAATCATCTGAATGATACATCTACACTAATAAACAATGGTGCGTTTATAGTAATTTTTTTAATTTTATTTAAAATAAGATTTTTATTTAATGTATTTTACATGACAAATACTTGTCAAACTGCAAATTAATAAATTATTTTGTTTGTTTATAGAGTATTGGGATATTGGTGATGCAACTTACAGATGTCTATTTTGCGCTGCCATATTTTGGTACGAGGAAAGGATACGGTCCCATGTGAAATCCAGCAATCCTCAGTATTCATTATGTTGTAGTCATGGGATTATCCAACTTCCTCAACTAAGACAACCGTCTGTTTTCCTTCGTGATTTAGTGTTTGGAACAACTGATAAAAGCAAACACTTTCAAGAGAATATACGGTCATATAATAATATGTTCTGTTTTACATCGATGGGAGGCAAAATCGACACTGATATAAACAAAGGTGGTGGACCTCCAGTCTTTAGGATGTACGGGTAAAACTATCACCTAATTGGAAGTTTAATGCCGAATGATGGTTCAACGCCTAAATTTGCACAACTCTACATATACGATACGGAAAATTAAGTATCTCATAGATTAAATGTTGTCAGGTTTGTTATTTTTTCAATTAATATTGATTAAATAAATACAATTGTTATTTTTGTGTATGTATGTCATGCTATAGTTTGAAATTTTGATTTGTTTTGCAGTATAGGCAGGGAAGTGAAAATAATAATCTACACAGAGATATTGTGGATGGGCTGAAAAAATGCTTGACGAGCATAATGTATTGGTAAAAACCTTCAGAATAGCGAGAGAGAAGATCCAAAAATGTCAACATTCAGATGTTAGAATGTGTTTGATTGGTAAAAGGAACAGTGATGCCAGAAGATGCAATCTTCCATCGAGTTCTGAGGTAGCGACTTTGATTGTTGGTGATTTCGATCAGGCTTTAGGAGACCGAGATATTTTGATCGAAACAAGAACGGGCGATTCTGCGGATAAATGAATTAAATGCTCCGTACTTGGCTTTACAATATCCTTTGTTGTTGCCTTATGGGGAAGATGGTTTTAGAGAAGACATCCCATTTTCGGACCTAAAGAAACAAACGCAAGGTGGAAGGAAAACAGTTAGCGTTCGAGAATTATTTGCTTATCGGATGCACGAAAGGGAGCATGAATCTTCAACTATTCTTTCATCAAGAAGATTATTCCAACAATTTGTTGTCGATGCTTATACGATGGTTGAATCGGCCATATTAAAGTATGTTCACTTACATCAAAAATAGTTACGTTGTGATATATATAAGGTTCTTGCAGATGCTGTGTTGAATGGAGACACTGATCCCAACACTCGAGGAAAACGAATTATACTGCCTTCGAGTTTCACTGGAGGAGCTCGGTTCATGATACAAAACTATCAAGATGCGATGGCTATATGTCGATGGACGGGTTATCCTGATTTATTTATAACATTCACCTCAAATCCAAAGTGGCCAGAAATCGTTCGTTTCCTTGAGAATAGGAATTTGAATGCCGAGGACTGTCCCGATATTATTTGCAGGATTTTCAAGGTGAAGCTAGATGCGCTTATCAAGGATCTTCGTCAAAATGAAATGTTTGGTAAAGTCGTAGCAGGTTGTATAAATATTTAAATAGATTGTGTTTATTATTTGTATAGTTCATCATGCATGTTTTGCTAATTTTTTTTTCTTCATTTTTCACTGTACAGTAATATACACTATAGAATTCCAGAAACGTGGATTGCCACACGCTCACATTTTGCTGTTTCTGGCGAAAGAAGATAAATTCCCAAATGCTAACAACATAGATAAAATTATATTAGCCGAGATACCAGAAGAATCGGAGGATCCATGTTATTATGCTGCGGTAAGGGACTTCATGATTCATGGTCCTTGTGGTGATGTGAGAAAAAATTCTCCGTGCATGGCTGATGGTCGCTGCACAAAGCATTTTCCTAAAAGGTTTGTTACGCAACTTTGTGTTGATGAAGAAGGTTACACACGATATAGGCGTAGAAATAATGGAAGAGTTGTTATGAAGAATGGTGTCCCTCTTGACAATCGGTTTGTTGTCTTTGCACAATCATCGTTTGTTGCTTAAATACGGTGCACACATCAACGTAGAATGGTGTAATCGATCGAGATCGATTAAATATTTGTTTAAATATGTCAATAAAGGACATGATCATGTGACCGCATCATTCTATCAAAGCAGTGGCGATGATGAATCAGGAAAACACATTGATGAAGTGAGCATGTATTATGATTGTAGATATGTTTCGTCATGTGAGGCAGCATGGAGGTTATTAGGATATGAAATACAATATAAGTATCCTCCTGTTGAACGTCTTAGTTTCCATCTTGAGAACGAGCAACCGGTGATTTTTAATGATTCTGAAAGACTTGACGATGTTATGCGGAGAAACACTATTAAAGAGAGCATGTTTCTCGCTTGGATGGAAGCCAATAAGGTATATCCTGAAGCTCGAGAGCTAACTTATCTGAAGCTCCTACAAAATTTAGGTGGAAAGCAAAAATTAAGAAGTGGGTTCCAAGAAAGTGTGGAAATACCATAGGACGTGTTTACTACGTCCCTCCTGGTTCTGGTGACATGTACTATCTGAGGTGTCTTATAAATGTAGTTCGTGGTGCTACATGTTATGATGATTACAAGAAGACGCAAGGTGTACAACACTCATCATATCGTGAAGCTTGCTTCACTTTGGGATTGTTAGAAGATGATCGAGAGTATATTGATGGAATCACCGCCGTCATTGGGCATCTGTGAGCATCTTAGGAGTTTGTTTGCATCATTATTGTCATCGAATTCTTTGAGCAGGCCTAAAGTGGTATGGGAGAAATGTTGGGAATATCTTTCGGATGATATTTTATATAAAAGACGACTCCTTATGCAACATCAAGGTATAAAAACTACCACAATATATACACTTATTCATTAATTATTAAATTTATATAGATATATATTCGTTATTCTTAATTTTTATTTATAGTTGTTTTATTTGTTAACATTTTTTTAAAATATTTTGTTGTTTTCTTATAGAATTGGTATTGAGTGAGGACCAGATGTTGATAGTACTGACACATGTTGATAGTACTGACACATGCCGGAATAGATTGGTATACGATGAGTTAAGATACGATCGTAAGGCTTTGGCCGTGGAGCATAGTATCTTATTTCAAACCTGACTGATGAACAACGTCACGTGTATACTGAAATTATGCGTGCAGTTGACTCAAATCAAGGTCGTAGGTTCTTTGTATATGGCTATGGAGGGACAGGTAAAATATATTTGTGGAGAGCTTTATCTTCGGGATTGAGGTCAAAAGGACGAATTGTCTTGAACGTTGCATCGAGCGGGATAGCGTCTCTTCTCTTGCCCGGCGGAAGGACCGCACATTCTCGATTTGTCATTCCATTAAACCCAAATGAGGGTTCGACTTGCGAAGTAAAACTAGGGAGTCCGCTTGCTGAATTGATTTTTCGTTGCAAACTCATAATATGGGATGAAGCTCCAATGATGCACAAACATTGTTTTGAGGCGGTGGACCAAACTTTGAAAGATATTATAAAAGTCGTTGATGCCCGTAATGGTCACATCCCATTTGGAGGTAAAACAGTTGTGTTTGGTGGAGACTTCAGACAGATACTGCCTGTTGTGCCTAAGGGGAGCTGGCAGGACATCGTGAATGCCACGATAAATTCTTCCTATTTATGGAAAGATTGTACTGTTCTCAGACTTACTAAAAACATGCGTCTTCAGAGACTAGGTGAAACTGATGATATTGTTGATTTGGTAAGGCTTTCGAAATGGATAGCAAGCATTGGAGATGGAACGCTTGGAGGAGCTAATGATGGTTGTGCAACCATTGATATTCTTGAAGATATTTTGCTCGAAGCATCGGGTGATCCAATCTCGACTATTGTCGAAAACACCTATCCAATGTTCAAAGATGCCACTGATGATCCGACATACTTGAAGGATAGAGCTATCTTAGCGCCAACCCTCGATGTCGTTGGGTCCATAAATCAATATATGACTTCATTGAACTCATCTGAGGGTCACACTTATTTGAGTTCTGATAGCACCTGCAAATTGGACGCCAATGTTGACTTCTTGCATGATCTGCACACGCCAAAGTTCCTAAATAGCATAAGATGTTCCGGTGTTCCTAATCACGAATTACATTTGAAAGTTGGGACTCCTGTTATGCATTTGAGGAACATAGATCATTCAATTGGATTATGTAACGGTACGAGGTTGGTGATCACGAGACTTGGTGCACACGTACTCGAATCTAATATTCTCACAGGTGAAAATGCAGGCCAAAAAGTGTTGATTCCGCGAATGTCACTAACCCCTTCTGACCTCAGGATACCTTTCAAGTTTCAGCGGATACAGTTTTCTTTGATTGTTTCATATGCTATGACGATAAATAAGAGCCAAGGATAGTCTCTTTCTCACGTCGGGTTGTACCTAAAGAATCCAGTTTTTAGTCATGGCCAGTTATATGTTGCGGTTTCGCGAGTTACCAATAGAAAGGGTTTGAAAATATTAGTTTGTGGCGATGATGCATCTAAAAACAAGCAGACAGTTAACGTTGTGTACAAAGAAGTATTTCAAAATGTGTAATTTAAGGAACTTTAATGTTGTTTCATTGTTTCACGTTTTATATTATATATCTTTTTATATAGATTATATTTCTTATATTGTTTCATTTTAACAAATAACACTACTCTACTGTTATAAATCTCGTGCATCGCACGGGTGAAACACTAGTAACATTAATCAAGTATTATCTATATAAAAATACTGTAATATTTTTAATGGAATTTAAATCTGAAATCTAAAAATCATGAGACCTCAAGTGATCAACCTCAACGTATTTTGTATATCATGATTGATTTCACCATATACTCAATGTCTTTTTAATTAATATCATGGTTTTGTACATGAATTAAATATGTGACTCTCATTGATCTAGGATGCAGGGAAGTTTCTGCAAGTTTTGTACAGGCTAATCCAATTAAATGATACTGCATGCAATAATAAATAATGCAGGGATGTTGACTGAAATTTATAGTGGAGATCCCCGTATCTAGAATGACTTTAACTCATTTGAACATTTAAATATGAATTTTGAAAGCTACTTTAAAGTATGAGAATTTCCAATCAATAATTTTGATACTTGTGACCGACAAAGATATCCATGAATTATACATCGAATTTAGTAGTGGAAAATGTTGCGATTTAGTATTCTATTAAAAAAAGAAATATTCAAAAGACCAAATGACATTGATTTTCTTTTTTTATTGATATTGATGGCTATCGGTACATCAGGATTCAGGGGATTTTTTTTTTTATTGACATTGATGGCTATCGATACATCAGTATTAAGGGGTATTTGGTGTTGTGTGGGTGGTACTGTTTTAAGTTTTCACGAGAAATGACTAAGTGTATAGAAAATAAAAAATCGGGACAGAGTTTAAAGTCGAGGCTAGTATTTGATACTATCTCTGCAAAATGAAATTGTCCCGTTACAAAGTGCTTACGATTCTGGCACTCATCTCTAAGATACAATGATTTTACAGGTTCGACTTAGCATCACTTGCAAAAATCGAACCAATAGCAAACAAGGGAGTATTTAAGACTTTCAAAATTTTGAAAGATATATGATCAATATGCTGATAATGCAGGACGATTTCGATTTTTATCTGGTCAAACTTTCGTGTGTTAATTCATCTGAGGGGGGGTCATATTTATAGGCATCTAAGTGCCTTTATGGAATGGTCATGTCTTTTGATTCGGAAAGACATGTCTACAGCCACCTGATAACTCGAATAGGTGCTTCAGTTTGAAACTGTGCAACCGATAACCATCCCGTTGTGCGACCGTGCACTGCACAGTGCGCTAGCCCAATTCTAGTAAAATTTATTTTTTAAAGGTTTAAATAAATTTTGTCCAAAACTATAAGGGCCTTGAAGCCCAAGCCCAGGATCGGGCTGGGCAGAGCCGGCGGGCGGGGCACGCGCGGGTTTGTGTTTTGAACCAAACCCACAAACATGTAGGTCCTCCCTCCTTTAAAAATTTCAAACATGTAGGTCCTCCCTCCTTTAAAAATTTTGGTGCCCCAAGGGCCCAAACTCATTACTCCCACTTGGGCTATATAAATAGAGTTAACTTTGGTTTTCTATACTATGTGGGATGGAGTTTCACTCTTTCCCCACATTTACCAATTTTCATGTCAATTTCCAGTTATAAGTGGCTAATTTATAGCATTTATTTCTCATTCACCCAAAATTGGTTTTGAGAAATTCAAAATATCAATCTCATATACTCATTTAGTAGAATTTTATCAAATATTTTCCATCAATGGAAACAACTTAAATATGGTCCAATATGGGTCAACACCAATTTTTTTACAAAACTAAATTTCAATAATCTCCCACATGAATGAAATTAATGCATGCATATATGCAAATACCCTTGAAAGTCTTGGTGAACTATTATTGCATTAGGATAGGTATCTTGTATCTTTGAACATTCCTTAGTAAAATACTATCGGATTTACTGTTGCTTAGTGACGCGATGTCTTGAACTACTCAGCCATTCGTGCAAACTAAGACAACAATATTTACACAATAACAATTCTAACAAGTGTTCTCACGTTGTGTCCATTTCGGTCCTGGACCATATCTTAGATTCATAAGTATTTCTTTAAAGTGGTCATTACTTCTCACTTATATAGGTGATCTCCTATTTAAGAGTATCCTGCCATACTTTATCTTTTGGTATAAGAATCATTAAAAGTGTTAACTTAACCTCACCACATTCAGCAGGTTTCTATTTCACTTGGAAGTTCGAGGAATGAGCTAACACATTTTCCAAGTGTACAACTGAACATTCATAACTTAGTTGTCCCATTGAACCAAGGTCTTGGGATCTCCAATTTACAAGGTTGGGTTACCGTTATGAACATTCTTTATTTTATGGATTTTAAACCAATTCCCTTTAACAATTTATACAATAGATCTCGATTTATTCCTTTAGTCAGCGGATCCACTAGGTTTTCCTTTGACTTCACGTAGTCAACCAAAATAACCTCATTCGAAATCAACTATCTAATAGTATTGTGTCTTCGACGAATATGTGCATACTACTTTGTGACCTTCCAACAATTGACTATCACAATGTATCAAAATAGTCGGCACCGATTTATTCCAACAAGGAATATTTTCTAAGAAGTTTTTAAGCCATTCAACTTCTTCTCCGGCTTTATCTAAAGTAATGAACTCGGATTTCATAGTGCATCCAGCTATACACGTTTGCTTAGAAAACTTCCATGACACCGCTCATCTACCTATTGTGAAAATATATCCACTTGTAGATTTAGAGTCTTTTGTGTCAGATGTCCAATTGACATCACAACATCCTTCTAATATTGTTGGATATCTCGTATAGAGTATCGATAATTCATGGTATACTTTAAGTATCTCAACACCCTCGTCAAGGCTTTCCAATGACCATTACTCAGGTTACTTGTGAACCTACTTAGCTTATTCACTCAATATGCAATGTCTGGGCGTGTACAATTGTTAAGTATATCAGGCTGCCAATTATCCTTGCATATTCTAGCTGAGAAACTGGTTCTCCTCTATTTTCGGCCAAGTGTAGACTTAGATCTACAGGTGTCTTAGTTACAGGACTATCAAAAGCATTAAAATTTCTAAGTATGTTTTCGACATAGTGGGATAGTGACAAGACAATTCCATCTAAAGTCCTAGATATTTTAATCCATAATATAATATTAGATAATCTCATATCATTCATGCCAAAATTCTTCTTTAACATGTTAGTATTCATGATTAAATCATGACTACTACCCACAATTAACATATCATCTATATAAAGGCTTACAATGGCACAATTAGTTGTAATACCTTTAATGTAGACACAGTTGTCACATTCATTGATTTTGAAACTATTTGATTTCATAGTCGAGTCAAACTTTTCATGACATTGCTTGGGTGCTTGTTTTAGTCCATAAAGTGACTTAACAAATTTACACACCTTTCTTTCTTGACCGGGTGCAATGAACCCCTCGGGTTGTTCTATATATATCTCCTTTTCAAGCTCACCATTCAAAAAGGCAGTCTTCACATCCATTTGATGTATGTCAAGGTTATGCAAAGCTGCAATAGCAATGAGAACACGAATGGACGTGATCCTCGTAACAGGAGAATACATATCGAAAAATTTATATCCCTCCTTCTGTCTAAACCCTTTAGCTACAAAACGGGCTTTGTACTTATATATAGGTCCATCTGCTTTGTACTTCCTTTTAAGGATCCACTTGCATCGTAAAGGTTTGCAACCCGGTGGGAGATCAACCGACTCCCAAGTATTATTTTGCATGATGGAATCTATTTCATTATTGATAGCTTCTTTCCAGAGAGGAGCTTCTAGACTAGACAAAGATTCTGAATAGTTCTAGGTTTGTTTTCTAACATATAAGTTAGAAAATCAGGACCAAAAACCTTAGCAACTTTTGTCCTTTTACTGCGCCTCGGTTCTTCTTCATCATCACTTTGAGGTAACCTTGTAGATTCATAAGTTCGTTTATTCGAACTTTCTTCTTTCCTTTCTTTGTTAGGAAAGATATTCTCGAAGAATACAATTCTTGAATCTATGATCATTCCATCATTTATATCAGGAATTGCTTACTTGTGCACTAAAAAGCGATAGACACTACTATTGTTTGCATATCCAATGAAAACGCAATCAATTGTTTTAGGACCAATTCTAACTTGTATCGGCTTAGGTACTTCAACTTTAGCCAAACACCCCCATATTTTAAGGTATTTGTATTACGGTTTTCGTCATTTTCATAACTCATATGGAGTTTCATTTTTACCTTTGTGTGGGATTTTATTAATAATGTAGTTTGCAGAAAGAATAGCTTCCCCCCACAAGGTTTGGGGTAAGTCAAAACTTATCAACATTGCATTCATCATCTCCTTAAGAGTACGATTTTTGTGTTCTGCAACTCCATTTGATTGAGGTGAGTAGGGAGTTGTCATTTGATGAATTATACCCGTTTTCGAGCAGAATTCTTCAAATGGAGCAACATACTCTCCGCCTCTATCACTGCGAATCATCTTAATTTTCAGATTAAGCTGATTTTCAACTTCATACGTATAAGTTTTAAAAGCTACTAAAGCTCCATCTTTGCTTTTCAAAAGATAAACATAATAATATCTTGTGCAATCGTCAATAAGCATTATAAAGTACTTTTTCCCACCTCGAGTTTGCACAAGTTTTAAATCACACACATCTATATGAAATAAGTCAAGTGGTTTGATACTTCTTGTTACCGAATGAAATGGTGCTTTAGCCAATTTTACTTCAATTTGTCTTGTGAATCGATTTTAAACATTGGTATTAATTCCAAATTCACTAACCTTTTAATTGTGTTGAACTTTACGTGTCCTAATCCATCATGCTATAAATTAGAAAATTCCAACAAGTAAACATAAGTAATATTCTTATTTTTCGTCTCTTTGCAGAAAACATTCATTACATATATTTTGAAGATCCTTTTATCAAGGTACCCTTACAAAGAAGCTGACCATTCTTGGTCATTACAAACTTGTCGAACTCAAACACTAGTCTAAATCTGGTCTTACTTAAAAAAGGACCGAAAACTAAATTCTTGCGGATATCCGGGACATGCAGCACATCCACAAGCGTAGGCTCTTTTCTGGAAGTTCTTCAGCACAACCTTTCCAAGCCGCACAATGTTGGAAGTCGAAGATTTCCCATGAATAGCTTCCTTCCATTTATCGGAGTGTAGGAGAAAAACATCTCCTTGTTGGCACAAATGTGATGAATAGCTCCGGTATCTATCCACCATTCCATTGGGTTATCCACTATATTCGCTTCAAACATAATGGCGGTGATATCGAGCTCCGATATGTCTATCGGAGCAGACTTTTCCTCGGTCACATTGGCTATTTGTTGGTTGCCATTTTTATTGCCCTTTTTTGGATACAAAAATCCTTGGCCATGTGATTCGGTATGCCACAATTGTAGCAATTCCCTATAAACTTCTTGGCCTTTCACTTGTCTTTTCTGGAATGCTTCCATTTTTTGCTAGTGCTCGATTCAGCAAAATTTGCCTTAGCCTCCATTCCAGATTTGCTAGTTTTTACTTTGGATTTTTAGTTGTCTTCCTCAATCCGAAGTCAAACTATGAAATCCTCAAGCCCCATTTCCTTGCAATTTTGATTAAGGTAGTTCATAAAATCTTTCCACAATGGCGGTAATTTCTCGATAATCGCAGTCACTTGGAACGATTCATTAAGAATCATCCCTTCAGACACTAAGTCATGAAGTATGATTTAAATCTCTTACACTTAGTTGATCACCGTGTTGGTGTCAACCATCTTAAAATCTAAAAATTTACCGACAAAAAATATCTTTGTGTTGGCATCTTCTGTTTTTTACTTTTTCTCCTAGGAGTCCCACAACTCTTTGGACATTTTGAATTAACTGTAGACATTATAGAGGGTGTCTTCCAGCCCATTCAAAACGTAGTTTTGGTGAAGAAAATCAATGTTGTGCCAAACATCTACAACGATCCTTCTTTGGTTGTCTGTTTCTTCTTCACCAATGGTAGGAGGGTCTTCTTTCAGGAACCGGAACAGACCCAAGGTGGTCAAATAAAAACAACATCTTCTGTTGCCATTTTTTTAAGTCAACACTGGAGAACTTCGCCGATTTTTCCCCATGAGCAGGAGTAACAGCCATCGGAGTAAAACTTATGTTTGCCATCATCTTGAAAACAGTCGGAAGTTCGTTTTGCAATTATTGTGTGGGTAGTATGGTTTTAACAAGAAATGGCTAAGTGTATAGAAAATAAAAAAATGGGACAGAGTTTAAAGTCGAGGCTAGTATTTGATACTATCTCTGCAAGATAAAATTTCCCCATTACAAAGTACTTATGGTTCTAACAATCGTCTCTAAGATACAACGACTTTACAGGTTCGACTTAGCAGCCCTTGCAAAAGTCAACCAACAGTGAACAAAAGAGTGTTTAAGACTTTCAAGCTTTTGAATGATATATGATCAATATGTTGATAATGCAGGACGATTTTGATTTTTATCTGATCAAAATTTCCTGTGTTATTTCATCTGCAGGGGGTCATATTTATACGCAGCTAAGTGTCTTTATGGAATGGTCATGTCTTTTGATTTGAAAAGATATGTCTGCAGCCAAAAATTGCACCTGATAACTCGAACAGGTGCTTCAGTTAGAAACTGCAAGACCGCGCACTTCTGCGCGCGTGGCAGTAAAAACTCTCTGCCTCTGGAGCGCGCCGCGCACGTTGTCCAACACTGGAGAACTTCGCCGATTTTTCGCCATGAGCAGGAGTAACAGCCATCGGAGTAAAACTTATGTTTGCCATCATCTTGAAAACAACCGGAAGTTTGTCTTGCAATTGTTGTGTGGGTAGTATGGTTTTAACAAGAAATGGCTAAGTGTATAGAAAATAAAAACACGGGACAGAGTTTAAAGCTGAGGCTAGTATTTGATACTATCTCTGCAAGATAAAATTTCTCCATTACAAAGTACTTATGGTTTTGACAATCGTCTCTAAGATACAATGACTTTATATGTTCGACTTAGCAGCCCTTGCAAAAGTCGAACCAACAGTGAACAAAGGAGTGTTTAAGACTTTCAAGCTTTTGAAGGATATATGATCAATATGCTGATAATGCAGGATGATTTTGATTTTTATCTGATCAAATTTTCCTGTGTTATTTCATCTGCAGGGGGTCATATTTATACACAGCTAAGTGTCTTTATGGAATGGTCATGTCTTTTGATTTGAAAAGATATGTTTGCAGCCAAAAATTGCACCTGATAACTCGAACAGGCTTTGATTAGAAATCGCAAGATCACAAGACTTACTGGCGCGTGGCAGTAAAAACTCTCTGCCTCTGGAGCGCGCCGCGCACTTCAGCGCACGCCCGCGCGCTAGCCTAGTTTGAGTAAAATTAATTTTTAAAGGTTTAAATAAATTTTGTCCAAAACTATAAGGGCTTGAAGCCCAAGCCCAGACCCACGATGGGGACTCGAACCGGCGGCGACAACGGCGTGCACGCGTGTGTGTTTTGAACCAAACTCATAAGCGTGTAGGTCCTCTCTCCTTTAATAACTTTGGTGCCCAAGGGCCCAAACCCATTACTCCCACTTGGGTTATATAAATAGAGTTAGCTTTGGTTTTCTATCCTATGTGGGATGGAGTTTCACTCCTTCCCCACATTTACCAATTCCATGTCAATTTCTAGTTTTAAGTGGCTAACTTGTAGCATTAATTTCTCATTTACCCAGAATTGGTTTTGAGAAATTCAAAATGTCAATCTCATCTATTCACTTAGTAATATTTTATCAAATAATTTTATTCCATTTCCTACAAATAGAAACCATTTAAATATTTGGTCCAATATGGGTCAACGCCCATTTTTTACAAAACCAAATTCCAATGTTTGGTAACTGTACTCTACATATAGTAATTATATTACGTAAATGTATAGTAAGATAAATAATAATAATAATTTTATTAAAATAAAAATAAAATAATAAAATAAATTACAAACAAATTTGAGAAATTTTGCCACATTATTATATGTGACATATATATACGGGATTTTAATGTTGCACGAATATTAGGCTAATATATTAATTTAATATAAATTTAAAAAAGTCTTTAACAAATTAATGCCAAAAATAGTTTTTTATTTTTTAGGAGTGTTGTATTCTAACACTTTTATTTAAAAAAAAGGAATTGTGAAAACAACACTTCTACCGTTGTTTTCTAATTTTTTTTTCGTTCATTGGTAAAATATGAAAATAATTTTTATCTCCTTTTTTTTCTTGACAAGAGAAAGTATTGCTTATCAAGTATGCATGTTGGATTACCTTCAGGTTTTACATATTTATCTAATGGGCAAGTCTCTTGTGAGACCATCTTCAAATTTAAATTCGTGAGACGAATCCTTACATAGTCCCCCTCCTCCTCTCTCCCGGTCCCCCTTTTCTATGTCCTCTCATTGATCCTCCTTCTCTTTCAATCTCCTTACGTCCACACTTCTCTCATGGTCCCACTGTCTCCTCACATCTCACTCCTCTCATTATCCCCCTCTTTTGTTCTCATGTCCTACCTCTCCCCATGTTTCAAGTAATAAACACACATGAAACAAAAGAAAAAGATAAACCTAGGGGACACCACCTCCACCAGGCCCCCTTAGGGCATCTCCAGTGGAAAAATCTCTCAAAGGTTTTTTCACAGTTTTCGGTGTGTTATATCACTTGCCACATCAAAAGTTAAAAACCTACTATTTTACAAACGTTTCTCCACAATGGTTAAACTTATTCTACAACTTTTTAATGGGTCTCATCATCCAATTCACATATTATTTATCTTTATTTCACTTCATTTAACATTTTATATAAATATATTTTGTGACAATTATTTTAATTAATATATTCAAAATAATAATTTTAATGAATATTATATTTATTTTTTTACAATTCATATTTTATAATTTTTTATTGATATTTATTCTGATATAATAATTAATACTTGTTTCACAAATTTTTTTATCTTTCTTTTTAATGGCATAATTTGTTAAAACAAAATTCAAGATATTTAATTAAAGAAAAACACAAAATAACAAAAAACTATTAAACTCTCTCTCTCTTTCCACATGATGACACAAAGGGCCCACATCTCAAATTTTTCATTCTTTTTCCTTCCAAAAACCGGATTGTGGCCACAATCCGTATGCTACCCAAAAACCCCAAGCTTGCATGCCACAATGGTGGGGTTTTTCTATGATACAGTTTTTCACCAAAAATCCATCCAAAAACCTCTCATTATTGTTGCCCTTAGCTCCTACCTTCCCAAAGCATATATCCTCTTTAAAAAACACTTCTTACTTATTATTTTGCATTTTTTTATCATTCTTCATTTGTAGTATATTATGTTAGGGATTGTAAAGTATATAGGATAAATACTTAGGAATGGTAAAATCCCACTGGAAAACAATCTCCATAGTACCAGAATAAAATG
The DNA here is from genome assembly GCA_016081115.2 of Rehmannia glutinosa. Classification (NCBI taxonomy): domain Eukaryota; kingdom Viridiplantae; phylum Streptophyta; class Magnoliopsida; order Lamiales; family Orobanchaceae; genus Rehmannia; species Rehmannia glutinosa. Next base: position 370,480 of record JABTTQ020000906.1, on the reverse strand, counting down.
GAATGGGGAATCTCTGGTTAATTCATGGACGGGAGTTGGGTTGGAGATTTCTCACTTCTCTGGACTAGGGATAGGACGGGAATGATATTTATATCGCTTGTTTCATCCCCATCCCTATCACGGTCCCCAATTAGATAAAATGGTTTTTCCTGGATTCTCCATTTCATCCGCTACGATTAGCTAAAATAAGGAATTAATTTGAATTTGAAATTATAAAATATTAGTTGACAATTAATATAATGTCATATTGTTATTTTAACAAAGATGATAACTTGAAAATATATTAAAAAAATTAATTTGTTTTTGAAAACTCAACTCAAATTAGATCGTTTCCAAAATATAGTTATCATAGATTTGTGATAAAAAAAATTATCTAATTTAGATAAATAGGTAAAGCATAAAGATAGTCCAACATGCATATTTAATAAGCAATACTTTCTCTTGTGGAAAAAAAATAATATTTTCAGCTTTTATCTAAAAAGAAAAAGGAATTCGAAAACAGCAATAGGATAGGAGTGTTGTTTTCATAATATTTTCTTTTTTAAAAAATAAATAAGAAGTTATATATTGCTGGCATTTGTTAAATTGTTTTTTAATTTACATTAATTTAATTAATTAGCCTATTTTGTATTGTAGTTTATTTGAGATATTTTTAAAATTCACAAAATTTTCTTAGTATGACTAAGACCACACCTAAAAGGTAATAATCACTAAACCCAGGGAAATTAAGTGCTTGCAAGACAAAAAGATTGTTGTTATTAGGCTAAGACCACCCTAAAAGTTGATAATCACTTTGTCTTGGGAACTTAAGTGCATACTTGCATAGCCTATGAGTCACATTTTTATTTGTAAAATAAACGTATGAACGAGACTCGAATTGCACTTGCATATGGAAATATGTCTCCGTGTCAGGAATTAATTGGGCGGTAGATGAAATTCTGCCGACAATGTCAACAAATAGTAACGAGTTTTCTGACACGAGAATTGAGTATGAAATATTTAGGCAAAAACTCATATAGGACCGTACTACGGATCTCAACCGTAAAACGGATCCAATACCAAATGCCCAAGACGAATCCACTCCAAATTCCAGTGTCATTTTCGTAATTATTTGGGCGGTGGCGTTTTTGTATTATAAGAAGGTAAAACAGCAACATCAGGGCGCGGTGGCATTTTTGTAATAGTAGAGCGGCAGAAGAGTATCTCTATGACTCTATGGGGCGGGGGTAAAAGTATCGTTTTTTATTACAAAACTATCACATTTTATTATAAAAGTATTACTTTTACTCTGAAAAGTATACATTTTCTAAGGAACAAAATTGGTCATTTACATGCAAAGTTATATATAGTTTCAACAGTATCACGTTTTATTAATAAAAGTATCACTTTTACTCTAAAAAGTATATGCTTTTAAAGTAATAAAATTGTATTGGTAGATCCCCTTAACATAGTATCACTTCAGACTAAAAATATCGCTTTTATAATAAAAAAATATATCGCTTTTTATTAAAAAAAATATCATTTTTATTCAAAAATATACGTTTTCAAGTAATAAAATTGATTATTTACTTGCAAATTTACATATAACCTTATTTAATAGTATCATTTTTTTATTAGAAAAAGTATCACTTTTAATTCAAAAGGTATATTTTTCAAAATAACAAAATTAGTAATATTAGTTTCCCTGAAAAGTATTAGTTTTTCTCGGAAAAATTCTTGTATTTTCCTGAAAAGTATTTTATGAGTATTGATCAAGTTCTGCAATGTTTTTCTTCTTCATGTTTATTGAATCATATACCTAGCATAGATTCCTCTAGTCATGGTCACCATTCCGCTAGCAAACTTCCTAAAACACTACAATTAAATTCATTTCAATCAACCGCAAAAAATCACTATATTTCTACTCCAATTCAAACATCAACAATTGCGAGATTTTGTCACCAAAAAGCCCAAGCCGATGTTCTCCACCGCAAGTCATTGCTCGCCTCTGTCCATGGATGCACGTGTGTGTGAGTGTTAGTGTGGGTGTGGATAGTGTTTTGTGCGTGTAGAGAGAGAGAGAGAGAGAGAGAGAGAGAGAGAGAGAGAGAGAGAGAGAGAGAGAGAATATAGGTGAAGAAAAGAGAGAGATAGGGAGACGATGGGAAAAGAGAAGAGAGGAGGGGAAGGCGTGAACGACGTGAAAAGGGGAGAGATATTTTGGGATTTATTTTAATACCAGATCTGAAGTATTAAGTATTGGATCCGGATCTTGTGCTCCGTCTTACGAATTAGGATCCGTAAGATGGTCTTATAAGGAACCTACTCAAATATTTGTACGAAAATATTTTCAAGTGTAACTATTTTTTTACCCGTGTCATACACGAGGTGTTGGATTATATAAATTGAATATATATATATATATATATATAATTTGCACAACTTATATATAATATAAAACTCAGAAATACCAATTTCAGGAAAATCATGTTACATCTCTATAAATAAAAATTACATATTTCGGAATACTTCTTTGTATACATCATTATTTCATATTTATTTTTCGATGTATCATCACCACAAACTAATATTTTTCAACCGTTTACGATTGATTACTCTAGATGTGACTCACGTGCATTGCATTCGCGTATATTTGTGAGGCATCCATTTTTACTATAATATTTGTATTTTTCTTATAGTTCTATCAATCATATATTTCTGCATTGTAATTGTTTTAAAATAGCATTGGACAATAAGCGAAAAAAATATTTAATTTTTTCATTGATGAAGTCAAGAAAGAAATAAATACCATACCCCGAAATCATGAAAATGTAATTATATTCAAGACAATGTAATTACATTCTTACTCACACATGTATATATGTATATAATACTATATATGTATGGAGGAATAAGATCAAATGAGACCACATAATTAGAGTGAGATAGTGTGGACTAATCATGTCCACAAATCTATAATTTTAAATGGTTGACATTTACCCATTTAATAAATATTTTTGATTTATTTTAAATCTGAAAAGGGCAACATTGTAATTGTGTAAGTTCTCTTCCTTTGCTCCACGCGGTGTAATTCTGCCTTTAAAGTACTCAGCATTCACTCCACAGCTCATCTCTCATCTCTCTCGTACTCTCTACGCGTGTATCTCTCTCTCTCTACACACAAATATACATCTCTCTCCCATCTCTCTCTACCCACTTCTTGGCTAAATCTCCGTTTCCTCGCTCTAATTTCAGCCTCATATCGGTATTCTTAAGAAAATTTGACACTTGTTACTTTTGGAGGAAATTCGCGGAAACCCTTTTCATGAAATCAACGATAAGAAGGAATAATTGACAAATATCAAAACGGAAAAAGAAAACAAGAGCAACTTTTTTGGGTGTGTTGGAAAAAGGAGATTGAATTTCGGGTCAAGTGTTTGAACAGGACAAATATATACTTTTGTACACATATTCTATTGGGGGTATATATAGCGGTTGGGAATGAGAATGAGAGCTCAATCTACAGGGAAGTTTCAGAGGTAAGTCTGTTCCATAATATGCATGCCTTTGTTTTGATGTTACCTCATAGCTGAATTATTTTCTTTATCATATGTATTCTGAGTGTTAGCCGCAATGCGGTTTCAGTAACTTTAATTTTAGATGCTCAGGGATGATGTAACAGTAAAATCAATTCTTAGTCCAAAAAAAATGAAAGGGAAATTTTCTGGTAATTTTCGAAGATTGCAATATCACGCCTTTGTATGTTAAGCCATGGCCGTGCCCTCCTCTCATTTTTCTCTCTTCTTTTTATCTGTCTCAAACAGTAAATTGGAGATTTCCTAATTGATTCTTAATTTTTATCTCCCAATTTGATCAAAAAGGGACCAAACTTGACCGGCGATTGAAGAAAGCGATCGGAGTGCCGGAGTTCGAGAGATATTTTTGGGGGTTTCAGAATAATGGACAGGATCAGAGGATTAGTGAAGAAGACGATGCTGACGTGGAGAAAACGAGGGCCTACGAGGAGGCAGTTAGGATTATTGTATACTTATATGTTTTTCGATGTATACTTAGATGTGTTTTGCTGTATAAGTAGTTAATTTTTGATGTATGTATTTATGTTGTTGTATAGTTATGTTTTTTGTTGTATACTTATATGTGGTTTGTTGTATACTTATATGTATTTTGTTGTATACTTATATTTTTGTTTGACAATTATAATATACAGTAAAATTATGTTAAACATACAGCAAAATAGTGTTAAGTATACATCAAATATATGCTAAATATACATCACTAATGAGCGTGATTTTTTCTCTCTCTATAATTGATTTATTTAATCCACGGTCCCCACATATTTTTGTTTGACCATTTTAATATGTAGTAAAATTATGTTAAACATACAGCAAAATAGTGTTAAGTGTACATCAAATATATGCTAAATATACAACATAATAATGAGCGTGATTTTTCCTCTCCCTATAATTGATTTGCTTAATCCACGGTCTCCACATGTTAATGAGCGTGATTCTCTCTCTATATATAACTGATTCCTTGATTCGCGGTCCCCACATATTTTTGTTTGACCATTTTAATATGCAGTAAAATTATGTTAAACATACAGTAAAATAGTGTTAAATATACATCAAATATATGATAAGTGTACAACATACTGCATGGCAGAGCACATGCGTGATTTTCTCTCTCCAGCGCGATTTTCTCGCGATTTTCTCTCTCCCCACGTGATTTTCTCTCTCCTAATAACTGGTTCCATATTTAGATGGTCCCCCACTTGGGTAATTTGACAACTATACCCTTATTTTGATTTAATTAAATATTTAATGTAATTATAACCCCTATTTATCTTAGCCATTGATATAACTAAAGGAGCGTTGCGATGAGTCCACATTGTCTCATTATAATATGTGGTCTCATTTTAACCTCCCCCTATGTATGGATATATGTAATATATAATGTTTGGATACAATTTTCTTCAATTAAAATATATATTTTTCTAATGAATTTAATCAACTTAAATACAATATTATGTAGTTATTAATGTTATGGACATATTTGTCCAATATTCCAGGGGAGAAAAAAAGGACACATTTTTATGCTCCCAGGCTTTTTCTGGACTTTTTTATCCTCCAGTACTTTTATCGGATATTTTTACGCTGCTGCTAATATTTTTGGTTTTTATTATTTCGAACATGTTTCATCTAATAAAATTTTAGTAAAAAATATTTTTTGAGCCAATTAAATAAACAATTTTATACTCAAAATCTTATAAAAAATCAAGAATACACATAAAAAAATACATATTAAAACTAAATAAATTGAAAATAATATAGAAATAACAGATGAATAAAAAAACACAATTCAAGTTTTGAGTCAATACATTGAAAACATCAAAAACATGGAAAAAGGCAAGAACAAAATAGAACAACCAACAAGCAACAAAACAATATAGAAAACACCATATGAATGAAAAAAAGCATAAAATTAGGTAAAAATTGCATTGTCTTGGGAAACGTGGATGGGCCCTGATCAGAAATAATAACATCACACACAAATAATTATCTCAAATAAAATTAAGACCAAAAAAATAAATTGATAAGCCGAGACACCAAATTTTAACGTGGAAAACCCCAAGAAACAAACTCAACACATTGAAATATCGAAAACTACATGAAAATAACAAAGAAACATCAAAACCAAGAGCGGGGCAAGGAATAAAAATGGGGTGGGCCGATACACGAAAATGGGGTGGGCCGAAACATGAAAATCATATAAACTATAATTAAATTTTTTTAAGAAAAATATTTTCTAGTGTAAAATTATTATTTTTTTTTTAAAATAGGGGGGCCGGGGCCCGGAGTGGCCCCCCTTCCCTCCGCCATTGATCAAAACAACATTAAAAACAGTATAGAAATAACCTAAAAATAATATAAACACTATAGAAAATACCACATGAACAAAAAAAAGCTTTAAAATATGTAGAAATGTTAAACGGGCTCGGGCCCGTGGGCCAACCCATTTAGCCCGGAAAAAAATAGGTTTAGGGCCAGATTTTTCTAGCCCATTTAAATCCGAGCTTTTTTGGCTTGGACCGGTTAGCCCGCGTGCTAAACTTGCCAGCCTGCCGGGCTGGCCCGCTAGCCCTTTTTTTTTTTGAATTTTTGTATTTTTTTTTTCAAAATAGAGGGTTTGTGAATTAAGGGATAACGAAACTTACGTAATATTTCCTAAGAAAGATATTTTTGTAGTGACTTAAAATGTAATCAATTATGATGATATAAAATGTTATATAATTTATATCTCTCAAATAAATACAATATTATAATCTAAATAGTTTAAAATTTCCGTGACTTAAATGTGACAAATAATTGAAACTTTATTCATATAATTATAAAGATGATTTTGTTGCATTTTGAGATTCCAACATATATCACGCACAAACATCGAACATCAAATCACGTTTTATCATTATTTATATTTATTTAATTTGTTTGACAAAGGTAAAAGAGTATTAAGAAAATCTTCATTATATGGTGTTTATCATTCTACATTGTAGTTCGTTGTTTCTATTTTCATCTTAGAAATGAATTTTAATTGCACATATTTTTTATTTTAACTCTTATTGCAGTAAGTATCTTCTTAAAGTTTCAAAGCCTTTGGCGATAATGATGATGTTTGATTGTATTTGAATTTTTGTATTTTGAATTTTAAGACTTTTATCCTTGTAATGCAACATAAAAAAAATTGTGTAATTTAGTTTTGAATATTTAGTTTGAATGTTATATTGTTATACATGCTTTAGTATAAAAATTAGATTTAAATAAAAATAAAAAAATTTGGCTTGTAGCCCGTTAGTGGCCCGTTTAGCCCGAAGCCCGCTAGGGTTAGGGTTAGGTTCATAAAATGCTAGCCCGTTTAACAGTGGTCTGTTTAGCCCGAAGCTCGTTAGGGCTGGCCTTATAGGGCTAGGGCCAGCCCGTTTAACATCTCTAAAAATATGTACGGATGGCAACGGGACGGGTTTGGCCAAACCCGTGACCCGCCACGCCCCGCCCCACTCCAAAACCAGCGGGGGGTTTGAATATGTTTTTAATTGAAATAATTTATTTTTTTTGTATTTGTGGCCAAATTTTTGAAAGCAATCCAATGCCAATAGGTAAAAAAATAAATGTTTTTATGAATTTATTATAAATATATTTTACAACTATTTAGCTACTATTAGGATTTTTTTAAAAAAAAAACTACTATTAGAATCTTACAATAGTACTCTAGTAATACTCAAAATAAATATTCAAAGTATAATATTACATGATTTTTTTAAAAAATAAATTACAATATTACAAGATGTTAGTGTAGTAAATTAAAATTAATATAACACTCAAATATAAAAGTAAAAAATGGAAAATATCTAAATATATAATAAAAAATATAATAAATATTAATGCGGTGGGCGGGTTCTATTTGACCCGGGATCTGGCCCAGACCCGGGTGGGTTTTGCATTATTGGGCCCAGGACCCGCCCTGGACCCGTTTAACCGGGTCTAGACCCACCCCAATGAGGCAGGTTTGATGCGGGAACAGATTTTAACCTGCCCCATTGACATCCCTAAAATAGGTAAAAACTGTATTGAGACATTGAAACTACATGGAAACAACAAGAAAGTATCAAGACAACCTTAAAACCATAATAGAACAATGTCATGAACCAGTTGGTTTATGGAGGAAAGGATGCAAAAGATGATGGTGAATGTTTCGAGCTTGGGAGAGGTATGATGAAGATTGTAGATGGGAAGATAGAAGAGGAGACAAGAGTTGCTGGAGAAAGGGAAACCAAGAAGTGTTTGGATTTAATACACCTGTTATTGACCTCAACCATTGAAGATATCAAATATTTGCCAACAATTTGCATACATGTAGTTTGATTGAGTCCTTAGAATAGTGGGGTTATTTTAGTCATTTTATTATTCTGTCATTTAATATTAAATTGCTGAGTATTTTGTAATAGAGTGGTCCCAAGCTGTTAGAGGTATTTAACACTATGGAATCATAATGAAAAATTATCAGAGTTTGTTATAGATATTTCTTCCTTCAAATTTCTCTTTCTGTGAAGCCCGATTTTTTCCGAACTTATAATTGATCCTTATTGTCGTTTATACATTTGATCGACTATTTTACCGCGTCATTTTGACAGGTAATTATTAATAATATATACATTTTGTACTTTATTTCATTTTATTTAATTACTTGTGATCATGATCTTTATTAATTCTATTTTGCATTTATGATCACTTGGTTGATCATTATTACTATTTTTGTATTTATTAGTCACCTTAGAATTTTAAGAGACTATTTATTTTAGAGACTTTTACCTTATAGAATTAAGATTTTGATTTAGATTAAGTGATCATGAGACTTATAAGTGATCAAGGAAATCACTAATTATTTTGGAGATTTATATATTTCATCTATTATCATCAAATTTGGGACAAAAATAATATATGGAATTACCAATATACCCTTGTAGTGGACGACCAACATGGTGAATTTTGGAGTAAAAATATCATCCAACTCTTGTACACCTACACCTTATATTAGTCATCTTGTGTATAATTATAAATAATTCAAACATTATACACATCATCTCTTACATTACTTCTTTAATATTATTTTTGCCAACATGTTGGAAGTCTTCCAACATTCCATTCAAACATTCTCATGCCCATACCTTTGACCTTCAAAATGTTCCCCATGCATGAGGCAAAATGCAAGACACAATTTAAACAAAAAAATTCTCCTCCTTCTCTCTCATTGTTCACGGCCAAGAGGCCTTTGGAGGTGCAAGATTTGGTTCAATTTTACACCAACACATTCATCTCCTATGCAAAATCCTCCTCCTTCTCTCTAAACTCCCTACTTCTCTCTACTCTTCTTCTTACTTTCTTCTTCAACACTTAGAAAATTTTCAAGATTTTTTCCTCCTTATTCTTCAAAAAATTCGAACCACCCTACTACTACAAGGTAAGAAATGTTGTTCTCCAATTCATCTTGATATCCTCTAGGTACCTCCTTTCATCTCTTAACTTAAGTTTAATTTTGGATTTTGGAGGTACATTTAGAAGACTTTGAAGACTAGAGCTTGACATCACCTTGAAGAAGATTTCAAGACTTGAAGGAAATTTTGAAGATTTAGACTATAAGGTAAGATAATGGACTCTAGTGTATTTTTCTTCTTCTCCCTATTTTTTTTTTTAAATTTTGACACCCATTTTTTATTTTTGAGAAATAGGGGCTGACCTTAGGTGATCTTGGAGTGGAACCAAAATTTCCAATTTTTAAGCTTCAACTAGTCTCCAACCACCAACTACACAAGGTAAAGTGTAGTCCTTCTCATTTTCTTATCTCCTTCTTTTTCTCCTTAATTTTTCTCTCATTTTCCTAACTTCAAATTTTTGATATTTCTTGACTTAGGGGCTGACCTAAGAAGCCTCATCCAAAAATTGTGAAATTTATCCTTTTATTTCACAATTTCCAATTTTAAGGTCGGTGGAAAAATATTTTCCAACTATTAGGTGTTTTTATTAAAATGCATGTAGAAAATTTGATCATGAGCCTTGAGATATATATAATCTATGTATTGCATGTCAATGTTATGTATCAAGTCATGAAAATTCTCAAGAGTTGCTCAAAATTACTATTTATTGAATTTTAGGTGCATGCATGTGCAATTTAATGTTTTATTTGATGAATTCTTGTATGTATTGGACATGCATGTGTATGATATTTAAAATCTATGTTTTGGATGACTTATAACCTGGACAAGTCGAGCATAATTGATTAAATTTTAATTTTGGACTTAAAAATGTAAAAATAGAAAGTTGGTGGACTAAATTGCAAGAAAATAAAAGTTAAAGGACCCCTCTGCAAATTTCGATTTTTGGGACTGTACTCAGGTTCAAAAATAACTTTCGGGCATTTTAATAAAGTTTTAAGATAAATAAAATCAACCTTTAAAAGCCCAAGGACTAGATTGTAAAATTTTGAAAGTTTAAGGGCTACTTTGCAATTTTTAAAACTGCATCAGACCTAAACTTTAAAATTTGAAATTTTTATTCTTAAGGTACTGGGAATTACATATTTTAAAAGTATTCCAAAAATCCAAGTGGTTAGGGCTTGGAAAGCAATTTTACTAAAATTGAGGGACTAATGTGTAAAATATTAAACTTGAGGACCCAAATGAAATTTCTGGGACTTATGCAGCCCATGCACCTACACTTATTTCTTTTAAAAACTTCTTTTGTCCCAATATCCCACTAACCTTAGTGACATTTTCCAACTAGAATCACATTAAAAGCCCTTCCCACTAACCTTAGTTTTTTCAACTGAGTTCCGATTATTTTAAACTTAAGGTCCGAATTGGCAATTTTTACAAATTTGGGGCCAATATGAGAATTTTATAAAAACTCGACCTCAAAACTTTAAAAACCTGAATCTATGGACAATTTAGAGAATTTAGGAACTGACCTCATAATGTTTCAAGGTCGGGATATTTATTTATTCAATTTTTAACCCAAAAAGTGTTGGTTTTTACAAAACGGGGCTAAATTACAATTTTTCGTTTATAAAGGACCTAACTCAAATTATTTCTCTTTTACTAAAATAGCCCTGAACCCTCTGACTCGGAGATTTAATTAAAGTATTTTATTTTCCCAAAAACCCTTGACTTATCGGATCAATTTGACCGATTAATACCCGATCGCGGAGCGACTTTCTCGCCTTGCGATTTGAATCTATAACGGGACTTATGTTCCACCTAATCTTTCAAGATATCGAAGGTTGCTTATCCTTCCGATAATCATATTCATCCAAAAACTCCACCAACGCCAAAATTGCCCTCGCGTTATTTCAAAAATTTTCCCGAACTGCTTCCCTGAATCAATAATACTCGACTGCCTGGTTGACTGCCGATACTTGTATTTACTTTCCTGCCTGAGTCAACTTGTGTAGGTCCCAAGGGGTGTGAGTGTAAGGTTTAGAAGGGGGTTGAATAAACCTTACCAACTTTTGATTTAGTCCTTTTAAAAATTCAGAGTTAATACTTCACAGTTGTGTCCTTGATGGACAGCTAAGTTAGTTAATTAGCAGAGTTAGTCACTCAATAGACTCGACTGAGCTGTTGATAGAATAACTCAAATTTTTTGACTAAAGACTTAACTCTCTTTGATTTGTTTTTATTGGAAGACTTAACACCCTTGAATTTGGTTAAGTTTGTTTTAATACTTGGTTTTAGCACTCAATTGATTATCAATTGGATAGCAAATTTATCGAAAGATATAAAAATTAAGATCACGAGAAATTAAAGTCTTTGAAATGTAAATAAAACAATAAGTTTTTATAGAGGTTCGAAGATGAGGTAATTCTTCTACTCCTCTTTTCTCCAACTCCCGGAAGAATCCACTAAGTATTGATCAATATACGAGTTGTTAACGGTCCGGATACAAGTCTTGATCACACAACCGACTTGATCCTTTGGGACTCGATGTCTAGAGATGCCTTGTCACGCAAATGGCTTCTCGTACGACTCGGCTTCTTCACAGACACCGCTTTTGCTACTACAGCCACTTGCTCAAGCTTCTTGGATTTGATCACGAAGCCCTCCAAAAACTTGAGACTCGGTTCGACCTTGAACCTTCCTACAATCCTCCGTGGAATGTAGACCCCTTGATTCTTCAAAAATTTCCTCTTCAACTGATTGAGGTTATCTTTCCTTCACAAGTGAGTGTTGGATTGATTTCCTTCGTAATGTAGGCTTGAGGATTGATTTAGAATGATTTGAGAATATATTAAGTTCTGATTCGAGATGTTTGCTTGAATGTTCGTGGTTTAGGTAACCTTATCTCGAGTTATTCCTCGGCCTTTTATAGTGATCTTTCAAAAATCTACCCGTTGAAGAGATAGGTTTATTTTTGAAAGTCACTTGTGGTCGTTTTGTCTTTGTTTGTCTTGTTTCCATTTCCTCGAATTCTTGACTTTTTCGTAGTTCGACATGGTGCGTGCTTCCCATTTGTTTATTCCTCTTGCACGCTTCTCGAACTCAAAGACTTCAAGAAATGCGATATGGAGGTATTACTTGTTTAAGTAATTCTCTTGATTTACGTAACGGATCTCTTTCGATTGTCTTGACTTGATCGCATTTTATTAACTTCCCCAGGTGACTTGAGTCGACTTCCAATCATTTGATGACTCTTCTCACTTTCAACCTTGAGACTTGGCTTTCTTGAGTTGACTTGATGATACTTCACTCAATTGCATCTCGATTTGCACCTTCATCGAGTTCCGTCTTCTCTTCTTTGCCATACTCAGCTGCCTCTCAGCGGAGTCTTCCTTCTAGTCTCCAGTTGTCTTCTTGCATGTTTAGGCATAGCTGACTTAACTCAGCTTGACCAGCCCTATCTATTACAATGCAATTTACAACAAAAATGGGGTGCCAACTTCATATTCTAAGTTTTACATGGCATTCATCAAAATATACAAAATAATTTCCCAACAATTTCCCCCTTTTTGATGATGCTAAAACTTAAAACATTCATACAATTATTTAACAAAAAAGATATATACAGACAAATGTAGAACTACAAAATGTATGTTTAGAATCGATCTTTTATTGATCATAACATTCTTGTTCTTTACATAGCTGTTTACAGAGTGTATCAGAGTTTAAGCCTAAAAAAAATTGTATCAGAGTTTAAACGAGGCTTAGACTAACCATGTTGTTCTATATCTACTCACGTATAGAAATTGCATAATTTTATTCAACGTACAGAAGACTTACATAAAGTGTATTTACATAGTAAAATACATGAAGGGGTGGACAACAACACTTCATCTCCTTCGCTGCCTCATTATTTTATCTTCTTGACTCTGTCATCTTGACCTTTTCTTTTCTTCTCATCTTGATTGCCTTCTTTTTCTCATACGCCTTCCGGCAAAGCCTTCATCTCTTCTCGATCTTTCTTGTCTTTCCTCCCATAGCTGAGTTTGTCTTTTATTTTCTTCTTCAATTCTCTTCACATACTCGGCATTGTTCTTAGTCACTTGCGGGTTGGCTACTTCGTCAAATCCAACCCAGTAGATCCATCCTTTCTTGCCGGATCTATGTACTCAATGTTTTTGGGCGAGTTCTGTCCGAAACCTCTTCCTCCACCACACGCTTCTTCCTCTCGCCTCGGGCGTGTATTATCTTGGGGCCTTCTTTTTCCCAAATGAGTGACCCGAGTGACCAATGAGCGATCGCCGGTGGTTTCTTTGTCAGTCGGCTTCTTCACATAGTGTGAGACCTTTTTCCTAGTACAAATCCCGGCTTGAGCCATGGACATGTTTGCGAAGTAACCTTCGAGATGCGGCGTCTTGAATTCATCAACAGATCTTGGCTCGATTCCGGATCCGAAATGGCATAGGAGTCTCTGTCTATTGGAATGCCTCCATGTTGTTTCGAAATATCCATAACTTGGGCATTCATCATTCCTTCCACTTCCTTCATCCCCGCTTCAATGTCTTTCTTCTTTTCGGCCATTGTTACAAAGCAGTGTTGGAGTGGCGAGTCATCGGGAGTTTGCGATAATATCACCAGTGACAAGACCTTGTTGGGGGTTTTTAGCAATCATCAAGGTCACATCTTTCGAACCTTCCCCTCAACGACTTCCCTTTCTTCTCTCTTATTACTTCCTCAATTGTCTTTTCCCTTCACAAATTCTTCCTCCTTCTCGACTTGGATCCCTTTAGCGCTTTAGGTATTCCTCTTCCCCTTTTTTGGCATCATCAAAGGAGAGAGGAACCCCTGGAAACAAGATAGCAAGCAAGAAGTCTAGTCTGCTGATAGTTGAGTTCTGCTTCGAACTGCTGCGGAGTAAGCTGCACGAAACTCAGAGCGGGTGGCGTTGGATTCAGCTGCTACCAACTTCATCTCAACCATGAGGAGACTGAATTTTTGATCCATATTCTCTTCCACACGCATGAGCTCGTTCTTATTATGTTCACGCAACAGATTTATCTCTGTAGTATGAGATTCATGCATTTGTTCAATGTGCTCTTGCAATTTTGTCTTTGCATCAGCATTCTCAGCCCGCCAGACTAACAACTTGTTGAACAATGTTCTGAAATATCGATTGTTCCACACGCATTGTTTGCTGCTGTTGCCACCACTCACGAATCCTGACTATTATGCCTCTCAAGTCAGCAGTAAGATTGGCGTCCCTATTATCCAGCCTCATATCCAGTGAGGCCTGGTGCCTCTCCATCCGTTCAATCTCAGCAAATAAGGCTTTGAACACCTCCCGAACTTCCAGTTGTCACCTCTGTTTTTAGGTGACGGCCAAAAAATGGCGTCAAAGTCATAGTCACTGAAATAATGGTGTATGATGGAATAACAGGATCAGTCTGTGGAAGCGCTCATGATCTTTAGGCGATTCTTCGGGGAGGTCGGTACCTCCGCAGAGAAGGAAATGATTCTACGAAAGGATCATCACGGGCAAATCGGAATTTGTTCAATGATGAGAGGTGCGCGTGAAGTTCCTTTGGAGTCGAACTCTTTGCGACTTGGGGAGCTGCGCGATGGACTCTATTTCAGGTGTGGTGCATTTGTGAAGTCGACCCAACTTGCGAGCCTCAGTTGTCTCAACAGCCTCGTCTCGGTCTCTAGTTTTTCCAAATGAGTTGACCGTCCTCCGCCTTATCGAGCGTCATCGGACGATGATGAGATTTCCATGGGTGGCTCATCATCAAAGTTGAATGATTGGCGAGTAGTCTTGAGGTTAGACTTACTCGTGGTTGGAACATCCTCACCGAGTCTTTGGGATCGATCCACGAGGATGACTCGGCTTCATCGTCTCCTTCCGATCCCGAAAAGGTTACATCGAGGATTATCCGGGAATCGTGAAGAGCACTTATCTCCTTTTCGATGGATCAATGATAGCGGGAGGGATGTTACGTGCTTCGGTTTCTCTACCCGGAAGTCTCAACCTCCCGTTGGCCTTCATTACCTCCTGCGCAACGAGGCCTTGGACATCCCTTTCGACGATTGTCACCGTATGCGGGGTCTTTCGAGGTGGCATCCATTAGAGTCTCTACTCCATGGATTGCACTTTCATCGCCCAGTGTTAACTCCCGGGCGCTTCCTTCATGTGCCTTGATGCATCGCCAACGTCATTTAGCTTACATGCAGAGCGATTGGCACTTCACCGAGACAGTCAAACTCGCCTGCGAGCCTCATCGATGACAACTTGTTTGTGTATTCGTTTGATTGTTCCTTCTCCATTTTGCCTCCTAAATTCATTGTGGAGTCATCCGCATCCTCCGACCTTTGCCGCAGCGTGGAGGGAGTTTCCCCCTCGGCACACCACCGGTGAGTGACTTGGAATTGGGTCACTCGTCTCCGGACTCCCGGTTGTTCCCTTTGAGTATTCAGTAGTTGGGGCGGTGGTAAGATACCTTCATTAGGGGTTGGCTCGATTGGGTCCCCACTATCCCGGTTTCATCGCCAGTTCCTTAACACTTTCCTCTCGAATGAGCCGGGAAGTGGTGGCGGCGCAACAATGGCAATATCTTTGCACCACTCCCATTGGGTCAATTTCACCGTGATTTGGAGGACTCTCCTGGTCCCTCCATCATTCTTTGCTCATGTAGGATTCTCGGACTCTTGCATTGCTTGCTGCATTTGCAACTCTTCTCGTGGCGAAAGAATAGGTCCGGATCCTCATCACTTTCGAGAGGACGTCAAAGTGAGAGTGTGTATGATCGGTGGTGCCGGTGAGAGGGCGATCTTTGGCCTTCTCACGTGCCTCTGCGTCCTCGGATTTTCTAGCCCATTTGTTTTCTTTTCGAATCTGCAGTATATTGATGCAATTATCCTCATCAAGGGCTTGCAAGATCGCGTGTCCATCTCAAGAAACCTCAAGAGTTCTTCTTCCTCAAAGAATGAACTCGGATTTTCAAACCGCACTGGATAGGCTCAACTTCCATTTCTCCACTCTCGCAGACGATTTTGGATGTCCGGATACAATGGAGAGTACATGATTACATCGTCTTCATCATTCTCTTCTTGCCGCCCTCGTTTCCATGGATTAAGGGTAGTAGACTTCATTGTTCGACATCTTGAGCCTCTCATTGCGGTGGAGAAACAACCCAACAACAGTGATTCGATTGTCTCGGCTATTCCTTGTTCCTCGGTGTTCTCTCTCTGTTGGGTCTTGAGTTGCCTCTGTTGATCGTCCTCGCCAGACTTGGTCGTTTCATCGATCACGTCCGAGACTCTACTTCTCCAGCGATCTCGGTATCTTCTCCCGGTGAGTGGTGACTCGGCCCGGTTTCTCAAGCTCGGAATGCTTGAAAATTCTTCTTCTTTTTTTGTTTGTACCGAGGGATTTACTGGTTCGAGATAAGGTTTCTTCGAGTCTTGGGCGGGGGGCCGAGTCTTGTCTTCTTCGAGGAGCCGGCCATCTTGGCTTATCGCTCTCATTTTCTTGACGATCGGAGAAGGTATTTGAGGTTCCTTCTCCACTGCGGCTGCAGGGCGGGAGACACGACAGGCTGGGGGGCGGTGACTCGGCTGCGAAGCGGGCGGGAGCGGCGGATTCTTTTTCTTGGGCTGCGGGGGCAACAATCTTCTTAGCACTGCAGGAGCAACCTTTTTCTTTGGAGGAGAGAGAGACAAATGTATCTTCAGGGTCACCGATTCCACCTCACTCGTGACGCCCCTCTTGGCGTACGCTCTCTTCTCGTGCGCCGATAGGTTTGATCAACATCCTCTTATTTACATGGAACGCCTTTCCATGTCGAAGAGGGACTCCTTTTACCTCCATCAGGCCGGGCAATCACCAGGTCGTATCCTGAGGGAACCTCCAAACGTTCCATCCTCCTTGAAGGATTTATTCCCAACGTTAAGCGGTCTGTCTGCTTTGTAGACAAACTCAGCCCATTCACTTTTTGTTCTTCAATGATTGCGCGCCATTACGATCAACTTTGCTTTGGGATACCGTCAAAGTCGCAAAATTTGATATCTATGCATTTGGCAATGATGTCCGGCAATTTGTGGTAGTCCTCCTTCGCGACCTCTTATTAGGTGTGTAGACTACTTTCAAAGATAGTCGGACTTAGCTACTTCCTTCCAAGCAAAGATCGAGTCAACATCGCTTCATTAATTTCCGACCCTCCTTCCACCGGTAACAAGCAGTGTTCTGCCAAATCCTTGGCAGTAATGATGAACTCCTTTCCATGAACAGAGGACTTGATGCCCTCATCATGAACCTCAGCGTTCACGTAGAACTGTGCGACCTCTTCCACATAGGTCATCGGAAACTCCAAAGTCAGAAATGGTTTCAGCCCAGACGTTTCCAATTTCTTAGAAATCTTCTTCACTAGGGTGTCGTCGGACCCTTGTTTCACCATACCATCGAAATCCACAGTAGACCCGGTGTGGATTTGCTTTCCTAGCTTGACAAAATCATGAGTTGATGCCATTTCTCAGTATTTTACCGAATGAAACTTTAGAAAATGATCTGAGGATTGAAAGGGTTTTGAGAGAAAATTTTGCTTTTGCTTTCGAGAGAGAGATGAACAGTTTTTGGTAAAGTGAGAGAGAAACGGATGAAATGGTTTAAGTATGGTTCATGAAAGGACATGCGGGTGGTTTTTGAAATGTGATCAAAATCAACGGCTTAGATCTTGCACACCGATTTGCATTTAATATCTCGTATTTAATGCGGCAGCATTTATATCCAATCATAAGCTTGGTGTGCAGCTTTCGCCTGTACACGTCATAATTATGCTGACGTCATTCTTAAAAACATTCCCGCTTAGTAAAAACGACTACGTTTTTGTCACTTTGCTCATAAATGACTCAGCTTGTCCCTTAGCTGATTTAACTCTTCTCTCCTCGCATGTAAATACTCAGCTGTCAGCTAACTCGGTACAACTGTCTTTCCGATACGGCTAATTCACTTAGCTGATTTAAGAGTTCAGCTCTTTTTCCTCTTTCCGTGTTTCATTTCTTTTCTTTGAGTCTTCTGAGTGTCAACTCAGCTCAATTAACCCTAACTCATGCTTGAGTTCTTCAAATCTTGACTCACATAATGGTTTTGTGAATATGTCAGCCAACTGCTTATCAGTTGAAATATATTCCAAGGTGATGTCCTTCTTTTCAACATGATCTCTTATGAAGTGATATCTGACATCGATATGTTTTGTTCTTGAGTGCAACACAAGATTTTGAGTGATTGTAATTGCACTTGTGTTATCACACATGATTAGAATTTCCTTTTCTTCAATTTCATAGTCTCTCGATTCTTTGTCTCATCCATAGGACTTGGGCACAACACTGCCCAGAATATGTATTCTGCTTCGTTTGTGGAGGTGGCTAATGAATTTTGCTTTTTGCTAAACCAGAAATTAGCCTATTTCCAAGCATTTGACATGTGCCTCGAGGTGCTCTTCTGTCAACTCTACATCCAAAGATAGTCGAGTCTGAATAGCCAATTAGCTTGAATCCACCTTCCTTTGGATACCATAAGCCAACTTCTTGGCTTTTTAAATATCTCAAGATCCTCTTGGCCGCATCATGTGGCTTTCTTTTGGAGCAGATTGAAATCTTGCTCATACACCTACAAAGAAAAGGTGATGTCGCCCTTCTTTGTAAGATAGAGCAATGATCCAATAAGTGCTCGATATCTTATTTGATCTACAAGCTTGCCATCTGCATCCATGTCCATTTTGATGTATTCATTGGTATTTTTACGTAAGACTTCTCTTCCATACCAAATTTCTTCATTAAATCTCTGGTGTATTTTGTTTGACTTATGAAGGTTCCATCCTTCATTGTTTCACTTGGAGTCCAAGGAAGAATGTCGCTCTCCCATCATGCTCATTTCGAATTTGCTTTGCATGAGGTTTGAAAATTTATCACACGACTCTTTGTTTGTGGATCCAAAAATGATGTCATCCACATATATTTGAACAAGCGATGCTCTTCCTATCTTGAATTCTGAAGAGTGTTCTATCCACTTTTCCTTTTGTGAATCCATTCTCAGTCAGGAATTGTGATAATGTATCATACCATGCTCTGGGTGCCTGTTTCAATCCATATAAAGCTTTCTTGAGTTTGTATACCTTATCTCCAAGAGTCTTCTGCTCAAATCCTGGAGGTTGTTCAACATATACTTGTTCTTCCAATAAATCATTAAGGAATGCACTCTTTACATCCATTTGATATACAATAAAATTCTCGTGGGCTGCATAGGCAAGAAACATCCTTATAGCTTCCAATCTTGCTACAGGAGCAAAGGTTTCATCAAAATCTATTCCTTCTTCTTGGCAATATCCTTTAGCTACCAATCTTGCTTTGTTTCTTACCACAGAACCTTCCTCATTCATCTTGTTCCTGAATACCCATTTAGTGCCAATAACATTTTGATGGGTAGGTCTTTGAACCAGTTCCCACACTTTATTTCTTTCAAACCGATTCACTCTTCTTGCATAGCTTGAATCCAATGTGTGTCATCCAATGCTTGTGACACATCTTTCTCTATTTGTGAGATGAAGCGAGGTAAACATTGCTTCTTGATGAGTTCGATCTTGTTTTGACACCTTCTCTTACATCTCCAATGACTAGTTACGGTGGATGGTCTCTCGGCCATCTTACATCGAGGTTGGAGTAAGTTAGTTGGATTCGATCGTCTTGCGGTGTGTTGCTTTGATCGGCTCTCTCGTCATCACTAAGGCAGATTTTCCAACTATTTTTGAGACTCGGCTATCTCATCTTCATCCGGGTTTATAATTCCGGCTTGGCTTGACATAGGGACTCTTCTCGCATGGTTGGTTGATTCGACTTATCAACGACTCTTCAATGTCTTCTCCATTTACATTTGGCTCATCAAACACCACATGAATGGATTCCTCTGTAACCATAGTCCTCTTGTTGAGTACTCTATAGGCTTTGCTTTCAACTGAGTATCCCAGGAAGATACCTTCATCAACTTTAGCATCAAAAGCCTTTAAATTATCTTTGCCATTGTTATGAATGAAGCATTTGCATCCAAATATTCTAAAATATGCAACACTTGGCTTTCTCCTATCCAAATCTCATAGGGAGTCTTTGTCACCGTCTGTTTATCATGCATCTATTTTGAGTATAGCATGGTGTGTTTATTGCTTGACCAAAATCTTTTAGGTAGCCTGCTTCGGCTAACATGGTCCTTCTTTGCTTCTTTGAGAGTTCTATTCCTTCTTTCTCGCAACTCCATTCTGTTTGTGGAGTCCTTTGCAGAATAATTCATGACCAATACCATTTTTCGATAAATCGAGTTATTATACCATTGACAAACTCGGTTCCTCTGTCGATCTTATTTTGATAATGGTTTGACTTTTCTCATTTTGAATCCTTTTCATCATTGTGGTAGTTTCTGCGAGTTTCTTTCTTCTTACACATGAATATTGTCCATGTATATATTGAGTAGTCATCTACTACCACCAAGGTGTATTTCTTCCCACTTATGCTAGGTTTGGTTCAACTGGACCAAATAGATCCATATGTAGCGGTGCAATATTCTTGTTGAAGATGGACATGTCTTTTCTTTGAATGATGATTTGATTTGTTTTCCTTCGACATGCATCACATATACTCTCCTTCTTGTATCTTGAGTCCGGAAGTCCTTCCACAAGATTGCTTCGGCAAGTTTGTTAATTGTTTTGAAATTCAGGTGACTCGACTTCTTGTGCCCACGACCAACTTGATTCTACTGTGCTCTTTGCTAGTAGACAAGTGTTTGGTGTTGCGATTGACCAATCTACCACATACATGTTCTTTTTCTGCGCATCCTTGCAACACAACTTCATTGGATTGAGTGTTTTTGATTTGGCATGTACCCATGTTGAATCCAACATTGTAGCCTTTGTCACGAGTTGGCTAATACTTAGCATTGAATTTGTGTCCTTCAACATATGCAACATCCGTGATTTCTAATCCATTTTTCTTGATGGATCCAATGCCTCTTATTTCTCCGGAGCTTCATTTCCTTCAAATATGACTTTTTCACCTCGACTTCCTTGAATTTTGACAGATTTTTCTTGTTTCTGTCATATGTCCGAATAGCCACTATCCATGTACCAGGTTCCTTGGCACTCACTTGTTCCTTGAACCCGCAATCAAGGAAATTAAGTTTTAGGTACCCATATTTGTCCTGGGTCTAAGGGGTTAGTATTGTAAGATGATCCAACCAACCTATAGCCAAAGGATTTGACTATAAGGGGTTGCCATCTATTAGTGCCATAATCATAATTAACTTTGGCAAATTGCTTGGGGGTTCTAGGTTCATACAGTTGTCTCTTTTGTTTGTATGCTTGTGTGTGTGCTTTAGCAATTGCCTTCGTTGGGTAGTTGTGATATCTCTGAGTGTAGTACCTAGGTGCATATGTGTGCTGATGAAAGCTCTTATACCTTTGAAATGGCCTTTGATGAGTCTTAGGCCTTTGCCATTTGGGCTTATATTCCATAGGTCTTTGCTGATAGTTCACATTATTCCAATCAGCTTGGCTTGGGTACTTTCTACCATTCCCTTCATATGTGTTTCTTTTATAGAACTTAGGGGTTTTGGTAGCTCTGTTTCTTCTTTACGAGTATTTCTGTTTGGAGTTTGCTTTGAGGAACTCGGTGGATTTCTTCTCACTGTCCTCTCGGCCACACTCAATGGATGTTTTTCCTTTTCCTTTATAACCAAGACCAGTTTGCTTGTGATTGTGCTTTGGAATAAATGTGTGTGCACCATTTGGAGTTTTGGATTTTTGAGATACTTCATTACTTGAAGATCCTTTTTCCAAAATCACTTTTGGAGCTTGACATAGTACAGAGGAATTAAATCCTAAGCCTGTCTTGTCTCCACATTCTCTTTGACTCTTAATAAGATCATCCAATGATTTAGATGCCTTAGTGAATGAGGCAATCACATTTTTGAGGTCATTTTCCCTCTTTTCTATAGCAGCTATCTATGCTATTAGCTTAGCATTTTTAGTCTTTAGACTTTCATTCTCATCAGCTATTTGACTTAGAGTACTCAGCTCCTTAGTCAACTGTGAGTTTTGGTTCTTGAGTATGCTGTTTTCCTCATTTAGTAGTGTGTGTGAGGATTTAATGTGTTCAAAGTCTTTAATCATTTTGCCTAATGAATCATAAAGATTAGTGGGTGATGAAGTGTGTGTGTCACAGTCACTATCACTAGAATCTGAGTGTGATGAATTAGAGTGTACCTCATCTTCTTGGTTTGGTTGGTCTTGTTCCTTGGCCATCAAACGGATCAAGGCTTCTTTTTTGTAGTCACTTGAGTAGTCGGCTTCACTACTCTCTGAATCGGTTGTGTCTCTTGACTTGGTTGTCTCGGCGATCTCTGCAGCCAACATTGCCTTTTTCTTTTCTTGTCTTCTTTCTCAAAGACTTTTCTTTCTTCTTCATTCCTATATTTGTTGACTACGAGGATATGGGCAATCAATGGCATAGTGACCTGGTTTCTGCGGTTCAAAGATAGATTTTCAACCTTTTGATCGACTCTTTCCATTCTTGGATTGTCACCCTTTGATATTCAACTTTTTGATGCTATGTTCTCTTGGTTGGCCTATCTTCCTTGACTTGGAGGGAGCTGAGTGTTTCCTGGAGGATTCGCCCTTGCCTCTCTTGTAGTTCTTATTGAAGAACTTGTTAAACCTTTTAACCATTAGGGCTATTTCCTCTTGGTCAATGACTTCTTTGACCTCAACTCTCTTGCCATCCTTAACAATTAGAGCAAATTTGTTTTGGGCACATTGTCTCCTCCTGTCTTTTCTTCTCGGCTCAAATTCATAGGCTTTGAGATCGAGAATAGCTCATGGTTGGATGTCTTGGATAGGTCCATGGAATGTCTTAGTGCCATGACCTTCATTTCCCATTCAGCTGGGAGACTTCTTAGAATCTTCATACACATTTCCTTTTGTGTATATTATTTTCCAAGTGCAGATAGCTCGTTGATAATTTCTGTGAACCGAGCATCCGGTTGACTAAGGTCTCTCCTGCGATCATTTTGAAATTCTCAAATTTACGTACAACAACAATCGATAGTTTATTTTCCTTGATTTGCTCACGAGCCTTCACAAATCAATGTTAGCTTGTTCCGATTTCTTTAGCCGTTTTGCATGATTTGACTTTATTGAACATGGCTTTGTCCAAGGTTTTGTAAAGAATGTCCTTGGCCACATTGTCCGAGTTATATCTTTTTCTGTCATCATTTGTCCATTCAGCTCTTAATTTTTCAACCTGACTTGTCTGGGAGCAACATCCTCTTCACCTTCACCGGCTCTTCTTCACAAATGTGTTCACTTTTAAAATTTGCGGTGGCCCATCCTCTATTACTATCCACATCTCATCGTGTAATGCTGATAGATGAGCCTGCATACGAATTTTCCAATCATCAAATTCTTCAATTGTGAACATAGGGATGCGCGTCAAATTTGCTTCCATGATAATAACTTTTGCTGAAAAAAAAGTTTTGAAAGATCAAGTACTAAAACAGACTTTGAAAAATTTGGAGATCTAGTTCAGTAACTAGTGCGGAAGGCTCAATACCAACCGCTCTGATACCACTTGTAGCTCCCAAGTGGTGTGAATGTAAGGTTTAGAAGGGGGGGTTGAATAAACCTTACCAACTTTTGATTTAGTCCTTTTAAAAATTCAGAGTTAATACTTCACAGCTGTGTCCTTGATGGACAACTAAGTTAGTTAATCGTGAGTTAGTCACTCAACGGACTCGGCGAGCTGTTGATAGAATAACTCAAATGTTTTGACTAAAGACTTAACTCTACCGTGATTTGTTTTTATTGGAAGACTTAACACCCTTGCATTTGGTTAAGTTTGTTTTAATACTTGGTTTTAGCACTCGATTGATTATCAATTGGATAGCAAATTTATCGTGAGATATAAAAATTAAGATGCGAGAAATGAAAGTGCTAAAATGTAAATGACACAATAAGTTTTTATAGAGGTTCGAAGATGGGGTAATTCTTCTACTCCTCTCTTCTCCAACTCCCGGAGGAATCCACTAAGTATTGATCAATATACGAGTGGTTAACAGTCCCGAATACAAGTCTTGATCACACAACTGACTTGATCCTTTGGGACTCGATGCGGAGATGCCTTGGTCACGCAGCTGGCTTCTCGTACGACTCAGCTTCTTCACAGGGCAGCTGCCTTGCTACTACAGCCCACTTGCTCAAGCTTCTTGGATTTGATCACGAAGCCCTCCAAAAACTTGAGACTGGTTCGACCTTGAACCTTCCTACAATCCTCCGTGGAATGTAGACCCCTTGATTCTTCAAAAAATTTCCTCTTCAACTGATTGAGGTTATCTTTCCTTCACATGTGAGTGTTGGATTGATTTCCTTCGTAATGTAGGCTTGAGGATTGATTTAGAATGATTTGAGAATATATTAAGTTCTGATTCATATGTTTGCTTGAATGTTTGTGGTTCGAGTAACCTTCTCTCGAGTTATTCCTCGGTTTTTATAGTGATCTTTCAAAAATTGCCCGTTGAAGAGATAGGCTTATTTTTGAAAGTCATTTGTGGTCGTTGGCTTGTCTTGTTGCGATCCTTGGAATTTCCATTTCCTCGTATGGATGATTCTTGACTTTTTCGAGTTCGACATGGTGCGTGCTTCCCATTGGTTTATTATTCTTGCACGCTTAGGAACTCATCACTTCAAGAAAGGCGTGTGGAGGTATTACTTGTTTAAGTAATTCTCTTGATTTCTATGCAACGGATCTCTTTCGATTGTCTTGACTTGATCGCATTTTATTAACTTCCCCCTGGTGACTTGAGTCGACTTCCAATCATTTGATGACTCTTGTCACTTCAACCTTGAGACTTGGCTTTCTTGAGTTGACTTGACTGATACTTCACTCACCATCTCACCGTGCACCATCGATCGAGTTCCGTCTTTTCTTCTTTCCCATACTCAGTTGCCTCTCAAATGAGTCTTCCTTCTAGTCTCCGGGTTGTCTTCTTGCATGTTTAGGCATAGCTGACTTAACTCAGCTTGACTAGCCCTATCTATTACAATGCAATTTACAACAAAAATATGGTGCCAACTTCCTATTCTAAGTTTTACATGGCATTCATCAAAATCTACAAAATAATTTCCCAACAATTTCCCCCTTTTTTATGATGCCAAAACTTAAAACATTTATACAATTATTTAATAACAAAGATACATATAGACAAATGTAGAACTACGAGAATGTATGTTTAGAATCGATCTTTTATTGATCATAACATTCTTGTTCTTTACATAATCAAGCATAGAGTGTATCAGAGTTTAAGCCTAAATAAAATTGTATCAGAGTTTAAACGAGGCTTAGACTAACATGTTGTTCTATATCTACTCACGTATAGAAATTGCATAATTTTATTCAACGTACAGAAGACTTACATAAAGTGTATTTACATAGTAAAATACATGAAGGGGTGGACAAAGAACACTTCATCTCCTTCGCTTTGCTCCTTCTTTTATCTTCTTGACTCTGTCATCTTCCTCGACCTTTTCCTTTTCTTCTCATCTTCAAATGCCTTCTTTTTTTCTCATACGCCTTCCGGGTAGCTTCATCTCTTCTCAGTCTTTCTTGTCTTTCCTCCCATAGCTGAGTTTGTCTTTTATTTTCTTCTTCAATTCTCTTCACATACTCAACATTGTTCTTAGCCACTTGCAGGTTGGCTACTTCGTCAAATCCAGCCCAGTAGATCCCTCCTTTCTTGCCTGGATCTATGTACTCAATGTTTTTGGGCAGAGTTCTAGGTCTGAAACCTCTTTCTCCACCACTACTTCTTCTTCTGCCTCTGGGCGTGTATTGTGCGAATTCATGCATCATACTCACGCGTTTTCATATAACAATTTTCTCACATTGACTATATATTGCCACACTTGCACACGATCACCCCATCCACACTGAGATTTCTGTCTCATCCCCACCTATTTTCTAACCTTAGATGAGGACTTCATTGAAGATGTTGAACCGACCACGGATTGAGCCTTGTACTCCGCTTGTTGGATTTACTACTTCTTTTTGTTGTTGTTGGACTCTTTTCTTGTGTTGTTGTTGACTCTTGTATTTCTTTCCATTCCGGTTTGTAACTGAAGGGCGCATGACCCTTTGACTTTAAGTTGTTATATTTGGTTGATTTTTCGGGTATGTAATTTGGATTATGGATTGTGGACTATAAGTTGTATTTGTACTTGTTATTTATTTCCGCTGCTATTTAGACTCTGTTTCATTGGGTTCTCGTTGATATTTGTCTAGACTGTTTGGTTATTGTATTTAAGTTGTGGATCATCGTCACGTTCCGTTTGGGGCGTGATAGTTAGAGTGGTATCAGAGCTCGGCTAGTAAGATGGAAACTTACACCGAATTGACCCAGGATAGGACCCTCGATCTGTGTTTTGAGTAGTACCACGACTTGACCAATTAAGTGTGAAATCGATTTCAAATTGGCATAGAACCGTCTTATTGATATTTGAACTAAGTTAGAACGCATATATTGAGATTTCATAGTCATACTTGTCTTGACTTAGTTGATTCTTGACTGACTTTCTTTATTCATTCTTTCTTTATTCTCTCCCTATCTTTCCTCTACCTTTGACTGATCCGCCTTAGTTTTGTTTGATCAGGATGGAGGCGGCGCCACCTTCATGGTGGGATGTTTTCCATGCCCGTGCTGAGCCGGAATACTACCGGGCACTGATGATTTACTGCCACCGGGAGAGTGATCGAGCGACCTCAGAGCTAGCCGAGGAGCGCCAGCGTAATAGGGACCTGACTCAGCGCTTGGCGAGGAGCCAAGATGAAAAGAGCAAGTTGACCACTGTCATCAAGGACCGCGACAACACCATAAGAGCGCGGGAGGACCAAATATAGAGTATCCAGGAGCGCCTGGATAACATGCGAGAGAAGATGAAGAGGGCAAGTGACGGCCGCCAGAAATGGGAGATTGACGCCCGCCTATCCCGCGACACCGTCGAGCGCTTGGAGGAGACCCTCATCAAGCAGATGACAGTCATAGAGGACCTTACACAGGCCCAAGCTCAGAGAGACGCCGCACTTGAGGCTGCTTTGGCAGCTAATGCCCAGCCATTGCCACCACCCGAAATGGAGACCGTACCTGAGGCCGAGGAGGATCCTAAGGAGGATCCTGAGGAGGATCCAGTCGACATTGGAGAGCCTGAGGCACTTGAGGCTGCTCCACTTGATGAGGCTCAGGGATTCGAGAAGTGGTTGGACTTCGTGGATTGGCCTGAGGTCGAGGCGCCACCTCAACCCAACCCAGCCCCGATTATGGACATAGCCGCGAGTGACGATGATGGCGATCTCACTGATTAGTTAGCTCGATTGTCAGTTTGTACTTCTATTGTTGTAGTCGCGTATTCCAGTGTTGTACCTTACTTTCTATTGTACTAGATTCTGTTGTATTTTGGTTTCGATGTATCTTGACTCAGTATTCTACTGTTTGTACTATGGGTGTATTCAAGTTTTACGTTAATGGATATGCCTTTTGCTATTTATTCAGTATCTTGTGTTTGATGTTACTTTCCTACGATATAACTTGTTTTACGCGAATAATTATTGTATTCATTTACTCGTGAATCGCAACTAACGCTTCAAGATACAGAATGGCCGAACAAATGCGGGGCGTGGGGACCTCGTCGCGTTCCACGAGGGATGATGATGTACCCAGGGACCGGGCACCCTCCCTGAATTACCACCACCTCATCCACTGCTGCAGAGACAATTTGACCGCACAAGCCTTACAAAGAAATACTAGTTTTCATGAGGTACAATGACAGAGCCTCAACCCCGTGCTCCCGAACCCACCAGAGAGGCGAACGATCGCACGTTGGAGCGATTTTTGTGGTTTGACCCACCAGCCTTCTTGGGAGAGCCGGCGATTTGAAGGCGAAGAATGGGTAGAGAAGTTGGAGAATATCTTCAATGCTCTCCAATACTCGGGACGAGCAGCATAAAGTCACACTCGTCGTATTTTGTCCGGAATCGGGCCTAGAGAGACGGAGGGTAGTTGAAAGGAGATGGGAACAGGGACCGGGTAGTCGAACATGGGAAATTTCTTGGGCGAGTTCAATGAACAATATATTCCACAAGTTGTGAAAGAGGCACGCCGAGATGAATTCCATAGATTGAGGCAAGGAACTGATGTAGCTCGATCTGACGACTTTGAATTTCACCGATTGTCCAAGTATGTTGTGGGAACAATCGATCATCAAGAGGATAAGCTTTACAAGTTCACTCGAGGATTGAAATCTGAACTAAAACAATCGCTGATCGTTGAACTTACAACCTACTCGGCCGCGGTAAAAAGCGACTCTCCGCATTGAGTCGGGATCAACCGTATTGGATAGATTAAGCGGTAGTAGGCCATCGAACGATCTTAAGAGGACAACAAGTGGGACAACCATCTAAACCGCCGCTAAGTTTCGAAGGACCATTAATAAGACAGATAAGGAAAAGACGAGATAAAGGAAAGCCGGATCAAGTGTGTGCACATTGCCAGAAACCGGGACATACTGCCAACGACTGTTGGCGTAAATAAGGAAGGTGTTTGCGTTGTGGTAGTAATCAGCACCAGCTACAAGATTACCCAAAGTACGATGACCGAACCAAAGAGACGCGGCCACAAAGCCGGGAAATGGCCAGGGTAATCGGGTGAGGATGCCCCCTCGAGCATTTGCACTAGCCGGACAGGAGGCTCCGGAGGCAACAGACGTGGTGGAAGGTACGCTCCTAGTATCTAACCACTACGCTAAAATATTGTTCGACCCTGGATCAACGCATTTATTTGTTGCACCGCATTTTGTACACAAACTGCATGCATGCATGGAACATATGCCTATATGTCTTGAAGTGTCAACTCCTATGGGTGCAAGTCAGATAACAGATATTATCTATAATGCATGCGAAGTTAAGATTGCTGAGATAAACTTTCCTGCCGATTTGATCTTATTACCTATATCCGAATACGACGTGATATTGGGAATGAACTGGTTATCTGCACACCATGCACAAATGGGCTGCCATAACAAGTCCATTAAGCTATGTGAACCCGGAAAGCCCGAAGTGGAAATTTCGGGAAGGGCACAAGTTAAGATTGCCCCAATCATTTCAACGATGAAAGCGAGAAAGGCAATCACTAGAGGGGCTCGAGGGTACTTGGCGTTTATAATTAACAAACCCAAGGTTGAGGCACAAATTAACCAAGTAACTATAGTATCAGAATACACGGATGTATTTCCACAAGAACTCACCATTGTCCCTCCAGATAGGGAAGTCGAGTTCACCATCGAGGTGTTACCAGGGACTGCCCCGATTGCCAGAACACCGTATAGAATGGCTCCTCTTGAGTTACAAGAGCTGAAAACGCAATTACAGAAACTGATGGATGTGGGATTTATCCGACCGAGTACGTCTCCGTGGGGAGCACCTGTGTTGTTCGTCAAAAAGAATGATGGCACATTAAGACTATGTATAGATTATCGTGGTCTTAATAGTGTGACCATCAAGAACAAATATCCACTCCCAAGGATAGACGAACTATTTGATCAACTTCAACGAGCGACGGTATGCTTGAAGTTTGACTTACAGCAAGGATATTATCAACTAAAGATCCGCGAAGGAGACATTTCCAAAACTGCATTTCAAACCCGATATGGACACTACGAGTTTGTAGTGATGCCTTTCGGTCTGACGAATGCACCAGCAGCATTTATGGATCTGATGCATCGAGTTTTTCAACCTTATTTAGATCAATTCGTAGTAATATTCATTGATGACATACTCGTATAATCTAGGTCTAGAGAAGAGCACGAACGTCATCCAAAATCATTTTAGAGATACTACGAGAGCATAAGTTGTATGCCAAATTCAAAAAGTGCGAATTTTGGCTTAGTGAAGTCGCGTTCTTGGGACACATAATATCCGACACTTTGGGATTGCGGTGGATCCTTCAAGGTACGCATGTGGTTGAATGGAAACAACCCGAGTCCAGAATAAATCGGAAATTTTTCCTAGACTAGTGGATATTATCGAAGATTTATCCGGGATTTCTCCAAGATAGTTGGACCACTCACTCGACTAACCCGTAATCAAGTCAAGTTTGAGTGTAATGACAAGTGCGAGGCAAGTTTCAAGAGTCAAGAAACGACTTACTACAGGCTCGATCTTAGCCCTTCCAAAGGGAACAAAAACTTTGTCGTCTCAATGATGCATCAAAAGAAAGGACTAGGAGCGAGTGCTCATGCGGGAAAGAAAAGTTGTCGCTTATGAATCACAAAAGCTCAAGCCGTATGAGGCCAATTATTCAACGCATGACTTGGAATTGGCGAATAGTGTTCGCGTTGAAGAAATGGAGACATTATCTCTTACGGAGCAACATTCACGGTTTTCACGGACCATAAGAGCTTGAAGTACCTATTCTCCCGAAAGACCTCAATGAGGCAATGGAGATGGATGGAGTTGATTGAGGACTATCACTTTGATATTCAATACCATCCCTGAAAGCTAACGTCGTAGCGACGCTCTAAACAGAAAGACGATCTTAGCCGGACTTATGATTCGAGAGTGGGAATCATTAGAAGAGTGAGCAATTGGAATCGACGAGAACCAATACTCGATTTCATGTGCTAACATTTTGGTTACACCCGATCTCTTTGAAAGAGATCAAAGAAGCACAAGAGAGAGATACACATCTTCAAAAACTGAAGGAGAAGATACTTAAAGGAGAAAGATCAGAATTCTCGGTACCTGAAGATGGAGTTATCAGATTCCAGAATCGAGTGTGTGTACCGAATGATGAGCAGATTAGGAATAAAATCCTAGCAAAGGCACACCGTTCAAAATACACTATACATCCTGGGGGAAACAAGATGTATAAGGATTTGAAAGGGAGTTATTGGTGGGTAAACATGAAGAACCAGGTAGCAGAGTTCGTTGTGAGATGTTTAACTTGTCAACGAGTAAAAGAATAACACCAACGACCATCTGGTTTACTACAACCGTTGAGAATTCCTGAGTGGAAATGGGAACACATAACGATGGACTTCGTGACGGATCTACCAAGACCAGGGGAGGCCATGATGCTATTTGGGTAGTGGTAGACCGACTCACAAAATCGCACACTTTTTACCCATCAAGAAAACGATAGCTTGCGAAACTTGCATGATTTATATCCGAGAACTCATTCGATTTGCATGGAGTACCAATCGACATAGTATCCGAAGCAGAGACCCGAGGTTTGTCTCCAGATTTTGGAAGTGTTTGCACGAGGAATTGGGTACCTCGCTAAGTTTCAAAGACAACAAAGACACCCACAAACCGATGGGCGATCTGAGCGAACAATTCAAACCCTTGAAGATATCTTTGCGAGAGCTTGCACATTGGATTTTCAAGGAAGTTTGGATTCGCACTTACCATTAGCCGAGTTCGCCTACAATAACAGATTATCGTGCCACGATTGGGATGGCACCCTACGAGGCATTATATGGGCGAAAATGTAGATCCCCACTACACTTTGGGAGATTGATGACCAATGGACTCCGAAAGAGAAACGAAAGTCTCCTCGATTCCAAAGGTCGACTTAGTTCGGGAGGCCATGGAGAAGGTCAAGGCGATCAAGGAGCGGATTCGCACAACTCGAGCCGCCAAAAGAGTTACGCGGACAAGAGAAGAAAGGATTTGGAATTTGAAGTCGAGATGAAGTATTTCTCGGACTCTCACCACGGAAAAGGATTGATCAATCCGAAGAAAGGAGGTAAGTTGAGTCCGAGATATGTTGGACCTTACAAGATTTTACAGAGGATTGGGAAGTTAGCCTACCGACTCGAGTTACCAGCACCATATGCGGGAATGCACGAAGTATTCCACGTGTCGAGACTGAAGAAGTATCAACCAGATCCCGAGCATATCATCACTCGAGATACTCCTCCTCTAATGGAAAATCTATCCTACACCGAGAGGCCGATCCGGATCATTGATCAGCAGATACGACAGTTGCGTAAGAGAGAAATCCAGATGGTTAAGGTTGTGTGGCAGAACCACAATCGAGACGAAGACGCAACGTGGGAAATGGAAGAAGACATGAGGAATCAATATCCAGAACTATTCTGAAGAGAATTTGGGGACCAAATTCCTTTAAGGAGGGGAGGATGTGAAGCCCGATTTTTTCCGAGCTTATAATTGATCCTTATTGTCGTTTATACATTTGATCGACTATTTTACCGCATCATTTTGACGGGTAATTATTAATAATATATACATTTTGTACTTTATTTCATTTTATTTAATTACTTGTGATCATGATCTTTATTAATTCTATTTTGCATTTATGATCACTTGGTTGATCATTATTACTATTTTTGTATTTATTAGTCACCTTAAAATTTTAAGAGACTATTTATTTTAGAGACTTTTACCTTATAGAATTAAGATTTTGATTTAGATTAAGTGATCATGAGACTTATAAGTGATCAAGGAAATCAATAATTATTTTGGAGATTTATATATTTCATCTATTATCATCAAATTTGGGACAAAAAAAATATATGGAATTACCAATATACCCTTGTAGTGGACGGCCAACATGGTGAATTTTGGAGTAAAAATATCATCCAACTCTTGTACACCTACACCTTATATTAGTCATCTTGTGTATAATTATACCATTAATTCAAACATTATACACATCATCTCTTACATTACTTCTTTAACATTATTTTTGCCAACATGTTGGAAGTCTTCCAACATTCCATTCAAACATTCTCATGCCCATACCTTTGACTTTCAAAATGTTCCCCATGCATGAGGCAAAATGCAAGACACAATTTAAACAAAAAAATTCTCCTCCCTCTCTCTCATTGTTCACGGCCGAGAGGCCTTTGGAGGTGCAAGATTTGGTTCAATTTTACACCAACACATTCATCTCCTATGCAAAATCCTCCTCCTTCTCTCTAAACTCCCTACTTCTCTCTACTCTTCTTCTTAATTTCTTCTTCAACACTTAGAAAATTTTCAAGATTTTTTCCTCCTTATTCTTCAAAAAATTCGAACCACCCTACTACTACAAGGTAAGAAATGTTGTTCTCCAATTCATCTTGATATCCTCTAGCTACCTCCTTTCACCTCTTAACTTAAGTTTAATTTTGGATTTTGGAGGTACATTTAGAAGACTTTGAAGACTAGAGCTTGACATCACCTTGAAGAAGATTTCAAGACTTGAAGGAAATTTTGAAGATTTAGACTATAAGGTAAGATAATGGACTCTAGTGTATTTTTCTTCTTCTCCCTATTTTTTTTCAAATTTTGACACCCCTTTTTCATTTTTGAGAAATAGGGGCTGACCTTAGGTGATCTTGGAGTGGAACCAAAATTTCCAATTTTTAAGCTTCAACTAGTCTCCAATCACCTACTACACAAGGTAAAGTGTAGTCCTTCTCATTTTCTTATCTCCTTCTTTTTCTCCTTAATTTTTCTCTCATTTTTCTAACTTCAAATTTTTGATATTTCTTGACTTAGGGGCTGACCTAAGAAGCCTCATCCAAAAAATGTGAAATTTATCCTTTTATTTCACAATTTCCAATTTTAAGGTGGGTGGAAAAATATTTTCCAACTATTAGGTGTTTTTATTAAAATGCATGTAGAAAATTTGATCATGAGCTTTGAGATATATATATATAATCTATGTATTGCATGTCAATTTTATGTATTAAGTCATGAAAATTCTCAAGAGTTGCTCAAAATTACTATTTATTGAATTTTAGGTGCATGCATGTGCAATTTAATGTTTTATTTGATGAATTCTTGTATGTATTGGACATGCATGTGTATGATCTTTAAAATCTATGTTTTGGATGACTTATAACTTGGAAAAGTCGAGCATAATTGATTAAATTTCAATTTTGGACTTAAAAATGTAAAAATGGAAAGTTGGTGGACTAAATTGCAAGAAAATAAAAGTTAAAGGACCCCTCTGCAAATTTCGATTTTTGGGACTGTACTCAGGTTCAAAAATGACTTTCGGACATTTTAATAAAGTTTTAAGAGTTTTAAGATAAATAAAATCAACCTTTAAAAGCCCAAGAACTAGATTGTAAAATTTTGAAAGTTTAAGGGCTACTTTGACATTTTTAAAACTGCACCAGACCTAAACTTTAAAATTTGAAATTTTTACTCTTAAGGTACTGGGAATTACATATTTTAAAAGTATTCCAAAAATCCAAGTGGTTAGGGCTTGGAAAGCAATTTTACTAAAATTGAGGGACTAATGTGTAAAATACTAAACTTGAGGACCCAAATGAAATTTCTGGGACTTATGCAGCCCATGCACCTGGAAATACTAACTTAACTATAACCTAATTATATTTTGGACCCAAGGTTCAAATTTCATGACAATTGGACCCCTAAAAGCCTTAAAGGCAATTATTTCAAAATGGAACAAAAATGATATTTTCAAACGTTAAAGGACCTACACTTATTTCTTTTAAAAACCGCTTTTGTCCCAATATTCCACTAACCTTAGTGACATTTTCCAACTGGAATCACATTAAAATCCCTTCCGGTTTGTGAGTTCCGATTATTTTAAACTTAAGGTCCGAATTGGCAATTTTTACAAATTTGGGGCCAATGTGAGAATTTTATAAAACCTCGACCTCAAAACTTTAAAAACCTGAATCTCAGGACAATTTAGAGAATTTAGGAACTGACCTCATAATTTTTCAAGGTCAGGATATTTATTTATTCAATTTTTAACCCCAAAAGTGTTGGTTTTTACAAAACGGGGCTAAATTACAAATTTTCTTTTATAAAGGACCTAAATCAAATTATTTCTCTTTTACTAAAATAGCCCTGAACCCTCTGACTTGGAGATTTAATTAAAGTATTTTATTTTCCCAAAAACCCTTGACTTATCGGATTAATTTGACCGATTAATACCCGATCACGGAGCGACTTCCTCGCCTTGCCATTTGAATCTATAACGGACTTATGTTCCACCTAATCTTTCAAGATATCGAAGGTTGCTTATCCTTTCGATAATCATCTTCATCCAAAAACTCCACCAATGCCAAAATTGCCCTCGCGTTATTTCAAAAATTTTCCTGAACTGCTTCCCTGAATCAATAATACTCATTGCTGGTTGATCGCTGTACTTGTATTTACTTTCTGCTGAGTCAACTTGGTGTGTCGAGCTCACGTCGGAATGAATACGTCGGGGATGGAACCGGCGCTCGGCCGCTATTCCACTCTTCCGGCCCCATCGTCCTAATCCCGCAACGAGGGACGGAGTTTGTCGAGGAAGCGGGTCGTAGTACTTGAGGTATAATCATGATTATCACGATCCGAGCCTTGCAAGCTCCACTCGTGGGATTTTGTCTTTGCCTATGGAGCGATAAGGTGACCGGTCTTGGACCATCCTACCTGGGAGTTACAAGGAAGAACGAAGGAATCGCTTGTCGATCCACACGATTCGGAGTTATCGGACTCATTTGGTTGGCGCTACAAATCCGTGCGCAACCGCTACTTGTTTTGCATTGGTTGGCGCCACAAATATGTACGCAACCATTATTTGTCTTGCATGGGATTGGCGTTACATTTCCGTACGCAATCTACCTTCTTTTTTAATCAATCACATAGTGCCTGTGTGACCATGAACTGTTTTCTTGAACTCTATAAGTATATTACTTAAATATATTTATCACAACGCTTGTGGACTGTGTGCGAATTCATGCATCATACTCACGCGTTTTCATATAATTGTTTTCTCACATTGACTATATATTGCCACACTTGCACACGATCACCCCATCCACTGAGATTTTTGTCTCATCCCCACCTATTTTCTAACCTTAGATGAGGACTTCGTTGAAGATGCTGAACCGACCACGGATTGAGCCTTGTACTCTGCTTGTTGGATTTACTACTTCTTCTTGTTGTTGTTGGACTCTTTTCTTGTGTTGTTGGACTCTTGTATTTCTTTCCATTCCGGTTTGTAACTGAAGGGCGCAGGACCCTTTGACTTTAAGTTGTTATATTTGGTTGATTTTTCGGGTATGTAATTTGGATTATGGATTGTGGACTGTAAGTTGTATTTGTACTTGTTATTTATTTCCGTTTGCTATTTAGACTCTGTTTCATTGGGTTCTCGTTGATATTTGTCTAGATTGTTTGGTTATTGTATTTAAGTTGTGGATCGTCGTCGCGTTCCGTTTGGGGCGTGACACTTTCTTCCTCCCCAAACCTTCTTATCTCATTAATGGCGATTCATTAACAATATACAATCAAATACATTAATATTGAGTGGTTTTCCAATTTATTTACATAAAAATACATCAGTAAACTACAATTTGTATCATCAGAGCCACCTTTCCTTGGAAATGGCAGAGGGCACACGCTTTAAAGACCTGCAAGAAGCACAAAAAAGGATGGATCAAATACTACAAACAGTATCTATGAAGAGAGAATCTACAGAACTTAAGTTACAAGAACAAATTTCAGGGATTAATTCAGAAAAGCAAGAACAAATGATGTGATTGAATGGTAAATATGAACACCTGATTAACACTCTAGCCTATATTCAATGCAACTTTTGAACATGAGTAAAGGCAAAGGAGAAGCTGATGAAGAATCAATATTAGGGGGATCTTGTCCTGGTACTAGAAGTGAAGGCACCTATACCAGGAACTAGCATTCATAAAGAAATAGGGTGATGATGGAACAACAAGGTATTCAGGTTATCAGTCCATTACCTAAAATTGTTTTTCCTAAGTTTGATGGTTCACATGCTAGGTCTTGGATTCTTAAGTGTAATGGTTACTTCAAGCTAATCTCTAACATCCCTGACCATCAAAAAGTTGTGCTAGCTTCAATGCATTTTGAGGATAAAGCAGCTCAATAGTTTCAGAATTTTAGTAGCAGACAAGTAGAGTTGTCATGGAATCAGTTCATAGAAGTTATCTCAGCAAGGTTTGAAGAACTTAAAGAGGTTAGGATAATTGTTGAGTTTAACAAATTGAAGCACAGTGGGTCTTGTACTGAATATGTGGAAAGGTTTGAAGAACTAAGGGCATGTATGTTGGTCCTTAACAATAAGGACTATTCTTAGGAATATTTTATAGCCAGTTTCATCAGTGGGCTAAGTGAAGAGATGCAAGCTTTTATGAATATGTTTGAACCTGCAGCACACAGTGGAATTGGGCTAGAAGAAATTGCTTACCTTAGAAGCAATTACTAGGAAGGTCAAAGGTAGTATTAAACCTTTCTCAATTCCTTATCCCAGGAAACCAGAGTTTGCACCCTTGCAGGGGGTTAAACCAAACAATGTTGTGGCCCCTAAGCCACCTGTTAAGCTTTTATCTACAGCTGAGATGGAAGCTAAGAGGGAGAAGGACTTTTCTATAACTGTGATGAGAAGTTTACTTATGGCCATAGATGTAAACAGATGATCAACTACATGGTCATGACTGAGGAGGAGGAATTAGCTTATTTGCAGGAGGTTCCACATATGGAAGGGGAATTGATACCAGCCATAGATACCATGGATGAAATTCAAATGACTTTGAATGTTATATCTGGTGCAGATGGACTTACCACCATGAGGCTATTTGGATATTGTGGGGGGCACAAGTTACACATCCTAATTGATTCAGAAAGCACACTCAGTTTCATTCAGGAAGCAACAACTAGGAGATTGGGGTGTCCATTGGAAGCAGCTAAACCATTCTTGGTTAAAGTGGCTAATGGACAAAGCTTGGTGAGTACTCATAAGGCCACCAATATTTCTTGGGATATGCAGGGGAATACTTTTACTTATTCACTAAGATTATTGGAGAATGAGGAATGTGACTTGATTTTATGAGGATATTGGTTGAAGTCATGCACCCCTTTTGAGCTAGACTATGATAAGATAACTTTCACTGTCAATCTTAAAGGGAAAAAGGGTGAAGATTCAAGCATTAACTTATGTAGCTCAATGCCAATTTATTACTGGGGAATCATTGTATAAGTTGCATTATGAGGGTGGTTCTCAAGTTGAAGAGTTGTATGTTTTACCAGCACAACCCCCCAATCAAGAGTCAAATCCAGATTTATTGGAATTGCTATCTAAATTTGATTATGTATTTGAGGAACTAAAGGGTTACCCCTAGCGAGAGAATAGAACATCAAATTGTCCTCTAACCAGGAAGTGTCCCCAAGCACCAGTATCTGTTAGGAAATTTCTTTTGTAGATTTTGATAATACCATGTAAAACTTAAACTAGAAAGTTGGCACCCCATTTTCCTTGTAATTTGTATTGTAATAGATAGGGTTGGAAAAGTTAAGTCAAGTCAGTTATGCCTAGAAATACAAGAAGTCAACTGAAGATTGAAGTGAAGACTCCGCTGCAAGACAACTGAGCATGGCAAAGAAGAAAAGTCAAGAACTCGACTGAAGGTGTATCAGCTATGAAATAGCTTTGTGAAGAGTCAGTCAAGTCAACTCAAGAAGCCAAGTCTCAAGTTGAAGTGACAAATGAGTCATCCAAAGATTGGAAGCTAACTCAAGTCACCTTAGGAATAAAAGACTGCAGTCAAGTCAAGACAACTGAACGAGATCCGTTGATGAAAGTTAAGAATGTTACTCAGAATGGTAACATGTTAAAGTTGTCAGAGATAAAGTGTTAGTTCCAGTTGTGTGCAAAAGGAACAAACCAATGGGAAGCACTGCGCTAAGTGTCAGAAATGCTGCAATACTGCAAGACATTAAATACGAGGAAATATCAACATCAAGGACCGCAACAAGTCAAACCAACAAACACAAGTGACTTTTGAAATTAGCCTATCTCTTCAACGGGAAAAATTTCTAAAGTTCACTATAAAAGGCTGAGAAAATTCATTGAGAAAAGGTAACCTTGACTACTTGAACCACGAACAAGCAAGCAATATTCAAGCAACTAACGTGCAAATATTCTCAAGCATATTCAAGCAAATCCTCAAGCCTGAAACTCGAAGGAAATCGATCCAACACAAAGCTGTGAGGGAAAGACAACTTCAAATCTGTTGAAGAGGAAACCTTTGAAGAATCAAAAGGGGTCTACTCTCCAAGGAGGATTGTACGAAGGTTCAAGGTCGAACCAGTATCAAGTGATTGGAGGGCTTCGTGATCAAATCCAAGAGCTTGAGAAAGTGAGCTGAAGTAGCAAGGCAGCTGCCCTATGAAGAAGCTGAGTCGCAAGAGAAGCCAACTGTGTGACCAAGGCTGTCTCTAGACTGTTCACCACGTTGTAAACTGATCTGTTACATAGTGAATTCCTCCAGGAGTTGGAGAAGAGAGGATTAGAAGAATTACCCCATCTTCGAACCTCTATAAAAATTAACTATGCCATTTATTTTTCAGCACATTTATATTTCTGCATACTTACATCATATCTGCTGATAAACTCATATTTGCTATCCAACTGATTAATAACCAAGTGCTAAAATCAAGTGTTAAAATAAGCTTAAAACAATTCAAAGGGTATTAAGTCTTCCGCTGATAAAACCAATACAACCAAGTCAAAGTTCATGTTAAACAACCGAGTTATTCTATCAACAGCTCTATCGAGTCTATTGGCTGGCTAACTCAGCTGAATAACCAACTTAGTTGTCCCTCAAGGACACAGTTGTATGAGTTAACTCTGTTATTATTTTTAAAAGGACTAAAATCGAAAAGTTGGTAAGGTATTCAATCCCTTGGGACCTACAAGTGGTATCAGAGCGGTTGGTTCATTGAGCCTTCTGGACTGGTTACTGAACTAGATCTTTATCTTTTCAAAAAGGTTTTAAACACTTACATTTTTCAAAATCTTTCATTTTTAGCAAAGTTATTCTCATTGAAGCAAATTTGACACGCATTCCTATGTTCACTGTTGAAGAATTTGATGATTGAAAAATTCATCATCTATCTCACCTTACCTGAAATGTGGCTTGTGATAGAGGATGGGCCACTATTGAAAGTGGACACAGATCTTTATCTTTTCAAGACCAGCCATGGTTGAAAAACTAAGGACTGAGTGGACAAATGAAGATAGGAAGAGATACAACTTGGACAATGTGGCTAAGGACATACTTTACAAGACTTTGGACAAAGCAATGTTCAACAAAGTCAAATCTTGCAAATCTGCAAAAGAAATATGGAATAAACTGACTTTAATTTGTGAAGGATCAGAACAAATTAAAGAAAATAAATTGTCTGTTGCTGTTCAAAAATTTCAAAATTTCAAAATTCTTGCAGGTGAAACCATGGATCAGTTGGATGCCAGATTCACTGAAATCACAAATGAGCTTTTAGCTCTTGGGAAGCAATATACACAAAAGGAAATGTGTATGAAGATACTAAGAAGCCTCCCAGCTGAATGGGAAATGAAGACTATGGCCCTGAGACATTCAATGGACCACTCAAGAACATCTAACCATGAGCTATTCTCAGACCTCAAAGCCTATGAGTTTGAGCTGAGAAGAAAAGAGCAAGAGGAGACAGTTATACCCAAGACAGTTGCACTAACAGCCAAGGATGGAAAGAGAGTTGAACCCAAGGAAGCCATAGACCAGGAGGAAATTGCCCTGATGGTTAAAAGATTCAACAAGTTATTCAATAAGAACTATAAAAGAAATAAGGGTGAAACCTCCAGGAGACATTCAGCTCCCTCTAAGTCAAGGGAAGATAGGCCACCCAAGAGAGATGAGCACCAAAGGATTGAATATCAGAGAGCTGATAATCCAAGAACAGAAAGAGCTGATCAAAAAGCTGAGAACCTGTGTTGGAACTGCAGATAACCAGGACACTTTGCAGTTGATTGTTCCTATCCACCAGTCAAAAAATATAGGAATGAATAAGAAAGAAAAGTCTTTAGAGAAAGAAGGCAGGAAAAGAAGAAAGTCATGTTGGGGCTGCTTTGCTAGCCGAGACAAAGCTAAGTCTAAAGAAGCAGCAGACTCAGAGAGTAGTGAAGCTGACTACTCAAGTGAATCTGAAGAAGAGGCCATGATCTGCCTTATGGCTAAAGAACAAGATCAACCAGATCAAGAAGATGAGGTACACTCTAACTCATCTCATTTAGATTCAAGTGATAGCGATTATGATACACACACTTCATCACCCACTGATCTTTATGATTCATTAGGCAAAATGATGAAAGATTTTGAGCATATTAAATCCTCACACACACTTCTAAATGAGAAAAACAGCCAGCTTAAAAGCCAAAACTCACAGCTGACTAAGAAGTTGAGTGCTCTAAGTCACATAGCAAATGAGAACACAAAGCTGAAGGTTGAGAATGCCAAAATGATAGCAGAGATAGCTGCTATAGAAAAAAGGGAAAAAGACCTCAAAAATGTGATTGCCTCATTTACAAAGGCATCCAAATCATTGGATGATCTTATCATGAGTCAAAAGAATATGGAGATAAGATAGGAATATGATTCAATTCCTTTGTGTACAGTCAAACTCCAAGAGTGATTTTGGAAAAAAGATCTTCAAGCAATGAAGCATCTCAAAAATCCAAAATACCAAATGTTGCACCCACATTCACTCCTAAGCACAATCACAACCAAACTGGCCTTGGATATAAAGGGAAAGGAAAACAGCCAGTTGAGTATGCTGAGAGGACAGCTGAGAAGAAATCTAGTAGAGTTCCTCAACAAACTCCAAATAGAAAATACTCTGTGAAAAGCAAACAGAGCTACCAGAAACCCCAAAAATTTCATCAGAGAAATACATATGATGGGAATGGTAGAAACTATCCAAACCAAGTGATTGGAACAATGTGAAATATCAAAGAAAGACCAATAGAATACAAGCCTAAATGGCAAAGACCTAAACCTCAACAAAGGTCATTCCAAAAGGAAAAGAGCTATTATCAGCACACATATGCACCCAGGCACTACACTCAGAAATATCACAAGTATCCCAAGAAAGCAATTGCTAAAACACACACACAGGCATACAGACAAAAGATACAGATGTATGAACCTAAAACCCCCAAGCAATTTTCTAATGTGCACTATGATTATGGCACTGATAGATGGCAACCTCTTAGTGTCAAGTCCTTTGGCTATATGTTGGTTGGATCATCTAATAGCACTAACCCCTCGGGACCCAGGCAAGTATGGGTACCTAAAAACTAATTTCCTTGATTGCAGGTTCAAGGAACAGCTGAGTGCCAAGGAATGGTACATGGATAGTGGTTGTTCCATACATATGACAGGAAACAAGAAAAATCTGTCAAAATTCAAGGAGATTAGAGTGCAAAAGTCATATTTGGAGGAAATGAAGCTCCAGGGGAAATCAAAGGCACAAGATCTATCAAGAAGAATGGATTGGAAATCACAGATGTTGCTTATGTTGAAGGCCTCAACTTCAACATGTTAAGCATCAGTCAACTCTGTGACAAGGGCTATGGCAGATGCTACACCAGATCAAAGATGGGAGTATGCACAGAGCAAAGATGCTGAATCAAATGAAATAGTGCTGCAAGGATCAAGATAGAAGAATATGTATGTGGTAGATTGGTCGACTGCTACACCAAGCACTTGTCTGTTAGCAAATAGCACAACTGAATCAAGTTGGTTGTGGCACAAGAAGCTGAGTCATCTGAACTTCAAGACAATCAACAAGCTTGCATGGAGTTATCTTGTGGAAGGATTGCCAGACTCAGTGTACAAGAAGGAAAGTGTATGTGATGCATGTTAGATGGGAAAGCAAATAAAATCTCCATTCAAGGATAAGCCAAGTCCTTCTTCAACAATACTCTCCAATACTCAGACGAGCATAAAGTCACACTCGCCGTATTTAAATGCGGAATCGGCTTAGAGACCGGTGGAGGGCAGTTGAAAGGAGATGGGAACAGGACCGGGTAGTCAGAACATGGGGAAATTTCTTGGCTGAGTTCAATGAACAGTATATTCCACAAGTTGTGAAAGAGGCACGCCGAGATGAATTCCACAGATTGAGGCAAGGAACTGATCCGTAGCTCAAGTCTGATGTCAGTTCAATTTCACCGATTGTCCAAGTATGCTCGGGAACAATCGATCAAGAGGATAAGCTTCACAAGTTCACTCGAGGATTGAAACTGAACTATGAAAACAATCGTTGGATCGTTGAATCGACAACCTTCTCGGCCCATGGTAAAGCGA
This sequence comes from Rehmannia glutinosa, assembly GCA_016081115.2. NCBI lineage: Eukaryota > Viridiplantae > Streptophyta > Magnoliopsida > Lamiales > Orobanchaceae > Rehmannia > Rehmannia glutinosa. The sequence goes on along the minus strand of JABTTQ020000906.1, from coordinate 327,223 downwards.
CTCTCCGCATTGAGTCGGGATCGAACCGTATTGGACGGTTCAATGAGAGTAGGCCATCGAAAACGATCTTAAGAGGACAGTGGGGACAACCATCTAAACCGCTTTGCTAAGTTTGAAGGACGATTAATAAAACGAGATAAGGAAAGAGACCAAGATAAGGAAAGCGGATCAAGTGTGTGCACATTGCGAAAACCGGACATACCGCGGCGCATCAGGCGTAAATAAGGAAGGTGTTTGCGTTGTAGTAATCGGCACCAGCTACAAGATTACCCAAAGTACGATGACCGAACCAAACAGACGACGCACCGTAGAAGCCGAAAATGGCCAGGGTCGGGCGAGATACCCCTCGAGCATTTGCACTAGCCGGACGGGGAGGCTCCGGAGGCAATGCAGTGGTGGAAGGTGCGCTCCTAGTATCTAACTACTACGCTAAAATATTGTTCGACCCTGGATCAACGCATTCATTTGTTGCACCGTATTTTGTACACAAACTGCATGCATGCATGGAACATATGCCTATATGTCTAGAAGTGTCAACTCCTATGGGTGCAAGTCAGATAACAGATATTATCTATAATGCATGCGAAGTTAAGATTGTTGAGATAGACTTTTCTGCCGATTTGATCTTATTACCTATATCCGAATACGACGTGATATTGGGAATGAACTGGTTATCTGCACACCATGCACAAATGGGCTGCCATAACAAGTCCATTAAGCTATGTGAACCCGGAAAGCCCGAAGTGGAAATTTCGGGAAGGGCACAAGTTAATATTGCCCCAATCATTTCAGCGATGAAAGCGAGAAAGGCAATCACTAGAGGGGCTCGAGGGTACTTGGCGTTTGTAATTAACAAACCTAAGGTTGAGGCACAAATTAACCAAGTAACTATAGTATCAGAATACACGGATGTATTTCCACAAGAACTCACCATTGTCCCTCCAGATAGGGAAGTCGAGTTCACCATCGAGGTGTTACCAGGGACTGCCCCGATTGCCAGAACACCGTATAGAACGGCTCCTCTTGAGTTACAAGAGCTGAAAACGCAATTACTGGCCGATGGATGTGGGATTTATCCGACCCGAAACGCGTCTCCGTGGCGGCGACTGTGTTGTTCGTCAAAAAGAAGGATGGCACATTAAAACTATGTATAGATTATCGTGGTCTTAATAGTGTGACCATCAAGAACAAATATCCACTCCCAAGGATAGACGAACTATTTGATCAACTTCAACGAGCGACGGTATACTTGAAGTTTGACTTACAACAAGGATATTATCAACTGAAGATACGCGAAGGAGACATTTCCAAAACTGCATTTCAAACCCGATATGGACACTACGAGTTTGTAGTGATGCCTTCGAAATCTGACGAATGCACCGGCATTTATGGATCGATGCATCGTGTTTTTCAACCTTATTTAGATCAATTCGTAGTAATATTCATTGATGACATACTCGTATAATCTAGGTCTAGAGAAAAACCTGACGTCATCCAAAATCGTTTTAGAGACACTACGAGCATAAGTTGTATGCCAAGTTCAAGTGCGAATTTTGGCTTAGTGAAGTCGCTTCTTGGGACACATAATATCCGAAACAGGGATTGCGGTGGATCCTTGAAGGTGCGAGCAGGTGGTTGAATGGAAACAACCCGAGTGCAGAATGGAAATCGAGTTTCTAGGACTAGTGGATATTATCGAAGATTTATCCGGGATTTCTCCAAGATAGCTTGGACCACTCACTCGACTAACCCGAAAGCAAGTCAAGTTTGAGTGGAATGACAAGTGCGAGGCAAGTTTCAAGAGTCAAGAAAAGCGACTTACTACGGCTCCGGTCTTAGCCTTCCAAAGGGAACAGAAAAACTTTGTCGTCTGATGATGCATCAAAAGAAGGACTAGGAGCAGTGCTCATGCAGGAAGGAAAAGTTGTCGCTTATGAATCACAAAAGCTCAAGCCGTATGAGGCCAATTATTCAACGCATGACTTGGAATTGGCAGCAATAGTGTTCGCGTTGAAGAAATGTAGACATTATCTCTACGGAGCAACATTCACGGTTTTCACGGACCATAAGAGCTTGAAGTACCTATTCTCCCAGAAAGACCTCAATCTGAGGCAATGGAGATGGATGGAGTTGATTGAGGACTATCACTTTGATATTCAATACCATCCCGGGAAAGCTAACGTCGTAGCAGACGCTTTAAACAGAAAGGCGATCTTAGCCAGACTTATGATTCGAGAGTGGGAATCATTAGAAGAGCTGAGCAATTGGAATCTGACGAGAACCAATACTCAGATTTCATGTGTTAACATTTCGGTTACACCCGATCTACTGAAAGAGATCAAAGAAGCACAAGAGAGAGATACACATCTTCAAAAACTGAAGGAGAAGATACTTAAAGGAGAAAGATCAGAATTCTCGGTACCTGAAGATGGAGTTATCAGATTCCAATACTTAGACGAGCATAAAGTCACACTCGCCGTATTTCGTCTGGAAGGATATTACATCTGTTGCATATGGATCTATTTGGTGCAGTTGAACCAGCCAGCATAAGTGGAAACCAATACACCCTACTGGTGGTAGATGATTATTCAAGATATACATGGACAATCTTCATGTGCAAAAAGAAGGAAACTTTGCAGAAGTTACCTCAGCTGATGAAAAAAATTCAAAATGAAAAGAGCCAAACCATTATAAAGATAAGGTCTGACAGAGGAACTAAGTTTGTGAATGGGATAATTACTCAGTATTGTGTTGAAAATGGTATTGCTCATGAGTTATCAGCTGCAAGAACTCCACAGCATAATGGAGTAGCTGAAAGAAGGAACAAAACTCTCAAGGAAGCTGCAAGGACCATGTTAGTTGAAGCTGGATTGCCTAAGAGATTTTGGGCTGAAGCCATTAACACAACATGCTATACTCAAAATAGATGCATGATCAACAGGAAATTAACCAAGACTCCCTATAAGATTTGGACAGGGAGAAAGCCAAATGTTGGGTACTCCAGGATATTTGGATGCAAATGCTTCATCCATAACAATGGCAAGGATAATTTGAAAGCTTTTGATGCTAAAGCTGATGAAGGTATCTGTTTGGGATACTCAGCTGAGAGCAAAGCCTATAGAGTGTTGAACAAGAGGACTATGGTCACAGAAGAGTCTATCCATGTGGTTTTTGATGAACTTAATGTGAATCGAGAAGACATTGAAGAGTTAGCTGACAAGATGAATCAGCCAACTGTATAGAAGAGTCCTTATGTTGAAGCTGAAGTAAGAGCAATAAACCCAGATGAAGATGAGATAGTTGAATCTCAAAGAACAATTTTGACAAATCTGGTTGAATGAAGATGAAAGAGTTGTTCAAGACAACTTAGGCTGAAAACTTATGAATCGGTGACTTGCTCCAACCTGATGTGAGATGGCTGAAAGACCATCCACCAGAGTTAGTTATTGGAGATGTTAGAGATGGCATAAGAACCAAATCCAGAGCACATCATGAAGCAATGTTCACTTGTTTTATTTCTCAAATAGAGCCAAAAGATGTGTCTCAAGCATTGGATGACACACATTGGATTCAAGCCTTGCAAGAAGATCTGAATAAATTTGAAAGAAACAAGGTATGGGAATTAGTGCAGAGGTCAACCCATCAAAATGTTATTGGCACAAAATGGGTTTTCAGAAAGAAGATGAATGAGGAAGGATCTGTGGTAAGAAACAAAGTAAGATTGGTAGCCAAAGGGTATTGCGAAGAAGAGGTATAGATTTTGATGAAACCTTTGCTCTGTTGCAAGATTGGAAGCAATAAGGATGTTTCTTGCCTATCTTTGCACATAAGAACTTCACTTTGTGTATCAAATGGATGTGAAAAGTGCATTTCTAAATGGACTGCTAGAGGAAGAAGTCTATGTTGAACAACCTCCAGGTTTTGAGCAGAAGACTATTGGAGATAAGGTGTACAAGCTCAAGAAATCCCTATATGAATTGAAACAAGCACCAAGAGCTTGGTATGGATTCACCAAAGGCAAAGTAGATCGAACACTCTTCAGAATTCAAGATGCAGAGAGTATACTGCTTGTTCAAATATATGTGGATGACATCATTTTTGGATCCACAAACAAGGAGCTATGTGATAAGTTCTCAAACCTCATGCAAGGTAATTTTGAGATGAGCATGATGGGAGAGCTGACTTTCTTTCTAGGACTTCAAGTCAAGCAATTGAAGGATGGAACTTTCATAAGTCAAACAAAATACACCAGAGATTTAGTGAAGAAATTTGGTATGGAAGAGAAGTCTTCTGTGAAAATACCAATGAACACATCAATCAAGATGGACATGGATGCAGATGGCAAGGTTGTAGATCAAACCAGATATAGAGCACTTATTGGATCATTGCTCTACTTAACAGCCAGCACGCCAGACATCACCTTTGCAGTAGGTGTATGTGCAATATTTCAATCTACACCAAAGGAGAGCCACATGATGCGGGTAAGAGAATCTAAGGTATTTGAAGGGATGCCAGGAAGTTGGCTTATGGTATCGAAAAGGAATGTGGATTCAAGCTTATTGGTTACTCAGACTCAGACTATGCTGGATGTAGAGTTGATAGGAAAAGTACTTCAGATACATGTCAAATGCTTGGAAATAGATTGGTTTCCTGGTTTAGCAAGAAGCAAAACTCAATAGGCACATCCACACACAATTTGAAGCGGTACATAAGCTGCAGGCAAACATTTGTTTGTTGTGCCAAGTCTTATGGATGAGACAGTAGCTGAGAGACTATGAGATTGAAGAAAAAGAGATTCCAATTATGTGTGATAACACTAGTGCTATTGCAATCACTCAGAATCCTGTGTTGCATTCAAGAACAAAGCACATTGATGTCAGATATCATTTTATAAGAGTTCATGTTGAAAAGAAAGACATCACTTTGGAATATATCTCAACTGATAAGCAGTTAGCTGACATATTCACTAAGCCTCAAGGTGAATCAAGATTTGAAGAGCTTAATAATGAGCTAGGGTTAATTGAGCTGAGTTGACACTCAGAAAACTCAATCAGCAGGGATAGAAGATGAGAAAATGAGAAAAGAGCAAGTTTCACACATCAGCCAAGTGAAATAGCCATATCGAGAAGTCAGCTCTATGGAGTTAGCTGACAGCTGAGTCACTTAATGAGAAGAGAGAAGCAGAGTTAAGTCATATTTGATATAAGCTAAGTTATTTATGAACTAAGTGACAAAAACACAGTTGTTTTAAATGAGCGGGAATGTTTTTAAGGATGACGTCAGCGTAATAATAATGCGAATGCAATAAAATGCTACGGTAAGCATATGATTGGATATAAATGCTGCCGCATTAAATGCGAGGAATTAAGTGCGGTTTTGACGTCTTAATCTGAATCGTTAATCTCGATCAAAAATTCAAAATCCGTAGAACTGTCCTTTTATAACCCTTATATGCAGTTTTCAGTTCTCTCTCTCTTACTGAAATTGTTCATCTTCAAAGCAAAGGCAAGCAAGTTCTATTCTCTCTCGGAAACCCTAAGTATACTCAAGCAAGTTTTTCAATTTTTAATCGGTAAAACTCTCTGAAAATGGCACCAAAGATCGACTACGTTAAGCTCTTAAAGCAAATCCACTCAGGATCGTCCGTAGACTTCAAAGGAATGGTGAAGCAGGGTTCTGATTGGCCATCTGCTGGAAGTGAAGGGTATAGCTCTTCGTCATGGCAAACCCTTCCATGCGAACAAAAAGATGTTTATGGCAAACCTCTCAGGTGCCCAGAAGAAAACCCATGCCAAGAGGACTGATACAAGTGGGGGGGAATCAGCTAACCCCGAAGACATAGCTGCTACCCCTCCTCCAAAGAAGAAAGCGGCCCCTGCAGAAGAAGAAGAAGGTTGCCCCTGCAGCTAAGAAAAAGGATGTACCTGCCCATGTGGCGAGTCCCCTCCGTCAGTGCGGTAGTCACTGCCCTGCAGTGAGACTCTTGCCCTGCGGCAGAGGCGAGAATGAACCTCAAATTCCTTCTCCGGCCATAAGGAAGAAAATGGCTTCCAAGGCGAGAAAAGCGGATTGCCTCTAAGAAAAACCTAACGGCGTTCATGTCGGCGAACAAAGGATATTGAACCGAGAGTTCCTCTGCGAGGAAGAAAAGATTGTTCAAGCGATCGAACTTGAGAAGAAGAATGCTAAATCTTCTATCGAGCCAGAAAAAAGTTGAGGCTGACGACACTTTCGGGAAGAAGCGATCTCTGAAGTGATGGATGAATCCATAAAAATCTCTTGAGAGGCGTCGGCGAGAGACTGTCGAAGACACAACCGCACGCGTCGAGGCAAGTGGGAAGTAAAGCAAAGCAGAGACAACTGAAACTAAAGTTGAAAAAGTTGTCTCTCCACCTCTTGATGTTCTTTGAAAGCGATGAGGAAGCGAGTCTCTTGCCTTCAATTTCTGAAAAAGGAGGACAAAGAGACGAGGATGATGATGACGATATAATCATGTACTCTCCACTGTATCCTGACATCCAGCGACGCCTACGAGAGTGGAGGGCATGGAAACTTGATCACTCAAGGGTACAATTCACAAACCCTAAGTTTATTGATGAAGAAGAGGAATTGCTGCGATTTCTCGGCGTTGACACTGTGCAACAGGCCCTTGATGAAGAAAATTGCATGGATATTCTTCATATCATTAGGGAGAAAGAAAAAGAAAAAGCTGCCAAGGAAGCACAAACACTTGAGAAAGCCAAGATGTGTGAGTTTACTGGTTCTCACGACCACACTCATACACATCTCGATGTGTACTCTGAAGTGATGAGGATCCCATAGCTGCAGCAGAGAAGTCAGACATGCAGCAGGCTCTAAGGGAATCCAGGCAAATGCAAGAGCAGCAATTGCTTGAAGGACCAGGAGAGTCGTCTCAATCTCTCCTGCAGACCGATCCTCTGGGAGTGGCACATCACATTGCCTTAGTCGTCGCTACAGCCGCGTTCCCTGTACAATCGGAGGATGGATCCAAGGGCACTGGCGATGACACTGGGATTTTGGGCACCCACGTTGAGCCAACCCCTGAAGAAGGTGTTTTACCACTGCCCGATGGTGAGCACTCAAAAGAAAAGGCCGCGAGTCAGGAGCAGAGTAACCCCATTGTTAGTCACTCAGCTGGTGCGCCAGCTGAGAGGGAAGCTCTCTCCACCACAGCAGGGTTGGAGGATGTTGTAGAAGACTCAAACTTGAAGAAAGGAAGTGAAGTGGAAACAGAAAAAAAACCGCAACAGTGACATTGTGGCTCGGACGGTTAGTCATCTAGGCAAGGGTCAACTGCTTTGAAGGCTAATGACACTGTTCTTACAGTCGAGGCATAGGATGGAGATGCAATGGGAGTTAACATTCTGGGCAGTGAAAGTGTAATCCAAGGAGTTGAGACTCCTATGGATGCCATTTTCGAAGACCACTAAGACGATTCTGCGGCTCGAAGAAGGAATGTAGAAGACCACTAACACGTTGAGACTATCAAAGGGAACACTTTGAAGGCCTCGCATGCGATTGAGTCTGCTGGAGGTATTGAAGGCCTAAGGGAGGTTGAGACTTCCTTGGGTAAGGGTCAAGAGATACAGAACATTCCTCCAGTTCAAAGCGTTGAAATAGAAAAAGAGATAAGCGCACTTCATGATTCCCAGGAGAACTTAGATATATCATTTTTGGGGTCAGAAGATGAAGTTGAGTCCACTCCGGTTGCAAATCCAAAGGACCTGGGCGAGGATGTTCTCAAAACAAAGAGCCGACTAAGTGTCAAAGTGGCTCGTACAAATTTAACTTCAATGATGAGCCAAGTCCACGAGTCTCATCATCATCCGATGACGTTGATGATGCGTGAGGACCAGGTACTTCATTTAGAAAAAACTACTATAGACCAAAAAAAGTCATTAAGGCAGTGAGTCTCGTCGATTGGGCAAAGCAATCCAAGAGCCCTAGCTGAAACCGAGTCATCTGCGCAGGCTTCCACAGCTGCAGCAATAACGACTACATCAGCTCCGTCACAGGCTCCCACAGTTTGTGAGCGTTGCCGATGAAGCTACGCGGCCGAGGCAAATAGAGCTCCATCATCGTAGGCACAAACCTCGCAAACCATCCCATGCGTGTGCGATGATGCCTATTAGGAGATTTTTCCTTTCATAAAGATCCTACCAGAGTTAGAAGAAGAGACCGCTGCTGAACAACGAAGATTTACTGTAAGAGAAGATCCAATCATCACCACTGACACCATTGTTCCAGCCGATTTTGACTTTGATGAAGAGTGGCCTGCAGTTGAATCAAGAGAGACAGTTGAGATTCGTGAGGTCTTCAAGAAAATCTGTGAAGAGATTGAGAAGATTGACAGACATCAGGCCTCACTCGACTTAAGACTGGACAATAGGGATGCTACCCTCACAGCCGACTTGAGAGGGATAGTAGTACGGATCCGGGAATGGTATCAACAGCAAACTTCCATGCGACTCGAACAAGTTCATTATTTCAAAGCATTATATGGCAGAATGCTCATCTGGAGTGCTGATAACGCTGATATCAAGCAAAGGATGCAAGCATACATTGAAAGGCTACGAATCTCACAAGGCGAAATGGAGCTACTACAAGAATTCGGAGAAAAGAAATTATGCGCCTTGAGAACACAATGAATGACAAATTCAGCCTACTCATGGCTGAAATGAAGTTGGTGACGGCCGTCAAGGCGACTCGCTTGGAATTTCGGCGGCTTATGCAACGGTGACTCAAAACAAAATTCGACTCTAAGCCGACTCGACTTCATGCTCGCGAGGCATGTTCCCTGGGTCCCTCTTTCCTTTGATGATGCCAAAAAGGGGAAGATGAGTCCTAAGGAAATTAAAAGAAGAAAAAGATAAAGGAAACTGCTATGGTGAGAAGATTGCGGTGAGAAGAAGGAAAAGATTGAGGGGAAAGTTCGAAAGATCTTACTTTAATGATAGTGAAACCCCTCGGTAGGGTCATGTTCTTGCCTCTATCCTGAGCAAACACCCAGTAACCCTACTCATTGAGCACTCCGTTGTGCCAATGTCGGAGAAAAGAAAAATTATTGAAGCGGGGATTGAGGAGTTTTCTAAAAGCGGGATGCCGCGTTCGGAAGTGTTGAAATAGTATGGTGGTCTTCCGGTTGGAAAAGATCGGGGATCGATTCGACAATGGATCGAGCTGGGATCGGTTGAAGAATTCAAAACGCTCGAATCGAAGGCTATTTCAAGGAATGACACTAGCCCAAGCACTGGATCATCTTTGGGAGAAAGGTCTTGCATTGTGTGAAGAAGCTAAAAAGTAGCAGACTTCCAGCAGTCACTTAGCTGGTAAGCAGAAGACTCCCGTACAGTACACACCAAGAGGAAGAGGAAGAAGTGGTGGTGGAAGAGGTTCCCAACCTCGACCAAGACCCAAGAATGTTGAATATGTAGATCCTGAAAAGAAAGGGATGATCTAATGGGTTGGGTATGATGAATTGGTAAATCTGGAAGTGGCAAGAAAGAACGCGGAGGTAGTAAGAAGACAAGAAGAGGAGAACCAAAGGCAAACTCAGCAATGGCTCGAGAGGAAGCAAAGGGATGATGCCTCTAAACGAGCTTATGAAAAGAATAAGAAAGCTAAAGAAGAAGAAAGAAAAAGAAAGAGAGTTGATGACTTCGAAAGTGCTGAAGAAGAAAGAAGGAGGCAGCGAAGGCATTGAAGTGTTGTTGCGAACCCCTTCATGTATATTACTTATGTAAATACAATTTTTGTAAGTCATCTGTAATACTTAGTGATTTTCCTTGTAATTTTTCACTTTGTATTTACTCTTGTATCTTAGCATAGATATATGTTTTGCTTTGATAAAGAATGATATGATACCAAATGTAAACAGTTATGAAAAGGACAAGAATGCTATGATCAATAAAACGATCTATTCAAGCATACATTCTTTATTCTTTTGCATTGTCTGTATGTATCTTTGTTGTTTATATTTTTTGTTGAATGGTTTTAAGTTTTGGCACCATCAAAAAGGGGAAAATTGTTAGGAAATTTATTTTGTAGATTTTGATGATACCATGTAAAACTTAAACTAGAAAGTTGGCACCCCATTTTCCTTGTAATTTGTATTGTAATAGATAAGGCTGGAAAAGCTGAGTCAAGTCAGCTATGCCTAGAAATACAAGAAGTCAACTGAAGACTGAAGTGAACACTTCGCTACAAGACATCTGAGTATGGCAAAGAAGAAAAGTCAAGAACTCGATGAAGGTGTATCAGGTTGTGAAACAATTTGTGTGAAGAGTCGATCAAGTCAACTCAAGAAGCCAAGTCTCAAGTTGAAGTGACAAATGAGTCATCCAAAGATTGGAAGCTAACTCGAGTCACATGGGGAATAAAAAGATGATCAAGTCCAAGTCAAGACAAAATGAATGAGATCCGTTGATGAAAGTCAAGAATGTTACTCGAGAATGGTAACATGTTAAAGTTATCGAGATAAAGTGTTAGTTCGATTGTGTGCAAAAGGAACAAACCATAGGAAGCATTAAGCGCTAAGTGTCGAAATCTTTGCAATGTTGCAAGACATTAAATACAAGGAAATGTCAACATTAAAGACGCAACAAGTCAAGCCAACGAACACAAGTGACTTTTGAAATTAGCATATCTCTTCAACGGGTAAAATTTCAAAAGTCACTATAAAACGCCGAGGAAATTCATTGAGAAAAGGTAACCTTGACTACGAACCATGAACAAGCAAGCAATATTCAAGCAACTAACTAACGCAAATATTCTCAAGCATATTCAAGCAAATCCTCAAGCCGAAACTTCGAAGGAAATCGATCGACACAAAGTGTGAAGGAAAGACAACTTCAAATCTGTTGAAGAGGAAACTTTTGAAGAATCAAAAGGGTCTACTCTCAAGGAGGATTGTAGGAAGGTTCAAGTCGAACCGAGTATCAAGTGATTGGAGGGCTTTGTGATCAAAACCAAGAGCTTGAGAAAGTGAGTCAAGTAGCAAGCGGTACCCTACTATGAAGAAGGTAGAGTCACAAGAGAAGCCACTTTGTGTGACCAAGGTTGTCTCTAGACTTCACCACATTATAAACGATCATTACATAGTGGATTCCTCCGGTGTTGGAGAAGAGAGGATTAGAAGAATTACCCCTTCTTCAAACCTCTATAAAATTAATCATGTCATTTATTTTTCAGCACATTTATATTTACGCATACTTACATCATATCTCTTTGATAAACTCATATTTGTTATCCAACCGATTAATAACCAAGTCTTTAAAATCAAGTGTTAAAACAAGCTTAAAACAATTCAAAGGGTGTTAAGTCTTCCCGATAAAACCAATACTGACCCAGTCAAGTTTAGGTTAAGCAAATAGAGTTATTCTATCAACAGACTCTATCGAGTGCATTGAGTGGCTAACTCAATTTGAATAACCAACTTAGTTGTCCCTCAAGGACACGGTTTTTGAGTTAACTCTGTTATTATTTTTAAAAGTACTAAAATCAAAAAGTTGGTAAGGTTTATTCAACCCCTTCTAAACCTTACTCACACCCCTTGGACCTATAGTATCCTTACAGGACATCACATGATCATAAGAATGAGATTGAAAAAATTGTTAAGGATTTGTTAGAATTTCGGGTTATCCAACACAACGATCGAGTCCTTACGCTTCACGGTGTTATTGGTGAAGAAAAAGATGCTACTTGGAGGATGTGTGTGGATTCAAATTACACAAATGGTCTCACTATTTAACATGACTATCATATTCCAGTCATTGAAGAGTTGTTGGATGAACTTCATGGCGCCCGGTAATTTTCAAAAATTGACTTAAGATCGAGGCTACTTTCAAATCTGTGATGACGCACGAGCATAGATTCCTCACAACTTTTAGCACTCATAATGGCCACTATGAGTTTTTGTCTATGCCCTTTGGGTATGTAATACCCTGACTACATTTCAATATTTAATGAATCAAGTCTTTAAAGATTGTTTGAGGAAGTACATATTAGTGTTTTTGATGATATATTGGTGTATAGCCACACCTGGAAAGATCATTTACGGCATTTGGAAAAGTACGGCATATACTAAGGATAACTCCTCTATGCTAAAAAAAGTAAATGTCGATTTAGGCGAGGATAAGATTGAATACCTTGGGTATATCATATCACATGAAGGAGTTTCTCGATCCCAAGAAGATTGAGTGCATGTTGAATTGGCCAATACCTACTACATTGAAACAGATTGAGAGGTTCCTTGGTCTTACGGGGTATTCTGAAAAATTTATTAGAGGTATGGGATGATTAGCAAACCACTTACCAATTTACTCGGGAAGGATCGAGTTTACTTGGACTACGGAGGCTACACAGCCTTTCAAGCACCGAATGAAGCAATCACTACAACTCATGTATTAGACTTACAGTTTTACACAACCTTTTGTCTTTGGGAGACGATGCAAAGTGGGTATGGATTAGGAGCGATCCTTATGCGGCAAGGTAGACCCATTGCTTTTATGAGTAAAACCTTGTGTCCCAGAAATCAAGCACTATCAATCTATGAGAGGGGGTTTCTAGTTGTATTAATGGTTATCCAAAGGTGGAGGCATTACCTTGGGAAATAAGTTTATAATCAAAAGCGATAAACAAGCACTTAAGTACTTGTTGGATCAAAGTAATGACCCGATTCGCGAGAAATGGATTACTAAATTGTTGGGGCTCAACTATGAAATACAATACAAGAAAGGAAGCAGGCGGTGATGCCCACAAGATGTGGGGAAATTGAAGGTTCTTGTGAAACTATAACCAATCTCACTCCTACTTGGTGCGATCGGTGATTTTGAGCTATAAAGGGCATCTATTCATAACCAAAATCATAGCCTCTAAAAGTCTAGATGTCACTACTTATCTAGACTTTATGTTGGTAGAGGGACTAATCAGATACAAGGGCAGGTTGGTTGTAGGTAATGACACAGAGTTGAAGAAATTAATTTTGTCAGCCATGCACCACTCAGCTTATGGTGGTCACTCAGGAGTGCAGGGCACCTACATGAGGCTTAAGGGTGTTTTTTATTGGCCCAACATGAAGAAATATGTAATATCAATAGTTCAAACTTGTGATGTTTGCAAGAGAAATAAGCCTGATTCTGATTCTTACCTTGGGTTACTACAACCACTTCCTATACCTGATCAATCATGGACACACATTTCCATTGATTTTGTGGAGGGTTACCAAATTCTGGAGGCAAGAATGTGATACTAGTGGTGATTAAGATTCACCGGTATGGCCATTTGTGGCCCTTTCACACCCTTACACAGCCCAATTAGTTGCTAAGTTATTTTTGGATCACATTTACAAGTTACATGGATTACCTCTCAGTAGTGTTATAGATAGGGAAACCATTTTTACTAGTTCTTTTTGGAAGGAATTATTTAAGTTGATGGGGGTCCAACTTAACATGACTTCAGCTTATCACCTCGGTCGATGGAGCGGTGATGAAAGGCTAAATCAGTATTTAGAGAACTATCTTAGATGCATGACTCACCAGAACCCTAAACACTGGTTTAGATGGTTATCCCTTGCAGAATACTGGTACAACACTAACTACCATACTAGCTTGAAGTTAACACCTTTTCAAGCTTTGTATGGCTACCCACCCCCTCTATTGTCTATTGGCCCTTATGTGGACATTTCAAATGGGGAAGTCAAGGATTTGGTATAGGAAATGAGGCATATGGTACAGGATTTGAAGGAAAATTTGCAACATGCACAACACCGCATGAAATTTTATGCAGATAAAAGTTTGAAGTAGTGGATAGGGTTTACCTAAAGCTTCAACCTTTCAAGCAGAATATAGTCCAGCTCCGGAGAAATTTGAAGCTCTCACCAAAATACTTTGGACCTTACACAATAATAGAGTAAATTGGTAAGATCGCTTATATGCTAGATTTACCAAAGGGGCCACGCATACATCCAGTTTTTCATGTGTCACTTTTAAAGAAAAGTATTGGCGAGCAAAACATACCTTCACCATAACTTCCCTTGAGTAATGCGGATGGAATCTTCAGGATTGAGCCTTTGGAAGTGCTTGACAGACATGTTGTGAGAAGAGGTAAGGAAGAAGTTCCTCATATCTTAATCAAGTGGACCAATGCTCATTGAGGAAGATCTACTTAGGAGGATGAGAAATATATTCGTAAGAAGTTCCCGACCTTCGATCCTTGGGGACAAGGATCAAAATCCGATGGGGGTATTGTCATGAACCAGCTGATTTATGGAGGAAAGGATGCAGAAGATGATGGTGAATGTTTCGAGCTTGGGAGAGGTATGGTGAAGATTGCAGATGGGAAGATAGAAGAGGAAACAAGAGTTGTTGGAGAAAAGGGAAACCAAGAAGTATTTGGATTTGAGACGCATGTTGTTGATCTCAACCATTGAAGATATCAAATATTTGCCAACAATTTGCATACGTGTCGTTTGATTGAGTCCTTAGAATAGTGGGGTTATTTTTTAGTCATTTTATTATTCTGTCATTTAATATTAAATTGTTGAGTATTTTGTAATAGAATGGTCCCAAGTCATTAGAGGTATTTAACACTATGGAATCATAATGAAAAATTATTAGAGTTTGTTATAGATATTTCTTCCTCCCTTTCTTCCCCCAAACATTCTTATCTCATTAATGGTGATTCACTAACAATATACAATCAAATACATTAATATTGAGTGGTTTTCCATTTATTTACATAAAATACATTAGTACACTACAAACAACCCACAAATAACAGAAACAATATATATAAAACAACACGTGGACAAAAAAGAGCATGAAAAATAGGTAAAAATTGTATTGAAACATCGAAATAACATAGAAATAATATAAAAATAACCAAGAAACAAATACAAACAACATTGAAACAACAGAAATAACATATAAAGCATTAATGGAACAAAAAATCAAAAAAAATGTAAAAATATCTAAAAAAATATGCATGAGCGTAAATAAAGTAAAAAGAAACCGGGAGCATACATAAGTAAACTGAGCGTAAATAATGGCTTTTTTTAAGAAACGTAGGGCAAGACTGTCAATTCCTATAATTATTAAGAAATGAGCTAAGCCCAAATCACAAATATATATATATATATATATATATATATATATATATAGGGATGAGATCTCGTGTGACAGCCTCTTACCATGTGGCAGTGTGGATTGATCCAATCCATCCACACCTTTTATTCAATGGTCCAGATTGCTATTAAAAATAACTGATTTATCAATTTATTAATAGGTGGAAATGGCATAATAGTAACTAGCAAAATGCCATAAATCACGCCCCTACAATCAAGGAATCGATTTCCATAACTGAATTGTGCACCATTTTAATAGTTGAACTGTACACCATTTAATAACTGACTGTACACCATTTTATATATAACAATGCATCATTGTATAACTAATTGTACACCATTCAATCCAATGATTTTTATGGGATTTGATTTTACGATTGTTCCCGTTTTCCATTTTATCTCGAACTGTGCACCATTTAATAACTGAATGTTCACCATTTTATATCTAATAGTGCATCATTGTATAACTAATTGTACATCATCTAAAGGAACTATAAAGACAAAATGGTGTAACCATCTTCCCATTCAATAACTTAACTGCGCACCATTTTATATCTAACAGTGCATCATTGTATAACAAATTGTTCATCATCTAAAAATCCTATAAAGACAAAATGGTGTAACCACCTTCTCATAATGACGCTCTACAATCATGGATGTGATAAAGATCACATTTCTATAACTGAATTGTGCACCATTTTAATAGATGATCTGTGCACCATTTAATAACTAATTGTGCTCTATTTTATATCTAACAGTGCATCATTATATAACTAATTGTACATCATTGTGAGTAAACCATAATTTAATGAAAAGCGGGAACAATCGTAAAATCAAATCCCATAAAAATCGTTGGGATTGAATGGTATACAATTAGTTATACAATGATGCACGGTTAGATATAAAATGGTGTACAGTCAGTTATTAAATAGTGTACGGTTCAACTATTAAAATGGTGCACAATTCAGTTATGGAAACGTGATATTAGTCGATCCCTTGATTGTAGGGGCGTGATTTATAGCATTTTGCTAGTTACTATTATGTCATTTCCACCTATTAATTAAATAGATAAATCAATTATTTTTAAAAGCAATCTGGACCATTGAATAAAAGGTATGGATGGATTGGATTAATCCACACTGCCACACGGTAAGCCCCATGCCACATTTGATCCAACCCTATATATATAATTTAGATCAGGTGAGTCCACATATCTTAGGTGAGTACACGAGACCAAATCTGAGTCATTGATTTAATTTTTAAGCGATTGAGATTAATCGGGTTTTACCATTATTTAATAGGTAACTTAATTTAAAAAAGGGCTTATTGGTAATTTTAATTTAAATCAATTTTAGGAGGAAATTATTTTTGGTAGTGGGCTAAAATATAGGATCGGTTATGGATGTGTGTAAATCGAATCTTTGCATATCTTTACATATTTGGTAAATGAAGAGTCATTTCCCCCTTGCTGCCGTCTTCCACATTCACTCTCTGCAAACAAGTTTCAACCGTCTTCCACCATCTTTCTCTCTGCAAACAAGTCTCCGTCTTCCACCATCTTTCTTCTCCGCAAATCGTGAAACAACCTCCCTTAAAGTGAGAAATCACAATCCCAAGTAACCATATCCAACTTAACCATTCGTGAAAAACCCCAACCCTTGGTGAAAATCCCCAAATCTTGGTCGAGAATCAAACTCCCGCGTGAGGAGAAAAATCGAACATTGTTTTTTTCCCGGAAGAAGCGTCTTGGAACCCTCGATTTTCTTTGAAGAACACACCAAATTTTGTGAATGTTTTTCCTACCCTAAATAGTGTAGGTAGGGCAACTTTTTTTCTCTTTTTATTTTCGTCTTTTTTTAATTTTTATTGCATTTTTATGTAGAATTTCTTTGTTATTGGTGGATTTGATTTTAACATTGCATATATTTTGTTGTTAAATATGCTTATGATTGTTATGAATAATGCTTATAAGGGGAAATGGTGGAAATTAGTATTTTCCTAGTTTGTCATAACTATGGGAAGATAGTTTTTATTGAGCCAAAAATTGCCTATTGTTTCTCAATAACCATGGTCACATCTTTGTTTTTCACAAGTGTTATGAGGCAACAATATCTCTTATGTATGTTTTATATTATGCTTATATATATCCAAGTATGTACGAAATGGTTAGGACTTTGTTGTGTTTTTGTTTTAAATTGTCTTTATTATCTGGAAAATTGAAGTCTGGTAGAGTTCGCTCTTATGGGATTTTTAAATATATTTTTGTTGCTGATAACTCTGCATTTCCCACCTTTTTTTCAAAGTCTGGTAGTTTTGCATGTTGATACTTTGTACTGCTTATTTGTGTTTAGAATTATGCTTACTTACATTCTATATAATGCTTACTTATCTTATATAGTATGCTTATTGGTGTTGATTATGCTTACTCACATTCTATATCATGCTTACTTATCTTATATAGTATGCTTAAGTCAGTAGAGTTAGCTCTTATGGGATTTTTAAATACATTTTTGTTCTTTGATAATTCGGCATTTCCCACATTTTTTCCAAGTCCGGTGGTTTGCATGTTGATGATGTGTCTTTGCTTATTGGTGTTGACAATTATGCTTGCTCACATTCTATATCATGTTTACTTATCTTATGTAGTATGCTTTAAGTTTGTTTCCTGTTAATATGAGACAGCTAAATGACTATTTGCCACCTTATTTTTGTTAGTGTTTCTTTTGGAAATGGCTAAGGAGAGCAAGAAGAGTAAGGGAGCATTGGATAAAGTGAGCAAGAAGAGGAAGGCGGTAAATATTGATGTTGTTGCAGAGCCGAGTAAGAAAAAATGGGGGAAGGACAAAGGTAAAAAAGTGCTAGACGGTAGCTAGAGTGATGAAGAATCCAAATATCCCAGACTGTGTACGAGATCAACACTGAGGAGGTTCGCCAAAGTTGTTAAGAATTTGAACCCTACACAGACGGTTGCGGTTAACGAGATTGGGTTTGGTGGCCTGTTGCACATGAAGATCGTGGAAATACTGCACGATTAACTTCTTGGCTGGTTAAAATTTTCAATCCAATCAATTTGTGGCTGGTGATATCGAAGGGAAAAAATTCACATAGGCGCCACGGATGTGGAACGCAGGTTCTGGAATCCCAAATGGTAGTGTGAATATTGAACGAAAAAGAACAAAGCGGGGGGATGTAAACTTTATAAAGAATGGCTAGAGATTTTTAACAAGCTAACAACAACATCACGGCAAAACACGTAGCTACGGAGATGTTAAAATTTGAGGACGGATGTGACTGGTTTAAGAGGCATTTTGTTGCCCTGGTGGACTGCTTGATTATCGGGAATAACCCTATTGGTTAAGTTAACCCCCTGCATGATGGACGGCTGGGAATGTTGAGAATATTCGCAACCTTGGGTCAGTGCGAGTACAAGATTAATCTGGCGATGACAAATCGTGCACGTTGGGGAGAAGGGAAGAAAATTATGTTCAATGGGCCCCTTTTGTTTTTATCGGTAAGTGGTAAATTATTATTATTTTACATTTTTTGTATCACTACCTTGCATACTTTTCTAATTTTTGTTGTTTGTGTAGGTTTTTTATTTGGATAGGGTTGTTTTTTATACTAGGGACGAGGCTAGAACTCTCCCCAGTATTAGAGGTTGGACTTCTGAGATCATCCGGAAAAGGGTACGCAAGGAGATGAAAGAAGGTGGGTTTGGGCAGGGTCATTTGGCGGAACCGCTCCATACAGCGGTTTTGAACGAAGGGTCGGGTGCGATTGACATAGGGCTGGTAGGAAGTCGATCGTGAAAAGGCGTCGTCGTCAGGATCGAAAGTCACGGTATAATTTTTAATTCTGTTTGGTTGGATGAATCCATTTTGATTTAATGCTTGTGATAGATGAAAAATATGCTTATATATGTAGTTAATATTGGTTATATTAGAAAATGATGGAGTATTTGATTGTTGTAATCCTTGCATACATTTCTAGTTAATAATGCTTATTATGTTTGCCAAATGTGCTTATATATGTTGCTCAGATGCTTATAAATGTGTATATTATTGTAATTTTTGGATTCTCTCAAATATGCTGAAATATTGTTTATGATATATGATAGTTCATCTTATATGTGGTGCTAATATTGCTCACAGAATGATGTTTTTTGTATATTATGTCTAATTTTTTTGTTTTGCTTATGAGTTTTGCCAAATCTGCTTATATGTGTTGCCAATAATGCTTACATAACGATGAAGTATCTAATATTTGCATTTTTTGTATTTTTTTGTCTAATGTTTTGGATTGTTTATGATATTTGCCAATTATGCTTATCTGTGTTGCTTCTAATGCTTACGGAATAATAAAGTATAATTACTTGTATTTTTTTATTCTTGTCTTATGTTTTTGGACTGTTTATGGTTTTGCAAATTATGCTTATATATGTTGCTAATAATGCTTACAAATAATGATGAAGTGTAAATCATGTTATGGAGTGCTATAAATATTTCTCCTGTAACTGACATTTTGGCCTGATAACTTTTGAAAAGGAGTATAAATCGAAGTCTTTGCCCAGTTGTCGAGGCTTTGCTATATATGTGGTCGACATAATCGCGTTGTTTGAGAATGCTCCAAAAGAGATGACGATTTAGCGCAGACTTTTTGCAAATTACAAGATTTAGCGAGATGCTTATACGCTCGGCTAGTAAGCATACATTGGATGCGGCGAACCCACATGCTTGACGATATGAGCGAGATCTTGCGGCTAAGCGAAGCTTTTTGGAATAATCCCGAGACGATAGCCCTTGATCGAAAAAGTTGAGCTTGCACTTGGTCGTAGGGGCCGAGTCGAAAAGGTGTGGAAGATTTGCCAAGTTTTAGCTTGGTGTTACCCAAGAGATCGATACAACTGGGGGGGGATGTAAGATTTTACGAGCTTTATTTTTTATTACTTTAACATCCGGTATACCTCGCTTACGACATCACAAAAATGTTTTACTATGAATAGAATGTTGGTTTTTTTGTGTTGTCTTGATGTGTGTTGTTGATTTTTTGTTTTATAAACATGGTTAGTATGTTGAGATGGTGTGGAATGATAGGGAAATCCCGAGGAGGATGACAGGGGGAGGATGGAATGAAGAGCGATGATGATGAGGATGGTAGTAGTGACAATGATGAGGGGATCCGTTGATGCCGGTTGGAACAAGAAAGCGGTGATGATGGCAACAAAGAAAATGAGGTTAATGGATGAAATGGAGAAGGGCAAATTGAGAATGCATTATAGATTGATGTGTTGTCTGAATGTACAAATTTTGAAATGATGGTATCTAACTGGATTTTTGAAAATCCGCCCGGTGAACCGTAAGTTTATTTTTTTGTTTAGTTCAAAAAATATGTTTTTTATGAAGTTTTTAGTTTGAGCAATTGTATGAACACGCAGGGAAGAAGTCATATTTGGTAGTGGCGAATTTAATATAATAAGACAAGATATGGAGACTTTGAAGGGCGGACGATCGTCGTCAATGGCGGTCTATTATGGATACTTGGTCGTTTATCCTGAACCACAAAGAATCGTTGAGGGCTGATAGTTCTCCGCGTAGATTCTTTGCCACGACATACCCTACTGTATGTTTTCACCCGCAATTTTTGGTAGATAATTTTGTGATGTATGAGGTTTGATTGGTTTATATGCTTTTTGTAAGTAGTATCCATGATGATGCTCTGTTTTTGTAGATTATGCTTATGGATATATCACAATATGCTTAGGAATGCTTTCCATTATGCTAATGTATGGGTGAATTCATGGATTATAATTATGCTTATGTTGGGTTTGAATTATGCGTATTCATGTTATGCATTATGCTTATTGCTATTCGTTCCATTATATTTTTATGTATAATAGGTTGCTTGTGTCTGTTATGAACAATGCTTATGTCTGCATTAAATGTTGCTTGCCAGTGGTTAATTACTGCTAATTTGTTGATATTTTTATTGCGACATTCACAATTGTAATGTCAAAAGGCGTCGGTTTAGTGAATTGGTTAAGACATTCAAAAAAGCTTTGACGTCGAGTTTAGCGATTCTAGCGGCGGATGGAGGAGATCCGGTTGGTATGTATGATATGGTGAGGCTTAATTTTTTTTTTTTTTATTCGTGACCCTAACATTTTTGTTACCCATTGTGTAGTTCTTTTTCCCGATATTCAAGAGCGAACATTTTTTTGTGGTATGCTTGATGTTAAAAAAAGTCTGCCAACGTATTAGACAACTCCTCGGTTGGCGGCAACAAAAACCCTCAAATATAACGGCGTTCTGATAAATTGGTCAGTTCGTCTCTATAGATGATTGAATATATTTTTTCATTTTTTATTGTTTGACTGATTCAAATATATTTTTTTTTCTGGACAGCGACAAGTATTTTCGCAATACCTATCGACGAAGGGTTTCCCGTCAATTGCTCGTGCGATCCAAAATCGACCCGCTCCATTTGTGCATGCCCTGGAGGGACAAGGATAACAAAGTTGATTGTGGTATTTTTGCAATGCGCCATATGGAGACCTATATGGGAGGTGGGATCAAAAACTGGGATAGCGGGCTCAAAAAAAAACGACGCGCAACTATTGATGATTCGTAGAAAGTACGCAACTGCAATATGCCTGGACTCAATGAATGATCTTAGGGAGGCGGTAATGGGATGAGTGAAGGAGTTTGCCAAAACGAAATAAGATCAATCCGAAATATTTTATTTGTTTTGTACTTTTTATTGATATTTGAAGTACTTTTTAGCGATTTTCCAGACATGGTAAATTTGCTTGGTCTTTGAAGTACTTTTAAGTGATGTTTTGAATGTTTTTTTCATTAGTGCCTATGTAAGCAGAATTCAAGTGGTAAATATGCAGAATTTTACTCTATTGTAAACATTAATTTTTATGGTATGTTATAATGTTTCTAGCATTACTTCAAATATTTTTTAAGCGGTGTTCTTCTTCTTTGTCATCAAAAAATCAATCGCATTTAAAGCAATATTCGAATGTTTTAACTTTTTCAAGTATACAAATGTTTCGTAGCGAGAATTCAAACGTTATGCAAAAATCAATTGTCTTGTTAGCACTATTTCAAATATAATAACTTATCAAGTATCGCATACTATATAGATATTCAAATGTGTTTAAGCATGATTCAAATGTTGTGCAAAGCGATTTTAATATTTTTGTAAGCATGTATATCATGTTATATTATATTGTTAGTAAATAATCAAAGTCAAGGTAAAAAAAAAATAAAGTGACCACAATATTTATTATCGAGCACATGCCTTTTTTTTTTTAGTTTCAAGGAACAAATTTTAGGTATATGAAACAAATAAGTCTGAGAATCTAAAATAAACCTAAAAAATAAGCGATAAAATATGAATAAATAAGCAGTATCAAATGCTTTAATAAGCAGTCTCAAACATGCACTCCAAAAAAAACATCAACTACTTGTCGCACGTTCTGCTATTGTGCGAACCTATTTCTCCGCATTTCCCACAACGTCTCTTCATTTTCTGTCGCACGTTCGGCTTTTGACTCGATTGCCGCTCCCCTTATTTTTGGCCTATGTTGGCGGCAAC
The DNA here is from genome assembly GCA_016081115.2 of Rehmannia glutinosa. Lineage (NCBI taxonomy): Eukaryota > Viridiplantae > Streptophyta > Magnoliopsida > Lamiales > Orobanchaceae > Rehmannia > Rehmannia glutinosa. The sequence continues at coordinate 304,479 of JABTTQ020000906.1, read as the reverse complement.
ACTACAACGCCTAGCTGGGTTTTGTCCCCAACGAATCCTTCGATCAATGTTTGTTTGTTCACCGAACGGGAATCAGTTTGTTGATCCTTCAGCAATTGTTCTTTATGATCTTTTATGATCCTTGACAGGGATTCAATCTTGGACTTGTCATCATTTAGATAGAATCAAACAATAGTGAATGTCGGACCAAATCATTGGATCGTTGTATCACACTTTGCATATCGATTTGAAATTGTTCAACGAACCATTGTTTTGACAACGTAGCATGGATGCATTTTTCGCCCATCTTTTGTGAATATATTTGGCTAGGATTTTATCGGCCTCTTTTAGTAACGAGAAATTGTGATGACATACAAGCCCGATACGCTGAAACATTTTGCAATCGCATTCCATCATATCGTCATTTATATACGAAACCACCGTGTAAAGACTCATATTTCCACGTCCTTGATTTTATAAGTGCATGTGTCACCAGTTGTTGATTTCCATTGTCACGCACTTGTAACAAGATGATTCGTTTTTCGCAGCTCTCAATGAGAAAAACACTTTCTAGTATACACAATCGATGCATGTTTCTCAATTTCTAATTGTGTTTTGCATTTGGGCAAGTGGATTCTATCTCGTTGTTCGGTTTGTCTACGGCATGTCTCTCGAGATTCTATAGTTCTATCGTAGTGCATGAAAAATTCCACTAGACTAACTTGTGGGTTGGTGAAACTCCCGAACCAGTGTTAGCACTTTCCGATCTTGACGTGGTTACGAGTAATCCGCTCAACTCGCACATTTTAAAATAAACGGGGATCCACGATTTTCTAATTTCAAACATATGTGCGAACCATGAATGCGAAGTCAGCTGGTAATCATTCATCAACTGTGCCCATCTCTCCTCAAATTCTGGAGGTTCGATGTAGTTACTCCAAACAATGCGATTCAATCTTTCCATGAATTCCTCGTCCTTAAGCAAAGTATGCCCCACCTTCGCACCAACCTTTTCCATGATATGCCACATACATAGTCGGTGAATACTGTTCTTGAAAACCTTTTTAATAGCATTTTTCATTGCGGGATCTTGATCAGTAACTATGTATGTTGGCTCATGCCCCATTGCCTTTAAGAAATTTTCGAATAGCCAGACATACGATTCTTCATCTTCCTTCGTAAGTAACCCCAGGCGCTTGAATGTAACACATCTTCTATGGTTGTCCACACCAGTGAATGGCGTGAAAACCATTTTGTACCTATGTTTGTTGTGATAAGTCAGTCTCCTTTTTTCCTAAAATAAGAAATTTCTTTCAAGTTTAGACGCATGCAATTTTTTTATAATACATAAGCAACATTCTACTAATATATAAGCAGCTTATATTAAATTCGTATGCATATCCACACATCAATAAATGATGTAACGAAATGGTCATTTTCTTCGTAAAATTATATATCTTCTTATGCAGTATGAAAGCAACTCATAAGCGATCTTTTCTTTTTTGTTATGCATTATTGTGGACTCATTTAAAAAAAAAGGAAGGAAGGCATGAATTCATTGGGATTGCACCCGTACTGTTAGTGTTGTATGTTGCATCAAAAGATATAACATCCCGAACATTCGTAGTTTTGCTTGCACATTGGATCACCCCAAAATAATCGTGTAAGTTGGTTGTCTTCATCAACGTCATAGTTGAATGTTGTATTTGGACAAACTTCAATCTTTTTCAAAAACTTATCTATAATAAGTTGTGCATCGGCTCAACGGGCGTAAGCTTTCACTCTCTTGAAATTTTTAAAGTCGATTGGCGGTGCGCCTACATTCGAATACCCTCCAACCATCGCCTTATACATCGATAAGTTTTATTGCCCAATGTTTGCTTTTATACGACTTAGGATGAATTTTTGGGAGCCAAATTTAAATTCCTATTCGCCTTTAGAAAGTGTCTCAGACACCCCGGGCGTCAATGAATGCGTGTGTCGGATTTCAAAACTTTTTACTGTGTAAGAACCAGATTCAGTGGCTTGGAACACGCAACGCGCCTTGCATCCCACCCTTGTCGGTTTTTTGTGTCTCACTTGTGAGACTTCGTCATCATTTAGCTCTGCTTCTTCATGAGATGCAGATGAGTTGCTAACCTTTTTGAACCCTTCGCGGCTGCAAACTACGTATTGCATGCGTATTATACCACTGTGGAAGTGTTTGGTTGTACTAATTCTCACATCAAATCCGGTGGCACGCCCATAATCCTTGTAGAATTGTATTCCGCTCTTGACACTATCAAAATTTATCCCTTCTTTTGGAGTCAGATGTTCATCACATTCGATATCCAATTACTCCGTTGTTATTTTAATCCGTTCTTCGGAACAACACTTGCAATTACAATTGTCTCAACAAAAGAAATAATTAAGCAAGATTTTGAAAACGCGTTAGCATAATGGTCAATTATTATAAGCAATTTTATACTCATATATAAGCAAAGCACAGGATCAGAACAAACGGCGTCGTAATCAAATAATTTCAGTTCATACAACCTAAATAATGATCAATTAACCTGATCGGCTATAACACCGAACAAATGTGAGCAACATGTTTTATTCATGACAGCAAGCAATTCAAGCACATAAAAAATGCATTTTCGATCATACCATATACGTTTTTTAAAGAAAAAAATGGGGACGAAGAATTAAATTTAATGCTTCAGCTATATGTTCATAATTATAAGCATATTAGTATTCACAAATAAGCAATATTATGGATACGAATAAGCAACTTTCTGGGTTAATATGAAGAAAAAAAACGTGGACGAGGAACTAAATTTTAGGTGTTCGAAAGTATGTTGGTACTCATAAGCACATTTATAGGCAATTGAAAGCACATTTATCATAACGAATAAGCAACTCACTGGGTAAACATACACACACAAAAAAATGGGATGAAGATATGTCCTTTTCTGGACTACCAAGAAGTTCACATTTGTAAGCATGTTGTTTTCAAGGCATAAGCAATATTACAGACACGCATAAGCATATTGTTGGGTAATAATTATAAAAAAAAAATGAAAATGATTGATCGAATCATTGATTTTAGGAAAAATTACGAATCAAATTTTAAGGGGATTCAGTAAAAAATGGAAAATGAAAACAATTTCGAAGGCAAGAAAAAGTGTTACCTTGTTCTTCATTAGTATTGAAGCTTTCTTCATATGTGTCATCCATTCTTTTCTTTCTTGATTCAGCGCTGCAAATGACGAATTTTCAGTGAATTGGGAGACTATCTCAGTTACAGAAGAACGGTGGAGAAGGTGAAATAAAGTGGACGATTTATTTCAATAATAGATTTGGTGGACTTTGATTGTAACTCATCATATTTTAGTGGGATTTACTAGATTTAGCTACCAAAACTTATTATTATATGGACTAATCTACCCTCCTTTGGCTGTTTTGAATGATTTATCAGCAAATAAGCAGGATTAATCTCAGCCATTGAAATTAATTTATTTACGGCTTGATCTCAGTCCTATGTACTCATATAATAGGGGTCCTATATAACCCTCCCCCCTATATATATATATATACATATATATATATATATATATTTATAAATGGGACACCCCCTTATATGAGACAGTGAGGATTTATTATAACTGTTGGATTGATATTTTGGATGATTCAGATTAATTCCATTATTTTAGGCAATTAGTTAATGCATGAGTTGAAATTGGTAATTTATATTATTTTCGAATTTTTTATTAAGGGTAAATATGTCTTTTATATTTGAGTGTAGAAGGTAAGTTTTATTTTACCTTTTTCAGTTCCTATGTTTAAGGGGGAGTTATATCCTTTCAAAAATACACGTCTCTTCATATTTCAACTGTAGATGGTAAGTTTTATTTTACTTTTTTCAGTTCCTATGTTTAAGTGGAAGTTATATCCTTTCAAAATACACGTCTTTTATAATTTCGAATTGTATGATATAGTTAAATTTCTTGTATAGATTTAACCTTTATCGTATATTTATGTCATTTTTGTTGTATAATTAGTTTTGAATTATATGATATAGTTAAATTTCTTTGTATAGATATAACCTTTATCTCGTATATTTATGACATTTTTGTTATATAATTAGTTTCGATTTATATGTTATAGTTAAATTTATTGTATAGATATAACCTTTATCTGTATATTTATGCCATTTTTGTTATATAATTAATTTTGTGGAGCAGTAGCAACATTATTGTATAGATATACTTCTGTTTATGTATAATTCGAATTGTATGATTAAGTTAATTTTCTTTGTATTTTTTTAATGAATTGGAATATATATATATATATAAATGAAAAACGAGAGTCATCCTGATCACAGGTTGATCAGGTAGCCAAAGAAGTAAGCGTGAAAAAAGAACGAAACAAAATCGAAATGGTCACAAGCCGACTAAATGGCTGAATGGTTGGGGCCTCGTTAAAACCTCCCAAGGTAAAATCCACTTTTGTGGGGAAAACCCTTGGCAGGAAAAAGAGTACCCCCCATAATAGGAAAAAGGCATCCAAACATACAAAATAGAATCCGGACGCATTAGCTAACAAACCTATAATTGGGTGGCCAACATAGTCATCGGTGAGAAAAGGTGCAAAATCTTCAAAGGGACGCGCCACGAAGTCCCATAGTCCGTCTTCTTACTCAGTTTGTCTGCCACCCGATTGACTTCCCAAAAAATATGTGAGACCACCAAATCCATCTGGGAGATTAGGTGAAGAGTGTAACGCCACTTGCTAAGGTGGCGCCATGGGACCTCCACGGATCTCTTATCAATCAAGTTCACCATATATATCGAATCCGACTCCAGCCAAAGTTGTGTCCATCCCTTACTAAATGCATAATGGATCGCCCACATTGTTGCCACCAACTCGGCTTTGAACGCATAAACCGCACCACAACTATTCACAAAGCACCCCCGAAAGAAATCTCTGCAATTTCTGAAGACCCCGGAAGCAGTTAGGTTTCCCAGCGCCCCCGTTGCACTGTCGTCCGTATTCACCTTGATCCAACCCAGAAGGGATTTTTGCCAATTAACTTCCACGATCTTCGGGGCTTGTCTAGCCCGCCAAGGAACCCGCAGCCTGCGAAGGATGAGAAGGTCTTTTTGGTCATTGTACATGCAGTCCCGATCTAATGAAGATGATTCAATGATAAGAACTCGGAGATGAAGAATAGTCGCATCCACCGTCCATAATTTGTTGTGAAAAACCAACTCATTCCAGATATGCCAAATGAGCCAGATGCAGGACAGGACTGCCACTCGCCATAAGAAAGCTACCTACTGTATAGATATACTTCTTTTTATGTATTTTTTGTGACATGATTGAATTCTAAAGCAGTGTTGTATACTCAATAAAACAATTAATCAGACATCATTAAAAAAAATACTTAGGCCTCATTCAAGAAAAAAAAATACATAGTATTATGAACTAGTTGTCCCAATAATAAAAAAATGAACAGTCTTTTGATCATGATTTGGATTTGTTTGGGGCATGTTCAGCTATTATGGGTTGTTACTTCTCCACATGAACCACATCGTCGTTTTAACTTGGTTCTTGCCTTGACTGTTGTCTCCTCTTGACTTTGGATTCGGCTTTCACCACGACTCCCACCCACTCCTTTTTCACATGATTCAGCTATTTTTTTCGGTAGGATAAACGTTGTTACCTGATACAACAAACAAATAGTATGTATACAGTTATTTTAACATAAGTATACAACTATATTATAAAACAAATATCAACAGGGGGTTATCATTTTACGTGTTCACTGATACAATTAGCATTTAAATTGATACGATAAACAAATAGTATGTATACAATTATTTTAACATAAGTATACAGTTATTTTAACATAAGTATTATGTATACAGTTATTTTAACATAAGTATACAACGTATATCATAAAAAAAAATCAACCGGGGGGCTGTCATTTTACGTGTTCATTGATACAGTTAGCATTTATATTCATACTAAATAAATCATTTAAAACTGCAGTGATTATTTTTATGATCAAATAATTTGAGCGTTACTAGAATTACGAAGAATACAAAACACGGTTACAATTTACAAGATATATACACTATTTTTAGACTAATTTGAAATATAATATATATCAAGTGATACGTTAATTATATTTGTAAATGGAGAAATTAGAAACAAGAATATAAGAGAGCAGAAAAAAAGGATTTGAATTTCTCCAAATTAATTGTTTTTATTGAGGTCACTTTTATCCTATTTCCTATGCGGCGAGTGGAGAACATGGAAAAAAATTAAAATACTTGGTTAATGGTATGTATCAAATTCTTTATCGAACCAGGTAATTTTTCTCAAAAAAAAAAAAACAGATAATTAGTAATAGGAATACCTTGTTCGTCAAATTGTTGAAGGAATTCATCACTTTCAAAGATCACTCGCATTGTTTTCCATTGTAGAATGGCCTGGATTGGGATTCATGTGTTTGAGGAATTTTGTTTTGTGATTTTTAATTTTCTCGGCTTTCAATAATGGAGGATTTTTAACGTTGAATGAGAAGATAATGACCAATTTGTGATTGATCCTCCCCACGTTTTTATTGATTAGGTGGCTAATCAAATCCCTATTTTGTAGGGAAATGTTTATGGCGCTTTTCAATACCATATATATTGTCTATTTTACCCTTATAATTATCAATTTAGGTCATTAATTTATTTTTCTAGTCATTAAATCTACACCATTAATCAAAAAAATTTAATGGTTTGGATTAGTCCCCACCGTCTCATATAAGGAGGTGTCTCCCATTTGAACCAAATCATATATATATGTATATATATAAGTCGCTATAAATAGTATTACAAAAACTTTCCCACCTAAACTATATGTTATATATAGTATTATAATTTTATGGTAAATTTTTTAATTTAGGTAATTAAGGTTTGTATTATATATAGACAAAATCTGGATGTAATAAATAACAGTGAGAATCTTGGTAAATTGTGTATCTTATTTTAATTTTGGTAGGTTTTAATTTTCTTGTCAATATGATGTGCATGTAATGTTGATTTAATATTTTAATTGGTTGCCAATTTTATATTTTCTTAATTTAAAAATAAATCTTCATTTCTATAAATTGGAATTTAATACTTACCAACTTAGAATAATATCTTATTTATAGTAAAATATAAAAATAATCTAAATATAAGATAATAAAAATAAAATCTAAAAGCAATTTAAGAATATGAAAATTAATAAATAAAATTTAATAATTATTTAGATCTTAGCTAAATTTTGTAATTGTATAAAATATCATTAAATTTTATTATATTATATGTACATAAATGTTAATATTTTATATAAATGTAGTAGTTTAAATATATTATATAAATGAAAATATTACTACTTAAAAACATCCTAAGAAACAAAATTTAGAAATTATTTAATGATAAAAATTATACAAAATAAATCTAAATATATTAGATAAGATTGACCAAATAAAAAATTAAAAATATTAATATAAATAAATAAAATAAAATAAAATAAAAAGCATATAAAATCTATAAAATATTTATTAAATCTAAAACTATCCAAGATGCATAAAATAATAAAATAAATAAACAAATTATGAAATAAAGCCTTAAAATAATAAAATAAATCTAAATTTTATTTGATAAGTCTTTATATCATCGGATAAAATTTAAAAAGTATTAAAATAAATCTAAAAGTAATTATAATAAAAACATAAAATATTTGGATAAAATAAAAATACTCAAATACATCTAAATTATTTTAATACTGATTACATAAAGAAAAATGCTATTTATATTAGTCCAAGTGGCTACGATAATCTAGAGGGGGTGAATAGATTATGCCGATTTTCCGATTTTCGCCCCTCTTTTTCAAATATAAGAATGATAGCAAGAATGAAAGTGCGGAAAGTAAACAACGATCGATGATTTATAGAGATTCAACCCACCTGGGCCTAATTCTTTACCACCCCTGGTATATCCGAAGTGAATTTCGATAAAAAACAAATTTATTAATAGATACCAAACTATTACACCTTCACCTTGAAGAGCAGCTCACTCTTCTTACAACACCACCTATGAAGATTACAACAATCTTCTTACACCAATGAAGAGTACCACACTCTTCAACACCTAAAATCATCCAAGTGTGCTCTTACCACAAGAACACTTAACAAGGATGTCTTATTTTGGATGATTGAAAAAAATTCAAGATTACAACTCGATTGAAGTATACAATTTTGAAGTGCAAGTGTAATCAAGAATCAAGCCTAGTACTCAAGACGTGCAAGTGAAAGACTTAGGCTAAACACAAAAAGAATATGAAAGTGAAGAACAAGAAGTTTGCTTGTATTTGAATAACTTGTGTTGTTATGTCTTGTTGCTTCAATCCTTCATCTATTTATAGGAGAGGTCTTGGATTTGATTTTCAGACATATGCTCCTTCCTGGAGATTGAAATCTGTAAAAAATTGCAAATCAAATGGAGATTATAGTCATGTTAGAAATCAATCCCTTAAAATCATGAAAAGTTATCTGTTGCGCAACGGATAGTTTGCTGATAAAACTTTAGGTCGACTACTTGAATCTAATACAGAAATTCGAATTTAACTTGAAAACTAGTGGTGGACCGGTCTAACAAAGCTGACGGCCAACTGTCAACCCGGGGGATTCGACCGGGTCGGCCCTTGCTTGACCGGTTGGGCACCCTGGTTTTGTGAGACACATTATCTGTTTTGATTTTTGTTTCTTCAGGGACCGGTCGATCTCTTGGTCAACTGGTCGACCTCAATGAAAAATCCTTTCGTCTCTTTTTTGTTTCAGAAATCAAACTTTCGGTGTTCAATTTTTGTTAAAAATAAATTTCAAGAAATACTCCGAAAAATTAGTAAAAATATTTTAAATCGATTAGGAGTATTTGGACAATATTTAGGGACATTGTTTTGGTGAAAACCTCGCTTAAATAAAATTATCAAAATTGTGATAAAAATATTTATCTAACAAACTCTCTTTTTTTTATGATTACAAACCAAAACAATTCTAAGCGATCGATTTTGAAAACAAAACAAGTGTTTCCTGGTCAAAAATTAACTATCGATTTTGAGCGACACTTTTCATGAATAAGAATCATAAAGATGGGAGCAAAAGTATTTTATAAAAGCTCCTCTATCAACATGCACAATAAGAGTAAGTATAGAAGCAAACAACTAAAAGCTAAAAGCTCGCCTTTTACACTTTGAGCTTGAATATCAAGAGCTTAGAAGCTCCCCCCACAAAAACAAATCACTAGTCATGTATAAAAGTCCATTATGCATCTATAAGACTAAGTTTCATCCTCGGCTTTTGGCTTTTTTATCCACACTTATAGCTTTTTTTTTTTGCGTACTTTTCTAGCTTCTTTGAGCTTATGTGTGTATTTCATGTTTATCCCCTTCGGAATCATCTAAAAGAATATTAGCACGATAAAAACATCATAAAAATATACCAAAGTGCGCATTTTAATCGAATTGTCGAGCTTTTGAGCATAAAGCTTAAAATTCCAAATAAAAAGGAAAAATTTGAGAAGATGGTTTGTAAAAGCTCACTTGATTAATAAAACATGATCTCTGTAAACATATAAGACTTTTGAAATCAAGAGAATCATGTAAGGGACGAAAGTTTTATTGAAATATTTTGTCGAACACTTGGCGTGCGTAGAATAAAAACGAAGATGTATATAACACTTGTAAATGTAATCATTCCCAAAATTTCCTCACCAATCACCGTTCTATAATCATATTCCATTATCAATCAATAATACCAACACAATGATACAACAAATTCATCAAAATATCCAAGTAAAAGCACTTTCTCAAGGGTTCAACCCAATTGAGATTAAAAAAGGGAATTAAACTTACCAATTAATCGGAGAAGTCAAGTAATAATGATGATATATCAATAATATAAGTCCAATAATATAGAATTTACAAGAAAGAAATCATTTTTATTGAATTGGGTGTGATATTTGCAAAGGGGTGCGAAAGGGACGAAGAACGAGTCAAATGAACCAAGTCTAGGACAGAACCAAATTTAACCAAAATATAGGCCAGGTCGACAGGTTGAGGGGCTGCTCGATCGGTCCAGGTGGTGGTCGACCGGTCGACCCCCCTTCATCCGGTCCCTGGAGCTCTTTTTTAGGTTCTGTCCAAATTTTGATTTAAAAATCCGATTTTTCTCCCCTAAGTTTTAAAAATGCACAAAATGCAATCATAGACCTTATTCGATATGCATTATGCCTAAACGAGCTCGAATTCACGCAAAAGACTCGGCGGTTAAAGGTTTTGTAAAAATATCCACGAGTTGATCTTAAGACGGAATGAAACACATCTGAATTTTTCATTTGAAAACGCAATCCCTTAGAAAATGATGACGAACCTCAATATGTTTTGTTCGGTTATGATGAACCGGATTTTGAGCAATATTTATAGTGGACGTGTTATCATAAAATATAGGGACATTTTTAAAAGAACATTTGTAATCCGCTAAGGTTTGTTTCATCCAAAGGAGTTATGTACAACAAAAGGCGCAAAATGTATTCGCTTCGGCCGTTGATAAAGATACATAATTTTGCTTTTTCGAAAACCAGGATATGAGTCAATCGCCTAAAAATTGACATGATCCGGAGGTGCTCTTGCGATCATCAATATATCCCGCATAGTTAGAATCACTATAGCCTTTAAGAGAAAATTTTCCGTTCTTTGGATAAAACAAGTCATATGAAATAGTGCCTTTCAAATATCAAAAAATTCTTTTAACGGCACTCATGTGAGATTCTTGGGATTGCTTTGAAAACGAGCATATAGGCATACGGCATGAAGAATATCGAGTCTACTTGTGGTTAAGTAAAGTAAACTACCAATCATACCCCGATATTTTGATTCATCATCCGACTTGTCTTTTTCATCCTTGTCAAGCTTGACGTTGGTTGCCATTGGAGTAGTGACGGTTCTTCCTTCTTCAATTCCGAACTTCTTTAGAAGTTCTTTTGTATACTTTGATTGTGATATATAAATGCCTTCTTGGCATTGCTTTATTTGGAGTCCAAGGAAGAAATTGAGCTCCCCAATCATACTCATCTTAAATTCACATCAACTTGGAAAATTTCTTGCAAAGAGAATCATTAGTAGCACCAAATATAATATCATCAACATAAATTTGAACTAATAAGAAATCTTGCCCTTTTTCGAAAACAAAAAGAGTAGTATCAACTTTACCTCTTGTAAATTCATTTTTCAAAAGAAAAGAGCTAAGTCTATCATACCATGGTCGGGGTGCTTGTTTTAAACCATATAAGGCCTTTTTAAGTTTGTAAACATCATTTGGCCTTGAAAAATTTTTAAACCCCGGAGGTTGTTTTACATAGTCTTCTTCTTGATTAAAGTCATTTAGAAAAGCGGATTTAACATCCATTTGGTAAAGCTTGAAATTGTTTAAACAAGAATAGGCAAGTAAAATACGAATAGCTTCTAAACGTGCTACGGGTGCAAAAGTTTCATCATAATCAATACCTTCTTATTGAGAATACCTCGAGCTACGACATTGCCTTGTTTCAACTATGTTGCTTGGTCATCGAGTTTATTCAAAATAACCATTTTGTACCAATAATTGTTTGTGATGGAGGACAAGGTACCAATTCTCAAACATCATTTCTTTCGAATTGATTCAACTCCTCTTGCATTTCTAAAAACCAATCCTCATCTTCAATTGCTTCTTTTGCATTTTTTTGGCTCTTTTTGAGAAATAAGAGCTTTCTCGGCAAATTTCCTTCTAGTCATGCTTTGTCTAGAGGGTCCCCAATTATGAGATCCTTTGGATGATCTCCTTTAAATTTTAGAACAACTGGAAGATCCGAGTTATCACCTTTGTCTTCTTGTGGAACATTTGAAGTTGAAGGTTGATCATTTAATGTGGAAGGTTGATCATTTTAAGCATCATTTGGAACAATTGGTTCAATATCATCTTCTTCATCACTTTCATCATTGGGTATCCTTTCAACACCCGAGACTTCATTGAATTTGATATGAATAGATTCTTCAACTACCATGCTAGTCTTATTATAAACCCGATATGCTTTGCTCTTGGTTGACCCCATAAATATTCCTTCATCGGCCTTAAGATCAAGTTTGTCCAATTGATCTTTGGTATTCAAAATAAAACACTTACACCCAAATATTTTAAAGTAACTAATATTTGGAGTTCTTCCTTTCCAAAGCTCATACAGTGTTTTATTTAACTTAGGACGAAGGTGTACTCGATTAATAACATAACATGTGGTACTTACGGCTTTGGCCCAAAAATATTTTGGAAGTGAAAATTCATTGAGCATTGACCGACTCATTTCTTGAAGAGTTCTATTCTTCCTTTCGGCTACTCCATTTTTTTGTGGTGTTCTTGGAACCGAACAATTGTGAGCATATCCCTTGGTTTCACACAAGACTCTAAATTCACCAGCAAATTCACTGCCTCAATCACTTCGAATAGACTTAATAGTATCTTCTTTTTCATTTTCAATAAGTCTATACAACTTAGCAAACTCATTAACAGCATCACTTTTATTAGCAAGAAAAATAGCCCAAGTATATCTAGAATAATCATCGACTATAACAAAAGTGTAATATTTTCTACTTAAACTAGTCATACCAATATCCCCATGCAAATCAAGATGAAATAATTATAGAGGCTTGGTGGTGGAAATTTTATTTTTGGGCTTAAAACTACTTTTAACTAATTTGTTCTTTTGATAAGTGTCACAAAAGCCAAGATTTTCAAAACTTAATTTGGGTAATCCTTTTACATGTTGGTTTTAGTAAATATTTTGCAAATTTTTGTATCCAACATGTCCAAGTCGCCTATGCCATAAGCTAGTTAAATCATTATTGGCGATAAGAAAAGAAATATTTTGACTAACCAAATCACTTGTGCAAATTTTATAAAGCTTGCCTTTTCTATTTGCTTCACAAATAATTTTATCATTTTTTAGAATAAGGCATTTTTCTTTATTTAAAGTAACATTGTAATTTGAATCACAAAGTTGGCTAACACTTATCAAATTAAACTTAAGCCCTTCAACTAATAAGACATTACTAAGAGAGAGAGAAGAGTTACAAATTTCTCCATTTCCAAGAATTATGCCCTTGCCATTCCCAAACATAACCATGCCTTCTTATTGGAGCTTGATGTTGGTAAAAAGTTCTCTTCTTCTTCCGGTCATGTGGCGTGAACACCCGTTGTCCACAAGCCATTTTGAATCTTCCGAAATGGTTATAGCCCCTAGCACCTACAAATGAATTATTTTTAGGTACCCTATAATTTTGGGGTCCATGGGGGTTAGTCTTGAGATCTTTGGGTCTCCAAAAATGACTAAAGCTATTTTTCAATTTACAATCATTGGCATAGTGTCCATTTTTACCACAATAAAAACAAGTAATAACATTAGGACTACTAGCACGTATAAAAGTCGGACATTGGTCATTTTTCTTATAAACATTTTGAAAAGGTTTATAACCAATTCCTAATTTTGAATGCTCACTTCTTTATGCATCAAGAATTTTTGTAACCTTATCCGTGCTTAAATTAAAACGATGCACATCCTTTTTTAAATTTTCAATCTCTTTTGTGAGCATTTGTTTTTCGGAATCAAGAGTATGCATTTTAGCAATGGTAATAGAATGAGCTCGATCAAGAGATTCATAAGAAGTAAATAGTTTTTTTTTTCAATTTGAGCTCTTTAAACTCCTTTTTTAAAAGTTTGTATTAGCAAATTATATCTCTAAATTCATTTTGTAATTCGTCATAATCACATTGTAATTCATCAACTAAAGAAGATGATGAAGAATTAGAGCGTACCTCATTGATTTCATCGTCTATTGCCATAAGACCATGTTCGGCTTCTTCTTCCTCGTCGGATGTGGCTAGGAGCACATCCCATGTTTTTGCTTCCGCATTAAGAGCTTTCTTCTTTAGGAAAATGCCTTTTCTTCTTTTGCTCCTCCTCCGCTAATTTTGGGCAATCGACTATGTAGTACCCGAGTTTGGGTTTTCCGCATTTGAAGCATGAGTTGTCTCTTAACTTTCTTGCCATATTTTTATTTACAAACTCGGCAAATTTTCGGACAAGAGCGCCGTCTCTCCTCATCATCTTCATCACTAGCATAATATGAATTATTTGAACAAGATGCTAAGCCTTTAAGAATAATTTGCATACCCGATTGAGAGGTGGATGGTTTGGAATTTTCCCTCTCTTTAAGATATACTTCGTAGATGAGGAGATTTCCAATGAGCTCATCAAACTTGAGAGTTTCGAGATTTTGAGCTTAAAGTGATTGTCATCACCTTTTTCGACCATGAACCGAGGAGAACATTTAGAACCTTAGTGACCTTGTCTTCTTCGGATATGACTTTCCCAAGTGCCACAAGAGGATTGACTATGTTTTCAAGCCTTTCCACCATTTTTGAAATATTTTCACCATCAAGCATAATGAAGTTTTCAAAGTCTTTAACAAACATGGTTTTTCTTGTTTGTTTAACTTTCTTTGTACCCTCATAAATAGTTTCTAATTTTTCCTAAACTTCATGTGCGGACCTTATGCCTCTAATGCAATTATACTCGGTAGCGGTAAGAGAGCAATGCAAAATATTTAATACCTTACCGTTTAGAGAGAATGACTTCTTGTCGTTTTCGTCAAATTACTTGAGGCTCTTGAAGACCAAAGTGCCATCCTCTAATTTCTTGGTTAGTTGAGCTATCCTTTCAATAACCGCATTCCATATGTCGTACCCGCATCCTTATAAAAAGCACTCCATTCGATTTTTCCAAAAAGCATAGTTGTTGGCGTCGAATAGTGGTGGCTTATTGGTAGAGGCGCCAGTGGTGAGGTAGCGTTCGTTCGTAGCCATGGATCTTTTCCTCTTTACTCGCAATGAAGAATGAGCTTGCCAAATAGTTTGGCTTTGATACCACTTGTTAGTCCAAGTGGCTACGATAATCTAGAGGAGGGGTGAATAGATTATGCCGATTTTTTTATTTTCGCCCTCTTTTTCGAATCTAAGAATGATAGCAAGAATAAAAGTGCGGGAAAGTAAACAACACTCGATGATTTATAGAGGTTCAACCCACCTAGGGCCTAATCCTCTACCACCCCGGGGTATCCGAAGTGGATTTCGAAAAAGAAAAAGAATTTTATTAATAGATACCAAACTATTACACCTTCACCTTGAAGTTATTTCAAAATTTCAATACTTTTTTAGGGTTAGAAAGTTGAACAATTATCAAATTATTAGAGGAATTAAACAAAAACTATGTTTTATATTTAGCAATGTAATTTCAAAAACCAAAACTATTTTAGTTTTATACATACACATATATCAAAAAATATCAAACTGATAAATTCATATCTAATTCTAAATGTACAAATTTGAAACTTGACAACAAAATACATTCATAAATATAAAACATAATTTCTATTAACAGAAAAGTATGTTAATATATATTAAAATAATTTTCTATATATTAAATGCTATTATGAGTATAATTTCATATTAAATAAATCTTACTTTTATTCTTACATAAATGTATTTAATCCTATGTATGGATATATGTAATATATATATATATATATGTGGATACATATTTTGAGGTAATTTCTTCCATTAAAATAAATATACTTTAATTAAATTAAATATAATTCTATATAACTATTGAAAAATGGGCTAAGCCCAAATAACAATCATACATTTATCATAAGTAGCCAAAATACATGAATATACAAGTTGATGTCCAATAGTTTGAATGCATAATTTTTAAAGCCCATTACAAAATAATGAGTAAATATTTCCTATATTATTTATTTTTATTTTTTATTATTTATATGCAATATAAGTGTCGAACTGAAGATCGTAAAAAAATTATTAATTAGGTATATTATATGTCAAAAATGGATCAATAACAAAAAAGTTATTAAATTTGAAAAAGAAAAAAATATAATAATTAATGTAGTACACATACAGATTTGGAAAGCTAATTTTACATAATCTATTTTTTATATAATTTGAAAAGTGATTTTTGGAAGAAACAAAAAGTTGACTACAAAAAACAATGAAATCCAAAATGGAATTACTTCTTATATTTACACAGATTTTTATTATCTTTTATAATAACAGAAAATAGCGGGAAAAATTCTAGCTACTATTATGAGAGATTTCTCTTTATATCTATCTATATATCTATATATTATGTAATATAGTGTATAGACTATAGACCATTCAAACTCAGTGAACAAGTAAATTTGTTTCTTCTTGCCTCTATGGATTTAACCTAGTCATTTAAGTCCAGCTTCTTTGTTTACTTGTTGACCCATGAATTTAATTTGTTAGACCACATGGGTCATAATGCATTACTATAAGAGTGTTTATAATCACTAAATTTTTTTATTATTATTATTAGGCTGGAAAAATATTTTATTGTTTGTAAATGTCATTTCTACTTGGATTTTACGTTTTTTAATTAGAATCTAAAATAGGAAATATGTGTTTATTCTCGCTTCCGATTGACTTTAACAAACAAATAAGCACTTTTACAATTTTTTTACCAAACACTCTCAACTTCTAATTATATTTGTAAACACTATCGCTTGTGATTCTCAACTACTTGTACTTTTGTTATGATAAATCACTTCTTGTAAAAGCATATTTTTTTGCAAAAACTCCTCTATATCAAATGTTAAAATTTCATCCATGATGAAATTATGAACTTGGCTTTAAATATTGTTCAACTAAGAAAAGAGGAAGAGTGACTGAGTAAGGAAAGAGACGATGATTGAGAAGATAATGAAGAAGAAGAAAGCTAGTGATAATCGACCGTTGGGGAGTAGGAGGAATTGGGGATGTCAATGTATCGGGTTTGGGTTTGAGTCCACCAAGACATAAGACCAAACCCATTAAAAATACACAAGGTACAGACCTATACCGACTTGTCTCGTCTTATCTTAGACCCGCACATGCCCCCAACCCATAAATATATTTTACGAGAAAAGACACTGCTTAGACCCGCCAACTTTATACCAAATTTATATGATTTTTAGTCATGATATTTTTATAAAAGATTGTGCCAAATGTGATTTATATAATTTTGTGAATATTGAATGAATTATTTAATAAACACCAATAAGTATATAAACCAAGAGCTTTGGAACAACATAAACAATCTATAATATACTTATTATATGGGTTGAGCATGATTCGCCCGTTACCAGACCTAGACCTGTCTGGGTATAAAAATATATACGCATTACTTGGCCCAAAAATATTTATTTGCCCCAGGCCCGCTCCAAATGGGGTGAGTCTAGTTTTGGTTAAACATCCGTAGGAATAATGGGGGGAATGAAAAGGAAAGGGTTGTCAATGGGAATAGACAAAAAAAGGCGAAAAAAAGGAAGAAAGATAAGAAATATGAAGCCAGAAAAAACACAATTTTCGATTTAAAATATAATTTTAATCACATTATTCAATCATACAAAATACACATATTATTTATATGAGGATTTGATTTTAAGATTTTATCTCATCATATTTTTCAGTAACTATTCACCGTCAAAGAAAAAAACAACGACAAGAATATAAGAAAAAATTCCCCTAATTCCATCCTTTTTATGATTATAATATAATATATTAATCAAACTCAAATATATGTATATATATACACATATATGAGATCAAAATATATATATATATACACATGTATAATTGTGATTTCGGAAAGGGTAACGAATTACCAAGTCAATTTACTCTTAAGGCAAAATTAGTTTTTAGTCCTCTAAGTGGAGCCACTTTCGGAGATTTAGTCCTTTTTTTCGACTTTGAGTTTAGTCCTTTAAATGAACAAAATTTGGACTTTTAGTCCTCATTATTCGCTATAACAAGTAAATGTTACTGCTAGTAGATTATCTTTAATTCAAACTTTAAATAAATTTTAAAAAATTAAAATATTGTTCATGATAAAAAGGAGTTTTAATTTTATACTTTTAAATATTTTATTTAAATTGTGAATTTAATATTTAGAATTAAAAAAAATAATTCCTTCAAATATTTTACTAAAAAAATCTTTTACTAAAACTATAAATAAAATAAAAATAGTTTACAATATTAATAATTTCATATTTTATAAATATAGAAATTATTTTCAAAAGAAGAAAAGTACTATTAAAATATTTTATATTTCTAAGTAAAAGTATACTTAAATTACAAATATATAAATATTAACAAATTATACATTTTCTCAAAAAGTATAAATGGTTATTCAAACTTTAAGTATACTGTATATATATGTATGTTTGCATACGTATGTAACATGTGTATATTAATGTATATGCGTATATATATAATATTTGATTAAAAATAAAATATAAATAGAAATAAATAGAAATTAAAATAATATTATTTTATTATTTTTAAAGTTTGAATAACCATTTATTCTCTTTGAAAAGATGGATAATTTGTTAATATTTATATATTTATAATTTAAGTATACTTTTAGCTAGAAATATAAAATATTTTAATAGTATTTTTCTTATTTTTAAAAATAATTTCTATATTTATAAATTATGAAATTATTCAATATTATAAACTATTTTATTTTATTTAAAGTTGAATTGAATATATTTCCAATAACTATATGTGAATTTTATATTTTTATTATTTTTAAAATTAATAAGTAACTTAAACCAAAAAAGAGAATAAAAATAAATATTTTTTTTGAAATAGTTTTCGTAAAAAAATGTGTTAGTAAATTTTTTGTAGGAAATAGATTTTTTTTTATTTCTAAAATATGAAATTCACATTTCAAATAAAAATTAAAAATATAAAATTAAAACTCGTTTTTTTATCATGGATAATATTTTATTATTTTTTAAAATTTATTTAAAGTTTGAATTAAAGAAAATCCATTAGCAGAACATTTACCATTTATAAGAGTAATAGGACTAAAAGTCCGAATTTTGTCCATTTAAAGAACTAAACTCAATGTCGAGAAAAAAAAAGACTAAATCTCCGAGTGACGCCACTTAGAGGACTAAAAAAACAATTTTGCCTACTCTTAATGCCCTCCCACTCCATTGTATTTCAATTATTGGGCACTCTCCTGTATATGATGTGACGGGGATGAGTTTCTTCTTACTATTTAATTTCTTTGATGTACCAATCCCACGCCCACCTAACATTTCACAATTGCATAATGGCTACATTTATATAAGCCAATAGTACAAATTGAATCACAACAAAGTTATTGTTGCACAATCGGTTATTCTCCATTAATTACAAACAAACCACAATCATACATTAGCCAATACAAACATGTGGTCGTGCCCTACGTTGAAAAGCCAAAAGATAAAGCAAAACATCATAATAAATCTATCTACCAAAGAGATAAGATAAAATAGAAATAAAAATAAAAATAAAAAATATACACGTGCATCGTGCATGAAGTGCTCATACATTACGCACGTGTACGTGCATAATTTATGGTGGACAATTTCACATACTTTACAAAAATAAATAGACAAAATATAAAATTATTGGAAAATATCGTTCAAGTTCAAATAGAAGTGTTATTACTCTTCCATTTGGTAGCCAATTCAGCTAGTAATTTTGTAGAAGAACCATTTTCACCAAGTACTTTTTGCAGCAGCATCCTTGAGATCCCTCATTCGACTACGAATACTTTTACCTTCTTCTCCTTCCATCAAACACTTAACAACATTCGCGATTTCCACTCTCCCCACCAACCCATTTTCTCCGACTTGAGGCCTCAAGGCCACTTTCACATCCTCGTGCAGCATTACCGCATTCATTCGCTGTTCCGCATAAAGTGGCCAGGCAATCATCGGCACCCCATTGACAACACTTTCGAGAATCGAATTCCAACCACAATGTGTTAGAAACGCGCTTAACGACTCGTGGGCCAAGATTTTCGCCTGTGGAGCCCACAGGGGCACCACAAGGCCCCGGCCCCGGGTCCTCTCTAGAAACCCTTGTGGCAAATAAGCCAATGGGTCGTCAGAATTCTGAATATTAAAAAATGTAGCATTGGAAGTTGTGCTATTTGGGCATCTAACAACCCATAAAAACCTTTGCTCACTCATTTCCAAACCTAGTGCAAGCTCAATTATCTGATCATGTGATAAGGTCCCACCACTACCAAAAGAAACATACAAAACAGAGCCACTGGGCTGCTCTTCCAACCACTTCAAACAAACACATGACCCATCAACCTCAGATTTTGATGAGCCCATTTGAACCAAAGGCCCAATTGGATAAACAATTGGTTTACCATTTTCCTTTACCTGCAAAGCTTCAATGGCACTAGGTTCCAGTTCTTTAAAACTATTTACCAAAATACCCTCAGCCAATTTATACTTGTTCGTATGATGAAGAACCCATTTATAGGCATCATTCTTCCTATCCTGAACCGGGTCTAACAAATCCTTTCCATGTATCGGGATACAACCCGGGATCCGCAACTTCTCGGTCACATCCCTATACTCACACGACACCGTTTCGTCCAATTTGGGCAAGTAAAGAAACAGAGACAGAGCCATAGCAGTAGAACAGAAAAAAACGTACGGAGGGATTTTGTGTTGAAAAGCGACTTCAAACCCATCAGTGCCGAAAAGATCGACCACAAAAGCGGAGAGGTTTTTGCTCTCATGAAGCGATTTAACGGCGTCGTGAAGTGACGGCAGGGAACGGGTTATGGAGAGCGAAATACGCGTCTCGATTTTGACGTCCGCCGGCAAATCGTCGAAGCTGACGGGCGGAAGGAGGATGTAATCGATGGCGGAGGGGAGGGCGGAGAGGAAGGTATTTTGGGCGGCGGAGAGAGGGCCGTCGGTGGGGATGATGAGAGTGGTGGAAAAATGGTGGTGGTGGTGGAGTCTCTTGGCGAATTCTACCAAGGGGATTAGGTGGCCCATGCCTGGGGAAGGAGAATGGCGATGTGGGGTGGGGTGGCCTCCATGGATGAAGAAAAAAAGGGTTTCAAAGATTGGACAATTATGGGGAGGCACTTTTTGGGGTGAATGATGAGAGGTGAGTAAGTTGAGAAAAGTGGTGGGCGTATATATTGTATATATATAGAATATCAAATTATTAATTGGGGTGGGGGTGGGGTGGGGACTGCAGCTGGCTGGCTGGCTCTTTTGAATTGGAGGATGTTTGTTTCCTAAAAGAAATCATAATAATATTCTAGGAATTGATTCTAAAAAATGATTACGCATGTATTGTATCACTCTATCGTATGCTACCTTGTACGCTCATGATCCTTTTTTTTTCGCTTTTTTTTTTTTTCAGTATTTCATCATATTAGGGTGGCCAAATAAAACATCGGGTTCCAAATCGAATCGAAATCATGGGTCGACGGTTCCAAATGGAATCAAACCAAGTTCCAAACCGCTCGAACCGGAACCATTGACATGAACCTGGTTCTGAAGTCGGAACATGAACCGTGTAGGCCGGTTCCAATTACACTTCTTGTTGTCAAAAACCATGGAACCGGCGTAACCAGCAATTAAAATTGTCGGGTTTAAGGTTAAAACCGACGATTTTTATTTTTCAGTAAAAATATGCTAGAAGATGTTGGAAATTTTGGTTTTGATAAAGTGGGTGTCGACCGGAATTTGACCAAATATTCGGTGGCTAAATATTTAATTCTCGAGGAATTAAATTATATATTATTAATCTACGTTCGAGTAGATTTTCGTAGTATTTTGATTTCTCAAACCGAATTTCGATGAGTGAGAAATTAATACACGAAGATAGCCACATAAATGGACATTATGTAAAGATTATGTAAAGGGAGATGAAAGGCTTTTGCCTTTATCCCATGGAATACAAATCATTGTTTATCCTAGTTTATTTACTAGAAGGTGTTATCTGTTGTATAAACTATAACACAAGTGGATGATCACAAGTGGGCCACACGCGCGCGCCTGCCCGGCCTGGCCTGGGCTCGGGTCCAGGTCCACTAAAGTTTTGCTACTCGAAAATGGGCTTGACTCAGATTCAAGTGACTGTTGGAGCCCAATGAATCTGGACATTGTAGGTGTCCAGATTCGTGCAACCGCTGTTGGAGTAAGTAACTCCTACAGTAATGGTCATCCGAAGAGAGCCCACTACTGCAATAAATGCGGTAGTGGGGTGTAACATTTGGGATGTTATAATTGGATTAATGCTCACTACTTTTTGTTATCTCCTGCAGGTGCTCGTTAACTATAAATTCATTGTTGTGCATTGCAGATTTTACACAGAAAAATTCATAGAATTTCTGATACATCAAAAAGCAATTTTCTGCATTCTACACATAGAGTCTAGCAACCAGTCTTCAACATTTTCTAGTTCGAATGAGCTTCGTAGATAGTGGTGCTCACGCACGTAAGGCGTAAGCCGATTCATCTTTGGAAGCAATACGTCGACCGTGAGCACTAGCCGGGACGTAATTACTTTGCGGAAAGAGATTCTTCTCGACTCGGCTTTCTGAAAGTTCTATTGGAGAAGTTGTAATAGCTAGTTCTTTTCCTTGTAATCTTCTGTTTCTGTAATTTGCCATTTTGAAGGCATTTCCGATTCTGTACCATTGTAATCAACAAACGCAAAGCAATTACGAACTTCACGATGGCAAGCTCAAGCAGAACCCCAATCATCACTCCTGCTCAAGCTGAGAAACCCGAAAAATTCATGGGTTTCGACTTCAAGAGGTGGCAGCAAAAAATGTTGTTTTACCTGACTACCCTGAGTTTGGCGAAATATCTGACCGAGGACGCTCCTGTTGTTGCTGAGAACGAAACGAATGCTGAAAAACGCACTGCGTTTGATGCATGGGGCCAGGGTGATTTCCTGTGCCGTAATTATGTCCTAAACGGACTTAGTGATGTACTTTACAGTGTGTATTATGCTGTGAAATCCTCCAAAGAATTGTGGGATTCTTTGGAGAAGAAGTACAAAACCGAGGATGTCGGCACAAAAAAATTTATTGTTGGTAAGTTCTTGGATTTTGTGATGGTTGATTCTAAAACCGTGATGGAACAAGTTCAGAAGTTCCAGTTGATCCTACATGAAATCACTGTCGAGGGAATGGCTTTGTCGAAAGCATTCCAAGTGACCGCCTTGATTGAGAAATTGCCCCCAAGTTTGAGAGATTTCAAGAATTATCTCAAACATAAGCGAAAGGAGATGGGACTAGAGGATCTGATTGTCAAACTCAGAATTGAGAAAGACAATAGGAGGATTGACTCTAAGTCCAAGCTTGTCCCTATGGAGTCAAAAGCCAACTTGATGGAGCACGGCTCGTCAAGTAATCCTAAGAAAATGCCTAACGATAAAGGCAAGAAACCGACAACTAGAAAATTCCAAACAGGTTGCTACAATTGTGGCAAACCAAACCATATAGCAAAAGACGCCGCTAGCCAAAGAAAAAGAAAACAAAACCGCAATCTACTAATGTGGTTGAAGAAAGGGAACCGACCAGGCGTTGACATGTCGGTGGTGGTGTTTGAAGCCATTTGGTGGATAACCGAAAGAATGGTTTGTGGATACCGCGTGCCTTGCCGTATGCTTACGATCGGATGCATTCTCTTCTTACATCCCATTAACCGGAAGGAAGCTCCATATGGGGAATCACGCCTCTTCGATGTTGGGTGGCATTGGGCAACGTGGTGCTAAAGCTTACTTGGGAAATGAGTTGAAGCCGAAAGATGTCTTTGCATGTCCCGGACATCTACAAAAATCCGGTTCGGGTTCACCGTTGGTCAACCATGGGTTTAGACTAGTTTTGAGTTTGAAAAATTTGTACTTAGCAAATTTGGACAGTTCATTAGTAGGGGTTATCTAGACAAAGGACCTGTTCAAAATGAATGTAATGATTGTACGCCATTTTGGCGAGAATATGAATAAGAATGACTCTTCATTTATATTGTTGAGTGCTCTAATTTATGGCATATTAGATTAGGACATGTAAATCAATGCTATAAAAAGATTGGTAAATTTAGAATTAATTAATTTACTCAAGTAAACTCACAAAGAAAATGTGAATTTTGTGTTGAAGCTAAAATGGCTAAATTACCATTTCATTCGGTTGAAAGGAGCACTTCACCTTTAGAGTTGATACATACCGATGTGTGTGATCTAAAATTTGTGGAAACTAAAGGTGGTAAAAATATTTCATCACATTTATTGATAATTGCACAAGGTTTTGCTACTTATACTTGTTAAAAAGCAAAGATGAAGCATTAGAAGCTTTTAAGAATTATAAGAATGAAGTTGAAAATCAACTTGTCAGACGGATTAAAATAATTCGGAGTGATAGAGGTGGCGAATATGTTGCACCATTTGAAGAACTATGTACCCATCGGGCATAATTCATCAAACAATAACACCATATTCACCGCAGATCTAATGGTGTTTCTTGAACGCAAAAAATCGGACTCTAAAAGAGATGATGAATGCCATGTTGCTAAGTTAGGATTACCCCGAATATGTGGGAGGAAGTTTGTTTTAATGTGAACCATATATTGAATAAAATACCACTTAAAGGGAAAGATAAGGCACCTTACGAATTGTGGAAAAATCGTAAGCCTTCTTATAAATACCTTAAAGTGTGGGGGTGTTTGGCTAAGGTAGCAATACCTAAACCAAAACAAGTTAAAACGACCAAAGACAGTTGATTGTGTCTTTGTGGGATATGCATACCAAAGTAGTGCATATAGGTTTATGATACGTAAGTCGAAAAATCCGGAAATGATCAAGGTACCATAATCGAATCAAGGAATGTTGTATTCTTTGAGGATGTCTACCCTTCTAGAGAAAAGTTAGAAGTGAGTACTAATAAAAGAACTCACAAATCGCAAGTGGTTCAACACCAATTAGTGAAGAATCGAGACGCAAAGAAGAGGTCTAAGACGACTAAGTCTTTTAGGCCGATTACATAACATTTATGTTAGATGGTGAGCCAAACTCGATTAGAGAGGCTCTAAGTAGTCCGTGATGCTCCGCTCGGCAAGAAAGCTATCAATAGTGAAATCGAGTCCATTCTCGTAGAACCATACTTGGGAGTTGGTTGATCTCCTCATTTGTCATAAACCTTTAGGATGTAAATGGATCCTAAAGAAGAAATATAAAGCGATGGAACTATTGATAAATATAAAGCTCGGCTTGTGGCCAAAGGCTTTAAGCAAAAATAAGGATATGACTTCTTTGATACCTATTCTCCAATAGCGAGGATTGCATCTATTCGGGTGCTTCTCGCGATTCACGCTTGCACAATCTGAGATTCATCGGATGGATGTCAAGACGGCGTTTACGAATGGAGAGATAGATGTTGAAATCTACATGGAACAACTGAAGGATTTGTTGCACCCGGTCAAGAAAAGAAGGTGTGCAAGTTAATAAGATCCTTGTGCGGGATCAAACAAGCTCCAAAACAATGGCATCTTAAGTTTAACAATACGATGTTGTCAAATGGATTTAAAATCAACGAGTGTGATAAATGCGTATATGTCAAAGGGACATCGGAAGCATTTGTCATAGTTTGTCTATACGTAGACGATTTGTTAATCATGGGCGTGAGTCATGATACTATCATGGAGACTAAAAGAATGTTAAAGAGAACTTTGACATGAAGGATATGGGGATTCTTTGATGTAATCCTCGGGATAAAAATCGAGAACTCCTAATGGAATTATCTTGTCACAATCCCACTATGTGGAGAATGTGCTCAAGAAATTCAATGCCTTTAATGATTCACTTCACCGTCAAAGATGCCCATTGATTTAAGTGTAAATCCGGTTGCTAATAAAGGAAAAACTTGATTGCTCAAATGGAATCTCACGTATAATAGGCGATCGATGTACATCACAAATTGTACACGCCCGGACTCGGCCTACTTTACGTTGTAAATATGTTGAGTAGGTTCACGAGCAATCCAAGCCATGAGCATTGGAAAGCGTTAACTGGGTGTTAAAATACTTGAAGTATACCTTAGATTATGGGTTATACTACTCAAGATATCCAAATTGTATTTGAAAGGTATAGTGATGCTAGTTGGATTTCGATTCAAAAGATTATTATTCTACTAGTGGATATATATTCACCATTAGAGAGGTGGTGCGGTATTGTGGAAGTCCATGAAATAAACATGTATAGCTCGATCCACCATGGAATCGAGTTTATAACTTTGGATAAAGTCGGTGAAGAAGCAGAGTGGCTTCAAAATGTTTTGGAAGACATTCCATGTTGTAAAAAGCATGTGCCTTCCGTGATGATTCATTGTGATAGTCAAGCGGCTATAGGAAGGGCACGAGCAATATGTATAACGGTAAGTCTCGACATATTCGCTGAGACACAATACCGTTAGGTGTGACGTTGATCTCAAATGGTGTGATGTCAATTGACTACGTAAAGTCAAAAGACAATTTGGTAGATCCTTTGACAAAAGGTTTGAATCGAGATCAATTGAGTAAATTGCTGAGGGAATGGGCTTAAAGTCCACAAAGTAAAATAACCATCATAGTGGTAACCCAAACATGATGATCGGAGATCCCAAGAACTTGGTTCAACGGGAAAACTAAACTATGAAGGTTATGTTGTAACACTTGGAGACAATGTTATAACCCATCCCTGAGAGCAATACCAAGTGTTGAAACACCCGCAAAGTTGTGGTGAGGCTAAATCATTTGACTTTAAATGATTCCCGCATCTCGTTGAGGTTGAGTTTGGCGCATACTCGGATAGAGATCACCTATATAAGTGAGAAGTGCAGGCCACTTCAAAGTAACACTTATGAATTCAAAGAGGTTCCATGGCCGAAACGGACACAAAACGTGAGAACAGAAGGTGTTGAGACCTTATTGTGTTAATACTGTTGACTTGGTATACACCGTGGATGAATAGTTCAAGGCATCGTCGTCCACTAAGCCGCTTGTGTACCCAATGGTATTGACTACGAAGGTTCAAAGCCATAAGCTACCTTTCCGAATGCAATATTGTCTCTTGAGGACTGGTTTGCATGTCTGCATTCATGCATACATTAATTTTCACTCATGTGGGGGATTGTTGGAAATTTTGGTTTTGATAAAGTGGGTGTCGACCTGACTTTGACCAAATATTCGGTAGCTAAATATTTAAGTCTGGAGGAATTAAATTATATATTACTAATCTACGTTACGAGTAGATATTCATATTTTTATTTCTCAAAATCAAATTTCAGGTGAGTGAGAAATTAATACACGAAGGTAGCCACATAAATGGGCATTATGTAAAGATTGTGTAAAGAGAGATGAAATGCTTTTGCCTTATCCCACATGGAATACAAATCATTGTTTATCCTAGTTTATTTACTAGAATGTGTTATTTGTTGTATAAACTATAACACAAGTGGAAGATCACAAGAGGGTCACACACGCGCGCGCTCTCGCCCGGCCCGGGCTGGGCCTGGGCATGGGCATGGGACTGCTTGGGGCGGCCTGGCCCTTTGGGCCCAGGTCCAGGCCCACTAAAGTTTTACCACTCGAAAATGGGTTTGGCCCAGATTCAAGTGACTGTTGGATTGTTGGAGCCCAATGAATATGGACATTGTAGGTGTCCAAATTCGTGCAACTGTTGGAGTTAGTAACTCCTACGAATGGTCATCTCAAGAGAGTCCACTACTTGTGCATTATATCAGTAGTGGGTGTAACATCTCGGGTTACAATTGGATTAATGTCCACTACTTTTTGTTATCTCTACTGGGTCTTTGGTTGACTATAAATTCCATTGTTGTGCATTGCGATTTTACAGAAAAATTGAGAATTTCGATACATCAAAAAGCAATTTTCTGATTCTACACATAGAGTCCAAAGAACCATCTTCAACATTTTCTAGTTCGAATGATCTTCGTATTAGTGGTGCTACTACACGTAAGACGTAAGCGCTTCATCTATGGAAGCAATACGTCGACCGTGAGCACTAGCCGGGATGTAATTACTTTGCGGAAAGAGATTCTTCTCGACTCGGCTTTCTGAAAGTTCTATTGGAGAAGTTGTAATAGCTAGTTCTTTTCCTTGTAATCTTCTGTTTCTGTAATTTGCCATTTTGAAGGCATTCCCGATTCTGTACCATTGTAATCAATAGACGAAATGTTAAGTGCTTATTTGATGTTTTATATTAGTATCCGCATGAAACACGTCTTAAACCAAATGTTGTAAACAAGCTACGTGAACTTTGATTCTTCTATACCTTAAGAGGATACATAGGCGGAGAGTCAGTCAAAATGTGTCTCGCCCCATGGGCCACCGTAAAAGTTCGAGTTGGCTTCATTTTTAGAGTGCGAAATGAATCGAGCCTATTTGGCACGAAACACAGTGCCCGACCTTGGCCAACTCCGATTTTTTATATGTACTTTCATGTGTTAGGTTAGGTGGGCTACAAATATAGCGACTTCGATCACGATTTGGCCCATCAGGTCCAACTCAATTTTTCCTCTAGTCCAAAGGTGGGCTTGTCGACTGACCTTAACAACTCTAGTAGGCAACTTAATATTATATTAATATTAAGTCCAAAATTTAATATTATTGTGAATATTAAGTCCAATTCCTTTTTTTTCCTTTTGTTGTAACTTAAATTTTAAATTATTTTAAAAAAAAAAAAAAAATCAAAAATTATCAAAAGAGAAAAAAAAGTTCCGATTAAACCGTGAAGGAATCGGGTTACGGTTTGGAACATAAACTATCGGGCCGATTTTGGAACGGAACCATGAAGCAACAACTGCCTCGGTTCCTCATTTTGAAAGAATTGAACCGAAGCGGTTCTAATACCGTGACTAACCCTACATCAAATTTTTAAAATAAAAATATAATTCACGTGTATAAGATAATATATATCATTATTGTATGCATGATATCAAATGAAAATTTGAAAATATTGTGATCTCCAGTGACACACACTCAGGACTCACTATATGGATATTTGATTCATTTTATAAAAAATGGACACATGAACGATGTACTTAGGACCTACACCCAATATATATATATATATATATATATATATATATATATATACACACACACACATCAAGTGTGGCCAAATGGAGCCAAAACCAGGTTCCAAACTGAAACCAAAATTGTGGTCGATGGTTCTAAAACCGAAACTGGAACCATGTAGGTGGTTCCTGGTTCGCTTGGTCTCAAAACCATAGAACGCGCTTTTAACCGTCGATGAATCGTGGTGGAACCTGCAATTAAAACTGCCGGCTTCAAGGTTAAAACCAATGATTTTTATTTGTTTTAGTAAACATATGCTGGAAGAAATGTTAAATGTTTATTATGATATTTTATATTAATAATTACATAAGACACATTTTAAACCAAATGTTTTAAGCGAACTACGTGAACTTTGATTCCTCCATACTCTAATAGTGTATATATATACAGTTTAATATTATTATTAATATCAAGTACAAAACTTAATTGAATATTAACTCCAAGTTTTTTTTTATTTTTCCTTTTTTAACTGAAATTGATAAACCATTTTAAAAAAATCAAAAAATTATTAAAAGATAAACAAATGGTTCCGGTTAAAACTAGAACTAGAACCGTGGAGGAACCGGGTTCCAAACCGGAACTAGAACCGTCGGTTTCGGTTTTGGAATCGGAACCGTGAGGCAACAGTTTCGGTTCCGGTTACTCCAAAATGAGGAACCGAAATCGGCGGTTTTGGAACCGGAACCGTGGTCATAGAACCCACTTGGGTAGCTACCCAAATGGGTAGCATCGGCTAATCCCGAATCTAGAATGATTTTCAGTTTCAATTTTCGAATCATCAAGGAATGATGGGTATCGGTTAATAATTGAATCTTGTTAAATGAATCATGCCAGAATAAGGGAGGATATTCCCAATTCTTAGATGATGATTTCAAGATGCCATAGGTAACTAACATAGATGGCGCCATTTTTTATGGAATGTGATTATTTCCATCATAAATTAGTCAATATCGCATTACTATAAATTTATGTCTTGATGAGAGGAGAGGGATTGGTGAAATTCAAACTTTAGACCTTTGGTCCTGGCATCGTGTCTTTAACCAGGTTCACTAATATCTAATATCTCAACTCTTCCTACTTTGTAAGAACATCTTCAACTCAACTTCAAATTCCACCTCATACACCAAATATGCAAAAATCACTCTCAACCCAACTCTAAACTACACACCAAATTATCACTACACTAGATTTGATGTAAAACTATTCATATACCCCAAAATTGGTGTAATGCAATATCCCACATTGCCATCAAATTCCCTTCTACTTTCAAATTTAAATTCCGATTGTATCCACATTTTATATATAATTAATTTATATAACATGATTCTAATAATTAATTAACATTTTCTATAAATTTTAATAAATAATAAATAATTATAATGTAAACTAAAAGAAATGCTAATATTAATTTTTAATATAATTAATTAATGTAATATTCATTAAATGAAAGTTTATAGTTAATTACTTTAATAATTAAATATAAGTAAATAGAATAATTATATAAATAAATAAATTTGGTTATCAGAAAATGAAGTAAAAAGAATAAAATATTTATTTGGTGTAATGGATTGGAGATGATTTTGACAAAATTATATCAAAACATTAAATTTGGTGCAGTTTTTACACCAAATTTAGCGTAATGAGTTGGAAATGTCCTAATCTAAATAAAATGTTATCATATATGTCAAGATTGGTCTAGAGGAGTCTGATTGAACTTGCAGGAGTTAGTGGGTAATAAACCAATGAAGTTGCAAATTATTTTGTGACATTGTCACAAGATAAATATATGTAGGATATCAACCAAATTTGGTGTAGTGAATAGCATTACACCAAATTTGGTGTAACACTATTTATTTACATCAAATTTGGTATAATGCAATATCCCACATTTGCCCTCAAATTCTCTTCTACTTTCAAATTTAAATTCCAATTGTATCCTCATTTTATATATAATTAATTTATATAACATTATTTTAATAATTAATTAATATTTTCTATAAAGTTTAATAAATAATAAATAATTATAGTGTACTAAAAGGAATGCTACTATTAATTTTAATATTAATTTTTAATATAATTAATTAATGTAATATTAATTAAATGAAAGTTTATAGTTAATTATTTTAACAATAATAAAATATAAGTATATAAAATAATTGTATAAAGAAATAAATTTGGTTACTGTAAAATGAAGAAAAAAATAAAATATTTATTTGGTGTAATGGGTCAATAAACCAATGAAGTTGCAAATTATTTTGTGACAATGTCACAAGATAAATATATGTAGGATACATAATTAGCATATATGTTGTGATTTGATATGTTGTCTTTATCCTTTTTCCCTCTCGGAAAGATTTCAGAATTTGTCTTATAAAATTGTCCACACAAATTTCAATGAATTTATTTTTATTATTTTGAAATTATTCTTTAAATTTGTCAATTAATTTAAAATCTAAGACAATTCTCTAGTTAATTGGGTTAAAATTTTATATAAAAGTACATAATTATTTTATTTTTCGGCATTTTTACATGTGGGCCCACATGAGAAATGCGTGTCTCGGGAACAGACCAAGAATTAGTACACTCTGGCGAAAGCATACTGGGCAGGAGAGTCCCTTCTAGAAGTAAATGAATCAAAGTATAATTATTCAACATCTGGTGATGTCAATGCTGATGTCAGCATTGTGTCATTGTCTGCCTTTTCTTTTTGATCTATCATTGCCCACCTTTCTGCTTTTTAATCCACCAAACCCAACTTTCCATATAGTAGTGGAGACGGAGAATTGCAAAGAACCAAATTCAATGAACCATTTTTTTAGGGGTGACAATCCTTACATTCTTACACGACATGGTAATTCACGTGAAATCGACCCAAAATTATTGAGAGAAATATGAACATAAACACGAAAATCCCAATATAAAAATAACTAATACAAATCGATACGATGTTAAGAATTTGTCTAAAACATAATTATTTTAAATTTTTATCAATTTTTGATGTATTTTAAGTATAATCCGCAATCAACCCAAAACCAAACACGAACCCGACTCAACGACCCGAATTGTCACCCATAGATTTCTCTTCTCTCTCCCTCTCCTTCTCAATGGGCCAATTTATTATATATCATCTTAAATTTTAAAAGTAATGTCTATTAACATTAATTTAGATCTATTATTAATGATCTAACATTAATGAATTTTCAAGCTTTATTGGTCTTCATGTGAGAATTGAGAATGTGTTTGATTAGTTATCTCAATTTTATGTTTGAAAATGAAAATATGTTTTTGTTATAGTTTTCTAAAGTGTATTTTTGACATAGATTTGCGTGATTATTGTAAAAGTTGTTTGGTTATTAATTTTGAAGTGTATTTTCACATAAATTTGTATAATTGTGGAGAAAATTTATTTGGTTGTGTTTCCAAAAGAATCTTTCCACAAAAAGGTGAAAATTGAAAATGACTTTATTTCCATTAAACTTCCCAAACAAACATAAATCCATTTTTTGGAATAGTTGAAAAATAGAAATTGCGTTTGAAAACATATCCATACATGGCCTTAATTTTGGAGTTCTAACTCAATGTAACAATTCCATAAGTAATATAGACAACACTTAATAATCAATATGCATCATTAATTAGATAGTATAAAATTATTGTAGTCTAGCCATCGATCAAGTAATATACAAATCTATATATCTATATATAAGAAGTCTCTCAAGAAATTTTCCCGCTCATTTACTATATAAAGTAATTGAAATTTCTGCGATAAAGAAAAGATTTATTTTTTGAAATTGTAGTTTTGGTATCAGTCAACTTTTTAGGTGCATTAATTAGAATTATATAAAAACATGTTTTCCAAATTTGAGCGTGTACAAAATTAATTATTATATTTTTTAAAAAAAATAATTAAAAATTATTTCGTTTTTGATCCGTTTAACATACAATATATCAAATTAATTAATTTTTTTATGAACTTCAGTTTGACACTCATATTGAATGTAAATTAAAAAAAACATAGTAAATAAAAATATAAAATATGTTTACTCAAAATTTTATTTCGTCATGGGCTTTAGAAATTATGCATCCATTGTGCATCAATTTAAATATTCATGTACTCTGACTATTTGAGATATATGTATAATTGTTATTTGGGCGTAGGCCATTTTTTCATAAATATATAATTGTAATAATGTCAATTAAATTCAATTAAATATACTTATTTAATTGAATAAAATCTCTCTATATATATTAAAATATCATAAATATTACACATATCCATACATATCAATATTTATAACAATGTAAGACGAAATTAAATTTTTACTTAATATCAAATTATATTCATAATAGTTTTTTATATATAGAAGATTAATTTTTATATTTATTAATATATTTTTCATATTAATAGCAAATATTTTTTTATATTTATCAATGTATTTTGATATTTAACTTATAAAATTGTAATTTTCACACTTATTAAATATCTAAAAATGACTAGAATGCAACGACGATGAAGTTGTGCCTTGAGCGGGTTTATGAAAAATCAATTTTCAAAGATCAAACACAAATACATAGTATTGAGTGTATTTTTCATCTTTGTTTTAAAATTGTTACAATGGAGGGAGAAAAAATCATAGAACTATTAGGAAAATGCATATGTCACATTATGAAATGGAGGCCTCACAAATATACAAATCTGTCAGGCATTATACGGGGATCTCATCTAGTATATGTAAAAAAAAGAGGTCTCTATAAATAGTATTACAAAAAATTTCCCGCCAATTTCACAATACTATAAAAAGAAATTAGAAATCTGATCAATACAGAAATGTTGATTACTATTGAAATATCAGTTTTTGGTAGTCAACTTTTAAGGTTCC
This sequence comes from Rehmannia glutinosa, assembly GCA_016081115.2. Taxonomy (NCBI): domain Eukaryota; kingdom Viridiplantae; phylum Streptophyta; class Magnoliopsida; order Lamiales; family Orobanchaceae; genus Rehmannia; species Rehmannia glutinosa. The sequence continues at coordinate 270,481 of JABTTQ020000906.1, read as the reverse complement.
TTAATTAGATTATATAAAAATTAGCTTTCCAAATTTGTGTGTATAGTACATTAATTATCTTTTTCTTTTTTTTTTTTTATTTATGATCGATTTTTGTCTTATAATATATCAAATTAATCATCTTTTTACTATCTTCAATTAGACTCTCATATTCACTTATAAAATAAAATTAAACATAATAAATAAAATATAAAATATATTTACTCGTAGTTTATTTTTTTTTTTGTAACAAAGCTTTGAATATTATACAGTCGGGCTAATGGACATCAATTTGTATATTCATGTATTTTGGCTATTTTTGATATATGTATAGTTATTATTTGGATTTATATATAATTATATAGAATTGTATTTAAGTTGATTAAATTTAATTAAAAATACTTATTTTTATTAAAGAATATATCTCAAAATATGTATCCATTTATCATATATATTACATATATCCTTGCATATCATTATATTTATTTATGTACGATGACAATGATATAGTCTTGAATGTATTTTTTCATGAGTCTAAGGTATGATATATAATATTTTGACTTCATTAATAAAAAAATATCAAATTATATTTTTCGCTTATTGTCTTGATGCTATTTTAAAATTATTACATTGCATGGAGATTTAATTAATAGAACTATTAGGAAAATACAGATATCATAGTACAAAATGAAAGCCTCAAATTAAATATATAGTCAATACATTACACGGGGGTCACATCTAGTTCATACCTAACATGAGGTGCAAATATACAAATGGCGTTCCTAAAATGGATAGACATATTTTGTAGCGCCTATCTAGATTTCTTGAATTTAAATGCATAAAAATAATTAATATAATAAAATACTTTAATAAGCTAAAAAATGTGGGTTAAAAAAATCAAACTTTACTTCCTTCAATACGCTTGCAGTAGAAATAAACTCAAATAATTGAAATAACAACTAATCCAAAAACATCCATACTGAAGAAAGAACGTCGTTCAACATTCTAATAAAAATAAATTCAACTTTGAAATAAAAAACTTTTTTGAATAAGTTCGATTATGTATAAAAAAATGAAAAAGAGAGTTGTCCGATCACAGCCGATCGTAACCAAAATTAAACCTGGAAATAATGTCAAAAACCAAATGAAATGGTCACAAGCCGACCAAATGGTCAATGGTTGGGGCTCGTTAAAACCTTCCAAGGTAAAACCCACCCTTGTGGGAAAACCTTGGAAGGAAAAAGAGTAGTACCCCCAGAAAGAAAAGGCGCCCCAAAAATGGGAAAAGAAACCTCAAGCGTTGGCGCACTAAGTAACAAACCTATAGTTGGATTGACCAACATAGTCATCGCGAGGTAGTAGTGTAGAAGCTGGGCGGGACGCCCACCATGTGCCGCACTCCGTCTTCTTGCTCGATGTCCGCAATCCTATTGCCTTCCCGAAAAATATGAGAGACTACGAGATCCATGTATTTGAGAAGATGCGAGGTGTGGCGCCAATAACTAAGATGGCGCCACGGGACCTCCGTTGATCTTTTCTCCAAAGCAGATTCACCACATACATCGAGTCCGATTCCACCAAAGTTGTGTCCAACCTTTCGCAAAGGCATACTTGAATCGCCCACATTGTCTGCGACCGATTCGGCCTTCAAACGCGTATCCCGAACCACAATGATGAACAAAGCACCCTCGAAAGAAACCTCTACAATTTTGGAAGACTCGGGATCTTTGAGATTGCGGTGCCCCTGAAGACCGCCATCCGTGTTAACCTTGATCCAACCCGGAGGGGTTTTTGCCAATGAACCTCCACAATCTTCGATGTTTGTCTAGCTCTTCCAGAACTCGCAGTTTGCGCAAGATAAACAGTGCTTGTTGGTCATTGTGCATGCATCCCGATCCAAAGAAGATGATTCTACAATGAGTACTTGTAGATAAATGATCGCCGCCTCCAAAGTGTCCGATTTTGTATTGAAAAATAAGCTCATTTCGAATGTGCCATATGAGCCATATGCAAAGAAAGTATAGCCACACGCCAAAGGAAAGTAACCTCGGTCATCGAAATGAAAAGACATAAACCGCACCAATAACTCATTGAAACTATATGTCTCAAAAGGGTGAACTTGGAATGAATGAAAGATCCATCGCCAGATAGCTCCTGCAAAAACACAAGAGACAAATAAATGATTAACCGATTCTTTCGATTCCCTACAAAGAACACAAACCGAGGGGCCAAAAAACTTCCCTAGCTCGTAAAGAATCCTGGACACCATTGGTTGTGTACACCCGCCATGCTACCACCGATCTCCGTTCCGGATATGTCGACCAAATCCAAGAACCCCACTTTATCAAGCCGTCGTACGGGGACGTATATGATTATAAGCCGCCTTCGAGGTAACCAAACCATTCTCCGAGTTCAACCAAACACGTGTATCCCTGAAAATCAGGCGCAATTGGGACGCGCACAACGGCACGACCAACTCCAAATAGGCCTCCACGAAAGAGAAGGTAAAGTGCCAGACCCATCATATCGTAGTCGAAATGCGTTGATGAAATAAGTATCTATAGTCCTCTCAGGATGCCAATTGCCTCGCTATAGAGTAGCCCAACCAATTATCAATCCGAATAATACCTCGGAATTAGCACCGGGATCCAACGAGCATCATCCAAGCAATCGAAATGCAGGGTTTAATCCCGGCAAATTGAAGAAGGAATAAAGGACCGCCGATCTCCCCATCCCTTGTGAAATAACGTTGTCTAAGGATTCGTCAGAGACCACCGAATCCGAGTTCAAAACCTTCCAACCCAATTTCATCAAGAAAGCCGTGTTGGCAACCACAATCGAGCGCACGCCCGCCCCCCATCGTTCCTAGGCGTGCAAAGACCTATTCCAATTGACCACCACATTTCCCTTAGTATTCACATCCCCGTCCAAATGAAGTTGCATACGGCTCTTTCCATTTGCTTGAGCAAAGATAGCAGCCATTTATAAACCATCATGGTGTGCACAAAAAGAGCTAGTAATCACCGAGTTAACAAGACAAACCCAACCAACAAGGGAAAGAGACGAACCTTTCCATCTTCGAATTTGAGGATTATCTTATCAAAGACAGATCAAATCAAGAACCTTAGGAGCGCCCTTGAATATTGGAGCGCCTAAATACATCAGAGGGAACGCCCCCGGGTGAATCCCAAAATGTGTTGCACCCTCCTACGGACATATGATTTGCCCAGCGGAACCAAAGTAAACTTTGATTTCTCATGATTAAACACTCACCCGAGATATCCGCATAAAGAGTGAGAATCAAGCAAGACACTGGCATTGGTAGCGAAGCCCCACACATAATAACAATATCATCCGCGTATAAGATGGATGATGGAAAGGTAATATCCCGGGCGCCGTGAAAGGAAATAACCAAGATGATCCATCGCCACTTCAATAAACCGACTCGTAACCTCTTCTCGCAATGCAAAACAATAACGGGGATAGAGGATCCCCTTATCTCGACTCCTCTGAACAGTGGAAAGTAATCTACACGGCCCCATTCAACAACACCGATATCCTAGACGATCAAGAACCACCTCAACCCAATGAACAAAAACCTCTCGAGAAATCAAACGGCGCAAGACGTATAATAAGAAATCCCACCTCAATGTGTCAAATGCCTTTCGGATATCAATTTCAAGATCATATTCGAATCCGCACGCGACCGCAAAACGTTGAACCCTTCGAGACCATGGAAATACAATCATGAATCGCTTTTCCGGGATAAAACCAAACCAAAGCGTTTCGAGATAAATAGATCGCAATAATTGAACCCAAATGCGTAGCCAATATCTTCATAATGATCTTGAATAGAAAATTGCTCATAACAATCGGGCGGAAGTTTTCAATGACATTCGCATTCAATTAATTAGAGAAAATCTTATATTCAAGATTAGTTAGGGAAAACCCCGCATTCAATATTTCAAACATATAGGGGAAAGATTGCATTCATTAGTTAGGAAAATCCCAATATTCAAAAGTAATTCAAACCCATTTGGGGAAAATCTATGCGTTGAATTAATATCGGAGGAAACCATACATTCAATTAATATACTACATCAAAGAAAGTCCTCATGGATACGGAGACTCACTAAAAGTTATCAATGACATTAGTCACTTGTACTTTGAAAGGTCATGCTTTACTTCTAATCTCACCCGATCATAGTGCTAACCAACTTGACCTTCCCGCCTCGGGAAGAATGGTAAAGTGGGCGGTGGAGCTCAATGAGACATGGAATCAAGTTCCAACCTCGACCCACCATCAGAGCTCAAGTATTAGCTGACTTCTTGGTGGAGATGAATGGAGCAATGACAGATGACCAGCCCTCCATATGGAAATTATACATAGATGGCTCATCCACCACTTGGATAATGGAGCAGGAATTGTGCTGGACAGGGAGATCAATTGCATTATGTAGTCAAGTCGAATTCCCCACTTTTAACAATGAGGCAGAGTATGAAGCTTTGATGATAGGAGGAATACTAGCCCTCGTCACCGGATCCAGGCTCGCCGTTTTTAGTGACTCCCAACTCGTGGCCAACCAAGTATATGGAACTTTCGAATCCATGGCGGAGAAGATGATTAAGTTTCTCACGCTATAAAGTAACTGATGAGTTGATTCAAAAAGTCCGTGGTCACACAGATCCCTAGCAACCCTTTTGGCTAGTTTGATGGCCGCCATCAGCAGTAGAGTTATCACCCTCCTAGTGTCAAGTCACCCAAATCTATAGAAGTTAGAGGACAAAGTACTCAACACCGTGCAACAAACTCTTTCATGGAAAGACGAGATCATTCCGTATTTGGAGAGAGAAGTCATCCCTGACTCCCCCCAAGATGCCCAAAAGCTGCAGAACCAAACATCCTGCTTCATAAAGGGTTCTCTCAATCTTTCTTGAAGTGCTTGGCTCCTAAAGAGGCCCACTACATACGTATACATAGATAAATTCATGAAGAAAGTTGTGGCAACCACTTAGGAGGAAGGGCATTGGCTATGAAGACCTTGAGACAAGGCTACTTTTGACCAACCCTTTTGAAGGGTGCCAAAACTTTAGCAAGGCATTGTTACCCATGCCAAGAACACACAACGATTACACATAGGGATGGCAATAGGGTGGGTCAAAACCCGGCCCCGCATTAAACTCGTCCCATTTGGGGTGGGTTTAAACCCGGTCAAATGGGTCCTGAACGAGTTGAAGACCCGCATTAGAAAACCCGCCGGGTCCAGGGATTTGTAACGGGTCCTTATGGATCCTTCCTGACCCGCCCGGATATTTAACTTAAATAAATTTACTTAATTTTTAGGGTCGTCTCTCCGCATCTGCCGTGTGCAACAAGACGGACGAAATGGAGAGTGAAGTGGTTTTTTATGGTTCAAGAGTATGAGTCAATTTATTATTCTAAATAGTTCGATTATGCTTTGATGTATTTCATGTAGCGATAGTGATGAAATTCAGATTTTTGTTGGTTGTGAATTATAATGGGGCCTCCAAATGATGATTGATTAATATTATATTAAAGTTACAAAAGACATTTTGGACAAGATTATTGAAACATGGGTCAAAAGTAGACCCAAATGTCGACCGACGCTTTATTGTTCTCTTGGCGTCCGAGTCCAACCCACCGGGTCGCGGATCCAATGCGGGACGGGATGGGTCTCAATGCGGGGTGGGACGGGTCTCGGGCCCAAAATTTTCTTCGTGGGGCGGGTCCCGTGTTTGGCCAAACCCGTCCCAGCCCGCCTACTGCGATCCCTAATTACACATCTCCATGTCAAGATTACAAATACATTGGAGATCCCCTATTATTTCCGATGTGATAATGCCACGAAAGAGAAAGGCGATGACTATCAATTCCGACTCTTTTCCATTTCCAAAGGAAGCGAGTGAAGTCACCTTTAATTAAATGTAATTCAAATCACTCTTCTCTCACATGTAGGCGAGTGAGTGACCTAATGAAAATGAGGATAAGATGTCACGTCTCAACCCAGGTGAAAGGAGGGCGAGATGTTCCGATTAACAACTATAGATTGCTCTCGGAAGAGAGTAGAGCATTGAGAGCGATATCTGGATCTTTTTTATTAAATAGAGACAATCAACGAATGATATGACTCTTCCGGAAGTCGTGACCCCACTTCCCTTGTTTCTCCCAACCTTGTCTTTATGTGATGAAGTATAGTGCATTTAGTCAATTTTGCTTGTCCATTGGCTCGTGGATTCCCAAATCGATGTAAAGAACTACTTGATCTTCTTCTCCTTGCACCACCGCTTGGCTCCTTGGAACATGTAGGTCCCAAGGGGTGTGAGTGTAAGGTTTAGAAGGGGGTTGAATAAACCTTACCAACTTTTCGATTTAGTCCTTTTAAAACGCTCGTGAGTTAATATTTCACACCGAGTCCTTGATGGACAGCTAAGTTAGTTAATCAAAGAGTTAGTTGCTCAATGCACTGAATCGAGCTATTGATAGAATAACTCACTTGCTTTTGACTAAAGACTTAACTCGACCGTGATATATTTTCAAATTGGAAGACTTAACACCCTTGAATTTGGTTAAGTTTGTTTTAATACTCGGTTTTAGCACTTTGTTGATTATCAATTGGATAGCAAATTTATCACAGATATTAAAGTAATATGCGAAATTAAAGTGCTTTGAAATGTAAATGACACAATAAGTTTTTATAGAGGTTCAAGATGGGGGTAATTCTTGTACTCCTCTCTTCTCCAACTCCCGGAGGAATCCACTAAGTATTGATCAATATACAAAGTGGTTAACAATCCCGTATACAAGTCTTGATCACGCACTGACTTGATCCTTTGGGACTCGGGCCCGAGATGCCTTGGTCACACAAATGGCTTCTCGTCGACTCGAACCTTTCTTCACAGGCGCTGCCTTTCCTTGCTACTACACCCACTTTCTCAAGCTTCTTGGATTTGATCACGAAGCCTCCAAAACTTGAGACTCGGTTCGACCTTGAACCTTCTTACAATCCTCCATGGAATGTAGACCCCTTGATTCTTCAAATGTTTCCTCTTCAACTAATTGAAGTCGTCTTTTCCTTCACAGTGAGTGTTGGATTGATTTCCTTCGTAATGTAGGCTTGAGGATTGAATTTGAATGACTTGAGAGTAATTTTTGGTTACGCTTCTAATGTTAGCTTGAATGTTCGTGGTTCAGTTACCTTATCTCGAGTGATTCCTCACTTTTATAGCGATCTTTCAAAAATCGCCCAGTTGAAGAGATAGGCTTATTTTTAAAAGACACTTGTGGTCGTTGGCTTGTCTTGTTGCGATCCTTGGAATTGACATTTCCTCGTATGAATGATTCTTCACTTTTTCGTAGTTCTAACACAGTGCAAATGTTTCCCATCGTTTATTCCTTTGCACGCTTCTCGGGATCGAGCACTTTAAGAAAGGCAAGATGGAAGTATTACTTGTTTAAGTAATTTCCTTGACTTCGTACAACGGATCTCTTTCATTATCTCGACTTGACTCGCATTTTCTTAACTTCCCCCAGGTGACTTCGAGTCGACTTCCAATCATGGATGACTCTTCTATCACTTCAACTTGAGACTTGGGCGTCTTGAGTTGACTTGACTCGATACTTCACTCACCAGTATCTCACCGCACCTTCAATGAGTTCCTGTCTTCTCTTCTTTGCCACACACTCACCGCCTCGCAATGAGTCTTCCTTCAAGTCTCCATTGTCTTCTTGCATGTTCAGGCATAGTGACTTGACTCTCGCTTGACCAAATTTCTATCTATTACAATGCAATTTACAACAAAAATGGGGTGCCAACTTTCTATTCTAAGTTTTACATGGCATTCATTAAAATCTAAAAATAATTTCCCAACAATTTCCCCCTTTTGATGATGCCAAAACTTAAAACATTCATACAATAATTAAACAAAGAAAGATACATACGGACAATGTAGAATCACGGAAATGTATGCGTAGAATCAATATTTTATTGATCATAACATTCTTGTTCTTTACATAGCTTGTTTACATAGAGTGTATCAAAGCTTAGACGAACTTAAGGTAATCATGTTGTTCTATTTCTACGCAAGTATGGAATATATACAATTTTTATTCGATGTACGTAAGACTTACATAAAGATGTATTTACATAGTAAAATACATGAAAGGGTGGACAACAACACTTCATCTCCTTCGCCCTTCTTTTCCTCTTCTTGACTCTGTCATCTTCCTCGACCTTTTTCTCTTGTTCTCATCTTGACCGCCTTCTTTTTCTCATAAGCCTTTCTCGCAGCCTTCATCTCTTTTTTTTTTTTGTCTTTCCTCCCATAGCTGAGTTTGTCTTCTATTTTCTTCTTCAATCCTCTTCACATACTCGGCATTGTTTTTAGCCACTTGTAGGTTAGCTACTTCGTCGAATCCAAAACCTCTAATAGATCCCTCCTTTCTTGCCTGGATCTATGTACTCAATGTTTTTGGGCGAGAGATCTGTGTCCAAACCTCTTCCTCCACCATCGCTTCTTCCTCTTCCTCCAGGCGTGTCTTGTCGGGGCCTTCTTTTCCCAATGAGTGACTAGCAGAGTGACTGAAGCAGAGTGACTACCGCAGTCTGTCCCGTCGCCTTCTTCACATAGTTTGAGACCTTTTTCCCAAGATAAATCCCGTGCTTGAGCCATGGACATATTTGCGAAGTAACCTTCGGATGCGAGCGTCTTGAATTCATCAATGCACTTGCCTTGCCCGACATCCGAAATGGCATAGGTGTCTCTGTCATTGGAATGCCTCCATGTTGTTTCCGAATATCCATAACTCGGGCATCCATCTTTCCTTCCACTTCCTTCATCCCCGCTTCAACTATCTTTCTCTTTTTAATGCCATGGGTACAACAGAGTGTTGGAGTGGCGAGTTATCGGGAGTTTGTTTGATGATATCACCGACAAGACCTTGTTGGGGGTTTTAGCAATCATCAAGGTCATATCTTTCGAACCTTCCCCTCAACAGATTTTCCTTTATTCTCTCTTTTCTCTTCCTCACTGTCTTTCCTTCACAACAGATCCTCCTTTTCACTTTCAGATCCTTTCAATGCCTTTAGGTATTCCTCTTCCCCCTTTTGGCATCATCAAATGAGAGAGGAACCTTTGGAAACGAGCTAGCAATCATGAAGTCTAAGCGGTGATAGGCGAGTTATGCTCAATCACCTGCGGAGTATGCTTTGCATGGAATTCGGAGCGGGTGGCGTGATTTAGTCATGTTACCGACTTCATCTCAGCCAGGAGGAGAACTTCTTCCGATCCATGTTATCCTCTACGCGCACAGAGCTCTTGCTTATTATATTCACGCAGCAATTGCATCGGCCGTGGTGTGAGATTCATGCATTCGCTCGATGTTCTCTTGCATTCTTGTCTTCGCATCGCATCTCAAATTTCGCCAGGACTAGCAATTTATTGAACAATGTCCTGAAATATCGAGCTTGTTCTACGCGCATTGTCTGATGTTGTTGCCACCATTCTTGGATCCTGACAATTATGCCTCGCAGATCGGTAGTAAGGTTTGCATCTCTCGTTATCCACCTCATATCCAAAGTGAGGCCTGGTGCCTCTCCATCTTTTCTATCTCTCGCAAATATGGCCTTGAAAACTTCCCCAACCTCACCGTCATACTTGTCTCTCACCGGCGGCTGCAGTCAAAAGTCAAAGTCCGTTGGGATGATGGTGTCTGTTGGAATAACAGGATCGGAGTTTATGGAAGCGTTCTTGATCTCTAGATGATTCTTCGGAAGGTCGTGTTCTTCTAGAGAGAAGGAAATGATTCTACAAAGGATAATCACGAGCAAATCGTAATCGCTCAATGATAACTTGTGCTCGTGAAGTTCCCGTGAGTCGATCCTGCTGCAGCTTGAGGAGCCTCGCGATTGACTGCTTTGTGGTCTCAGAAGTTGACCCGCCTTGCCGAGCCTCAATCGTCTTAACAACTTCGTCGATCTCAAATGGTTTTTCCACATGAGTTGATCGTCCTCGGCCATATCGTAAGCATCATCGGACGATGATGAGATTTCCGTGGGTGGCTCATCAAAGAAAATTAAATGTTTGGCGAGTAGCCTTAAGGTCGACTTACTCGTGCTTGGAAGAACATCCTCACCGAGTCCTTTGGATCGGCAAGGGATGATGACTCTCGCCTTCTTCACCTTCGGATCCCGGAAAGGTTACATCGGGGTTATCTTGGGAATCGTGAAGAGCGCTTATCTCCTTTTCGGATGGATTGATCCAAGTAGGAGGGATGTTCTCAGTGCGTCCGTCTCTTTTACCCCGAAGTCTCAACCTCCCGTTGGCCTTCATTACCTCCTACCCTCAATCGCAAGCTGGGGCTGGGGCACCTTCGATCCCTTCGACGTGTCACTGTCTTGGGGTCTTCTCGAGGTGGCATCCACCGGAGTCTCAACTCCATGGATTGCACTTTCAATGCCTGAGTGTTAACTCCCGGCGCTTTCTTCCTGTGCCTCGACGCATCGCAGCGTCATTGGCTCGCAGAAGCGATTGGCACTTCACCGAGACATGATTTTAATCGCTCGAGCCTCGTCGCTGACAACTTGTCCGTGTGTTCGATTGTTGTTCTTTCTCCACTTCGCCTCCGAGATTCGTTGTGGAGTCATTCGGCAAAGATCCTCCCACCTTGCCGCAGGAGGGAGTTTCCCCCTAGCACACTAGCCGAGTGATTTTGAATGGGGTCACTCGTCTCCGGACTCCCGGTTGTTCCCTTGAGTATTCAAACCGTTGGGGGTGGTAAGATACCTTCATTAGGGGTTGGCTCGATCGGGGTCCCCACAATCCCGCCATCGCCAGCCTCTTATCACCTTCTTCGAGTGAGTCAAGTGGTGGCAGCGACAATAGTGGCAATATGCCGCACCACTCCCATCGGATCAATCTCCACCGTGATGTGGAGGACTCCCTGGTCCTTCCAACAATCGTTGCTCATGTAGGGCCCTGGATTCCCGCACGGCTTGCCGCATCTCCAATTCTTCTCAGAGCGCAGTGGTCCGATCTTCATCACTCCCGAGAGAACGCCGAGATGAGGATGTGTATGATTAGTGGTTCCAGATAAAGGGACAAATATCGGCCTTTTCACGAGCCTCGCCTCTCGCCATCTCTCCTTCTCCTTGTCCTTGAAGATCCGCAAGATATCTATGCGCTTTTCTTCATCCAAATTAGCCTTGGACCACATTGGTCAATCCAAGAAAGTTCAACATTCGTCTTCTTCTTTCAATGAATTTCGGTCTTTGGAACTGTTCCCTGGATCGACTCACCTTCCATTTCCTCCATTCTCGCAGACGATTTTGGATGTCCGGATATGGTGGGGATAGGATCATCACATCATCATCCTTGTCATCTTCTCCCGTTGTTCCTTGTGCTCGGGGATTGAGGGTAGCAAACTTTGGTGCTCCACACCCTCGCAGCGTCATTGCGGAGGGGATACAACCCTATCAACAGAGAGTTTGCTTTCTCACCGCCTTTTGTGTCTCAAATGCTCGGACTACAATCGTGTCTTCGATTTGACTCTGCTGATCGGCGGTCTCCGGTATTTGTTTCACCGAGTGGCGGACTCAAAGGTTTCTCAAGCTCGGAATGCTTGAAGAGTCTTATTCTTTTAGTCCTTACCACGGGGATTTCTAGCTCGGATATAGTTTCTTCGAGTCCTGGCGGCGGGGGGCCGTCTTTGTCGTCTTCTAAGGAGTGCCATCTTGGCTTATCGCTTCTCCTTTTCTTGACAACCTGAGAAGGTATTTGAGGTTCCTTCTCCATCATGCGGCCGCAAGGGGAGACACGACTGCGGGCAAGGTGACTGACTTGCGGGGGCGGGCATCTTTTGTTTTCTTCTTTCTTTGCGGGGCAAAGATCTTTCTTAGCAGCACCGCAGAGCAGCCTTCTTCAGGAGAGAGAGAGACAAATATTTCTTCAGACTGATTCCCCTCACTTGTATCACTCTCTTTGCATATGCTCTCTTCTCGTGGCTCCCCAAGGTTAGATCGAACATCTTTTTGTTTACATGGAACGCCTTTCCATGTCGAAGAGGAACTCCTTTTACTTCCATCATCCTACCAATCACCGATCACCGTATCCCGGGGAACCTCCAAACGTACCATCCTCCTTGAAGGATTTATTCCCAATATTCTCGCAGAGTCTGGTCAGATACAAACTCAAATTTTTACCTTCTTTTTTTTCAATGATCGCAATTCACCATTACGATCGACAGCTTTAGACAATGGTCAAAGCTTCCAAATTTGATGTCTATGCATTTGGCAACAATGTCCAGCAATTTGTGGTAGTCCTCTTTCAACAATGACTTCTTGTTAGCCGTGTAGACCACCTTCGCAAAGACAATCGGACTTGGCTACTTCCTTCCAAGCAAGAACCAGGTTAACATCGCCTTCATAAATCTCCTAAGACTCCTTCCGCCTGCAAGAATAAATGTTGTTCGCGGATCCTTGGCGAATGGTGAAAGCTTTTCCGTGAACAGAGGACTTGATGCCCTCATTGTGAGCTTCAGCGTTCACGTAGAACTGTGCGACCTCTTCCACGTAGGTCATCGGAAACTCCATCGTCAAAAACGGTTTCAGCCCAGACTTTTCCAACTTCTGTGCTAACTTCTTCACAAGGGTGTCGTCAGACCCCTGTTTGATCATGCCGTCGAAATCCACAGTAGACCCAGTGTGGATTTGCTTTCCCAACTTGATGAAATCATGAGTAGATGCCATTTCTCGATGTTTTACCGAACGAAACTTTGAGAATGAACTTAAGAATTTGTAGGGTTTTGAGAGAAAATTTCTTTCTTTGCCTTCGAGAGAGATGAACAGTTTTGGTAAAGTGAGAGAAAATCGGACGAAATGGTATAAGTATGGGTTATGAAAGGACGTGCGGGTGGTTTTTGAAATTTGATCAAGATCAACGGTTCAGATTTTGCACGCCAATTTACACTTAATCTCTCATATTTAATGCGGTATCATTTATATCCAATCATAAGCTTTGTGTGCGCTTTTGATCGTATTACGTCATCATTATCTTCGACGCATTCTTAAAAACATTCCCGCTTAGTAAAAACGATCGCATTTTTGTCACTTTGCTCATAAATGACTAAGTTTATTCCTTAGCTGATTTAACTCTTCTCTCTTTACACATAAATACTCAGCTGTCAGCCAACTCAGTGCAGCTGATTCTCCGATACGGCTGATTTACTTAGCTGATTTAAGAGTTCACTCTTTTTCATCTTTTCGTGTTCCATCTCTTTTCTTTGAGTCTTCCAATGTCAACTCACTCAATTAACCCCAATTCATGTTTGAGTTCTTCAAATCTTGATTCACATAATGGGTTTGTAATAATTGCTTATCGGTTGAGATATATTCCAAGGTGATGTCCTTCTTTTCAACATGATCTCTTATGAAGTGATATTTGACATCAATGTGCTTTGTTCTTGAATGCAACACAGATTTTGAGTGATTGCAATTGCACTTGTGTTATCACACATAATTGGAATTTCCTTTTCTTCAACCTCATAGTCTCTCACCGTCTCATCCATAAGACTTGGGCACAACAGCCCGCAACTATGTATTCTCGCTTCAAATTGTGAAGGTAGCTATTGAATTTTGCTTCTTGCTAAACCAGAAAATTAGCCTATTTCCAAGCATTTGACATGTGCCTGAGGTACTCTTCCCCGTCAACTCTACATCCAAAGATAGTCGAGTCCGAGTAACCAATTAGCTTGAATCCACCTTCCTTTGATACCATAAGCCAACTTTTTGGCTTCCTTTCAAATATCTCAAGATTCTCTTGTCATGCAATCATGTGGCTTTCTTTTGGTGCAGATTGAAATCTTACACATACACCTACAAAGAAAGGTGATGTCCGCCCGCTTTGTGAGATAGAGCAATGATCCAATAAGTGCTCAGATCCGGTTTGATCTACTGTGCTTGCCATCCAGATCCATGTCCATTTTGATGATGTATTCATTGTTATTTTCACGTAAGACTTCTCTTCCATACCAAATTTCTTCATTAAATCTCTCCGTGTATTTTGTCCGACTTATGAAGGTTCCATCATTCAAATTGCTTTCACTTGGAGTCCAAGGAAGAATGTCGCTCTCCCATCATGCTCATTTCAAATTTGCTTTGCATAAGATTTTAGAATTTATCACAAAGCTCTTTGTTTGTGGATCCAAAGATGATGTCATCCACATATATTTGAACAAGCAAAGATACTCTTCCCATCTTGAATTCTCAAGAGTGTTCTATCCACTTTGCCTTTTGTGAATCCGTTCTCGCCGGAATTGTGATAATGTATCATACCATGCTCTGGGTGCCTGTTTCAATCCATATAAAGCTTTCTTGAGTTTGTATACCTTATCTCCAAGAGTCTTCTGCTCAAATCCTGGAGGTTGTTCAACATATACTTCTTCTTCCAATAATCCATTAAGGAATGCACTCTTTACATCCATTTGATATACAATAAAGTTCTTGTGAGTCGCATAGGCAAGAAACATCCTTATGGCTTCCAATATTGCCACAGAGCAAAAGTTTCATCAAAATCTATTCGCTCTTCTTGGCAACACCCTTTGGCTACCAATCTTGCTTTGTTTCTCACCATAGAACCTTCCTCATTCATCTTGTTTCTAAACACCCATTTAGTGCCAATAACATTTTGATGGGTAGGTCTTTGAACCAATTCCCACACTTTGTTCCTTTCAAACTGATTCAGCTCTTCTTGCATGGCTTGAATCCAATGTGTGTCATCAAAAGCTTGTGACACATCTTTTGGCTCTATTCGTGAGATGAAGCAAGTGAACATAGCTTCTTTGTTGAGTTCTGGATCTGGTTTTTACACCTTCTCTTACATCTCCAATGATTAGTTCTACGTGGATGGTCTCTCCCATCTTACATCAAAGTTGGAGTAAGTTAGCTAGATTCATCGTCTTGCAAATGTGTTATTTTGATCACTCTCTCATCATCACTTAGTCAGCAGATTTTCCACCGTCTTTCGACTCGACTATCTTATCTTCATCTCCGGACTTATAATTCCAACTTGACAAACTTCAACATAAGGACTCTTCGCATCGTTGGTTGATTCAAATTATCACCGACTCTTCAATGTCTTTTCCATTTACATTGGGTTCATCAAACACCACATGGATGGATTCTTCTCAGAACCATTGTCCTCTTGTTGAGCACTCAGGCTTTGCTTTCACCGAGTATCCTAAGAAGATACCTTCATCGCTTTAGCATCAAAAGCCTTTAAATTATCTTTGCCATTGTTATGGATGAAGCATTTGCATCCAAATATTCTAAAATATGCAACATTTGGCTTTCTCCTGTCCAAATCTCATAGAAAGTCTTTGTCACCGTCTGTTTATCATGCATCTATTTTGAGTATAACATGTTGTGTTTATTGCTTGACCCAAAATCTTTTAGCAGCCTGCTTGACTAACATGGTCCTTGTAGTCGCTTCTTTGAGAGTTCTATTCCTTCTTTCTCGCAACTCCATTCTGTTTGGAGTCCTTGCTTTGCAGATAATTCATGACCAATACCATTTTCAATACAAGATCGAGTTATTATACCATTGACAAACTCGGTTCCTCTGTCGATCTTATTTTGATAATGGTTTGACTCTTCTCATTTTGGATTCTCTTCATCACCGTGGGTAGTTTCTGCAGAGTTTCTTTCTTCTTACACATGAATATTGTCCATGTATATCTTGAGTAGTCATCTACTACCACCAAGGTGTATTTCTTCCCACTTATGCTTTGGCCGGTTCAACTGGACCAAATAGATCTATATGTAGCAGTGCAATATTCTTGTTGAAGATGGACATGTCTTTTTTTGAATGATGATTTGATCTGTTTTTCCCCATCCGCATGCATCACATATACTCTCCTTCTTGTATCGAGTCCGAAGTCCTTCCACAAGATTACTTCGTGCAAGTTTGTTAATAGTTTTGAAGTTCGGTGACTTAGCTTCTTGTGCCACGCCAACTTGATTCAAATTTGTGCTTTTGCTAGAGACAAGTGCTTGGTGTTGCAATTGACCAATCTACCACATACATGTTCTTTTGTCCGCATCCTTGCAACACTATTTCATTAGTTTCGGTGTCCTTGATTTGGCATACACCCATATTGAATCCAACATTGTAGCTTTTGTCACGAGTTGACTTGTGCTTAGCAAGTTGAAATTGAGGCCTTCAACATATGCAACATCCGTAATTTCTAATCCATTTTTCTTGATGGATCCAATGCCTCTTATTTCTCTTGAGCTTCATTTCCTCCAAACATGACTTTTGCACCTCTAACTTCCTTGAATTTTGATAGATTTTTCTTGTTTCTGTCCTGTGTCCGGAATGTACCACTATCCATGTACCAGTTCTTTGGCACTCACCGCTCCTTGAACCTCGCAATCAAGGAAATTAGGTTTTAGGTACCCATACTTGCCTGGGTCCTGAGGGGTTAGTATTGTAAGATGATCTAACCAACCTATAGCCACATGATTTGACTCTAAGAGGTTGCCATCTATCGATGCCATAATCATAATTAATTTTGGCAAATTGCTTGGGGGTTCTGTGGTTCATACAAATTGCCTCTTTTGTCTGTATGCCTGTGCATGTTTTTAGCAATTGCCTTCTTTGGGTAGTTGTGATATCTCCGAGTGTAGTGCCTAGGTGCATATGTATGCGATGATAGCTCTTATGCCTTTGGAATGGCCTTTCTTGAGTTAGTTCTGTGCCTTTGCCACTTTCAGCTTATATTCCATGGTCTTTGCCGATAGTTCACATTATTCCAATCACTTGGCTTGGGTACTTTCTACCATTCCCATCATATGTATTTCTTTCATAGACCTTCTAGGGCTTTTGGTAGCTCTGTTTTCTTTACAGTATATCTCCCGCTTTGGAGTTTTTGAGGAATTTTTGCATTTCTTCTCACCGTCCTCTCAAAGATACTCAACTCGGTTGTTTTCCTTTTTCTTTATAACCAAGGCCAATTTGCTTGTGATTGTGCTTTGGAATCAATGTGTGTGCACCATTTGGAATTTTGGATTTTAGAGATGCTTCATTACTTGAAGATCCTTTTTCCAAAATCACTTTTGGAGCTTGACATAGTACAGAGGAATTAAATCATAAGTCATGTTCTGCTTATCTCCGCATTCTCTTTGACTCATAATAAGATCCTCCAAGGATTTAGATGCCTTAGTGAATGAGGCAATCACATTTTTGAGGTCATTCTCCTCTTTTCTATAGCAGCTATCTCTCTTTATTAACTTAACATTTTCAAATTTTTAGACTTTTATTCTCATCGGCTATTTGACTTAGAGTACTCAACTCCTTAGTCACCTGTGAGTTTGGCTCTTGAGTAGGCTGTTTTCCTCATTTAGTAGTGTGTGTGAGGATTTAATGTATTCAAAATCTTTCATCATTTTGCCTAATGAATCATAAAGATCAGTGGGTGATGAAGTGTGTGTGTCACAATCACTATCACTAGTATCTGAGTGTGATGAGTTAGAGTGTACCTCATCTTCTTGGTCAGGTTGGTTTTGTTCTTTAGCCATTAGACAGATCAAGGCTTCTTCTTCGAGTCACTTGCGTAGTCGAAACCACTACTCTCCGAGTCTCTATGTCTTTTGACTTGACTGTCTCTCGATAATTTCTGCACCAACATTGCCTTTCTCTTTTCCTGTCTTCTTTCTCTGAAGACTTTTCTTTCCTCTTCATTCCTGTATTTGTTGACTACAGGATATGGGCATTCAATGGCATAGTGACCGGGTTGCCTGCAGTTCCAGCATAGATTTTCAACTTTTTGATCAGTTCTTTCCATCCTTGGATTGTCAGCTCTTTGATATTGAACTTTTTTATGCTCTGCTCTCTTGGGTGGTCTTTCTTCCCTTGACTTGGAGGGGAGCCGAGTATCTTCCGGATGATTCACCTTTGCTTCTTTTGTAATTCTTATTGAAGAACTTGTTAAACCTTTTAACCATCGGTCACGATCTCCTCTTGGTCAATGACTTTTTGACCTCGACTCTTTTTGCCATCTTTAACAATTAGAGCAAATGCTTTTGGGCACAATTGTTTCCTCTTGTCTTTTCTTCTCACCAAATTCGTAGGCTTTGAGATCTGAGAATAGCTCATGGTTGGATGTCTTTGATAGGTCCATGGAATGTCTCATGGCCATGACTTTCATATCCCACTCAGTTGGGAGACTTCTTAGAATCTTCATACACATTTCCTTTTGTGTATATTCTTTTCCAAGTGCGAGATAGCTCATTGGTAATTTCGTGAACCGAGCATCTAGTTGATCCAAGGTTTCTCCTGCCGCAAACATCTTAAAGTTTTCAAATTTTTGTACAACAACAGATAGTTTATTTTCCTTGATTTGCTCACGAGCCTTCACAAATAAAGGTTAGCTTGTCCCGATTTCTTTTGCCGTTTTGCATGATTTGACTTTGTTGAACATGGCTTTGTCCAAAGTTTTGTAAAGAATGTCCTTGGCCACATTGTCCAAGTTATATCTTTTCCTGTCATCATTTGTCCATTCACTCTTGGTTTTTCAACCATCACCGTCCGGGAGCAACATCCTCTTCTCCTTCAAATGCAGCTCTCCTTGCACTGTGTTCACTTTTGAGATTTAGAGTGGCCCATCTTCTATTACTATCCACATTTCATCGTAATGTAATCTTTGATGAGATGAGCACACGAATTTTCCAATCATCAAATTCTTCAATTGTGAACATAGGGATGCGTGTCAAATTTGCTTCCATGATGATAACTTTGAATAAAAGAGTTTTGGAAGATCAAGTGCTAAAACAACCTTTGAAAAATTTTGGAGATCTAGTTCGGTGACCGGTGCGGAGGGCTCAATGAACCAACCGCTCCGATACCACTTGTATGTCCCAAGGGGTGTGAGTGTAAGGTTTAGAAGGGGGTTGAATAAACCTTACCAACTTTTCGATTTAGTCCTTTTAAAACGTTCGAGTTAATATTTCACAACAGTCCTTGATGGACAACTAAGTTAGTTAATCAAATAGAGTTAGTCGCTCAACGCACTTGACTCGAGCCGTTGATAGAATAACTAAGCTATTTTGACTAAAGACTTAACTCGACCGTGATATATTTTCAGCGGAAGACTTAACATTCTTGAATTTGGTTAAGTTTCTTTTAATACTCGGTTTTAGCACTTTGTTGATTATCAATTGGATAGCAAATTTATCAAAGAGATATTAAAGTAATATGCGAGAAATTAAAGTCTTTGAAATGTAAATGACACAATAAGTTTTTATAGAGGTTCGAAGATGGGGTAATTCTTGTCCTCTCTTCTCCAACTCCCGGAGGAATCCACTAAGTATTGATCAATATACAAAGTGGTTAACGATCCAGACACAAGTCTTGATCACGCAGCCTTACTTGATCCTTTGGGACTCGGTCCGAGATGCCTTGGTCACACAAAATGCTGCTTCTCGTGACGACTCGGCTTCTTCACAGGGCGGTTGCGCTTGCTACTACACCCACTTGCTCAAGCTTCTTGGATTTGATCACGAAGCCCTCCAAAAACTTGAGACCGGTTCGACCTTGAACCTTCTTACAATACTCCATGGAATGTAGACCCCTTGATTCTTCAAATGTTTCCTCTTCAACTAATTAAAGTCGTCTTTCCTTCACAGGTGAGTGTTGGATTGATTTTCTTCGTAATGTAGGCTTGAGGATTGAATTTGAATGACTTGAGAGTAATTTTTGGTTACGATTCTAATGTTAGCTTGAATGTTCGTGGTTCAGTTACCTTATCTCGAGTGATTCCTCGGCCTTTTATAGTGATCTTTCAAAAATCTTCCCGTTGAAGAGATAGACTTATTTTTAAAAGACACTTGTGGTCGTTGGCTTGTCTTGTTGCGATCCTTGGAATTGACATTTCCTCGTATGAATGATTCTTGATTTTCGAGTTCTAACACAAAAAGTGCGATGTTTCCCATTTGTTTATTCCTTTTGCACGCTTCCGGGATCGAGCACTTTAAGAAAGGCGAAGTATGGAAGTATTACTTATTTAAGTAATTTCCTTGACTTCTATGCAACGGATCTCTTTCAGTTATCTCGACTTGACTGCATTTTCTTAACTTCCCCAGGTGACTTCGAGTCAGCTTCCAATCATTGGATGACTCTTCATCACTTTCAACTTGAGACTTAGGCTGTCTTGAGTTGACTTGACCGATACTTCACTCGCTTGTATCTCACCGCACCCAATCGAGTTCTGTCTTCTCTTCTTTGCCACACTCAGCTACCTCGCAGCGGAGTCTTCCTTCAAGTCTCCAGTTGTCTTCTTGCATGTTCAGGCATAGCTGACTTGACTCAGCTCGACCAACCCTATCTATTACAATGCAATTTACAACAAAAATGGGGTGCCAACTTTCTATTCTAAGTTTTACATGGCATTCATCAAAATCTAAAAATAATTTCCCAACAGAACAGAGTTCCATTATTAGATACTAGTGCTTGAGGGATCCCAAACTCGTAGATGATGTTCTTCCAAATGAAGTTGTGAAGACCTTCTTCCATTCATGGGGGAGCGCCCTACCTGTGATTTAGGAGGTAGCCTCTCAAGACTCTAACCCAAAGAATCCAGGGAAATAGATTTTCCTCCGCGCTCCCAGGAAAGTAGTGCCCCCTCTCGCGTTCTGGGATGTGGCCGCACTCCCTAGAACTAGGTAAGTACTCTCTCACCTCTCGAGGAGGGACTCGCTCACCTGAAACATAACAAGTCCCCATCAACAATCACCATTCAAATATGCAACAAGTAAACACAAAAAATACTAACATATGTGGGGAAAAAATTAGAAATATGCGACTCACTAAAAGAGTATCACCAAGCCTCACAAAGGTGACAAACGTATCCGAAAAAGTAAATCTCACCAAGAACAAATAAGTTATGGAACAAGACTGGTCGTAAACTCTCCACCACGGAACAATGAGAATGGAACTCCGAGATCCTAAACTCAAAAAATGCACGAAAATCCCGAGAGAAGAAAAACCCGCACGAAGAAGAACGAAGCGAGGACGAGAAACATCCTTTGAGACGACTGGGGGCCTTGAGAGGGCGCCTTCGCGCCTTGAGGTCGCCCTCGTGAGCCCTCTTGAGGATCTCTTCCTCACTCATCTCCTCCCATTCATCTCTCCGCTACTCCATGTTTGTGTTCACTTCACTCTTAACTCCCCACAAAATTTTTACTTGTGTCTTCCACCAAACACTCGAATTCAAATATTTCTTAGCTCCCTGTATGCCTTCCATAGCCCGGAGATGGAGGGCTTATTTTGGAGACAAAATTCTTTCCAATTATTCTTATTTCAATTACGTTACACATTATTTAATTTCAAATTTATTTAATTAATTATCCAATATTATTAATCATTATTGGATCGCAGATATAATTTTTGGCCCACGCGGTCGGTCGGTCCAATTACCACACACTCACTTTTTTCTTCCAATGCTTGATCGCTAAAATCTTTTACGCTAAACCGCAAGTGTACGATGTAGTTTATTGATAGTGGCAAGCAATGTCGTATGCCGTAGGGATTGATCTGAAACACATAAAGTATAGAAAATCTCGTAGTCCAATTTTATTGAAGCGATTGTAAAATAAGAAGTGTATCTAATTAACTCTAAAATTATTAAACTAAAATATCTAATTATTGTAAATCGTCAAACTTCACGTTCAATCAATCACAAAGCAATCTTAGGACTATGATCTTAACATGCTTCATCAATATTAACTACAAGTAGCGTTTTACTACTTTGTAACCAAGTCAAGTTACTTAGTGGATTCCTCCAGGGGTTGGAGAAGAGTGGATTAGAGGAATTACCCCAACCTCGAACCACTATAAATTAATTATGTCTATTTACTTTCACCGCACTTACATTCTTGCACTATCTTTATATCTGCTGATAGTTAAATTGCTTAAGTCTGCTGATAATAACCCTGCTAAAAACAAGTGTTGAAAAACGTATTTAAAATCTAAGGGTGAAAATCTTCCGCTATTAAAAATCAAGTCAACTGCTCTTTAAAGTGTTAGCTGAAAACAACTAAGTTATACTATCAACAACTTAGTCGAGTCTGTTGAGTGGGTAACTTTGTTGTGTAAGCAACCTAGTCATCCCTCAAGACATAATCGACTTGAGTCAACTCGAAATCTTAAAAGGACTAAAATCGAAAAGTTGATAAAGTTTATTAAACTCCCTCCCCACCTCTAAACTTTACTTATCACCTATTGGGACCTACAGGTTACCCAGGAGGCCCCTCTGACGCTCAAGTCAGCATGGTGATTGAGAGAGAATAAACAGTAATCAAATACTGAATTAAATGCGTAGTAATTATGATTTAATTAACTTACAAATGAATAGGAGAGACCTTTTTATACCTGGGAGATGGGCCATGTGGGCCGCGTAGGAGAAATCAGCCTATGGGCCAGTCCTGACTCCTTTTGGTCGGGTTATTTATTAAAAGCCCATTGGGCAATTAATATTAAATTAATATATAATTGAATTATATATTAAATAATTAAATATCATTTTTGCTCCCAATATTTCTCTTATTTTTCAAATATAAGAAATAAAATATTAAGAGGGTTTTTGGCTGAGTTTATTAGATATTTGAAAGTTTATTAGATCTCTTAAAGTATTTGATAAAATCTCAAGAAAAATGCTTATACATTTTGATCTCCCGAACTAAGCAGCTGTTACAATGCTATGAGCTATTTGTAAAAGGAGTTCCTAACTTATATATTTTAAATTAAGATATTATTTTGACAACGCTCCCGTCCTTTTTTTTAATACAAAATTTATGCTCCCGCCAAAATTTCTCGGACTTTTTTACGTTGTTTCAAGATTGTTTCAAACATGTTTCAAAGATGTTTCTTTCAATAAAATTTCAGTGAAAAATAAATTTCGCCCCCGTTAAATAATCCATTTTATACTAGAGACCTTATAAAAAAAATCAAGAAATATACACATAAAACAACACATACTAAAACTAAATAAATTAAAAATAATATAGAAACAACATGAATAAAAGACAATTCCGTTTTTGATCCTATGAATGAAAACATAATAAACATAGAAACAACCAAAAAAATAATATAGAAACGAACCAGAAACAATATAAAAAACACCATATGAGCAAAAAGAGTTAAAATAGGTAAAAATTGTATTTAAACATCGAAAACTACGTGGAAAGAACAAAGAAACATTAGAACAACATAAAAAATGGTATGGAAACAACCCAGAGACAACGTAAAAAGTATTAAAAACACCAACATGAATAAAAAGAGCTTAAAATAGATAAAAATTGTATTTACACATTGAACACTACATGGAAATAAAATTATTAAAACAATATTAAAAATATTATAGAACAATACAGAAACAATAGAAACAATGTACAGAAAAATACATGAACAAAAAACATCATAAGAGATAGGTAAAAGTTATTTTGAAACATCGAAACAACAAAGAAACAACAAAAAAAAAAAAACAAATTTAAACAACATCGAAACAACATATAAAGCAATACAAGAACAAAAAAAAATATGAAAAAAACGTAAAAATAATAAAAAAAACATGCAGGAGCGTAAAAAAGAAAAAAAACTAGGTACAAAAGTAATAGGAGCGTATTTTGTGGTATGTTTACTAGAAAGAGGGTATTTTATGTAATTTCCCCAAGAAGGGGAATTGACATAAATGCCCCACTTTTTGAGACAATGTCAATCTTTTATGATTCTCGGTACTATTTTACCCAAATTTACGCTCTCGCCCTTTTTTACACAACTTTACGCTCCCGCCAAAATTTTGGACTTTTTTACGCTTTGTTTCAAGATTGTTTCTAACATGTTTCAAACATGTTTCTTTTTAATAAAATTTCAGTGAAAAAAAAAAATTTTCCCCTCGTTAAATAATCCATTTTATACTCAAAGTCTTATAAAAATCAAGAAATATACACATAAAACAACACATATTAAAACCAAACAAATAAAAAATATTATAGAAACAACATGAATAAAAAAACACAATTCAATTTTTGATCTAATGCATGAAAACATAAAAAACATGGAAACAACCAGGAAGCAATATAGAAAACACCATATGAGCAAAAAGAGTTAAAAATAGGTAAAAATTATATTTAAACATCGAAAACTACATGGAAACAACAAAGAAACATCGGAACAACATTAAAGACGGTATGAAAATAACCCGGAAAACAACGTAAAAATATTAAAAACACCACATGAATAAAAAGAGCTTAAAAAATAAGTAAAAATTATATTTACACATTGAACACTATATGGAAACAACAAAAAAATTATTAGAATAATATTAAAAATATTATAGAACAACACCAAAATAATAAAAACAATGTACAAAATAATACTTGAACAAAAAATAACATAAAAAATAGGTAATA
Source organism: Rehmannia glutinosa (assembly GCA_016081115.2). Classification (NCBI taxonomy): domain Eukaryota; kingdom Viridiplantae; phylum Streptophyta; class Magnoliopsida; order Lamiales; family Orobanchaceae; genus Rehmannia; species Rehmannia glutinosa. The sequence continues at coordinate 246,023 of JABTTQ020000906.1, read as the reverse complement.
GTTGTTTTGAAACATCGAAACAACAAAGAAAACAACATAAAACAACAAATAAACAAATTAGGGATGTCAATTTTTACCCGACCCATGGGTACCCGCCTGACCCGCCTTGTTTGGGTTGCCCTGCACTGCCGGGCGGGGGGCGGGTCTCCGGGTCTCACTCTCCGCCCCACTGCACTCCGTCCCGCCCCCCGCCTATAATTTTAATTTAAAAAGTATATTTTAATATATATTTTACATATATAATATATATTACAATATAATTTTTATGCATTCTTATATTATATTTAATATTTATAAATTGATAATAATAGATTTTGTAAATAATATTTTATAAATGTATATTTTTTTTCATTTTTTTAATTTAATTTAATTCAAAACGGGGCAGAATGGGTCACGCCGCCCTGCTCCGTTCTAGACACGGGGCGGGCATGGGTAATAGCCGACCCGCCCCATTGCCATCCCTAAAACAAATTTAAACAACATTGAAACAACATATATAACATATAAAACAATAAATGAACAAAAAAAAATAAAAATAATCAGAAAATATGCATGAGCGTAAAAAAAGAAAAAAATAGGTACAAAAGGAGAACAATAGATACAAAAGTGATATGAGCGTATTATGTGGTATATTTACCAAAAAGAGGTTATTTTATGTAATTTCCCCAAGAAAGTTTATATTCAGGCCCAAATTCTTGACGTTCAACCCAACCCAATAAACTACGGGCCAGAACCGACGATTCGGCAAGTTGATCTACTTTGAAGCCCACCGAGAACACAAGAAGCCCGTCCCATATATACACAAGAGTAAATCACATAATACCGAAATCGAGAGCTAGAGAGAAGATAAATTGGAAGAAAAATGATACACAGAAAATGGAGTTTGCTGACCGGCCCGGCTGCCATTCTCGCCGGAATAGTCGGGACTGTCGTCGTTGCCGACCTCCTCTTCGTTGAAAATGTTAGATTTTTTTTTTCCCATATATATTTTGCTTAATTCTTTTTAATGATTAAATCGCTATGTTCTGTCTCGTGTTTGTTATATTCAGTTTCTGTTAAGTTATGGGTTTTCTACAAATATATTTGTTTTGTTGTTTTATATGGTTATATTTTGATCGGAAGAACAAAATCGAGTAATTTCTCATCTTTTAAAAATTATTAGATGGATTTATACCATAGATTTAATCTTCAGGATGCAAATTGTTATATTCCTGATTTTGACTTTTGATTCAATTTATGCTTGATTTGGAGAGAAAGTGGTCAATTTCTTGGATATGTACACGATATGTTACCTTTGCCAACACGCTTGGTTGTATTTACCACACTGTTGTAAAATTGATTTTAGAAAAATATTCTAGTATTATTAATTTTTGGAAAATTTGATCTACTACAATTTTTTGATGGAAAGCTGTGACATTTTGGTTGATGTTTCCTAGAAGCTCATACGCTGTTCCAAATTGGGTTGGCAAACAATTCTGTACTTTGATCTAGTGTCTTAAATGAGCCCTAAGTGAAGTGTAACAATTTGTTTTTTTTTTTGGAAAATATGAAATATCTCAGGATACTTCTGTAACTTCTTTTTCTGATCAGGTTTCTGGTTCTTTTGGTGTCATTTGAGTTTTTCCTTTGCAAGTAATGTGCAACATTGATGTGCTTAGATGAGGTTTTTACAACGTAAACTATCTATTGCTGATGATGGTTCTAAATTTCTGACTAGAGATTTGGCTGCAATCAACATTAGTTGAATATGCATTCAGTTAAGGAAGCTTGTATTAGAAGCACATTATTTCCAAAGACAAGGCTTCTGTGGGGTAGTTTAAGAATTTACTGATCAAATCATTACTCACTTTGATGATTTGAAATAAATACATTTTCAGTGGTAATTAACTACTTTGAAAGATGTTTTGTGGAAATGGGCAAAAATAGCCACTTCCATGATGACAAAATGAAAACTAACCATCTTTTAAAAACAAATGTTTTTTAGCTATTTTGAAAAAGCAAATGACATTCATACCCTTCTAGCATATTATTTTGAGTTGTTGAGTTGGCCTCTCTCTCTTTCTCTCATTCACTTATCTGTCTCAGATCTATCTTGTTCTCTCCTTCGATTTTTTAAAATTTTCCGGCGCCAATATTAACGGCAATATTAACGATGGCGTGATATGATCGGTATAGCCGACCCCACATAGTGGGATTAAGGCTTCGTTTGTTGTTGTTGTTGTTGGCCAATATTAACGACAGTTCTACGAAATTTTGAAAAAATGTAAACATTTTATCCTATCCCTAGCTCATCATTTAGACATTTTAGTATGTAATTATTTCGATTAAGTTATAATATTACTACGGCGAAGTCGGCTCATTCGATATGTAGGATATTAGCCGAACTTAGTGTACGTATTAAGCTTTTCCTTCCAATTTGCGGTGTGCCCTGTCTCTCATTCCCGGCCTGCCAAAAATGAACAAAATGATGTTTTGACGATGTGTGGATACACATCGGACAATGAGTTTGAAGTCCGGACAAAACAAACATATTGAGTTATGTGATCAATATCCGATTACATTTAACTCAATATGTAACTCGAACTCAGATCTTAACTCGATATCGAGTTATGTAAATGGATATCGAGTTACGCAATGGAAACCCTCGTCGTCTTCCTCATTCACCCACTACCACCATTAATGAAGCATCGAGTTTTTCAAACTAAACCAAAATTGTCTATACCTACAAATTCTACAAATCTAACAACAAATTATAACCTAAACAACTATAAACTAACTAAATTAACAAGAAAATATGACATTATACGAATTGAATAAAGTGTTGAGAATTAGTTGTTCATGCACTGATCTTGGTCGGCCATGTTTGCTAGTCGCTTAATCAATTTTTGGTCCGAATTTAGTCAAGTTACTTCTCCGAGTTATGGGGGTGTGTGTGACTCGAAATGGTGTATAATGGCTTAAGGGGCAATTTTGGGTTATCACGTGTCAAAATGGCTAAAAAACATGTGTTTCAGAAAAATGGATAAAAAAACATTTTAGAGTGTGAGGAATGGCTAAAAACCTGGGCACCTTTGTCTTGTATAGGAATATAGTTAAGGGTCTAATTACAAAAAACTCGTGTTATCTAATAGAATCGGTACACAATACACAAAAAAAAAGCGATAGAACAATAACTTTGCAAACAAGAAATACGATAACGAAAGAACCCGGAAAACCCGTATAGCTTTAGGCCGCAATTACAATTCACTGTCTATAATAATCCTCTCATAACCTAACACTGCTATTTAAATAACCTACCACCTTATGGGCCTCAACCCCAACTCAAATAACAACTAAAATAATTAAAACACTTAATTACATTCCAACTGAAAATAACAACTAGAAAATATCAACTGAATTAATCTGCAACCATAGCTCCTCGATCCTGCACTCCATCATTTAGCTTTTCTCGTCGTCGATATACTTGCGCAAAATGATCCTTAACAACTCTCTCCCCGTGCGAAACAGCCTTGTCCTCAAGGCGGAACTGAGGAAACTGCCCCCGAAAATCCGATTCATCCATCCACATGGCTTCTACCACTCCGCGATCATGCCATTTAACCAAAACCTGCGGCGCCTTCGAACCATCCCGCCGCAACTCACGTGAATCCACAATAGCTTCGGCTCAAAGGTGGGCTCCTCAACCAAAGAACTCCGGGAGTAGTGCGGTAGTGACACCATGACTTCCCGCCATCGCCTTCAGTTGAGAAACATGAAACACCGATGGACACGCGAAGGTGGCAACATAAGACGATATCGACCGCCCCCACCTTACTAGTAATTTCGAAGGGACCATAATATCGATCGCAAGTTTGGCATTAGATCGTCTCACCACTGTACCACTAATGAAGAGGTTGCAATTTCAAGAAAACCATATCCCCAATCGCAAACCGAACATCACGGCGATGTTTGTTCGTTGCCGGGTCATCCGGCTGAGCACGCTCCAAATGAGATCGTAAGAGCGCCAACATTTCATTCCTTTCCATTAATTCATCGGCAACAACCTTAACTCGTATCTCACCGTGTAAAAATTGCCGAATAGTTGGCAGGGGCGGCGGCGAGACGACCTCGAAAGGGTGCGTCTAATGCAGTGAAACCCCGTATTAAAACAATATTCAACCCAGGGTAACCATACACTCCATCTCTTCTGCTGTTCAGCGGCAAAACAACGCAAATAGGTCTCCAAACAACGGTTCATTACCTCTGTTTGCCCGTCTGTCTCCGGATGATAGGCGGAACTCATTTTCAGCTTTCTACCCACCGCTTTGAATAATTAAGACCAAAATGAACTAACAAACACTGGATCATTGTTAGACACAATAGACCGTGGAATTCCATGAAGCCGAACTATTTCCCGGGCAAATATGGTCGCTACTTGTTTTCTTAGTAAATGGGTGTTTCAAACCCCAAAAATGTGAATATTTCGACAGGCGATCCACTACCACTAGAACACAATCTGTATGGGAGGAGCGTGGTAGTCCCGTAATGAAGTCCATACTAATATCTTCCCATACCTGTGATGGAATTGGCAAAGGTTGGAGTAGCCCGGCCGGGGAGCGTGTATCATACTTGTTTCTTTGACACACCAAACATTCCACCATGAATTGGGTAACCTGACGCATCATACCAGGCCAATATAAATTTGCTGCCAATCGACGATATGTACGAAATGCACCCGAGTGTCCACCCGTGGGCGTCGCATTGAATTCCTCCAAAAATTTCTTAATCCAGGGAGAATTCTTTGGTAAAACCACACGTTCCTTATAAAATAAGGTCCCATTAATCATAGTGTAAGGCCCTTGTACGTGTTTGCCCGCCTCTAAGTCCCGTATAATTTCACCCAACTGATCGTCGGCTCACACATCTCTACGAAGAGTTGCCCAATCAACCCACTCAGGCAGCGATATTGCTGCCAATTCGCCGTCCTCACACTGGCGGGAGAGCGCGTCTGCCGTCCTTTTCGAAACCCCTGATTTATACTCAATATCAAAATCATACCCGAGCAACTTGGCAACCCAGTTTTGTTGTGCCGGCGTGGTTATGTGTTGGCGTAATAAATAGCATAAGCTACGTTGATCAGAGCGAACCACAAATCGTCGCCCCATTAAATATGGTCGCCAATGTTGTACGGCCAACACCAAACCCATCAACTCTTTCTCATAAGTTGATTTGGCCAAATTTCGGGCTGATAGTGACTTGCTAAAGAATGCAATTGGACGGCCAGATTGCATTAATGCTGCACCTAGATCCCGACCGGATGCATCACATTCAATCACAAATGGCTGAGAGAAATCCGGCATCGCGAGCACTGGTGCGGACGTGACAGCCCGCTGTAGGGCCTGAAAGGCGTTTAACGCCTCCGTCGACCACTTCATTGTCTTTGGCATGTCTTTTTTAAGTAAATCAGTCAATGGCTTCGCGATTTTTCCGTACTCCTTAATAAAACATCTGTAATAGCCCGTTAATCCTAGAAATCCCCGGACTCCACGTACAGTAGTAGGAATCGGCCATTGGAGTATCGCAGAAATCTTTGCCGGGTCCATTCTCACTCCGTCGCCTGAAACGATATGCCCCAAATATTCGACTTCCCGCTGACCTAGAGAACATTTTCTTTCGTTAACCACGAAGGAGTTGTCCCGCAGAAGTTGTAATACCAGGCGCAAGTGTGCTAGGTGATCTGCCCAAGTGATGCTATAAATCAATATATCGTCAAAAAAAACCAACATGAATTTACAAAGATAAGGACGAAATAAATCATTCATTGTGGCCTGAAAGGTGGCGGGTGCATTAGTCATTCGAACGGCACAACTAGAAACTCATAGTGACCCGAGTGCGTCGAAAAAACGGTTTTAGGAATATCCTCTGGGGCAACACATAATTGATGGTACCCTGACTGTAGATCAAGCTTGCTGAACCATGACGCTCCATGAAGTTCATCTAGCATTTCCTGTATAACGGGAACGGGATATTTATCGGGCACCGTGTGCTTATTTAATTCCCGGTAATCTACACAGAAACACCAACTCCCATCCTTCTTACGGACTAGCAATACTGGGCTCGAGAATGGGCTACAACTAGGTTGGATAATTCCGGCAGTGAGCATTTCCACCACCAATCTTTCTATCTCATTTTTCTGGGTCTGCCCGTAGCGATAAGGACGTACAGGAATGGGTTCCGTGCCTGGGCAGAGTGGAATCCTGTGATCTGTAAAACGACGTGGTGGCAGGTCTGAATTTTGTTGAAAACCCCTTGAAAACTCCTTCAAAATCTGCTGTAGTAGGGCTGGTATCACAGTGGGCTCTGCTGGCATGTCCCTGGGTGTGGATTCGCTTACCTGAGCAGCCTATAAAACCCAACAATCTGCCACGTCAGATAATTTTTGAATGCTAGCAGCGGATATCTCCTTCCGAGCGAGGGACGGGTCGCCCCAGAGTGAGATTAATTTTCCATCGACCGAAAAATCCATGGACATCTTTGCCCAATTGGCTCGTACATCGCCTAGTGTCGCAAGCCAGGACACCCCCAAAATCATATCCATTCCACCCATTGGGAAGACAAAGCAGTCGATTCGGAATTGAACCGAATCGAGCAAGAGGAGGACACCACTACAGACCCCGAATATATTTTTTTTTGTTGGCCATCACCCAAGCGAACATGCATAGAAAAGGACACATGATTGGTAAACCAAGGCAGCGGGCAATGGTGTCAGAAATAAAACAGTGACTGGCACCGCTATCAATCAGGACTCGGACCCGTTGATTCTGGATGGTGGCTAGCACCTTCATAGTACGGGGACCATCAAAACCCCCAGCGGCGAGGGGTGATAGCTCTAATTGTTGCAACGTGGGGTCGGGCAGCTCCTCGCCTTCGTCGAGCAGTGATGCCGGGTCAACGTCCCCCGGTGGGTCACCCTTGTCCCCGTCTGCCACATTCATGACACGTAAAAATTTGCCCGGACAATTATGCAAGGGATGGTACGGTTCCCGACATTTAAAACATAACCTTTTGGCTTTGAGGTCCAAATACTCCGCGTGGGACATTTGGCGAGTGCCTCTGGCCTGTCGGGCGGAACCAGACGACGCAACCGAATTCGCCATTGTCCGCGAAGCAGGGGCAGAACGGTCAGGGGCTGACTTGGCACTGGAGGTGGGCCGTTGGGGGACTGCGACGTGGATTGGGGACGGGGTGGCGGTGCGCCCGCGCGAAAACTGGAAGTGCCAAGAACAAAAGTGGAAGACGGGGGGCGGTTGGGTGTGCTCCCAACGCGAATTCCCTGGTGGCCTGGATTTCGCGCTCGATTTCGCGGGCTAGATGGATGGTGTCGAACAAATCAGCCGCATCATTAGAACGAGTGCGGACGCGAATATCATCACGTAATTCGTTGAGAAAAAGGCCCAAGCAATGTGAATCAGAGAGCCCGTGGACATGGGCACTGCGTGAAATAAACACGTCGACGTACTCATCAACTGACCCTATTTGTGTGGTGGCTGCGAGAGACTCAAACGGATTAGCACTGGGGTGATCGCCATAACGGCGAAGGAGTTCAGCCGAAAATTGTTTCCAGGATAGCAATGGTTGGCGGCCAAGCACCCAGTGCAACGCCGCCCCCTCCATGGCGATTAAAGCGAGTTCAACTTTCGAGGAGTCATCGATGTGATGGACGCGGAAATATTGATCGGCACGAGATAACCATGAGACAGGGTCATCGCCACGGAATGGTGGGATTTCAAGACGGCGTGTGACGAAAGCAGGTTCAGCTTGGGCAGCCAGCAAAGGCTTCGGACGCGCGGCAGAAAGAGAGGAACCCTCGTCACCACCAGCAATTACCGGAGGGCCCTTATCGCGCAGCAACGTTTCCAACATCTCCTCGATGCGATCCAGTTTCGACAATTTGGGCTGGATTTTGGCAAACTCCGCCCAAAGATCCTCAACACCCTTCTCTATCTTATCGACTCGGGATTCCATGCGTGTAGCGGGCATGAAGCAGAGAGCGCCGGAGGTCGGACCAATTTGATAGAGTCAAGGGTACACAATACACAGAAGAAAGCGATAGAACAATAACTTTGCAAACAAGAAATACGATAACAAAAGAACCCGGGAAAACCCGTCCAGCTTTAAGCCGCAATTACAATTCACTGTCTGTAATAATCCTCTCATAACCCTGCTGTTTAAATAACCTACCACCTTACGGGCCTCAAACCCAACTCAAATAACAACTAAAATAATTAAAACACTTAATTACATTCCAACTGAAATAACAACTAGAAAATATCAACTGGATTAATCTGCAACCACAGCTCCTCGATCCTGCACTCCATCATTCAGCTTTTCTCGTCGTCGATATACTTGCGCAAAACGATCCTTAACATTATCTTTCAAATTACAAATTCCCCATAAGGTATTACAAAGCTTAAAAATATCTTGTTGAGGGTGCAATTTGTTACAGAAACAAATGTCAAGGGCGTATTTGTAATTTTGAAAGATAATTGGATTTATTTGTCATTAGATTTAACTCAAGGGTACTTTTTGTATTTATACAATTAATAGGAGAATATTTTCGAGGATTTTATTTTGAGTTTTCTGTAGACAAAGATACCTTAGAGGAGTTCACAGTTGTGTTTATGAAGTGAGGTCATTCACCCTCCCATCATCTAATCATAAAACCTGGTCATGTCAAATATTAAGTTTTAATTTTTGTTATATGCTTTCAGGCTGACATTTTTCTCATTGTTAATTTCTGATAATGACCTGTCCTTCCTGTGGTTGCTTAATGGCTTGTTTCATTAAGCTCTGTAAGTGATTAAACACCTTTTGGGACTGTTGCACCCCATCTGACATTGGTTTCCTGCTCCTATCATGCAGGATTGGTTACGCAAGACAGATCAGAGGAAGCAAGAGACGGCAACTTCAACTAAGTAGAAGACGAACGCGTGCACCGTAACTGTTATCTTAGCTTGGCTGAGGTTTCTGTTTGGATATGTCTGCTGCAAAATGTTTAGTCAAATAAAATAGACTTCAAGAACCATTTGAGTTTCATATGTTTTGCCACCATGATGTATCACTTCGTCATTGTTTTTGTGTGGCTAATTATCTTTTCATTTACCTTACTCTGTGTTCTTTGTAATAATACTTTTGGCTAACATGGGGATGAAGTTGGGTTGATATATAGATTTGGAAGTTACATGATTATAAATTTAAGGGATACTTACAAAAACACCCCTGAGGTTTGGGTTGATTACAAAAATACCCAGACATGTTTCAAAATTACAAAAAATCCCTTCAGGTTTCGTTTTGTCTTAAGGCAACTGTAATATTTTTGCAAATGTTGAGGTTTTTTGAATGTTTTCGAAAATCACCGGGAAAAATGTAAGATGGGGTTTTTGTAATTTTCAAAGAACTCGACGTTTTTTGTAATTAGCCAAAACCTTAGGGGTGTTTTTGTAATTATCCTTATATTTATTGGATTTTTTTAATAATTTGGTAATTTCAAATTAGGTTACTTACAAAAACTACCCTAGAGTTTAGTTTAAAAAAATCCAGTTATCTTTCACAATTACAAATACACCCTTAACATTTGTTTTCTTTTACAAATTGCACCCTCAAGATGAGGGAGAGTTATTTGTCAGGTAAATAAATACAATCATTAAAAGGTGTTTGTAACACTTTAAACAAGGAGCAGTATTTTGTAATTAAGCTAAACCTCGTGGTTTTTGTAATTATCATTTATCCCTTTGAATTTTAATGGATTGGATTTCAAATTCTTTAGAATTCCCTAAACCTTCATTTGGATGGAAGGATTTGAGCTATAGATTTTAAATCCATAATAAGAAATCTATTGAGGTTGTTTGGATGGAGTCATTCAATAATGAATTTCAAATCATTGGAAGCTATTTTTGGAGTCATTTTGGAGGATTTCAAATCCTTCCTATTTGGAGTCATTTGAAATCCTTTCCTAAATTCTCTCCTCAAATCCAAATCCCCCCATCCAAATGCAAGATTTGGGAGGAGGGATTTGAAATCCTTAGCTAAATCCACACCCTGTTTGGCATATAAATCCAAATCAATGGATTTCAAATCCCTCTTTAAATTTTAGTTCATTTTCAAAGGATTTCAAATCCCTCCCAAAACCTAGTCATTTGAAATCCATTCTTTTTTTTCTCCTTTATGCTCACTTGCATATTCATACACATATTGCACACATTTACACACACTGCACACATTTACACACACTACACATACATTTACATACACTACACACATTGCACATATTTACACACACTGCACACACTACACACACACACACACACTACACACACTTACACATACTTACACACATCTCGCACACTTTTACACACATTGCACACATTTACACACACACACACACACACACATTTACACACACATTGCACACACATTTACACACATTACACACACTACACACATTTACACACACACCGCACATACATTTACACACACACACACACCCTCACACTCACACATACTCTCCTCACATATGCACACGCATTATCATCACACACATATTCAGACATAATAAAAGTTACATATTTCATAGTTTTATTTAGGCTTCATTTGGATAGAAGGATTTGAGCTATGAATTTTAAAACCCCTAATAAGAAATCCATTGAGGTTGTTTGGATGGAGTCATTTTATAATGGATTTTAAATTCTTGGAAGCTATTTTTGGAGTGATTTTGGAGGATTTCAAATCCTTCCTATTTGGAATCATTTGAAATCATTCCCTAAATCCCCTCCCCAAAACCAAATCCTCCCATCCAAATGCAACCTTAGTGTATAAAATTATAATTAATTACAAAATAATAAGATTATATCTTTTATTCTTATTTATTAAATATCAATTAAGAAAATAATTGGAGCTTCTAAATTTTTTTTATCAAAATTTTCGATGGATTTGAAATCCTTAAACAAATTCACATCATCCAAACAAGAAGTGGATTTCAAAATCCAATGACTTTGAAATCCATTCATTTTCAAATCTCTCCAATCAAATGGGCCCTTAGAGTTGTGAGCTCTATTATATTATTAGTTATTAAAATCTATAGCTCTAAATCTCTTCTTCACATGATTCCCCAATCTTGGTGCAGGGAACAGTTATTTTGACTTCAGTTAAAAAAGGGGGGGAAATAAGAAGAAGAGAAAAGTTAGTAGAAAATTAGCTCTTGTAACCATTATCTTGGATGTTTGATAAGCATTTCCATCATCAAGTCATTCCAAGAGTCTATAGGGCCTGGCAAACACCAGTGTAAACAGTCATTCTGAATCTTTGCATCCTTATCTTTCCCATCATACGGATGAAAACGCCTGTAAACTCCCGGATGACCGTATGGTCTCAACAGCGAAAGCACCGTCGTGTCGAACACTTTCAGACTCATCGCTCCGTCTGCTGCTGCCCTCTTGAATTCCTCAAGCTCAATATTTCGCATAATCTCATCTATTTCGTCGATCTCAATCTCGCCCACCTTGAATGGTCTCGTCCTGTTACAATAGCCGCCCGTGTTCCATTCTCCGTTCTCAAAGTGATCTGGAGTCGTAGTTCTGAAGAACACATACGCCTTGTGCTTCGATTTAGAGACAAATTTCAGTGTTGCGTTTAGTGCTTTACGATAGGCGTGCTCAAAACCTAGCTCTGTTATGTTCTTGTCATGGCAATTGTGGCAGCCGACGATAGAGCTGTTCTCATAGTAGATTGCAGATTTGAGAAACCATTTCCCTCCACCGATTACTACATAATCGAAATTATCGTATTGTTTTGTCCACACTGTCTGGCTCATCGAGACGGAGCTGGATCAAACCCGATGAAACGCCATTATCGTCCTCGAAAGTAGAGGCTTTTGTGAGGAAAGGAGACCATACGACTGAGACGGTGAAGTGATGGGACGGGAAAGACCATCTTCGGTTTTTGTATGGCTTGTCGTGGTAGACTTCAATAGCTTGCTCAACCTGCACACAGTAGCTACTAATTCACCATCTTCACATCGTCACCAAATAAACGAAGCCAAGTTGTAGCAGATCAATGAAAGTACCAAATTTAGGTAAATCACAAAAACTACCCTAAGGTTTAGCCAAATAACCAAAAAGAAAGTTTAGTTATCTTTCAAAATCACAAATACCCCCTTAAGTATTACAAATACTCCATGAGGTTTATATTTACTTAATAAATACCCCATTGGTTGATGAATTTATAAAACAGAAACAAATCTCAAGGTTTTTTTTTTTTTTTTTTTTTTTCGTTTTGAAAGGTAGATGGTTTTTTGGTAATTAAACTGAACCTTAAGTGTTATTTGTAAGTAATACTATAAAATTTTCGATCACTCCAAAACACGAAAGTAACTTTACTCACTTTCTCGACTCTCACCATGCAAAGTCTTGGATTCTGGCTTTAGAACTTCAAAAATATAAGAGAACTCAAATCATTAATGATAGCTAAATCAACTTAAGTTTCAACTTTTAAGTTTAATCTAGGCCCATTAAGGTGGGAAAGGGGTGTTGGGGCTATCATTAGTTGAAACTTGAAGTTGATGTTATCAATATTCACCATTATTTTTTTGGAGTGCACACTGGGTAAACCCTCGGGCTTGACAGAATAGCCTGGAAACCACGTCAGCCAGCCAGGTAAACCGTACTAGCAAGCCTGTGCAACAAACTCGATCTAATAGTGGAGTGATGAAGATGAGGAAAAGCAAATAATTCTAAGAATTCATATTGATATGCATGGTTTTAGATGAATTTTGACATTAGATAATTCAAACATAATCTCTTAATCTTAACCACAAACGCAAAAACAAAGATATCATGATTATTGACCTTCTAATTTACAATTAACAGGTGCAGTAGACATATAGGACCCTCAAATCACATCATATTTATCAGCTTAGACATGAAGAATAAGTTAAACTTGTCAAATACGATAAATCGCAATGTTGAAAGCTACAAGTTGTACCTGAGAGAGAATGCAAAGCAAGGATTGGACGTGATTACGCATGATTGAATCACCGATAAAGGCTAGTGATTTATCCCTCATTATCTTAAGAAATTTATTTGGATCAAGCTTAGGCAAATCACAGTCCCTAGGCCTCCATCTCCAGTAAACATAACCTGAATCTGGCCTTCCATTCTTCATGCAATTTTGAGGAGCTTCTATTGAATTGCAGGTAATGTTGGTGTATAGTGGACCATTAGAGTCTGGAACCCAATCTCCTACAAATAAATTACAGTTTTCTGTAACAGACACGTGAAAAAAGATACATTGTTATAAGTCTAAAATCAATCCAGTAGCATATAATTGAACACATTTTAGACTCATAATTCAAAAAATAAAAATAAAAGTAGATAAATATTCATAAAATGAACCCAAAAAAAAAAAAAAGGCAAAAACTAACATCACTTCTCAAAATGCATATTTAGAAGAACTCAAGGCATCCTCTAAATTTGAACAGATTAAGATTTAATTGATCAATAGTAGAAATGCTCAAGAGTAAAGAATTTGCTTTCATGCAATAAATCAATAATAAATTAAATTACCTTTAGCATCCAAATGAAGATACTAAATTCATCTTTTTAGTCATGTATTAGGAAATTAACAAAGATTGATTTTTTTGGGGGGGATAGTTACAAAAAATAATACTCTTGCGGTTTAGCTTAATTACAAAATAACCCAATAATCTTTTAAAATCACAAATCCCTTGACATGTAATGTTCCGATTTTACAAATTGCACCTAATAGTCAAATACAAACTCACGGGGTACATGTACATGCCTAAACGTATTTGTAATTTTGAAGATAACTCTTTTTTTCTTTTTAATAATTAAGCAAACTTCAAGGGTAGTATAGGTAATTATCCCCTTGTTTTACCTCTGAACCCGGACATAACGCACAAAAAGCATGAGAACAAAGAAAAGGGCAGCACAAATCATGCATGGATCCAGGAAAAAAGAAAAGGGGAAAAAATTCACTCACCATTTTGAGAAATACTGCAATGGGTAAATTGCAATTTTAGTCCTATAACTTTGGGGTACTTACAATTTTAGTCCTTTATCTTTAAAAGTTGCAGTTTTGGTCCTGGACAATTTTGCCCTTCTAGCTAAATAGCATTTTTGGTCCTTTATCTTTCTAAATTTAGCAATTTTATAGTGATGGCAATGGAGCGGGTCGGGGCGGGTTGGCCAAGACCCAAACCCACCACGTGTCTAGAACGGGGCGAGACGGGTCGACCCGTTCTGCCCTGTTTTAAATTAAATTAAATTAAAAAAATAAAAAATATATATATTTATAAAATATTATTTACAAAATTTATTATTATCAATTTATAAATAATATAAGAATACATAAAAATTATATTATAATATATATTATATATGCAAAATATATATTAAAATATATTTTATAACTAAAAATTCTAGCGGGGTGGGGCGGGTACTCGCGGGGGCGGAAGTGATACCCAGATAATATGCTACTTGTTTTTCGTATTATCTCAAGGTTTCTCTATCGGCTCCTGGGAGTTCTTTTTCAACATATTGATTATTCCAATATGTTATCTTGTCCTGGTGTTCTTGTGCATACATCGTCAAAATTTGTGATATCTCATGTAGGGTATACATCTTGAACACTCGTCCGCATCCATTTTCTCGAAGAAAATTCTCCTCACCAATTATTAATTATATAAAATAATAATTATAACTTAAAGTTCTTAATAAACCTGGCTCGATATCATTTCGTGCAAAACACTTAACAAATATGTCAATTATGTGAATAAGGGTATTCTTGGTATTTTGAAAATAGGAAATAACCCTGGGGACCAATTTTGCAACAACTTGAAACTTACAGGACCGAAATTGCTTAGGTATAAAACATTAAGACCAATTTTGCAAAAACATTGGGTAAAATTTGTTTGGTGTATGGTTTCTTTGAAGAAAATGGCGGATTTAGTGTATGGTTTTAAGTCAAGGCCGATTTTGAATCGGTCTCCGCAAGATTTAAAACGCCCGTACACCGAGTGCTTACGCCCGGCGTTCGCCTCTAAGATACAACGACTTTTACGTCTCGAGTTTACTGAAGACTTGAAAACTCGAAACACAAATAACAACAAAGTTCGAACTTTCAAGCTTTGAACGAAAGGGAAAATCAATATGCTCGTATGATGCAAATGACTAGTTATTATCTGAGTTTTTCGTGTGTATTTCAATCACCAGGATCGACTTTTATAAGCCTCCGACGCCCGGTATGGAAAGAACATGTCTTTTGGCTCGAAAAGACACCTTTTGATCAATGACGCACTTTTTACAGGAGCACGCCTAGAAGCACATGTTTTTCCCAGTTGAACACTTTTAATTAATTACAAAAATTAATTAAATCTATTTAATTAATTACAAAAATTAATTAAATATTTTAAAGGTTTTGGTCCAAAAAGAATAAAGGCCTTGAAGCCCAAGCCCAAGCCCAAGCCCAAGCCCACGACCGGACCGGGCCGGCCGAGCCGGGCCGAGCCGGCCGGCCGGCGGGCGGCGGCGGCGGCAGGCAGCAGCAGCGTGTGTGCTGACCAAACCCACAAGCATGTAGGTCCTCCCCTTTAAAAACTTGGGTGCCCCCCAGGGGCCCAAACCCATTTGTCCAACTTAGGATAAATAAAGTGTGCAACTTTACCTCCTTTTTCCTATGTGGGATGGAGCATCTCTCCTCCCCCACATTTCTCATTTTCCATACCATTTATTTGTATTAAGTGGCTAACTTCTAGCATTAATTTCTCATTCACCCTAATCGGTTTGAGAAATTCCAAATGCTATTCTCATCTACTCTCTAAGTAGAATTTTTACAAATAATTTAATTCCATTTTTCACAAATGGAAACCACTTAATTAATTGGTCAAAATCGGGTCAACACCCTATTTATCAAATACCAATTCCAACAATCCCCCACATGAATGAAATTAATGCATGCGTGTATGCGAGATTAAGCTTGAAAGTCTCGGCGAATCGTTATTGCATCGAGGATAGGTAGCTTGTGGCTTTGAACCTTCCTTAGTAAGGTACTATCGGTTTACTAGTTTGTTTAGTGACGCGATGTCTTGAACTACTCGGCCGTTTGTGTAAACCAAGACAACAAGATTTACACAATAACAACTCTAACACTTGTTGTTCTCACGTTGTGTCCATTTCGCCCTGGACCATATCTTAGATTCATAAGTGTTTCTTTCCGAAGCGGCCATAACTTCTCACTTATATACGTGATCTCCTATAGAAGAGTATCTGCGAATACTCCACCTTTCGGATAGGAATCATTAAAAGTCTTAAACTTAACCTCACCACATTCAAGCAGTTTAAATACACTTGGATGTATCGAGAATGAGCTAACACATTTTCCAAGTGTTCAAATTTGAACATTCATAACTTAGTTGTCCCATTGAACCAAGGTCTTGGGATCTCCAATTCACAAGGTTGGGTTACCGCTATGAACATTCTTTAAGTTGTGGATTTTAAACCCATTCCCCTTAACAGTTTATACAACATCTCGATTTATGCCTTTTGTAAAGCGGATCCGCAAGGTTTTTCTTTGACTTCACGTAGTCAACCGAAATAACCCCATTCGAAATCAACTGTCCTAATGGTATTGTGTCTCCGACGTATATGTCTAGACTTACCATTATACATACTTGCTTTGTGCCCTTCCGATTCTTTGATTGACTATCACAAATGTATCATAACAATGGCACAGGCTTATTCCAACAAGGAATATCCTCTAAGAAGTTTCTAAGCCATTCTCGCTTCTTCTCTCGGCTTTATCCAAAGCAATGAACTCGGATTCCATAGTGGATCGAGCTATGCACGTCTGCTAGAGAAGACTTCCATGACACCGCTCCTCCACCTATTGTGAAAACAAATCCACTTGTGGACTTGGAGTCTTTTGTGTCGATATCCATTGGCATCACAAGATCCTTCTAATCTTTTTGGATATCTTGTATAAAGTATTCCATAATTCATCGTATACTTTAAATATCTAAGTACCCTTGTCACGCTTTCCAGTGATCCGTTTGGGTTACTTGTGAACCTACTTAGTTTGCTCATTTGTATATGCAATGTCCGACGTGTACGATTCGTTAAGTACATCGACGCCAATTACCCTTGCATATTCCAAATGAAACTGGTTCACCTCTATTCTTGGCCAAGTGTAGACTTAGATCTACAGTGTCTTAATGGAGCGCCGTCAAAAAGCATTAAACCTTCGAGTATGCTCTCGACATAATGGGATCGTGACAAGACAATTCCATCTCAAGTCCTAGAGATTTTAATCCCTAATATAACATCGATAATCCCATATCCTTCATGTCAAAGTTTCTTTTAACATGTTCTTAGTATTCAAGATTAAATCATGACTACTTCCCATAATCAACATATCATCTACATAAAGGCATACTATGACGTATTCATTTGTAGTACCCTTAATGTAGACGCACTTGTCACATTCATTGATCTTGAAACTGTTTGACTTCATAGTCGAGTCAAACTTTTCGTGCCATTGCTTAGGGTGCTTGTTTTAGTCCATAAAGTGACTTAACAAGTTTACACACTTTTCGCTCTTGACCGGGTGCAATGTACCCCTCGGGTTGTTCCATATAAATTTCCTCTTCAAGTTCCCCATTCAAGAAGCGGTCTTAACGTCCATTTGATGTATCTCAAGGTTATGCAAAGTCGCAATAGCAATGAGAACACGAATGGACGTAATCCTCGTGACAGAGAATATGTATCGAAGAAGTCATATCCTCCTTTTGTCTAAACCCTTTAGCTACCAATCGGGCTTTATACTTGTCAATAGATCCATCTGCTTTATACTTCCTTTTAAGGATCCACTTGCATCCCAAAGGCTTGCAACCCGGCGGAGATCAACCAACTCCCAAGTGTGATTTTGCATGATGGAATCTATCTCATTATTGATAGCTTCTTTCCGAGAGGAGCTTCGACTAGACAATGCTTCTTGAATAGTTCGGGGTTCGTTTTCTAACATATAAGTTAGAAAATCAGGACCAAAAGACTTAGCTACTTTTGTCCTTTTTATCGCATCTTGGTTCCTCTTCATCATCACTTTGAGGTAACCTTGCGCTTTCATAAGTCCGTTTACTCGAACTTTCTTCTTTCCGTTCTTTGTTCGGAAAGATATTCTCGAAGAATACAAAGATTCCTTGATTCAATGATCATTCCTTCATTTATATCGAATAGCCGACTTGTGCACTAAAAAGCGATATGCACTACTATTGTTAGCATATCCAATGAAAGCACAATCGATCGTCTTCGGACCGATTCTTACTTGTTTTGGCTTAGGTACTTGACTTTAGCCAAACACCCCCACACTTTAAGGTATTTGTATGACGGTTTACGTCCTTCCATAACTCATATGGAGTTTCATTTTTACCTTTGTGTGGGATCTTATTAAGAATGTAGTTCGCGAGAAAGTATGGCTTCCCCCACAAGTTTTGGGGTAAGCGAACTTAGCAACATCGCATTCATCATCTCCTTAAGAGTACGATTCTTGCGTTCGCAACACCATTTGATTGAGGTGAGTAAGGTGCGGTCGTTTGATGAATTATACCCGCTTCCGAGCAAAATTCTTCAAACGGAGCAACATACTCTCCGCCTCTATCACTGAATCATCTTAATTTTCAAATTAAGCGATTTTCAACTTCATTCTTATAAGTTTTAAAAGCTACTAAAGCTTCATCTTTGCTTTTCAAAAGATATACATAACAATATCTTGTGCAATCGTCAGAACGTTATGAAGTACTTTTTCCCACCTCGAGTTTGCACAAGTTTTAAGTCACACACATCTGTATGAATTAACTCGAGTGGTTTGGTACTTCTCGTTACCGAATGAAAGCGGTGCCTTGGCGATTTTGCTTCAACACAAATTTCGCATTTGTCTTGTGAATCGGTTTTAAACGTTGGTATTAATTCCGCATTCACTAACCTTTTAATTGTGTTGAAGTTTACGTGTCCTAATCTATCATGCCATAAATTAGAACAATCCAACAAGTAAACGAAGTAGCGTTTTTATTCTTCGCCTCTTGGCGGAAAACAGACATTACGACATTTTAAATGGCCCTTATCAAGGTAACCTTTACATAGAAACCGACCATTCTTGGTCATTACAAACTTGTCGGATTCAAACACTAGTCTAAAGCCGGCCTTGCTAAGCAACGGACCGGAAACCAAGTTCTTGCGGATGTCCTGGGACATGCAAAGACATCTACAAGCGTAAGCTCCTTCCCTAAGTCATCTTGAGCACCACCTTTCCAAGCCAACGATGTTGGAAGTCGAGGAGTTCCCATGAACAACTTTCTTCCATTGATCGGAGTGTAGGAGGAGAACATCTCCTTATCGGCACAAATGTGACGAGTAGCCCCGTATCTATCCACCACTCCTTGGGTTATCCACCATATTGGCTTCAAACACAACGGCAGAGAGATCGAGCTCCGACAAGTCTATTGGAACCGACTTGTCCTCCGTCACATCGGCTTGTTGGTTGCCACCTTGATTTCCCTTCTTCCGGTGTCGGCAATCCTTCGCCATGTGGTTCGGTTTGCCACAATTGTAGCAATTCCCCTTGAACTTTTGGCCTTGCCTTTCTCCTTCCCGAGTGCTTACGTTTCTTGCTAGTGCTTGACTCGGCAAGATTGGCCTTAGCCTCCATTCCGTTCTTGGTTTTAACTTCGATTTCGGTTGTCTTCTTCGATCGGCCGAATAATCGAGATCCTCAAGCCCCATCTCTTTGCGCTTGTGCTTGAGGTAGTTTTGAAGTCCTTCCACAATGGCGGCAATTTTTCGATAATTGCTTTGCCACTTGAAAGGATTCATTCAAAAGCATCCCTTCGCATACACTAAGTCGTGAAGGATGATTTGAATCTCTGAACTTGGCGATCACCGTCTTGGTGTCAACCATCTTGTACTCAGAAGAATTTACCGACAACAAATTTCTTTGTGCTGCCGCATCTTCCGTCTTGTATTTCTTCTCCAAGGATTGCCACAATTCCTTGGGCGCTTGAACGTCTTTATAGACATTGTAGAGAGTGTCGTCTGGCCCGTTCAAGACGTAGTTGCGACATAGAAAATCACCGTTATGCCAAGCATCCACAACGATTCTCCGGTTGTTGTCAACTTCGTCTTCTTCAATCGGCAGCAGGGGGTCGCCCTTTAGGAAACGAGCCAACCCCAAAGTAGTGAGGTAGAACAACATCTTCATTTGCCAACGTTTGAAGTCGGCACCCGAGAAAACTTGGCGGCTTTTTTAAAGCCGTGAGCGGAGCAGCGGCCATGGGTGTGAACGAGATTGAATGATGCCATCGTCTTCAACGAAACGTAGGAATAACGTTGAAGCCCAAGCCCAAGCCCAAGCCCACGACCCACGACCCGGACCGGGCCGGCCGGCCGGCGGCGGCGCGCGCGTGTGTGCTTTGACCAAACCCACAAGCATGTAGGTCCTCTCCCCTTTAAAAACTTGGGTGCCCCCAAGGGCCCAAACCCATTTGTCCAACTTAGGATAAATAAAGTGTGCAACTTTACCTCCTTTTTCCTATGTGGGATGGAGCATCTCTCCTCCCCCACATTTCTCATTTTCCATACCATTTATTTGTATTAAGTGGCTAACTTCTAGCATTAATTTCTCATTCACCCGGAATCGGTTTTGAGAAATTCCAAATGCTATTCTCATCTACTCTCTAAGTAGAATTTTTACAAATAATTTAATTCCATTTTTCACAAATGGAAACCACTTAATTAATTGGTCAAAATCGGGTCAACACCCTATTTATCAAATACCAATTCCAACAAAACCTTCAAACTTACAGACTAATTTTGCAAACACAATAGTTACAGGACCGAAATTGCAAATTGCTTATAGTTATAGGACCAATTTTGTAATTTTCCCATACTGTAATTATCAAGATTCACCGGAACATCAGGCGGCAAAGTCTTGTCCATAGTAAATGCAGCCTCATTATCAGAAACCCCAACAGGTGAAAATTGTACAAAATTTGAAGAAAATAGCCGATATGCCACACCCAATAACAGAAAACACACTGCAAATTTCACTAACACTGATGAAAAAGTTTTCCCGTGAATATTGCCACCGAATAATTTCATTTTTTTTCCTTCCCACTGATCAGATTTTAATTAATATATAAAAAAATAAATAAAGATGATTAAGATTTAAGGGTCTCTATCACACGCCCCAAAAAATGAAAAAAGAAGAGAAATATATGTATTTTTATCGGCAACTAACTGAACTTATATGTCCTGTTGGTATGAGGGGCTGAAAGATAAAATCAGACGGGTTGAGAAATGTACAAATGAATAAAGATGGTGGTAGTTGTTTGTTATGCAAATGTTATCTGCTTATTTATTGCGTTATTAATTAATTATTTCCCACTTATATAATCTACTTTTTTAAGTTGTCACAATGTCACTTGTGCTATTTTCACCCGTAACTTTATTTTAGCCTATTATATTATTGAAATTCTTACAGCAATTATTTCTGATTTACTTGGTTAACAATCTTGAAGCACATTTAATTTCCTTAATTAGGGTTAAATAACGAATTTAAATAAAAGAAATTCATTAAAAATCATTTTTTTTATATTTTGAGCAATAATCTTTACTATAGCATGAGGCGTTTTTAATACCTTCACCCACCAAAAATCAGTTGAAATAAAAGTGATGTCCAATTTGAGGCTACTTTCAACCATTTACATGTTTTATTGCAGTTAATTAATCATATCAAATAAAATAAAGAGTACTACCCAATTTCTCCAAGTATGATAAGGTTGCTTAGATATAAGAAAATGTGGATCCTCTGATATTTTCATTTATATAAAACCATTTTAATATTATATATACTAGTATATCGCCCGTGCGATGCACGGAGTATAATATAATAAAGTATTATATAATTTTGATATTAAAATATTAATATATTATATGAATGGTAATGGAGCGGGACATGGGGTATCTCAAGGCCCATGCCGACCATGTCCATTGAACTGAATGAATAGTTGCAGGATGATATGTCTTGACCTGAACAAAATAATTTAAGATTTATTAAATTATTATTATTATTATTATTATACTAATTCAATTTATTGTCACAAAATATTATGTTAAACATCCAACAATGAATTAAAACTTTAGAAAAGTATTTTTTATACATTGATCTTCATTAGAGATGAAAATATAAAATTATTTATTTTAAATTAGGAAAGTATAAAAGTTGTAGTCAAAATAATTTTATATTAAAAAAATCAAAACTTACCAAAATAAGAAATTGCAATAATCAAAATATATGAATATATAAATTTCTCAATAGCCCGAATGCATAATTTTTAAAACCCACTACAAAATAAATTTTTGAATAGATATATCTATTTTTTATTATATTTTTTAGTTTATATATGCAATATGAGCATCAAACTCAAAATCTTAAAAGATGAATAATCGATATATCACATAACAAAAACTAATCAAAAACAAAAAATTATTAAATTTTAAAAGAAAATAAAAAGATAAATATAATAATTAATGTAGTGCACATTAGAAAATCAATGAATACAATGATAAATTTAGAAATCATAAAATTACAAATATTGTTTTATCCTTTTTCCGGACTTTATTACTTTTATAGGAATGAAAAATAGGCGGAAAATTTTATGGTTACTAGTTTGAGAATAGTCTCTCTTTATATATACTAGTGTTTTACCCGTGCGATGTACGAGTGTATATTTGTGAGGCCTCCATTTTGTACGGTGACGTGTACATTTTCATAATGATTCTACAAACTTTATCTTGTACATTATAATAATTTTGATATAGGAAAATTAATACTATTGAATGTTTTTTATTGATTTATGTAAAAAAAAGAAAAAAGTATCATATTTCATAATCATAAAAAATACATTCAAGACTATGCATTAGTGTTTGATCTTTGAAAACTAATTTTTCATACATTCATCGTCTAAATGTTTAGATTCTTAATAAGTGTAAAAGTTGGTGTATAATTTTTTTCAATGTTGTAGTAGCTATAAATTCAAATGAAAATTTATTTTCTAAAGTTGTTTTGTATGTGTAATTTGGGGTAAAGACTTTTGCAAAAGCTGATTATATAATAAACGAAAAGTTAACACGCGTATATAGGATAATAGAAGAACTAAATACAATAATTAAGGAAATAGTAGACAACAAAACATAGTTTTGCCAATAATATTGATTTTATTATATTTATTTTTTGGAAATATTTTTCATTTATGCTTGATTTTACCATGTATAATATTTATTCACTTTATTAAGTCAATTTTGAATTTTTTCAAATTTTGCTGTGGAGATTTGTATTGTGCTATTTGATTTTATAATTATTATGTTTTAGGTTCTCATGCATATTTGGTATTTTCCAGACTGTGCGATGCACGAAGTGTATTTTTACAATAATAATTTTCACTAGTTGTAAAAGTTTAGAATTTCAATAAATAATTAAAATATAAATTTAATTAATTTGATATAAATCATACCATTATACAATGTAAAAATAAAATTTTATAAACCATTAAACCCCTCTTTAAATACAATAAAATTGGTTGATAATAAATTTTGTGAATGTGAATCGTATCTATTTAGTGAATATGTTTATCTACAAGTGTAGGTCCCAAGGGGTGATGTGTAAAGTTTAAAGGGGGGTTGAATAAACTTTACCAACCTTTCAATTTTAGTCCTTTTAAATAATTTCAGAGTTAACTCAAGTCAATTAAGTCTTTGAGGACAACTAAGTTGGCTTACACAACAAAGTTACCTACTCAACAGACTCGGACGAGTTACGATAGTATAACTTAGTTGTTTTCAGCTAACACTTAGAAATACAGTTGACTTGGTTTTACCAGCGGAAGACTTTCACCCTTAGAGTTTTTAGTACGTTTCAACACACTTGTTTTAGCAATGTTATTATTAGCGATTTAAGCAATTTTAACTTATTAGCATATATGAAAATAATGCAAGAAATAAAGTTCATTTGAAAAGTAAATAGACACAAGCGCTTTTATAGTGGTTCGACGATGGGGTAATTCCTCTAGTCCACTCTTCTCCAACTCTAAGGAATCCAATAGGTAACTTGACTTGGTTATAAAGTAGTTACTCACACACCGCTTCGCTCCTAGACTCGAACTTCTTCATAAGACGGTTGTCCTGCTACTTCGGCTTCCTGCAAACCTTTGGACTTGATCACGTAGCCCTCCAACAGGTTAATAGCTCAGGTTCTATAGAACCTCACAATAACCCCTCTTGATAGAACAAGAAAGAGTTCATAAACTACAAGAAAAATGATATAAGACAACACTCAAAAGACAACGGTCATTTGTTAAATCGTTGTCTTTGGTAGTATAACAACGTTATTATTATACCCGTTGTGTAGCGGACTTTTTTGTAAAGACAACAGGTTTTTGGGCCTAATACAACGGTTCTTTACTCGTTGTCTACTAGCGGAATTTTTAGTAAAGACAACAGTTTGTTTGGGCATAATACAACAGTTTACTAAACCGTTGTCCACTATCGCCATTTCTTTTCAAAGACAACAAATTTTTAGGCGTACGACAACAGTTTTCTAAACCGTTGTCCATTAGCGTAATTATTATGATAGACAACAATTTTTTCGGTCCAAAGACAACTGTTATTTACAGCGTTGTCTAAAGATGTTTTCTTACTAATAAAACAAAACAAAAAATTATTTGTCTATTAAAATAATAGGTAGTCTCTTGTTAGACGGTCTAACTAACCGATCCAACCTAATGGATCTACTCGACCGCGAATCCAGCACTAGCTACCCAGTAGAATGTTTAATACTTTTTAGGGGACCTACTTATACTTATCAAAGGGAGCTATTAATACTTTTTATTAGAATAAAATACTTTTCAAATGAATTACTAAACATTTTGCAGGGAAAAACTAATATTTTTCAGAGAACTACTAATACGTTTCACGGTGATGGCTAAAACTTTTAATTGAAAAAAATACTACTTTTTAGAGGGACTATTAAATATTTTCAAGTGATTTTGGGCTAGATCGACAATGATTTTTTGGCCTAAAACAAATCGGGCCTACTTGGCCCTACTAATTGGTTGTGGGCTAGGGTTAGCCCTACCGATAGTTTCGTGTATAAAATGCACACATGAACTTGGTTGAGCCACATTTCCGTGGCCCACCCAAAATCGGCTACACGACTCGACTCGATTTTTTTTCAAAATCCCAATGGCTCGACGGTCCATCCGGTCCAACCCATATGTCGGCTCTCTTTGAGCTATTGGTGAAACTATAGACACTCTAATGGTACAAGTGAAATTTTAGGCAACTAAAGGGGCGGTTGTACTAAATTCCTTTGATCGGCGAGTGGTTTCAATTAAAAAGCGAGCAATTCACTTATTAATTTTCTTTTTTCCTTCTTCACCACCAAAACATAATCAACTCGTAATCGATTGAAAGCCTCAAAATTGTGAAATTTCAACACAAACCAACACAAATCTTATATACGATAATTAGGGTTTTACAAAGAGAGAGAGGCAAATTATTAAATGGATAGTAACACGTAAGAACGAGAAGGAGCCAACAATGGGGAAACGTTGTACCGCCAAGTACAAGAGTCAAAGCTATGCGCGGTGCATTGTGTGAACACGGTGTGGCAGGGGCTCTTCTTTTCGGAGTTCGATTTGGCAGCGTTGGCGCCCGATCTACATCGTACAAAGCGGTAGATGATGGTCGGCTCCGTCACCGGGGAGTGGGGATTTTCTCCCTAAACACTCCCGAATGTCTCTCTCGATGGAACTTCAAAGATCTAGGTTTATCTGTTGTAATTTTTCAGAGGAGTTTAATTTTGTTTCTTTCACGAATTTCGGAGGGTTTTGTTTCGGATAGTCTAAAGAATATCTGTACGGTGCTACTATTGTTGGAATTTATAGCTTGATTACACCGTAGTTGTTTGAATTCATAAGCTGATTTTTTATTTTCGCCCGTTGGAGTTGTTTTACTCATTTTGAGTATATTTTTGTGTTCTAGGTTCAAATATAGTGTGACTGTAAAACTTCTACTGGACCCTCAATTGTACAATGACGATAAAATTTTGTTTTATGATAAATTGGTGCATAATTAGAAAGTGCCATTGTTGATAGTCTCTGATCCAAAATACTGTTATGTGATGTAAAGAATGGTAATGATATGCCTCATGTTCATTTTTTATCATCATATACCACCGTTTGCAGTTCACTGGACATAAAAGAAAGCTGCACATTTAAGCTATTGATACCTTGTATCATGAGATACTCGCAAAATTAAGGGCGCGATTGGATATGCTTTCATTTTGGTAGAGAATAGTGGTGAAAAATTTTTGGAAAAAAAAGTTGAATTTTGAGAGTGCGATTGGATGTGAGATGAAAAAGTAACGATGGGAGTTGATTTGATTTAAAAATAGTAAAATATTAATGATTTAATGTGATTGATAGTTAGAAATGTGTGAGTAGATGACTAGTGAAATTTATGAGAGAATGTGTAATAATGATTAGTTTTTATGAAAAATGTGTAGATGTGATTGATAAGAGAAAAAATGAGAAAAAGTGAAAGTGAGAGAATAATATATTTTCTGAATATTTTCATAAACAATCGCATATTTAGTCAAAAAAAATTCTCCAATGAACAAAAATGGATTCTCATTGACTTCTAATCGCACCTAAATTTTCTAATTATTGCGTGCAATTAGGTTGCATCCATATTTGAGATAATATGGAGTCCTATTTAGATGAGGTTTATATAGAAACCTCCCTATTAGGACTTTAACTGAGATATGAGATTGAGATATGTATTAATATCTCTCCCTACAATATCAGTCCAATTTTTGAGAATATCGTCCCCTACATGAATAATCTCTCTCCAAAAATTTCTCTCTATGGTTTTCTTCTTGGAGCATCACCAAAGTCTCCAAGTGTAAATTGGGGATTCAAATCCCTAATTCTATAATTTGAGGCAGAAATTTTAATTAGGGTTTATAACCATTTTTTTTTCATATTTATATAATTATAATTATATTTTATTTTCAATAAATTTGCTAATTAAAACATATATAAGTTATGAATATATAAAGATTCATATTTAATAAAAAGAGATGAAGAGTTTTTCAGATTTAATTAAAAGAGATGGAGAGGCAGATGTTTTTTTTTAACGTAAGATTTCTTAAATTCCATCACCAATCTTCACCAACATACTCAGTATATAAATCAAACTTTTTATCATCAAAGTTTTCAACAAATCTCTGATTTTGCGGGTAAATTCTTTAAAAATCAATTTATGTTTCATCTTTTTCCACCATTGCCAGAAAGCACCCAATTTTAAAAATCAAAAATCAATTTAGCCATAATATACAGAAAAATAAAATAGTGGGAAAAGAAAAGGGGAGGCTAGAATCGTATGCCCACCCGCTGCCCGTGACCACTGCCTATCACTCTCCAGTGCCGGGCTTCGTAGTCTGCTCGACGGTGTGGAGAAAGTTTGGTGTGTGCGTTGAGGGTGAGAGGTGAAGAAAAGAGGAAGAAAAAAGGAAAAAAGAGAAGAAAAGAGAAAGAAGATACAGGCGTGAGGAGAGAAAAGAAGAAGAGAAAGAAAAAGAAAGAAAAAAAGGAAGAGAGAAAGAATGGGGGCGGGGGTTGCCGTGAGTTTAGGAGTAAGATAGGATTTAGTTTTGTTTTTTTTTTTAAAAAAAGAAAATATTTAAGTATTTTAAAAAGGCTCAATTGGGGATTTTGACCCAAATCTTGTTATTAGTTTTTCAAGCCCAAAAATCCAAATTCTCTAATTATTTTCAATAAGTCAATTTTCTTTTCTAAACCATCCAAATTTATTAAAAATTTATTAATTATAATTTTATAATTTGTGTAGGAATCGAGAATCAAGAGAATTAGAATAATTTTATTCAATTCAAGGAATAACAGAGATATCGATTGAAGTAGGGATTTTAAATTCTTGTCTTTATATAATGTTTCATGTTAGTATTTACATTTATATATGATATGCGAGGAACTAGTCGGGGACCGTAAATAGTCCGGATCGAAGTTTATCTTGGTTAAGCCCATCAGATACTAAATTTATTAATCGGCGATCGAGAAAATCACAGAGGAAATTATAGAGGAAAATTACATGTCCCTACTTGAGCAAGTGGAAGCTCACCCCTTCATTTTTATAATTTTTCGATTAAGGAGCTTCAAGATACGTCATTGATGGATGAAGACCAAATTAAATTTTGGAATTTGAATAATTTTATTTTATGTCTTGGAATTTTTGATAATTTTTAAATTGTAATGTGACTGGTATTTATTATTAAATGTTTAAGTTTTATTAAGTTATTTTGTTGAAACTCGCGTTTTTATAATAACGTTTTCCATAAAAGTCGGACTATTTTTATTTTGTAAAATCGGGGCATTACAACAGTGGTATCAGAGCAGGTCTATGATCCTGTAGACTTGTAAAAAAAATACTTTTTTTTAGACAAAATAATTTAGAGTCATCCATCACCGTCATATCTTAGCCGGCTTCCTCAAGGTATGTGACAAATTTATTATGCCATTTTATTTCATGCCATTTAATTTTTTTATATGCCAGCTGTAATACATGTTTCCATATGTAAATCATACGATTTTATGTCATTCGTTAGATAATAATTTATGCCTTGTAAAAAAAATTATTGATGTTTAACTAATATGTCTACAAATATAGATGTCGCCACCAAGACACACTGCTAGAAAAAGAGTGCACGATTGGAGAATTAACAATATCTCGAACGAGCTAACTAATTACCTTAATTACAAAATCGAAGATGGCGATAACATAGGAACCTATGTGGTAAAAATGCATCAGAAACGGCATGATGTGCATTTTATGAGTGGTGCTTCAGATCAGTATGGTGCTACACGCAGGGTGGTTGATTCGCTGCCACCCAAATGGAAGGGTGAGGCTGAATATTTGTGTGGAACGATGGTAAAGTATGACGCACAATACTACACACTCAAGATTGACTATGGGGCAATGACTACTAGATTATTTGCAAAGTGGATTGACCATGTAACTAAGGCCATGAAAGAAGATGAAGAGGAGGATCCAAATGAGGATGGAAATGAGGAAGAGGGCCAGAACTTTTGAGTTGTTTAGTTCAAAATCTGCTTTATTTTTCTACTAATCCAAATAAATCCTTGTTGAAGGGTTGAAGTAATATTATGAATGAAAATCTAATATTTTGTCTACTATTATTTGTCTACGATTATTTTTCTTATATTGTGTTTGTAGTAAGACTCAATATTCGATTATTACTTTAGTTAAACATTATGTATACTTGTAGGATTATGGCTCCCCGTAACCGAGCAGGAAACCGTACAAATGAGAATGGTAATCAAGCCAACAATGAAAATCAAGCTAATGCTGGAAATCAAGCCAATGCTCCTGTCGGCGATGTACTTGCCGA
This sequence comes from Rehmannia glutinosa, assembly GCA_016081115.2. Classification (NCBI taxonomy): domain Eukaryota; kingdom Viridiplantae; phylum Streptophyta; class Magnoliopsida; order Lamiales; family Orobanchaceae; genus Rehmannia; species Rehmannia glutinosa. The sequence goes on along the minus strand of JABTTQ020000906.1, from coordinate 216,437 downwards.
ATTCCTGAGGGTAGTGCAAAATAATAACAATAATAACAACACGAGGACTTTGGAACAGTTTCACCATTATCGTCCACCTACATTCAACCGACGTGATGGTCCACTGCTGTGGAGGAATGGTTCCGATCTTTAGAAAGAGTTTTCCGACTCATTGGATGCACTGATGAGCAAAGAGTCACATGTGCCACCTTTCAGCTAATTGAGGATCTTTGATCATTGGTGGGAAGGATATTGGAGAACTAGAACCGAAGAGGAATGAGATGCATTGACTTGGAATGAGTTCAAGGAGGTTATCATGGGCAAGTTCTTCCCGCGATCTTATCGTGATCAGAAAGAGACAAAATTTCTGAACTTCAAACAAAGAAACAAGATCGTGATCGAGCGAGAGAATTCAACCAACCGAGTTGGTTTTTGTGCCGATTTGGTTGATACTAATATAAATAAGGCATTGAGGTTTAGGAGGGGATTACGATCGCAATTGTCTAGTATATTGCCTACTCAGGGCGATTTGGAATACGCTAAGATGGTGAAAATGGCACAAGAAATAGAGGCAAGCCTGGTTGAGGATGACGACGGTCAGAAACCGGTTATGGTATCTGAAAAGCGGAAGTGGGATGGGACAAAACAAAATAATAATGTAAATCGAAATAAGCGAGTAAAGACTGATGGGAATGTTCACCCAAATACTTAAAATAATAGGCCGCTATGTCCTAATTGCAAGAAAAACCATTATGGTGAATGTCCGGGTCGGGCAAAGAAAATATTTTAAATGTAAGAAGCCAGGACATACAACCTTTAATTGTCCTCTTTTGAAAGATGTCCAGGACAGAAATGGCCAGACTAGTGGTGGAAGAGCTCAGATGTATGCTTTGACCCAAGAGGAAGCAGACCAGAACCAGGTGTGATGACATGTATGTTAACCGTATCAGGAATACCTACTTTAGCACTATTTGACATCAAAAGGTGCGTCACACTCATTTATATCTCTAAATTTCATGCCATAATTGGATATGAGAATGATAAAGCAGATGAATATCTTGAAGTTAGTTTACCTTCTGGGAATTCAATAACTACTGATTCCATGGATAAAGGTGTAAATTTGGATATAGGGGGAAAATATTTGGAAGCTGATTTATATGTTATTGGAATGAAGGATTTTGATTTAGTTTTAGGCATGGATTGGCTTAGCAAGTATAACGCTGACATTAAGTGTCAGGAGAAGGAAATAACACTTAGACTGCCTGATAATGATAAAATAAAATTTTATGGTGTTAAGTCTAAGTATATGCCTAAAGTTATAATGACAATGAAAGCATTGAAAATGCTGAGAAAAGAAAATTGCCAAGGTTATCTGGTAAACTTGAGTGGTACCTCGATGACGGAGACGTCACCTTTAGATGTACCTATTGTCTATGAATTTTTGGATGTATTTCTAGAGGAATTGCCAGGAATTCCACCAGATAGACAAGTTGAGTTTTCAATTGATTTGGCACTGTATCGGCCTTGATATCTAAGGCACCTTACCGGATGGCACCAAAAGAGTTGCAAGAACTAAAAGTGCAAATACAAGAGCTCTTAGATATTTATTCGACCTAGTGTTTCTCCGTGGGAGCACCAAATCCTTTTGTCAAAAAGAAAGACGGGTCACTTAGGATATGTATCGATTATAGGGAACTTAATCAAATCACCGTGAAGAATAAGTACCCATTACCAAGAATTGAGGACTTATTTGATCAATTAAGGGGTGCTAGTACTTTTTCTAAGATTGACTTGAGATCCGGATATCACCAATTGAGAGTTAAGGAAAGTGATATTCCGAAGACGGCCTTTAGAACTCGTTATGGGCATTATGAATTTGTTGTAATGCCTTTCGGATTGAGTAATGCACCAGCAATGTTTATGGACTTGATGAATCGAGTGTTCCATCCATTTTTGGATCAATTTGTCATAGACTTTATAGATGACATCTTGGTGTATTCTAAGAATGAGGAACAACATAAAGAACATTTGAGAATAGTGTTGGAGACACTTCATGAGAGAAAAGTTGTATGCAAAGTTTAAGAAGTGCAAATTTTAGATTAATCGAGTTGTATTTCTTGGGCATGTGATTACTTGCTCAAGGAATTGAAGTAGATCCAACTAAAGTCGAAGCGATCAATGAATGGAGGGCTCCTAAGAATGCGAGTGAAGTTCGCAGCTTTTAGGTTTAGCGGGGTATTATCGAAGATTTATCGAAGGATTTTAAAAAATAGCTAGACCCATGACCCGACCGACTTGAAAAGGGGAAAAATTTATTTGGACAGAGAAATGCGAGGAAAGTTTTCAAGAATTGAAATAGAGATTGACCTCTCGCACTGTTTTGACAATTCCCGACCCTTCTATGGAATTTGTCATTTATAGTGACGCATATAAACAAGGATTGGGATACGTATTGATGCAACATGGCAAAGTGGTTGCCTACGCCTCAAGGCAACTGAAGCCACATGAATTGAATTACCCTACAAATGATTTGGAGCTAGCTGATGTGGTTCATGCCTTAAAGATTTGGAGGCATTATTTGTATGGAGGAAGGTATGAAACTTTCACTGACCACAAAAGCTTAAAATACCTGTTTACTCAGAAAGAGTTGAACATGAGGCAGAGGAGATGGCTAGAATTGGTTAAAGATTACGACTATACCATCAACTACCATCCTAGGAAAGCTAATGTAGTTGCTGATGCTCTAAGTCGTAAAACCAAAGGAGAAATATCAAGTTTAATAACTGAACAAGAAGAACTAGTGAAGGACTTTGCCAGAATGAGGATTGAGGTAGTCGTACCACCAAGAAGTTCGGAAGTGATATTGACATTTTTAGTGGTGCAACCTACTTTAAAGGAGAGAATTAAGGAAGCTCAACCTCGGGATAAATTTCTGAACAAAATGAAAGAACGAGCCCAAAAAGGTACTGTTAAGGGGTTTCTCTTAACAGATGAAGGTGTCTTAACTTATGAAGGGAGATTACGTGTTCCTAAAGAAGAGGAACTTAGAAAGGAAATTCTTGAAGAAGTTCATTGTCGCCGTACCACGGCTCATCCTGGGGTACAAAGATGTACCAAGATCTAAATGGAATATTTTGGTTGAGAAATATGAAGAGATATTGGAAATTTTGTTGAGAAATGTTTGACTTGTCAACAAGTGAAGGCCGAGCAACAAAGACACTCCGGTTTGCTAAAACCACTTGAAATCCCGAAATGGAAATGCGAACATATAACAATGGATTTTGTGGTTGGACTTCCGAGATCAATTAAAGGAAATAAAGGTCATTTTTGGGTTATAGTAGATCGGTTGACTAAGTCGGCTTATTTTCTACCACCAAAATGACGTATACTATGGAACAATATGCTCAAATCTACATGAGGGAGATCGTGAAATTACATGGAGTGCTTAGTGTCTATTGTATCAGACGAGAGATACAAGATTTACATCAAAATTCGGAGAAGTCTGCAAAGTGCAATAGGCAAAAGATTGAAATTCAAAGACAACTTATCATCCACGATTTATGGATAGTCCGAAAGGACCATACGAGATATTAGAAGATATGTTGAGAGCTTATGTGCTCGATTTGAGGAGTAATCGGAGACTTTACTTGCCTTTAGTGGAGTTCGCTTATAACAATAGCTATCAAGCGACAATTGGGATGACTCCATATGAAGCATTATACGGCGAAAAATGTAGATTGCCATTGGATTGGAACGAGGTTGGTGAGAAGAAAGTTTTGGGGCCGATCTCGATTCGAGATCAGAGAAAAGATAGCCAAAATACAAGAGCGAATCAAAATGGCTCAAGATAGACAAAAGTCATATGCTGACAGAAGGAGAAAGCATATACAATTCAAAGGAGAAAAAAGTGTTTTTAAAAGTGGCTCCTATAAAGGGTGTTATCCGTTTTGGTGAAAAAGGAAAATTGAAGCCAAGATATATTGGACCGTTTGAAATCCTTACTCGTGTTGGAGATTTGCCTTATCAATTGGCATTACCACCATGTTTGTCAAGTGTACATAATGGTTTTCATGTTTCGATACTGAGAAAATATGTTCACGATCCAAGTCACATCGTGAACTATAAGGATTTAGAAATTAACAAAGACTTTGTTTGGTAAATGTTTTAATCATGATTTTGATGATTTTTTGGAGTATTTCTTGAAGTGTATTTTCGATAAAAATTGGACAACACTTCTGTCTCGTGTTCAACCGATCGCTCTATAGGGCAACCCGTACCTGGAGTTGAATTTTGAAACAGAAAAAGAGACGGAGGATTTTTTGAGGAGGTCAACCAGTTGACCTTGATGTCAATCGGTACCTGGGATGAGAGAAACCTCTCTGTAATGATATAATGTGACTGGACCGGTCCCCTGAGGGGGTTGTAATGACCCAATTTTATTAAATTAAAGTACTCAAAAAATTATTATTAAGAAAACCTAAATTTTATAAATTAAAGTGATCCCAATAATTATAAAAGGTTGATTTAGAATTTTAATTCTTAAAAACAATATAATGATGGTAATAATAATAATAATAATAATAATAATAATAGTAATAATAATAATAATAAATATAATAATAATAATATTACATCTTCCAAATTAAATATCCAACAATTATTCCAAGCATAAATCGGAAAAAATTTAAAGACATAAATCCAAAAATTTAGTCCGATCGTAATTATTTAAAATTTAAATATAGCATAATTTATTCCACCATCCACATCATCATATCTTGAAAGGATTCCTCAACCTTTGAAAGTCATAATAATAATAGGAGTGAGCTTCATCTCGCTCGGTAGAGGGATATATCTCGTCAATATTTAATATAACATGAAAAGCATTCACATAATTACAACAATAAATCCATTAATTTCCTCTTTTTCCTCTCGATCGCGATTCTTGCATATAGCATTGCGGGTTCACCCCGAAGATACGTTTGATCCCTGGACCCTTTTCCGGCCCCTAGCTTATATGAATTTACTTTCTCTTGACATATATTGCAATTAATAAAATACAATTATGAAATATTAAATAAAGACAAATAATATAGAAATCCCTACCTTAATATTCGCAGATATTCGATGTAGAAAAGTGAACAATAAAACTCTTAATCTTCGACCCCTTCGTTTTCTATATATGCTCACTAAAATATAATCTCATCAAAATACAATTTTAGAAAACACACTCAAACTTTACTCACAATTTTATAAAATTCTCTCAAATTTGCGATTTAACTATGTAGCTCTTAGGAATTTTTCTTTGATAAAAATGCTAACAACATACCTCCTATTTATAGGCACACAAGATCTAATGGAAATGTATTTTTTTTATACATGATTAGGGCACTTGGATTAATGGGTGGTTGGCTAAAATTTTCATCCACTCATTTTTGTTATGTGTTAGGTTATTGTCTAATTAGTGCTCCACTACAAATTAATCTATTTATATATATATATATATATATATATATATTTTTTCTGTTATTACATTCTACCCTCCTTAAATAAAATTTCGTCCTCGAAATTCGATATCTTACCTGGAATTGAAAACTTGGGTACTTGACACGAATCTCCTCTTCACGCTCCCAAGTAGCTTCATTTCTGCCATGACGTCTCCATTGTACTTTGATCAGAGCAATATCTTTATTTCTCAAATGGTGAATCTTGCGTTCCAAAACAGCTTCCGGTGCCTCCTCGTAAGTTAAGTCATTGTTGATTATCAAATCTTTATAATTCACGATGTGACTTGGATCGTAAACGTACTTTCTTAGCATAGAGACGTGAAAAACATTGTGCACACTTGATAGACTCGGTGGTAATGCTAGCTGATAAGCTAAATCTCCAACTCGTGTAAGGATTTCAAATGGTCCGATATATCTCGGTTTCAACTTTCCCTTTTCGCCAAATCGAATAACACCTTTAATAGGAGCTACTTTCAGAAATACTTTTTCTCCTTCATCAAACTGTATATGTTTTCTCCGTCTATCAGCATATGACTTTTGTCTATCTTGAGCCATCTTGATTCGATCTTGTATCATGGCTATCTTCTCAACAGTTTGCATAATTAATTCAGGTCCCAAAATTTTTCTTTCACCAACTTCGCTCCAATATAATGGTGATCTACATTTTCTTCCGTACAATGCCTCGTATGGAGCCATCCCGATAGTCGTTTGATAACTGTTGTTATAAGCGAATTCTACCAAGGGTAATAATGTTTCCCAATTACTTCCTAAGTCGAGCACACACACTCTCAACATATCTTCCAATATTTGTATGGTCCTTTCAGATTGTCCATCTGTTTGCGGGTGATAAGCCGTACTAAAGTTTAGCTTTGTTCCCAAAGCACTTTGTAGACTTTTCCAAAACTTAGAAGTAAAACGTGTATCTCTGTCTGAAACAATTGACACAGGAACTCCATGAAGTCTCACTATCTCTTCAATATAAATTTGTGCATATCGCTCCATACTGAACGTCATCTTAACAGGTAAGAAATGAGCTGACTTTGTTAACCGATCTACTACAACCCAAACAACCTTGTTACCCTTAACTGATGATGGAAGCCCTACCACAAAATCCATAGTTATGTGTTCCCATTTCCATTCTGGGATGTTAAGTGGTTTGAGCAAACCAGATGGTCTTTGGTGTTCGGCTTTGACTTGTTGACAAGTCAAACATTTTTCCACAAAAGTTCCAATATCTCTTTTCATACTTCGCCACCAAAATACTTCTCTTAAATCTCGATACATTTTTGTGCCTCCGGGGTGAGTGAGCCGGTGTACGGTGTACAATGAGCTTCTTCAAGAATTTCTTTTCTAAGCCCTTCCTCTTTAGAACGCATAATCTCCCTTCATATGTCAAGGTACCATCATTTGTTATAACAAATCCTTTTACATTCCCTTCCCGAGCTTTTTCTTTCATTTTGCTCAAAAATTTATCTTGAGGTTGAGCTTCTTTTATCTTCTCTCTCAAAGTAGGTTGCACCACCAAAGATGCTAGTACTATCTCTGTACTTTTTGGTGGTACCACTGCTTCAATTCTCATCCTGGCAAATTCTCTCACAAGATGTTCTTGTTCAGATATCAAGCTTAACATTTCTCCTTTTGTTTTACGACTTAATGCATCGGCTACAACATTAGCTTTACCCGGATGATAGCTGATAGTGCAATCATAGTCATTCACCAATTCCAACCACCTTCTTTGCCTCATGTTTAGCTCTTTCTGAGTAAACAAATATTTCAAGCTTTTGTGGTCGGTAAAGATTTCACATTTTCCTCCATATAGGTAATGGCGCCAGATCTTTAATGCATGCACTACAGCAGCTAACTCTAGGTCATGAGTAGGATAATTTAACTCATGTGGCTTTAGTTGTCTTGAGGCATAGGCAACCACTTTACCATGTTGCATTAGTACGCATCCCAAGCCTTGTTTTGATGCATCACTATAAATAACAAAGTCTTTAGTGGGGTCAGGAATTGTTAATACTGATGCAGAAGTTAGCCTTTGCTTCAACTCCTGAAAGCTTTCTTGGCATTTCTCATTCCATTGGAACTTCTCCCCTTTTCTTGTCAGTCGAGTCATAGGCGCAGCTATCTTTGAAAATCCTTCAATAAATCTTCGATAATAGCACAAACCTAGAAAATCTGCGAACTTCATTCGCATTCTTAGGTGCACTCCATTCGTTGATTGCTTCAACTTTAACCGGGTCCACTTCAATTCCTTGAGCAGTGATTACATGTCCAAGAAACACCACTCGATCTAGCCAAAACTCGCATTTCTTGAATTTCGCATATAACTTTTCCTTGCGAAGCGTTTCTAGCACTATTCTTAAGTGCTCAGTATGTTGTTCTCTATTCTTTGAATATACAAGTATATCATCTATAAAGACTATGACGAATTGGTCTAGATACGGATGAAACACTCTATTCATCAAATCCATGAATCTTTGGCGGTGCATTACTTAACCCAAATGGCATTACTACAAACTCATAATGTCCATATCGAGTTCTAAATGCCGTTTCGGGATATCACTCTCTTTAATTTTTAATCGATGATATCCTGGATCTCAAGTCAATCTTAGAGAAAGTCTTGGCACCTCTCAACCGATCGAACAAATCTTCAATCCTTGGTAACGGGTATTTGTTCTTTCTTGTGAGTCGATTAAGTTCTCTATAATCGATACACATTCTAAGTGACCCGTCTTTTTCTTTACAAATGCAATCGGTGCTCCCCACGGTGACACACTAGGTCTAATAAATCCCAAATCCAAAAGTTCTTGTATCTGCGCTTTAACTCTTGTAACTCCTTTGGCGCCATCCTATAGGTGCCTTAGATATAGGTCTTTGCCCCTGGTACCAAATCTATTCCAAATTCAACTTTGACGATCGGAGGAATTCCCGGCAAATCCTTTGGGAATACATCCAAAAATTCTTGTACAATTGGTACGTCATTAGGTGTCACTTCAACCTGTCGAGGTATCTACTAAACTCACTAGATATCCTTGACAATTTTTCTTTTTCAACATTTTTCTTGCCTTCATTGTTGATATCACTCGTGGTACGACCTTAGACTTAATCCCATAAAATTTTATCTCATCATTTCTGGCGGTTTGAATATTATCTCTTTCTCGTGACACTTAATATCTGCACGATATCTACTAAGCCAATTCATACCTAAGATTACATCAAAATCCTTCATCTTAATTATGTATAGATCGACTTTAAGATATTTTCCCCTATATTCACTTCAACATCCTTATTTTGAGTCGGTAGTTATCGAATTTCCGGATGGCAAGCCAATTTCAAGGGGTTCATTTACTCTAGCACTCTTATGTCCTAATATAGCATGAAATTTGGCGGATAAAAACGAATGTGTGGCACCATGTCGAAAAGTACAAGAGTGGTATTCCGGAGATGGTTAGCATACGACATTGTGCCGGGTTATCGATTCTTTCTTGAGTCATAGCATACATTCGAGCTCTACCTCCGGATGTTTGTTCTTTTCTTTCCCGCTCGGCTTTTAAAAGAGGACGATTAGAGACTTCATGTCCTGGCTTCTTACACTTGAAGCATTTTTCTTGTCCAAATAAACATTCTCCAAAATGATTCTTCTTGCATTTTGGGCAAGTTAGCTGTCTGTCTTGCATAGTTGGGCGTGCATTTCCATCGATCTTTATCTGTTTATTTTGATTTTCATTTTTATTATGTTTTGCCCGTCCCATTTTCTTTTCTCGGGTAAAACAACCAACTTGAGCTCCTCTTCGTCCCAAAGAAAACTTGCCTCCACCTCATGAGCCCTTCTCACCATCACCGAGTACTCCAAATCTCCTTGAGCGGATAATATTCCCGATAATTGTGCTCAAGTCCCCTTCGAACCTCGAGCCTTTTTCAAATCGATATCCACTAGGTGTGGAGCAAACCGACTTAGTTGATTGAACTGTCTCTCATACTCTGTGACGATCAAGTGTCTTTGTTTAAAATTAAGGAATTCTGTCTCCTTTTTGTCCCGATATGATTGTGGAAAAAACTTTTCCATTACAATCACTTTGAACTCATTCCATGTTAAAGCATTCCGCTCTTCTTCTTCTTCGTCTTAGTCCTCCAATATCCTTCCCACCAATGATCGGCATCTTGATGAGTTGGAAGCGGCACATCGACTCTCTGTTCATCTGTGCGACCAATAAGTCGAAAAATTCTCTCTAGCGATCGAAACCATTCTTCTATCGGGGCTTGCCGGGCCATCACGTCCATTGAATGTGGGTGGGCGATAGTGGCGAAATTGTTCCGCGACTCGTGCGTTGTTGTTGTTGTTTCCGTTGTTACGCACACTCGAGGAACTCAAAGAATTATATCTCCGGCAATAGCGGTGGTTTGATTTCTGTGTTAGTGGAGTTCTCACCGTTGACTTGATTTCCACGACGGGGAGCCATATTCCTAAGGTCATACATAATGTATTTATTATTATTATTATCCCAAGTTATTAATGGATTTTGCATGAAATATCTAACTTAAAATCTAAATATCATAACATAATGGTCGATTAAATTAATATCAATTAAAGGACAACTAAGTTTTATATATGATAAGGATTTATTTATCAATTATTGAAATACATAGACCCATCCATTTCTACTGATCCATGTCTTCATCTTCCTCCGGATCTTCTTCTGGATCTTCTTCTGGGTCTTCTTCCAGGTTTCCTTCCGGTTCCTCATCTTCTGCCATAGCCTCATTGTTCAAAAACTCAATCCATTTACAATATAACCTGGCAGTAAATGTCCCGTAGTTGATTTTGGGTCGATCTTCATGCCCGTCATACTCCAATAATGAGGCATAAAGCTTTTCGGCCTTGACGTTCCAAAACGAGGGTAAGCTATCAATCACTCTACGGGAGGCAGCGCGTTCGTTTGGAGCGCCAATGACATTCCTCATGGTACCACAAGCTGGTGAATTTTAACTATATATTCTCCAATACTATCTCCCTCCTCAATTTGATAGTTGAAATAATGATTGAGTCGGTTAATGGGATGGTTCGGACCCCAGTTATTATTATTATTATTCTTTCTTGCAGTGTGACGAGTGCGAGTTCCTGCCATCTATATATATGTGCATTTTCAACCATAAGTCTATTTTTACATATATATTTTTTTATAAAAGAAATACAAGATTTTTATTCATTTAACATATAAATTGGTATTATGTTTAAGCAGAATAAAATAACATGGAATACATCATGACATAAATGAGTATCTTTTGCTGCGAATTGTATAATGTAACTTGCATTGAAAATTCTCATACCTTGAGGAGACCGACAAGATATGATGGAGGTGGATGTTATTATACTATTTTATCTTATACAAAGTTTGACTTTTATTATATTTTTTTAAAAGCAAAATCTGTACATTTTAATTTTTTCAATTTTTTACAAGCCTTCGAACGTGACCTGCTCGATACCACTTGTAATGACCCAATTTTATTAAATTAAAGTACTCAAAAAATTATTATTAAGAAAACCTAAATTTTATAAATTAAAGTGATCCCAATAATTATAAAAAGGTTGATTTAGAATTTTAATTCTTAAAAACAATATAATGATGGTAATAATAATAATAATAATAATAATAATAGTAATAATAATAATAATAAATATAATAATAATAATAATATTACATCTTCCAAATTAAATATCCAACAATTATTCCAAGCATAAATCGGAAAAAAATTTAAAGACATAAATCCAAAAATTTAGTCCGATCGTAATTATTTAAAATTTAAATATAGCATAATTTATTCCACCATCCACATCATCATATCTTGAAAGGATTCCTCAACCCGAAAGTCATAATAATAATAGGGGTGAGCTTCATCTCGCTTCGATAGGGATATATCTGTCAATATTTAATATAACATGAAAAGCATTCACATAATTACAACAATAAATTCATTAATTTTCTCTTTTTCCTCTGACTGGCCAGTTACTGCATATAGCATTGCGGGTTCACCCCGAAGATACGTTTGATCCCGGACCCTTTTCCTGGCCCCTAGCTTATATGAATTTACTTTCTCTTGACATATATTGCAATTAATAAAATACAATTATGAAATATTAAATAAAGACAAATAATATAGAAATCCCTACCTTAATATTCGCAGATATTCGATGTAGAAAAGTGAACAATAAAACTCTTAATCTTCGACCCCTTCGTTTTCTATATATGCTCACTAAAATATAATCTCATCAAAATACAATTTTAGAAAACACACTCAAACTTTACTCACAATTTTATAAAATTCTCTCAAATTTGCAGTATTTAACTATGTAGCTCTTAGGAATTTTTCTTTGATAAAAATGCTAACAACATACCTCCTATTTATAGGCACACAAGATCTAATGGAAATGTATTTTTTTTATACATGATTAGGGCACTTGGATTAATGGGTGGTTGGCTAAAATTTTCATCCACTCATTTTTGTTATGTGTTAGGTTATTGTCTAATTAGTGCTCCACTACAAATTAATCTATTTATATATATATATATATATATATATATATTTTTCTGTTATTACAGGGTCGACCGATCGAATAGGGTGTCGACCGGTCGGACCCCACCCTGACCAGTCCAGATGGCTTGTTTTCCAGTTTTATTTCTATTCTGTATAAGAGCGCGACCGGTCGCCCTACCGTTTTGACAGCAAAATTCTAGCCGTTGACAGCAGACAACTCTTTCTTAATTTGTGGGATTGATTTCTAACAGCTATATTCTTGATTTTAATTGTATTTTTCTGTAGATTTTCAATCCCAAAGAGGAGCCTATCCATGATCAATCATCTCCTATAAATAGAGGAAGTTTTGGAGCATCAAGACAACCAATTGAGATACAACACAATAAGATACACTCAAAGCAAATACTTGTTCTTTCATTGTCTATATTCTTGTTGTAATAGCCTAAGGTCTTACACTTTCACATCTTGAGGTCTAGGATTTATTTCTTGATTACAGTTGCACTCAAAATTGTATTATTCATTATCGAGTTGTAATCTTGAATTTGTGGTCATCATTCAACACAAGATATCCTTGTGAGTATTCTTGTGGTAAGAACACACTTGGATGATCTAGGTGATAGGTGCAAGAAGATTGTGGTAATCTTCTTATTGAAGAGTGTGGTGCTCTTTGAGGTGTTGAAGAATTTGGTATTATTCAAGTCGGAAGATTGTGGTAATCTTCACAAGGTGCCGTTGAGGATTGTGGTAATCTTCAAGAGAGATTGTGGTAATCTTCAAAGAGGTGTTGTAAGGTGATGTTGTATTAATTGTGGTAATTAATAAAATCATTTTTTCTTTTTGAAAACCATCCCGTAGATACTAGGTGGGTTGAACCTCTATAAATCGACGCGTGTTATTTACTTCCCGCACCTTCATACTTGTCTGGCTTGTTTGATTCGAAAAAGATGGCATAATCGAGAAAATGGAGATAATCTATTCACCCCCTCTAGATTATCGTAGCCGCTTGGATTTACAAGTGGTATCAAAGCCAAACTCTTTGGCAAGCTCGTTCCACATCGCGAGTAAAGAGGAACGATCGATGGCTACGAATGAAGTCTACCTTACCGGCGCCTCCACCAACAAGCCACCATTATTTGACTCCAAAAAGTATTCATTTTGGAAGGAAAGAATGAAATGCTATTTACAAAGTTGCGGGTTCGATATTTGGGACACAGTCATCAATGGAGAATCTAATCCGATTAAAGAAACACCTCACACCTCCAAAGTCCTCAAGGAGCTCAATGATGAAGAGAAGAAAATCATCTCATTAAACGGTAAAGCTCTCAATATTATTTATTATTCACTTACCACTTCGGTATATGATCATATTGTAGGAGTTCGATCGGCACACGAAGCATGGGAAAAATTATAAGCTATCTATGAAGTATATGTAAATGAAAAGAGCAACATAAAAGCATCTACCTCTCAAATGGATACAACACCAAATCCCACAACATGGGATGAGCTTACTTACAACTTCCGACGATGAAGAAAGGCGAACAATGTCTTATGGGCTTCAAGAAGAAAACGAGGTATGCTCTAAACCCTCTACTTCCTATGATAATGAATTACACAATGATTATGGTGATTTGCAAAATAATTTTGATGAGCTTCAAAATGAATTCCAAAGCTTGCTTGTTAAATACAAAAATTTGAAAAAGGAATCTAATGTTTTGAAAAATGATAAGGATAGTTTATTTACTTCCTATGAATCACTTTCATGTGCTCACACCACTACACTTGATAAGGTTAGAATCCTTGAAAAGGAAAACAGTACTCTTGTTGAGGATATTAATTGCATGAAAAAGGATTTATTAAAATTCAACTTGAGTATTGATAAAATGACCAAAATTGTTGATGTTCATGATTGTGATAAATTGAAACAAGGACTTGATCATAAGCCTAATGTTGTTAATCATATGAAAAAGGGTCAAGCCTCTAAGCATGTTGATCATTATACTTCTAGAATTATTACTTGCTTTTATTGCGGTAAAAAGGGTCACACGGCTAATTCTTGTCGGGCTAGAAATAGCTGTAATTATTATTGGAGACCTAAAAGTCTGAAAGCTAATCCCAAAGGACTCAAACACTTGAGGGTACCACAAAACAATGTCAATTTAGGTACCCAGCGGAATAACAATCAAAGAAAATTCATACAGCCAAGAAGACATCAAATGACCGTCTCATTTGATCAAAGGAGAAGACAACATCATAATGAATTTCCAAGAGAAAGACACTATCAACAATGCGAATGACATAATCCTTGGAAATTGAGCAATTGGAGAAGCTATCATCAACAAGATGATTCTCAAAGAGGAAAATACCATCAACAATGGGAAAGACACAACCCATGGAAATGGCGTAATTGGTAAACCGTATCTCCCTATTTAAATATGCATTTTATTTTGTTATTATGCATGTTTTTATTTGTGCCACTGAGTTTTCAAATATTCGTTTTTAAATTAAGGTCCTCAATAAATTTTTGTGTTTTTAAAATCTTTTGAAAAAGAGGACCTTGCATGTTGTCTTTAAAACTCTTGTGCATTTACTTAGACTAAGGTGTTTTATTATCTCTTATGGTTTTAAATAGCATAAGCATACTTGTGATATCTCTTATTGCCTTAGCCTACACTTGTATCATAATGTTTGTGCAAGTCTTTTTAAGAATTGTGTAGGATATATATCTCTTCTTCATTGGTTATCTACTCATAATTCATCCGAGAGATGCTTAAAACATCGAGGCGTTCACTCGTATTATTTTTAACTCGATATTCTTCATGTCATATAATCATGTGCTTGATTTTCAAGATATTTCATAGTATCTCTTTAGTGCCATTAAATGGTTTTATCAATTTTTTCAAAAAGGGCACTATACATAATCTTGTTTTTAATCCGAGTCTATTACATTTCTTGGCTCATAAATATTGGATATAGTCCATGTTTGCCTTCTTTGCAAGTTTTTAAAACTATTGGGGTGAAAAATCGATTTTGGAAAACTTTGAAACTTGTAAAATTACACGGGGACGGTAAAAGGAGGGTCGATCGGTCGCCCGCATGTTGACCGGTTGAACAACTCTCCGACCGGTCACCCCGTATGTTTTGTTGTTTTAAAAACCCATCTCGCTTCATTTACTCAACGAACTCCAAAACCCTTAAGCGGCGATTTTTGCCCCTTTCTCTAGAAATCTCTATTCTTCACCAAATCTTGTGATTTTTGTTGCTAATCACCTCTATTTTGTAAGAATCTCATATCTATGGCTCCTCCAAGGAATTCTACCGATCGAAATCCCAATCCCAAGCATAGAAGGGCGGAGAGGGTACTTGGTAATCGCCAAGAAGAGGTCAAACAACGCAAAATTAGAGCTACCCAAAAGAACGTGGCTCAAGAACACGATGATAATCAAAATCCCCAACTTACTCGGGCCCAAATTGCAAAGCTCCGCGGCACTATCTCGCTCAACAATTGTCGTTGGGCCAAAAGTAAGAAATCTTTTATTCCTCAAGCTCCTCGTTCCGGAAATGTATTTAATTTTATCAATAAATATGCGGAATGGTATTTTGATAATTTGGACTTGGGTAGTAAGTCGATTGGGCGTACAAAAGACATGTCGGTTTGGCACTTTTTCGGTGATTATCCGACTATTAAGGAATTCTTTGAGCATCAAGGGTGGATGTATTTATGGGAGCATCCTTTTGTTTTATATGATGATAGTGTGATTTTATATTTTTATGCGAATTTATGGATTGAGTATGAAGATCAAAGAAAGCCCGTTGCCATGAATTCATTTGTTAAAGGTCGTCACTTTAGATGGACTCCGAATGATATTTGTCGGTTATTGCATGTTCGGGAAGGAGGATGGGATTACTTTGGATACACACATTGGAATGATGATGTGTTTGGTATCTCGTTGGAAGAAATTAAGATTTATTTGGGTGTGTGGTCGAAGTATTCGTTGTTGTCTATGACTCTTGAGCATATAATTATTTCTACAATTGTAGCTTATTGCATTTGTGGAAAATGCAGAAAATTGCCGAGCAATATGGATTTCTTCTTGACATACAAAACCACAAAAAGGGAATTGCTCAATTTTGGTGCAATTTTAATTCAATGCGTCATTGAGTCGATTACGCAAGGGACTAAGAAGTTTGCTATGGGAAATTGGATTTGCAAACTTCTCTTGCATTTGGGTTTACCGTCATCAGAGTTTAATTCGGAAATGATTCATGATGACTTTGACATCGACAATATTTTGCAAATTGTTCGAATGTGTAATAGTATGCCTATACGCCCTACAAAGACGGCAAGAGGAGACACCAAAGATCTTCGTCCCAAAATCCCGATGATATATTTGATGATGAGGAAGGCTGAAAGATTGGCTTGGGTGAAGAACAAGGCAATCCGGGAGGGTAATACCGGTGCCCAAACTTCTCGGAGATCTTTTCAAGCCCAACTCGACGAACAAAGGCTCTATCATGATGCTTGTTATGAGGCCTTAAGCCAAGAAAATTCTAAGTTGAAGCGATCGGTTGGAAAATTATAGAAGTTCATCAAAGATCTCCTCCCTAATGCTTGCTTCTCTTCCGACGAAGATCGATGCCTTTATTGCTCTTTCTTGCTTTATTTTCATATCTTTTCTTCTTATGTTGTAATGAACTATTTTGACTATTTCTCCTATTGTGCTAATGAAATTTGATTGTTTACTTTTCCAAGGGGATGAACTAGCAAGAGTGCTAGTAGCATATGATTGCTTATGGTTCTTATTGACTATGGTTTTGATGGAGTATTTGATGGTAAAAATACTCTTACTTTGGCATGATGGTATTGTTGATGTTTAGGTTGGTGAAGACTTGATGGTAAAAGTGCTTCTTTCATTTTTTGCTTGGTGGCATTTGTAATGCCTTGATTATATTGTGTAGTTGGATAGATTTATCTCAATTGGGTTGAACCCTTGAGAATATGTTCATATCTTGATATTTTGATGATATTCATGTATCTATGAGATGTTTATGTTGTTGGTTGAATGATTTTTAATGCAATTTGGTGATGAAAAATTTGGCTTGGCTATTTTTACAAAAGGCTATATACATCTTTTTTATTATTTGATGCCCGCCAAGTGTTCGATAAAATGTTTCAAAGAAAAATTCATCACCCACATGATTCTCTCGATTTCAAAAGACTTCTATATTTCTAGAGATCATGTTTTGCAAATCAAACAAGCTTTTTACAATCTCTTACAAGTCATTTGATCAACTATTTCCTTCGCTTTTGGAATTTTTAAAGCTTAATGATTAATAGCTCGATAAATCGGTTAAATTATGCACTTTGATATGATAATATGATGTTTTTATCGTGCTAACATTCTTTTTGATGATTCCAAAGGGGGATAAACATGTTATAAGCTCATTAGCTTAAAAAAGCTAAAATAAGCTCACGAAAGAAGCTATAAGCTATGGCTCTTTTAAGCCAAAAGCTTTGGATATAAACTAGTCCATTGGATATATCTTGGACTTGTGATACTTATTTTATGGTTGTCTTTGACAGGGGGAGCTTCTAAGCTCGTGATCCTTTGGTTACATTGTAGCTTTTGTATGGTTGCTTATTTACGTATCTTGATGTGCATGTTGATAGGGGGATCTTTTGCAAAAATATCTTGAAAATCTTTACTCCCTTCCTTGAGGCTATTTTGTTTGTATATTTGTTGCTTCAAACGGCTAGTTATCTTTTACAGGAAAATCGTTTTTGATTTCAAAATCGACCTCTTAAAATTTCTTAAAATTATTTTGGTTTGTAATCATCAAAAAGGGAGAGATTGTTTGATAAATGTTTTTATCATGATTTTGATGATTTTGTTTTAAAGTGTTTTTACACCAAAACAATATTTGAAAATATTGTCCAAATACTCCCGATCGCTTTAAAACGTTTTTACTAATTTTTCGCAGTATTTCTTGAAGTTTATTTTCGATAAAAATTGGATAACACTTCTGTCTCGTGTTCAACCCGTCGCTCTATAGGGCAACCCGTACCTAGAGTTGAGTTTTGAAACAGAAAAAGAGACGGAGGATTTTTTGAGGAGGTCGATCGGTCGACCTTGACATTGACCGGTACTTGGGATGAGAGAAACCTCTCTGTAATGATATAATATGACCTGGACCGGTCCCCAGGGGTCGACCGGTCGGACGGGGTGGCGGCGGTCGGACCCCACCCGACCGACCCGATGGCTTGTTTTCGATTTTATTTCTTTTCTCGTATAAGAGCGCGACCGGTCGCCTCCACCGTTTGACACAATGAAATTCTAGTCGTTGACAGCAGACAACTCTTTCTTAATTTGTGGGATTGATTTCTAACAGCTATATTCTTGATTTTAATTGTATTTTTCTGTAGATTTTCAATCCCCAAGAGGAGCCTATCCATGATCAATCATCTCCTATAAATAGAGGAAATTTTGGAGCAACAAAACAAACAATTGAGATACAACACAACAAGATACACTCAAAGCAAATACTTGTTCTTTCATTGTGTATATTCTTGTTGTAATAGCTTAAGGTCTTACACTTTCACATCTTGAGGTCTAGGCTTTATTTCTTGATTACAGTTGCACTCAAAATTGTATTATTCATTATCGAGTTGTAATCTTGAATTTGTGGTCATCATTCAACACAAGATATCCTTGTGAGTATTCTTATGGTAAGAACACACTTGGATGATCTAGGTGATAGGTGCAAGAAGATTGTGGTAATCTTCTTAATGAAGAGTGTGGTGCTCTTTGAGGTGTTGAAGAATTTAGTATTCTTCAAGTCGGAAGATTGTGGTAATCTTTACAAGGTGCCGTTGAGGATTGTGGTAATCTTCAAGAGAGATTGTGGTAATCTCCAAAGAGGTGTTGTAAGGTGATGTTGTATTAATTGTGGTAATTAATAAAATATTTTTTTCTTTTTGAAATCCCTCCCGGAGAGATCTTTGGGGTGGTAGAGGATTAGGCCCTAGGTTGGTTGAACCTCTATAAATCGACGCGTGTTATTTACTTCCCGCACCTTCATACTTGTCTTGGCTTGTTTGATTCGAAAAAGAGGGCATAATCGAGAAAATGGAGATAATCTATTCACCCTCTCGTAGATTATCGTAGCCTGCTTGGACTTACGGACTTGACATACGAGGAAGGGCCAAAGTCGATTTTAGTTCGCAAGATCCA
The DNA here is from genome assembly GCA_016081115.2 of Rehmannia glutinosa. Lineage (NCBI taxonomy): Eukaryota > Viridiplantae > Streptophyta > Magnoliopsida > Lamiales > Orobanchaceae > Rehmannia > Rehmannia glutinosa. The sequence continues at coordinate 197,188 of JABTTQ020000906.1, read as the reverse complement.
CAAACCGAGAAATAAAGATGTAGCGTTAATCAGGTTCAATGGAGACGCCATGGCGGTGAAGCCACCTGGGAGTGAGAAGAAAAGATACGTGTCAAGTACCCAAATTTTATTATCCAAGGTAAGTGAACGAATTTCGAGGACAAAATTAATTTTAAGGGGTGTAGGATGTAATTTCCACAAAATTAGGGTAAAATTTCAATTAGAGTTTACAATTGGGGATTCAAATCCCTAATTCTATAATTTGGGGTAGAAATTTTAATTAGGGTTTATAACCATTTAATTTTTTTTCATATTTATATAATTATAATTATATTTTATTTTCAATAAATTTCCTAATTAAAACATATATCAGCTATGAATATATAAAGATTCATATTTAATAAAAAGAGATGAAGAGTTTTTCAGATTTAATGAAAAGAGATGGAGAGGCAGATGTTTTTTTTAACGCAAGATTTCTTAAATTCCATCACCAATCTTCACCAACATACTCAGTATATAAATCAAACTTTTCATCATCAAAGTTTTCAACAAATCTCTGATTTTGGGGGTAAATTCTTTAAAAATCAATTTCTGTTTCATCTTTTTCCACCATTGCCAGAAAGAACCCAATTTTAAAAACCAAAAATCAATTTAGCCAAAATATACAGAAAAACAAAATAGTGGGAAAAGAAAAGGGGAGGCTGGAATCGTACGCCCACCCGCTGCCGGTGAGCACCGCCTATCACTCTTCAGTGTCGGGCTTCGTAGTCTGCTCGACGGTGTGGAGAAATTTTGGTGTGTGCATTGAGGGTGAGAGGCGAAGAAAAGAGGAAGAAAAAAAAAGAAGAAGAAAAGAGAAAGAAGATACAGGCGTGAGGAGAGAAAAATAAGAAGAGAAAGAAAAAGAGAAAAAAAGGAAAAGAGAAAGAATGGGGGGGAGGGGTTCCGTGAGTTTAGGAGTAAGATAGGATTTAGTTTTGTTTTTTTTTCCTTAAAAAAAGAAAATATTTAAGTATTTTAAAATGGCTCAATTGAGGATTTTGACCCAAACCTTGTTATTAGTTTTTCAAGCCCAAAAATCCAAATCCCCTGATTATTTTCAATAAGTCAATTTTCTTTTCTAAACCATCCAAATTTATTAAAAATTTATTAATTATAATTTTATAATTTGTGTAGGAATCGAGAATCAAGAGGATTAGAATAATTTTATTCATATCAAGGAATAACAAATATCAGTTGGGGTATGGATTTTTAATTCTTGTCTTTATATAATGTTTCATGTGAGTATTTACATTTATATATGATATGCAGAGAAACTAGTCAGGGACCGTAAATAGGTCCGGGATCGAAGTTGATATTCGGGTTAAGTCCGTCGTACTAAATTTATTAACTGACCAATCAGAGAAAATCACAGAGGAAATTACAGAGGAAAATTACATGTTTTATTATAAGTGTTTATGGTTATATGATTTATTATGTATTGACAAAAGTTGGTCCCTACTGAGCAAGTGGAAACTCACTCCTTCATTTTTGTTATAATTTTTCAGATTAAGGAGTCGGGCTGAAGATACGTCAGTGATGGATGAAGACCAAATTAAATTTTGGAATTTGAATAATTTTATTTTATGTCTTGGAATATTTTGATAATTTTTAAATTGTAATGTGACTGGTATTTATCTATAGTTAAATGTTTCAGTTTTATTAAGTTATTTTGTTAAAACTCGTGTTTTTATAATAACGTTTTGCATAAAACTCGGACTATTTTTATTTTGTAAAATTGGGGCGTTACACCAAAGATTTAAGGTGTGCACATCAAAGTAAATAATTCTAGTAATTATTTACACCAACGAGAAAGACGGATCGTGATCTTGTTCGTGATTTGCTCATGATTCAACCAATCTACGGGGTTCGTTCGTTGTTCGGGTTCCAACCAAAGAGAAGGCTTGAAGATGGCTTTTGCATGGAACAAAAGGAGGCTTGTAGACGGGCTCAATCCTGGCTAAGTGGATCGACAATTACTGCAAAATAGGTATACTCGATCCACCTTATATGTGCAAATATGTGATTCTAGTTTCGATCCATATTTGCTTGCAGTGGTATCAGAGCCATTAGGGCTCGATCTCGCTTATTTGATGTGCTTGAGTTTGATGGTACATGTGATTTGATTTTTATTTTTAAATATTCGAATCTGTTTATTTGTTTTTATGCATGCAGTATTAGTGTAAAATTGAAAATCTCGAAAAGACGATTAATTTGATATATTATGCATGAAAAACGGATGACAAACAAATAAGTTATGGCAATTCATAGTTTTTAGAGAAAAACACAAAAGCCGCTTATGGAAAACGTGAGATTGCATGTTTGATTGAATTTTCCTTTTCCTACTCATGCACGGCGGCGAGGCACGAGGGATGGAAAGGTTGATTTCTTTGTTCGTATAGGCGCAATTTATTTATGTTTTACGGGACAATTTCCTATGCTAATGTGGCGACACTTGCGCGATGTGGCTGCAACATGTCACTAATATAGCCGCTCACATGGCGCTATTTAGATACCAGTGAGTAGCACGTGGCAGATGACGCATATGGGCTGCCATTCATTTAATAAAAATTGAGGGGTTGTTGGTTTAAAATGGGTTTGAACATTTAACCTTTTAGTTGCTATGTTGTTTTTAGCCATTAGGCCACTTATCTTTTTTTTTTTTTTTGATATTGTTGATCACATACATGTTTTTATAGAACCTGGACAACAGATTTTTTCTTGCATGATGATATATATGAAAGTTAGTTTTTTTTGCGCGCTGGGACGCTTGCAAAATTATTTTTTGTGCATTTATTTTTGTTATAGTATTAATGCATGTAAAAATATTTTGCGTAATTTAGTGCTTGAAAAAATTATTTTTGCGCATGAAAATGCTGGCAAAATCATTATTGTGCAATATGATGCATGAATAATAGTTTTTTTGCACATATATAGCAGTGATATATTTTTTTTTTTGCATTAGTTGCATGAAAGAAAATTTATTTTTGCGCATTAAGATGCTTGCAACAAATTAATATTTTTGTGCATTGTGATATGATGCATGGGAAAATTACTTTTTGCACATTGGTGTATGGAATTTTTTTTCGCATAAGGCGCGTAAAAAATATATATATATATATTTTGCGCATTAAGGTGCAAGCAAAAATATTCTATGCGATTTTTAATTAATGAGTTGCATGCTTTATTAATTGCTTATGTGTATGCAATTGTTTTGTCTTTGCAATTAATCTTGTTGATGTGATATGAATTATCATGCGTTGGGGAATGAATTGACATACGGTGCTCATGTATATATATGTTTCTTACTTTTTATATTAATATTATTTGTGGGAGTTAATTTTTAACAATGTTGGTAATTCGATATCCTCATTTATTGCTTTTATTTTTTCTAGATTGATGTAGTAGGCTATGTATTTTTTTAGGCATGTATTTATTGAGCCATTTTTTGGAGGCTATGTAACATCAATTTTACGAGGATATTTTTTGTTTTACCACCATATGTCTAAATTATCTCAACATGATGCACCATATGCCAATGTCGCCCATAGGGGCTATTGTTTAAAATTACTTATATCACATGGTTGCATGCATGATTTATTTATGGACATCGATAATTTTATTAATGGATTAGTAACTTTTATTGTGATATTCAATTTGGTGGGAGATGATTACTAGCATTGGTGGTAAATTTTCGATCTCATTGCATTGAAAAAAACTCTGTTGTAAAAATCCTCGCCTAGCCCCGATTAATCCCCGCCTAGGCGCTAGGCCCCCTTGTCCGCCTACGATTTTTTTCCCAATTAGGCCCGCCTAATCCGCCTGAAGTCCCGCCTAACCCCGCTGAGCTCGGCTAGGCGCTAGGCCCCAGTCTACCGCCTAGCGAGCGCCTAGCACTTTTTACAACATTGGAAAAAAATAATAAATATTACTTGGATCCAGAATAAAATTTTTAGATCAGTACCTAATTATTTGCGCAATTTATTGAAATGTGTTTAGACCAAACTCACCAACTTTAGTTTAGCCAATTTAGCATGAAAATAGACAAAGTATTCAGTATTGTCGCGACTTAGACGCGACAATATATTTTGTGGATTAAAGAAAGAATTTGCTCTTTTTTTGGTTAAGCCGCAAATGTAAGAACATAATTACCCGAAATAATCGCAGTTGAGATGCCGATGATATACTTATGGATCAAGAATTAATTTTGTTCTTTAATTTGTTTAAGCTGCAAGTTTAATAAAAGAGTTTAAGCTCTATTTTTGGAATATGAGCTTACTCCCAAGTAAATACTCTAGTTATCCAAATTCGCTACTTGAGTTGAATTAATGATATTAGTAACTTGTGTTATTCATAATGAAAATCGCCTATGTAGAGGTTGATTATAAAAGTTGAGAAACACACAAGTGAGTGCACTTGTCGCTTGTCTTTGATCGACATAAACCAACTCGGGTGAATGTTGGAACAAACATAATGTAGCTTGACGAGAGCAAAAACTAAAACTAGAACCATGTATTGATCCATAAAGTGACAATAAGTCGTGTCACCTTATTGAATGAGACAATTAAGTATCAACAAATATTAAGTGCACTTATGAAATTAGTAACTTCGCTTGTAGTTGTATTGAGATGAAGTTTGACTATTTATTTGCTCTCTTATTTTTTTTGCTAATATTTCCAATCTTTCCATGGGTGGATTGTAGATATTGGTTGACTTAGCATGTGGTTTTGAGATTGAGCAAATGTGTATGACTATTATCGGGTTGTGCGGCTATAGAGCACACAAGAGGAGGCTAAAAAGAGTCATCTCAAGATCAACGATTGGTGTGAACAACTTGATATGTCGATATAGTCTTACTCGGATAAATGCACTTGTAAGATATTTGTTGAGTGAGAAGACTTGTCTATCTTTTCTTTGTGATGCTTGGCTTTAGATAGTATTTCTTTTAGATCTTCTAATGATATCGTGGTATGTGAGGTTATGAGGGACGCATCAGTATTAGGTGGAGGAGGCTTTATTGTCTAACTCGCTAAGGTCAATCTCCTCTCGCATAATTTGTTTTCAAGCGGGATAAGCCTTTAGAAGAATGAAAGCTAACTATTTTTTTCTTTTAAAGCTAAGTCCACTAAATTGAGTGCGGACTTATGAGTGTGAGACACAAAATTATCTTGCATTGTATTTTCTTCCATTGCTACTTACGCTATAAGTTAGTACATTTTCGATCTCATTAGTTAGACGCGCCAAATTGCTTTGAGCGATTCTTAACAGATGTAGATGTGCTAATAGGGAGCGAGAATAGTGTGTTTAATTAGTTTGGGCACACGATTGAAGGGAATAAAGTTGCAAGTTGAATGATGGTTCTAAATACTTTGCGGCTATATGAGTTTGCAAAGAAGGGACAATCACTTCAAAATGGTTAGAATTATGATGACGCAAATTGATTTGTGTGTTTTGTTGCTGCCTACATCATAAAATATGTGTCTCCAAATGATTCTTCAACCTTTTACGAGCTTTAATTTGGTAACAAGCCCAAATTAGTTGGTCTATGCTTGTGTAAGTTCGAGCATATGTGATCTCAAGTGGAGAATCAAGTCGCACGATTTAGGTTTCCCCTCAAAGGGATTTCTGGAGCACATGTGAGGTCAAAAGAGATCTTAAAACTATGAGAGTTGCAAGATCCTTAAGAGGCGCTCATTTCTCTAGAGAGGATGTTGTATTTCATACTCATCTAGTAATCGCTGGGATAGTGGGAGCGACACTAAGTCAGTGGGTGCTAGTGTCTCACACGCAAAGGATTCTCAAATTCCACGAGTAAAAGGAGTGAATATAAAATATTCCCATCATCTATATGAGATTGAGTGGGTATCCTACATAATTACTTTTGTGGATGTTGATGAGTCGATAAAATATGTGACTTCACTTGATGCCCTAAGTGGATAGTTATTGAGAAGGAAAAAATGAGTCGAATGACTAAGAATAAAGTCTAAGAGCTTGTTAATATTCTGTCTAGATGCAAGACCATTTGAAACATGTGGTTTTGGAAGGTCAAGTGCAATATAGATAAGTTGATTAACACATGTGTAACTCGACTAAGGACGAAATGTTTACGCCTGTAGAAGAGCGTAAATTTTTGAGATGTTTTCCGTAAGTGGTGAGATTGCCTCAATTCGTTTGATATGTTATCTATTATTGCCATTTTCGTCTAGGTTTGTCCTGGATGATTGATGATGACATAGTTCAGTGAAAGTTGAATAAGGAGATCTATGTGGATCACCCAATGAATTCAAGAAGTGGAGTAAGAGCGCATTGATTGTTGATCAAGAAGCTCTAGCTGTGACTTGAGTCATCATTGATTTCATCGAGCTATCATTTTGATAGGCCTACGATGGTCAATTAATTCACTGAACATATGTAAGAGTTGTATCTCATTGTATATGACATAAATGTGATGACTGGAAAGGACATGGAGTTATCGCCTGTAGGTCCCAAGGGGTGTGAGTAAGGTTTAGAAGGGGGGGTTGAATAAACCTTACCAACTTTTTGATTTTAGTCCTTTTAAAATAATACGAGTTAATTTCACAGACTAACTCCTTGAGGACATTTAATTTAGTTAACCAACGAGTTAGCCACTCAACGAGACTCGATTGAGTGTTGATAGAATAACTAAGTTGTTTAGTCTAAACCTTAACTTGGCTGTGATGAGATTTTCATTGGAAGACTTAACACACTTGAATTTGGTTTAAGTTTGTTTTAACACTTGATTTTAGCACTTTGTTAATTATCGGTTGGATAGCAAATTATCAACAGATATAAAGTGATATGCAGAAATAAAATGCTGAAATGTAAATGACACAATAATTTTTATAGAGGTTCGAAGATGGGGTAATTCTTCTACTGCTCTCTTCTCCAACTCCTGGAGGAATCCACTAAGTATTGATTAAAGTACAAAGTGGTTATCGGTCCCGATACAAGTCTTGATCACACAAAGACTTGATCCTTTGGGACTCGGTCCGGAGATGCCTTGGTCACACAAACTGGCTTCTCGTCCGACTCGGTTTCTTCACGGGCGAGCTGCGCTTTGCTCTTGACTCACTTGCTCAAGCTTCTTGGATTTGATCACGAAGCCCTCCAATAACTTGAGACTGGTTCGACCTTGAACCTTTCTACAATCCTCCTTGGAATGTAGACCCTTTTGATTCTTCAAAAGTTTCCTCTTCTTTTGAAGTTGTCTTTCCTTCACACTTGGTGTTGGATCGATTTCCTTCGAGATTTAGGCTTGAGGATTTTGCTTGAATAACTTGAGAATATATTGCGAGTCACGATTCTTAATAATTTCTTGATAGTTCGTGGTTCAGGTAACCTTTTTCTCAAAGTGATTCGTCAGCCTTTTATAGTGAACTTTTAAAAATCTGCCCGTTGAAGAGATAGGCTGATTTTCAAAAGTCACTTGTGTTCGTTGGCTTGTCTTTTCTTGGTCTTCAATCTTGAGATGTATACCTTTCCTCGTATTAAATGAATGTCCAGCTTTTCAGGATCTGACACGAGGTGCAGTGCTTCCCATTGGTTTATTCCTTTTGCACACTTCTCGGGGGTGGGCACTTTAAGACATGGCGATGGAAGTATTACTTGTTTAGGTAATATTCTTGACTTTTGTGCAACGAATTCTTTTCAGTTAACTCCTATTTGCAGCTGCCTTTTCCCCAGGTGACTTGAGTCTGCTCCAATGATCGAAAGACTCGTCTGTCACTTCAGCTTGACTTGGCTCGTATTCCTTGGCTGACTTGACTGACTCTTCACACAACTGTATCACAACTGATACTCCTTCAGTCGAGTTCTAGACATCTCTTCCTTGCCATACTCAATTGCTCCACAGTGAGTCTTCATTCTAGTCTTGATTGACTTCTTGTATATCCAGGCATAGGCGACTTAACTCGGCTCTTCTGATTATCTATTACAATACAAATTACAAGGAAAATGGGGTGCCAACTTTCTAGTCTAAGTTTTACATGGCATTCATCAAAATCAAAACAATAAATTTCCCAACAATTTCCCCCTTTTTGATGATGCCAAAACTTAAAACATACATACAAAATGTAAGCATCAAAGATACATACAGACAATGTAGTAACAGAGAATGTATGCGTAGAATCAATCTTTTATTGATCATAACATTCTTGTCCTTTACACAACTGTTTACAAAGTGTATCGAGCAAACATAGCATGCTATATCAAAAACAATGTAGAAATTCTGATTTCTTATTCAACGTCTGAAAGACTTACATACATATGTATTTACAATAGTAAAATACATGAAGGGGTGGACATCAACACTTCATCGCCTTCGCTGCCTCCTTCTTTCTTCTTCAGCTCTGTCGTCCTCTGCTCTCTTTCTCTTTTTTTCTTCTTCGGCTGCTTTCTTTTTCTCGTATACTCTCTTTGCAGCATCGTCTCTTCTCTTTCTTTCTTGCCTTTCTTCCCACAAACATCTTGTCTTTTATTTTCTTCTTCAATTCTTTTGACATACTCGACATTCTTCCTAGCCACTTCCATATTGGCCACTTCGTCATACCCAGCCCAATAGATCCCCCATTTCTTTCCTGGATCTATGTATTCAATGTTTTTGGGTAGAGGTCTAGGTCTGAAACCTCTTCCTCCACTGCTTCTTCCTCTTCCTCTGGGCGTGTATTGTCTTTGAGTCTTCTTTTTCCAAAGCAGAGTGACTCGCTAGTAGTCTGCTTTTTTGTCGACTTCTTCGCACGACTTAAGGCCTTTTTCCCATACAAGTCCCACCTGCAGGGCCATGGACATGTTCTCGAAGTATCCTTCGGTTCGAGCATTTTGAATTCATCAACTAATCTAGGCTCATTTCCGACGCGTCAAAATGGCATCTGTATCTTTTCCTGCCGAGAATGCCTCCAAATTGCTTTAATATCTCTTCAACACGGGCATCCGTTCTTTTGTCAAAATCCTCCATCTCTCGCTTCTACAATCGTTTTCTTATGAGACATAGGCACAAAGCAGAGTGATAGAGCGCGAGTTACGGGAAGTTGGCTAATGATGTCACCGTGTGACGTGACCTTGCCGAGGGTTTCAAAAGAAAGCATTAAGGTCATATCTTTTGACCTTTCCCCCTCAATAGATTTTCCCTTTTCTTTGCTCTTCTCAACAAATTTCTTCTTTCTTCTCTGTGATAAATTTGTTTCCTTTTCCTTCTCACCAACCATCCCCTTAAGCATCTTCCGGTATTCCTATTCCCTCTTTTTCGCATCATCAAAGGAGAGAGAACCCACGGGAACATACCAAAGCAAGCATGAAGTCTAGTCTGTGATAGTTTGAATTGTGCTTGGAGTCCGTGCGGAGTATCTTTGTTCGGAATTACGAGCGTGTGGCTTTGGACTCGGCGCCACAGTTTCATTTCAGCCATAAGACGATCAATTTGTTATTCATGTTTTCCTCGACGCGCAGAAGTTCTTTGCGATGAAATTCACGCAACAACTCCATTTCAGTTGTATGGGAGGCATGCAATCTCTCCATATAGGCCTGCATCCTCGCCTTCATGTCGGATTGTCGGCCTCCATACCGATACATTGTATAGTGCCTTGAAGTAGCGAACTTGCTCGAGACGCATGGCACTCTGCTGTTGAGACCATTCCCTTATTCTGACCACCACTCCTCTCAAGTCTGCTGTGAGAGTGGCATCTCTGTTGTCCAGGCGCATGTCGAGAGAGGCTTGGTGTCGTTCAATCTTCTCAATCTCTTCATAGATTTTCTTGAAGATTTCACGCATCTTAGCTGTCTGACTTGAGTCAGCTGCCGGCCACTCTGCATCGAAATTGAAATCAACTGGCACAATTGAATCAGTAGGGATTATAGGGTCTTCTTGGACGGTGTAGAGCCTCTGTTCTCTTGCAGTTTCTTCTTCAAGCACGACCAGTTCATGAGAGAAAGGAAATACTTCTCCATAAGCATCGTATCGCACTTGAGATATTGTGCGCGAGGTGGTCTCTACTGCAGCTCACGGAAGCTGCGCGATTGGTATCGTGATTCACTAGGGCCTTTCATAGTATTGACCCGTGGTGAGCCTCGATTGTCTTAATAGCTTCTTCGATCTTAGCTGTTTGTCCTTTTGAGTTGACTTGTTCCTCGGCCGTATCGATGCGTCATCGGAAGATGATGAGACTTGAAGGTTTTGCTCATCATCAAAATTGAATGTTTGTCGAGCAGCCTTGAAGTCTGGCTTACTCGTACTAGGAAGAACATCATCACCGAGTCTTTTTGATTTGCGGCGGGGAGGACTCAGCTTCATCTTGACTTGGATCCCGGAAAAGATATGTCGGGGTTGTCTTGGGAATCATGAAGGGCACTTATTGTAAGTCAAGCGGCTATGATAATCTAGAGGGGGGTGAATAGATTATCTCCATCTTTTCGATTTTACCCTCTTTTTCAAACCGAATGCTCAAAGATAATAATAAAGGTGCGGAATGTAAACAACACACGTCGATTTAAAGAGGTTCAACCCACCTAGGGCCTAATCCTCTACCACCCCAAGATATCCAGGGATGGATTTCAAAAAGAAAAAGAATTTTATTAATTACCAAAATTAATACAAACTCAACTTACAACACCTTGAAGAGCATCACACTCTTCTTCAACACCACCTTTGGAGATTACCACAATCTCCCTTTGAATATCACCACAATCTTCCTTCAACGGCACCTTGTGAAGATTACCACAATCTTCAATCTTGAAGAATACCAAATTCTTCAACACGTCAATAAGAAGACCACCACAATCTTCTTGCACCTATCACCTAGATCATCCAAGTGTGTTCTTACCACAAGAACACTCACAAGGATATCTTGTGTTGAATGATAACCAAAAATCAAGATTACAACTCAATAATGAATATTACAATTTGAGTGCAAAGTGTAATAAAGAATAGCCTAGACCTCAAGGATGTGAAAGTGATAAGCTAGGCTAAATTACAACAAGAATAATAACAATGAAGAACAAATATTTGCTTGAAGTGTATCTTGTTGTGTTGTATCTCAATTGTTGTGTTGGTTGCTCCAAAACTTCCTCTATTTATAGGAGATGATTGATCAAGCATATGCTCCTCTTGGGGATTGAAAATCTACAGAAAAATACAATTAAAATCAAGAATATAGCTGTTAGAAATCAATCCCACATTTTAAGGAAATATGTCTGCTGTCAAACGGTCATATTTTTGTTGTCAAAGCATAGGGCGACCGGTCGCACAGAAATAGAAGTTTGAAACGAAACACAACAATTTTTACATAGGGCGACCGGTCGACGTGTACCTCGACCGGTCGTCCCTATCATCAACCGGTCCCCCTTAAAGGTTTTAGAGAAAATCAAGTTCTGTTTCAAAAACCAAACTTGCAGGTACCGGTCGACCCCCGGGCGACCGGTCGACCTGCTTGATTTTTCTTCCGTCTCATTTTATGTTTCAAAAATCATCTTCAGGTACGGGTTTCCCTATAGGGCGACCGGTCGAGCCTGAAACATAAGTGTTGTCCAATTTTATATCGAAAATAAACTTCAAGAAATACTCCGAAAAATAGTAAAAATATTTTAAACCGATCGGGAGTATTAGGACAACATTCAGGGACATTGTTTTGATATAAAAACATTTTGACATAAAATCATTAAAAACGTTGTCCAATTTTGTCGAAAATAAACTTGAAGAAATACTCCGGGAAATATTAAAAACCATTTTAAATCATTTAGGAGTATTTGGACAACCTTTAAAAACATTGTTTTGGTGTAAAAACAAAATCATCAAAATCATGATAAAACCATTTATCAAACACTTATCTCCTTCTCAGAATCATCAATGTGAACAGGAGGGATGTTCTGTGTTTCTGCCTCTTTACCTAGGGAAGTCTCAACCTCCCTCAGGCCTTCATTACCTCCTGCAGTCTCAACTGCAGCAAGGCCTTGGACATTCCCTTCGACATACTCAGCTGTCTTAGGGTCTTCTGCGGTGGCATCCACAGGAGTCTCAACTCCGTGGATTGCACTTTCATTGCCCAGAGTGTTAACTCCCAGGGCAGATCCATCCTGTGCCTCGACTGCATCAACAGCGTCCTCAGCCTGCAGAGCTGTTGGCACTTCAACTGAGACAGACTCAACTGTCCAAGCTTCGTTAGTGATGACTTCTTTGTTGTTCATTTTATTTTTCCTTCTCCACTTCGCCTCCTTTCTGCATGGTGGAGTCATTTGCAAGATCCTCCAACCTACCTGCGGTGGAGTGAGTTTCCCCTCGGTGGCGCACCACCGAGTCGCTTATGTTGGGGTCACTCTGCTCCAAACTCCCGGCTTTGTCAAATGAGTGTTCACCATGGGGGTAAGTGGTAAGACACCTTCAACGGGGTTGGCTCAACTTGGGTGCCCAAATTCCCGGTGTCATCGCCAAATCCCTTAGATCCGTCTTACTCGAGTGAACTGGGAAGTGGTTGCGGCAATAGCGATGCAATCTGTTGTACCACTCCCAGCGGATCAATTTCCAGCTGTGATTTGGAAGACTCTCCTGGTCCTTCCGTCAGCTGTTGCTCATGCATCAACGTGGATTCCCGCATGGCTTGCTGCATGTCCAACTTTTCTTGTGCAGCAATAGGGTCCATGTCCTCATCACTGTCTGAAAGCACGTCGAGATGAGGATGAGTATGGTTGCTGGTTCCAGTGAGAGGACAAATGTTGGCTTTCTCACGCGCCTCTGCTTCCTCAGCTGCTCTTGCCTGTTCATTTTCCTTCCGAATTTGCAGCATGTTAATACAGTTATCCTCATCCAGGGCTTGCAGCACAGTATCAACTTCGAGAAACCTGAAGAGTTGCTCTTCCTCATCAATAAACTCTGGGTGTTCAAACTGCACCCTAGAATGACTCAGCTTCCATTTCCTCCATGCTCTTAGACGATTTTGGATGTATGGGTACAATGGAGAGCATATGATTACATCACCATCTTCATCCTCTCCCTATTGCCCTTTCTTTTCAGGAATGGAGGGGGGCAAACTCTGCTTCTCTTCGCCTCGGCGACAGATTCGCTTTCTTTGCTACTTCTTGTTCTTCACCTATTCTGTCCCACATCCCCGGGCCTTTGATTTGCCTCTGCGATCGGCCTCGGCCTCAGGACTTGGCATTTTTCATTAATAATTTCGAGACCGCACTTCTTCAGCAGTCTCAGAGATATTTTCCAGTGAGTGGCAGACTCAGCTGTCTTCTCAAGTTCCGAACGCTTGGTGAGTCTTCTTCTTTTTGTCCTTACCCAGAGGAATTTTTGGTTCGGATACGGCTTCCTCGTTTCTTGGCGGCGGGGCTTGGTGCATCTTTCTTTTGTCCGAGGAGCGCCTTTCTTGGCTTGGCGATCCTCTTCTTCTTGATGGTTGGAGAATGTATTTGAGGTTACTTCTGCCTCGGCGAGGGCGGGAGACACGGCTGCAGGGGCGGGTGACTCGGCTGCCCAGTGCGGGTGCGTCTTTCTTCTTGACTGCCGCAGGGCGGCTATCTTCTTTGCAAACCGCATGGACAACTTTCTTCTTGGGAGGGGAAATGTTGTTTCTTGAGATCAATCGATTCCCCCTCGGCCGGTGTCCGTCCTCTTAGCATAGGCTCTCCTTTGAGCTCCTGAAAGGTTTGGCCGAACATTTTCTTGTTGACATGGAATGACTTTCCATGTCGGAGTGGAACACCCTTCACCTCCATCAAGTGGCCAATTACAAGGCCATAGCCCAGGGATCCTCCGAAAGACCCATCGTCCTTGAAGGACTTATTTGCAACATTCTGGCAGAGTCTGCTGTAGACGAATTCTGCCCAGATGACCTTCTTCTCCTCCATGATCGCAGCCATGACGATCAGCTTGGTTTTCGACAACTGATTGAAGCTTCCAAACTTCATATCTACACATTTGGCAACAATATCCAACAGTTTGTGATAGTCATCCTTCAGCAGCTTCTTGTCACCGTGTAGACAACTTTTGCAAAGACACTAGGGTTTGGCCACTTCCTTCCATGCAAACGACCAAATCCACGTCTGCTTCATATATCTCTGGCATGCCCTCCGACGGCAATAAACAGTGCTCCGCAAGGTCCTTAGCAGTGATTAGAATGTCCTTGCGGTGGACAAAGGATTTAATCCCTTTGTCCTGCACCTTAGCGTTCTGAAGAACCGGGTGACCTCCTCTCGTCGTCATTTTGGTATTCCAAATGTGAGAAAGGGTTTCAACCCGGATTTCTCAATCTTATCGATCTTCTTCACAAGGGTTTCATCGAACCCCTGTTTAATCATCCCTTCAAAATCCACGGTTGATCCAAAGTGGATTTGCTTTGCGAGCTTAGTAAAATCGTGTCTTTGGTGCCATTTTAGTGATTTTGCGAACGAAAACTTGACAAACTTGCTTTGAAGACTGGTAGGGTTTTGAGAGAAAAGATGCTTGTTTTCTTGCTTTGGAAAGATGAACAGTGTTGGGAAATTAATTTTTAGATTTTGATGAATGCCATGTAAAACTTAGAATAGAAAGTTGGCACCCCATTTTTGTTGTAAATTGCATTGTAATAGATAGGGTTGGTCGAGTGAGTTAAGTCGGCTATGCCTGAACATGCAAGAAGACAAATCGGAGACTAAAAGGAAGACTCTGTTGTGAGGCAGCTGAGTGTGGCAAGAAGAGAAGACAGGAACTCGACTGAAGGTGCAGCTGAGATGCGGTGAGTGAAGTGTCGATCAAATCAACTCAAGATAGCCAAGTCTCAAGATGAAGTGACAGATGAGTCATCCAATGATTGGAGGGCCGACTCAAGTCACCTGGGAAGTCAAGTAAATGCGGTCAAGTCGAGACAATCGAAAGAGATCCGTTGCCGTAAGTCAAGAGAATTACTTAAACAAGTAATACTTCCATCTTGCCTTTCTTAAAGTGCTCACCCCGAAGCGTGCAAAAGGAATAAACCAATGGGAAGCACTCGCACTGTGTCGAACTCTACGAAAAGTCAAGAATCATTCATACGAGGAAATGTCAATTCCAAGAACTGCAACAAGACAAGCCAATGACCGCAAGTGTCTTTTGAAAATTAACCTATCTCTTCAACGGGCAAATTTTCAAAAGAACACTATAAAAGGCTGAGGAATCACTTTGAGAAAAGGTTACCTTGACAATCAGAAAACAAATACGAGCAAGAAAAGCAATATCTGTAACCTGAACTATTCTCAAATCATTCAAGTTCAATCCTCAAGCCTACACTACGAAGGAAATCAATCCAACACTTACCTGTGAAGGAAAGACGACTTCAATCAGTTGAAGAGGAAACATTTGAAGAATCAAGGGGTCTACATTCCAAGGAGGATTGTAGAAAGGTTCAAGGTCGAACCAGTCTCAAGTTTTTGGAGGGCTTCGTGATCAAATCCAAGAAGCTTGAGCAAGTGAGCTGTAGTAGCAAGGCAACTGCCCTGTGAAGAAGCTGAGTCGTACGAGAAGCCAGCTGTGTGACCAAGGCATCTCCAGACTGAGTCCCAAAGGATCAAGTCAGCTGTGTGATCAAGACTTGCATCTGGACTGATTACCACTTTGTATATTGATCAATACTTGGTGGATTCCTCCAGGAGTTGGAGAAGAGAGGATTAGAAGAATTACCCCATCTTCGAACCTCTATAAAAATTTATTGTGTCATTTACATTTCAAAGACTTTAATTTCTCACATTATTTCAATATTTGCTTTGATAAATTTGTTGTCCAATTGATAATCAAAAAGGTGTTAAAACCAAGTATTAAAACAATCTTAAACCAAATTCAAGGGTGTTAAGTCTTCCGCTTGAAAACATATCACGGTCAAGTTAAGTTCTAATCAAAACACTGAGTTATTCTATCAACAAAACAATCGAGTCTGTTGAGTGGCTAACTCTGATTAACTAACTTAGCTGTCCATCTAGGACTCACTGGTGAAGTATTAACTCAACGTTTTAAAAGGACTAAATCGAAAAGTTGGTAAGGTTTATTCAACCCCCTTCTAAACCTTACACTCACACCCCTTGGGACCTACAAGTGGTATCGAGCGGTTGGTTCATTTTTCAAAGCTTGTTTTAGCACTTGATCTTTCAAAACTCTTTTATTCAAGAAAGTTATTATCATGGAAGCAAATTTGACACGCATCCCTATGTTCACTATTAAGGAATTTGATGACTGGAAAATTCGTATGCGAGCTCATTTATCAAAGATTACACGATGAAATGTGGATAGTGATAGAAGATGGGCCACTCCAAATCTTAAAAGTGAACACATCTCGCAAGGAGAGCTGCAGCAGAGAAAGAAAGAGGATCTTTGCTCCCGGACCACTATGGTTGAAAAACCAAGAGCCGAATGGACAAATGATGACAGGAAAAGATATAACCTGGACAACGTGGCCAAGGACATTCTTTACAAAACCTTGGACAAAGCCATGTTCAACAAAGTCAAATCATGCAAAACGACAAAAGAAATCAGGACAAGCTAATCTTGATTTGTGAAGGCTCGAGCAAATCAAGAAAATAAACTATCTCTTTGTGTGTACGAAAATTTGAAAATTTCAAGATGCTTGCAGGAGAAACCTAGGATCAACCGGATGCTCGGTTCACGTAAATTACCAATAGTTATATGCACTTGGAAAAGAATATACACGAGAAATGTGTATGAAGATTCTAAGAAGTCTCCCCATATCCGAGTGGGAAATGAAAGTCATGGCTATGAGACACTCCATGGACCTATCAAAGACATCCAACCATGAGCTATTCTCGGATCTCAAAGCCTACAAATTTGAGTGAAAAAAGAAAAGACCAAGAGGAGACAGTTGTGCCCAAAACAAATGCTCTAATAGTTAAGGATGGTAAAAGAGCCGAGGTCAAGGAAGTCATTGACCAAGAGAAGATTGCCCCGATGGTTAAAAGGTTTAACAAATTCTTCAACAAGAATTACAAAAGAGGCAAAGGTGAATCCTCCGAAGACACACTCGGCTCCCTCCAAGTCAAGGAAGATAGGCCACCCAAAAGAACAGAGCATCAAAGGATTGAGTATCAAAGAGCCGACAATCCAAGGATGGAAAGAATCGATCAAAAGGTTGAAAATTTATCTTTGGAACTGAACCGCAGTAACCCGGTCACTATGCCATTGAATGCCCATATCCTCGTAGTCAACAAATACATGAATGAAGAGGAAAGAAAAGTCTTGAGAAAAGAAGACAAGAGAAGAAAAAGGCAATGTTGGCTCGCAGAGATCAAGAAGACATCAAGTTAAAAGACATAGCGAGACTCGGAGAGTAGTGAAGGTGACTACTCAAGCGACTCGAAGAAGCCTTGATCCGTTTAATGGCCAAAGAACAAGACCAACCTCGACCAAGAAGATGAGGTACACTCTAACTCATCACACTCGGTTCTAGTGACAATGATTGTGACACACACACTCCATCACCCACCGATCTTCATGATTTATTAGGCAAAATGATGAAAGACTTTGGACACATTAAATCCTCACACACACTACTAAATGAGGAGAAACAAATTACTACTCAATATCCAAAACTCACAAATGACTAAGGAGCCGAGTACTCTAAGTCACATAGGTGATGAGAATAAAAGTCTAAAGGCTGAAAATGCTAAGTTAATAAGCGAGAGATAACTTCTATAGAAAAGAGGAGAATGACCTCAAAAATGTGATTGCCTCATTCACTAAGGCATCTAAATCCCTGGATGATCTTATTATAAGTCAAAGAGAATGTGGAGATAAGACAGGCTTAGAATTTAATTCCTCTCATGCTATGTCAAGCTCCAAAAGTGATTTTGGAAAAGGATCTTCAAGTAATGAATCATCTCAAAAATCCAAAACTCCAAATGGTGCACACGCATTTATTCCAAAGCACAATCACAAGCAAACCGGCCTTAGTTATAAAGGAAAAGGAAAACAACCGATTGAGTGTCTTTGAGAGGGACAAATGAGAAGAAATCGGCCGAGTTCCTCAAAGAAACTCCAAACAAGAAATACTCTATAAAGAAGAAACAGCTACCAAAAGCCCCGGAAGTTCTATAAAACGAACACATATGATGGGAATGGTAGAAAGTACCCAAGCCAAGCCGATTGGAATAATGTGAACTATCGGAAAGATCTATGGAATATAAGCCTAAATGGCAAAGGCCTAAGACTCGGCAAAGGCCATTCCAAAGGCAAAAGAGCTATCATCGGACACATATGCACTCGGACACAATCCTCAAAGATATCACAACTACCCAAATAAAGCAATTGCTAAAATACATACACAGCATACGAGACAAAAGAGACAATTTGTATGAACCTAAAACCCCAAGCAATTTGCTAAAATTAATTATGATTATGGCAGCGATAGATGGCAACCTCTTAGAGTCAAATCATTTGGCTAAAGGTTGGTTGGATCATCTTACAATACTAACCCCTCAGGACCCGACAAATATGGGTACCTAAAACCTAATTTCCTTGATTGCGGTTCAAGGAATGTGAAAGTGCCAAGGCACTGGTACATGGATAGTGGCTATTCCGGACACATGACAGAAACAAGAAAAATCTGTCAAAATTCAAGGAGGTTAGAGGTGCAAAAGTCATATTTGGAGGAAATGAAGCTTTAGGACAAATATGAGGCATTGGATCCATCAAGAAAAATGGATTAGAAATTACAGATGTTGCATATGTTGAAGGCCTCAATTTCAACTTACTAAGCATAAGTCAACTCTGTGACAAGGGCTATAATGTTGGATTCTATATGGGAGTGTGCCAAATCAAGAACACAGAATCTAATGAAGTAGTGTTGCAAGGATGCAGACAAAAGAACATGTATGTGGTAGATTGGTCAACTGCAACACCAAGCACTTGTCTACTAGCAAAAAGCACAGCAGAATCAAGTTGGCTGAGGCACAAGAAGCTGAGTCACCTAAACTTCAAAACAATTAACAAGCTTGCAAGGAGCAATCTTGTGGAAGGACTTCCGGACTCGATATACAAGAAGAAAAGTGTATGTGATGCATGCGGATGGGAAAACAGATCAAATCATCATTCAAAGAAAAGACATGTCCATCCTCAACAAGAATATTGCACTGACTACATATGGATCTATTTGGTCCATTGAACCAGCTAGTATAAGTGGGAAGAAATACACCTTGGTGGTAGTAGATGACTACTCAAGATACACATGGACAATATTCATGTGTAAGAAGAAAGAAACTCAAGAAACTACCACAAATGATGAAGAGAAACCAAAATGAGAAGAGAAACCATTATCAAAATAAGATCGACAGAGGAACGGAGTTTGTCAATGGTATAATAACTCGATGTATTGTGTTGAAAATGGTATTGGTCATGAATTATCGGCAAGGACTCCACAAAAAAATGGAGTTGCGAGGAAGAACAGGACTCTCAAAGAAGCAACAAGGACCATGTTAGCTAAAGCGGGGTTGCCTAAAAGATTTTGGGCTGAAGCAATAAACACAAAGATGCTATACTCAAAATAGATGCATGATAAACAAACAAGCGACAAAGACTCCCTATGAGATTTGGATAGGAGAAAGCCAAATGTTGCATACTTTAAAATATTTGGATGCAAATGCTTCATACACAACAATGGCAAAGACAATTTAAACGCTTTTGATGCTAAAGGCGATGAAGGTATCTTCTTAGGATACTCACCAAGTAAAGCCTACTGAGTGCTCAACAAGAGGACAATGGTTACGAAGAATCCATTCATGTGGTGTTTGATGAACCCAATGTAAATGGAGAAGACGTTGAAGAGTCGGTGATAAGTGAATCGCCCAACCATGCGAAGAGTCCCTATGTTGAAGTCAAGGCGGGAATTATAAACCCGTATGAAGATGAGATAGCCGAGTCTCAAAGACAATTTGGGAAATATGCAGCTAAGTGATGATGAGAGAGCTGATCAAAATAACACAACAAGACGATCAATTCACTAACTTACTCCAACCTAATGTAAGATGGCTGAGAGACCATCCACCAGAACTAATCATCGGAGATGTAAGAGAAGGTGTAAAAACCAGATCCAGAACCCAACAAGAAGCTATGTTCACTTGTTTCATCTCACAAATAGAGCCAAAAGATGTGTCACAAGCATTGGATGACACACATTGGATTCAAGCCATGCAAGAAGAGCTGAATCAATTTGAAAGAAACAAAGTGTGGGAATTGGTTCAAAGACCTACCCATCAAAATGTTATTGGCACTAAATGGGTGTTCAGAAACAAGATGAATGAGGAAGGTTCTGTGGTAAGAAACAAAGCAAGATTGGTAGCCAAAGGGTATTGCCAAGAAGAAGGAATAGATTTTGATGAAACTTTTGCTCCTGTGGCAAGATTGGAAGCCATAAGGATGTTTCTTGCCTATGCTGCTCACAAGAACTTCACTGTATATCAAATGGATGTAAAGAGTGCATTCCTTAATGGGTTATTGGAGGAAGAAGTATATGTTGAACAACCTCCAGGATTTGAGCAGAAGACTCTTGGAGATAAAGTATACAAACTCAAGAAAGCTTTATATGGATTGAAACAGGCACCAAGAGCATGGTATGATACATTAGCACAATTCCGATTGAAACGGATTTACAAAAGGCAAAGTGGATAGAACACTCTTGAGAATTCAAGATGGGAAGAGTATCTTTGCTTGTTCAAATATATGTGGATGACATCATCTTTGGATCCACAAATAAAGAGTTGTGTGATAAATTCTCAAATCTTATGCAAAGCAAATTTGAAATGAGCATGATGGGAGAGTGACATTCTTCCTTGGACTCCAAGTAAAATAGGCTGAAGGATGGAACCTTCATAAGTCGGACAAAATACACCAGAGATTTTAATGAAGAAATTTGGCATGGAAGAAAGTCTTCTCGTGAAAATACCAATGAATACATCGATCAAAATGGATATTGATGCGGATGGCAAGCCCGTGGATCAAACAAGATACAGAGCACTTATTGGATCATTGCTCTATCTCACAAAGAAGCGGGCGGACAACACCTTTGTTGTAGGTGTATGTGCAAGATTTCAATCGCTCCAAAAGAAAGCCACATGACTGACCAAAAGAATCTTGAGATATTTGTAAAGGAAGCCAAAAAGTTGGCTTATGGTATCCTAAGGAAGGTGGATTCAAGCTAATTGGTTACTCGGACTCGACTATCTTTGGATCTAGAGTTGACGGAAGAGTACCTCGGTACATGTCAAATGCTTGGAAATAGGCTAATTTCTGGTTTAGCAAGAAGCAAAATTCAATAGCTACCTCCACAGTTGAAGCGAGAATACATAATCAAGGGCAAATTGTTGTGCCCAAGTCTTATGGATGAGACAAAGAGTAGGCGAGAGATTATGAAGTTGAAGAAAAAGAAATTCCAATTATGTGTGATAACACAAGTGCAATTGCAATCACTCAAAATCTGTGTTGCACTCAAGAACAAAGCACATTGATGTCGATATCACTTCATAAGAGATCATGTTGAAAAGAAGGACATCACCTTGGAATATATCTCAACCGATAAGCGATTAGGCGATATATTCACAAAGCCATTATGTGAATCAAGATTTGAAGAACTCAAGCATGAATTAGGGTTAATTGAGCTGAGTTGACACTCAGAAGAGTCAAAGAAAAGAGATGAAACACGAAAAGATGAAAAAGGGCTGAACTCTTGAATCGGCTAAGTGAATCACCAGACGGAGAATCACCATTTCAAGTCAAGTTAACGGATGAGTACCTATGTGCAAAGAGAGAAGTGTTAAATCAACTAAGGAATAAGCTGAGTCATTTATGAGCAAAGTGGCAAAAACGCAGTCGTTTTTACTAAGCGGGAATGTTTTTAAGAATGACGTCAGCATAATTATGACGTGTCTGATCAAAAGTCGCATACCAAGCTTATGATTGGATATAAATGTTGCCGCATTAAATGCGAGAAATTAAATGTTAATCGGCGTGCAAAATCTAAGCCGTTGATCTTGATCAAATTTCAAAAACCACCCGCACGTCCTTTCATAACCCATACATATACCGTTTCGCCCAATTTTCTCTTACTTTACCAAAACTGTTCATCTCTCTCGAAAGCAAAGAAAGAAATTTTCTCTCAAAACCTTACAAATCTTCAAAGTTCATTTTCAAAGTTTCGTTCGGTAAAACATCGAAAATGGCATCTACTCACTATTTTGTCAAATTGGGAAAGCAAATCCACACTGGGTCTCTTGTGGATTTCGACGGCATGATCAAACAGGGTCGACAACACCCTTGTGAAGAAGATAACACGAAAGCCGGAAAAGTTTGGTGAAAACCATTTTTGACAATGGAGTTTCGATGACCTACATGGAAGAGGTCGCACATTCTATGTGAACGCCGAAGTTCACGATGAGAGCATCAAGTCCTCTCGTTCACGGAAAAGAATTCACCATCACGGCCAGGATCCGCGAACAACATTCGCTTCGCGGCGGAAGAGTCTTAGGAGATTTATGAAGGCGATGTTAACCTAGTCAGCGGCTTGGAAGGAAGTAGCCAAACCTATCTATGTCCGCGAAGGTTGTCTACACAAATGAGAAGAAGTCTTTGAAGGAAGACTACCACAAGCCGGATATTGTTGCCAAGTGCGTTGATATCAAATTTGGAAGCTTTAATCACCGTCCAAAACTAAGCTGATCGTGATGGCTGCGATCATCATAGAAGAAAAGAAGGTGAATTGGGCTGAGTTTGTATACATCATACTCTGCCAAAATGTTGGGAATAAATCCTTCAAGAAGGATGGTTCGTTTGGAGGATCCATGGGTACGGCCTGGTGATTGGCGGATGATGGAAGTGAAAGAAGTCCCTCTTTGACATGGAAAGGCGTTCCATGTCAACAAGAAAATGTTCGATCTAACCTTTCCTGAGCACGAAGCGAGCATATGCCAAGAGAGCTGATACGAGTGAGGGGGAATCAGCTGACCCTGAAGAAACAGTCTCTCCTCTCCCCGAGAAGAAGGTTGCCCTGCAATTACAAAGAAGACTCACCCCTCGCAAAGAAAGAAAAAGAAAACAAAAGATGCACTGCCCCTGCAGCGAGTCACTGCCCTGCGCCGCAGGAGAAGGAGCCTCAAATACCTTCTCCAATTATCAAGAAAAGGAGGACGATAAGCGAAACGGCTAGCTCCTCGAAAAAGACAACAAAGACTGCCCCACCGCCCATGACTCAGAAAAAACCGTATCCGAGCCAGAAATCCCTCTGGTAAGGACTAAAAGAAGAAGAATCTTCAAGCGTTCCGAGCTTGAGAAACCGGCTGAGTCAGCCACTCAGCTGAAACAGATACCGGAGACTGCTGGAGAAGTAGAGTCTCCAGAAATTGTAGATGAAACAAATGTCCAAGTCTTGAAGGCCGATCAACAGAGGCAAATCAAGACACAAACTGTCATCATCGTAATTTGAGACACAAGAAGCATCTGAGAAAGCAAACTCTCCTGGTGATAGGATTGTATCCCCTCCTGCAACAGACGCTGCTGAGGGTGTGGAGCACCAAAGTTTGCTACCTTCAATCCCTGAGAACGAGGGACAGCAGGGAGAAGATGACAAAGATGATGATGATATAATGATCCTATCCCCACCATATCCAGACATCCAAAATCGTCTGCGAGAGTGGAGGAAGTGGAAGCTGAGTCGATCCAGGGAACAGTTCCAAAGACCGGAATTTATTGAAGAAGAAGACGAACTGTTGAACTTTCTCGGATTGACCACGTGGTCCAAGCACTGGATGAAGAAAACTGCACAGATATCTTGCAGATCTTCAAAGACAAGGAGAAGCAGAGACTGGCAGAGGAAGCTGAAGCTCGTGAAAAGGCCAGTATATGTCCCTTTACTGGAACCACTGATCATACACATCCTCATCTTGACATTCTCTCTGGGAGTGATGAGGATCTGGACCCTGCTGCTACTACAGAAGAATTGGAGATGCAGCAAGCCATGCGGGAATCTAGGATCCTACATGAGCAACGGTTATTGGAAGGACCAGGGGAGTCCTCCACATCGTAGCTGGAGATTGATCCGATGGGAGTGGTGCAAAGATATTGCCCGCTTGTTGCTTGCCACCACTTCCCCTGCTCACTCGAGAAAGAAGGTGTTAAGGAACTCGCTGGCGATGAAACTGGGATTGTGGGGACCCCAGTCGAGCCTACCCCTAATGAAGGTGTCTCACCACCTGCCCCAACGGCTGAATACTCAAAGGGAACAACCGGGAGTCTGGAGACGAGTGACCCAAATCCAAGTCACTCAGCTGGTGCGCCAGTTGAGGGGGAAACTCCCTCGACTGCAGCTAGGTCGGAGGTTGCTACAGATGACTCCACAACGAATCTTGGAGGCGAAGTGGAGAAGGAACAACAAACGAATACGCAGCAAGTTGTCACTGATGAGGCTCGGACGATTAAGATCGTCTCAAGAAGTGCCAACTACACTGCGCAGCCAATGACGTCGCGATGCGGTCGAGGCACGAGAAGGAACGCCCGGGAGTTAACACTGGGCAATGAAAGTGCAATCCATGGAGTTGAGACTCCGGTGGATGCCACCTCGAAGACCCCAAGACAACCACACCGTCGAAGGGATCGCCCAAGGCCCCACCGCAGATGAGACTGCAGGAGGTAACAAAGGTCGACGGGAGGTTGAGACTTCCCGGGGTCAAGAGACGGAAGCACAGAACATCCCTCCTACTATCATTGATCCATCTGAAAAGGAGATAAGTGCTCTTCACGATTCCCAAGAAAATCCTGATGTAACCTTTCTGGGATCTGAAGGTGAAGACGAAGCTGAGTCATCCCCTATTGCCCATCCAAAAGACTCAGCTGAGGATGTTCTCCCAAGCACGAGTAAGTCTGACCTTAAGGCTACTCGCTAAACCTTTAATTTTGATGATGAGCCACCCATGCAAATCTCATCATCGTCCGATGACGCTTCTGATATGGCCGAGGACCAGTCAACTCATATGGAAAAATCACCGAGAGACCGACGGTCGTTAAGACAAGGCAGTGAGCTCGGCAAGGGGTCAACTCCACAATAGACCACAACAAACAGAGTCAATCGCGCAGCTCCCCAAGTCCGCAGCAGATCAACTCCACCAGGAACTTCACGAGCACAAGTTGTCATTGAATTCCCATTGCTCGTGATGATCCGTTTGAAGAATCGTTTCCCTTATCTCTGGAAGTACGACCTTCCCCGAAGAATCAGCCGAGATCAAAAACGTTTCCACAAACCCGATCCCATTATTCCAACAGACACCATCGTCCCAAAGAGACTTTGACTTTGACGCTGCTTGGCCGCCAGCTGAGACAGAAGTGACAGCTGAGGTTCGAGAAGTTTTCAAGGCCATATTTGCAGAGATAGAGAAGATGGAGAGGCACCAGGCCTCACTGGACATGAGGCTGGATAATAGAGACGCAAATCATACTGCCGATCTGCGAGGAATAATTGTCAGGATCCGGGAATGGTGGCAACAACAGCAAACAATGCGTGTAGAACAAGCTCGATATTTCAGGACATTGTTCAATAAATTGCTAGTTTAGCGGGCTGAGAATGCTGATATGAAGACAAGAATGCAAGAGAACATCGATCGAATGCATGAATCTCACAACACAGAGATGCAGCTGTTGCGTGAATTTAATAAGAAAGAGCTCATGCGCGTAGAGGAGAACATGGAGAGGAAATTCAGCCTCCTCGTGGCTGAAATGAAGCTGGTAACAGCTGAATCCAACGCCACCCACTCCGAATTCCGTGCAGCATACTCCGCAGCAGATTCGAAGCATAACTCAACTATCAGCCGCTTAGACTTCATGATTGCTAGCTTGTTTCCAGGGGTTCCTCTCTCCTTTGATGATGCCAAAAATGGGGAAGAGGAATACCTAAAGGCATTGAAAGGATCCTCGGTGAGAAAGAAGATGATGCACTGTGAAGGAGAAGACATTGAGGAACTAAGAAGAGAGAAAGAAGGAAAATTTGTTGAGGGGAAGGTTCGAAAGATATGACCTTGATGATTGCTAAAACCCCTCAACAAGGTCTTGTCACAGCTGATATCATCAACAAACTTCCCGTGACTCTGCCGCTCCAACATCCTGCAGTACCCATGGCTGAAAAGAGAAAGATAGTTGAAGCTGGGATGAAGGAGGTGGAAGGAAAGATGGATGCCCGAGTTATGGATATCTTTGAAACAAAGATGGAGGCATTCCAACAGACAGAGACACCTATGCCATTTCAGACGTCGGAATCGAGCCAAGATCTGTTGATGAATTCAAGACGCTCGCATCCGAAGGTTACTTTGCAAACATGTCCATGGCTCAAGCCTGGGATTTGTATTGGGAAAAAGGCCTCAAGCTATGTGAAGAAGCTGACAGCGACGCGACTCACCGCGATCACTCGGGGGAAAAAGAAGGCCCCAATACAATACACGCCCGAGAGGAGAGGAAGAAGCGTGGTGGAGGAAGAGGTTTCAGACCTAGACCTCTACCCAAAAACATTGAATATATAGATCCAGGCAAGAAAGGAGGGATCTATTGGGCTGGATTCGATGAAGTAGCCAACTTGCAAGTAGCCAAGAACAATGCTTTGAGTATGTGAAGAGGATCGAGGAAGAAAATAGAAGACAAACTCAGCTGTGGGAAGAAAGGCAAGAAAGAAAAAGAAGAGATGAAGCCTGCCAGAAATCAGGAGAAAAAGAAAGCAGTGAAAAAAAAAAAAAGAGGAATAAATTCAGAAGAAGACAGAGCTGAAGAAGAGGAAAGAAGGAGGCAGCGAAGGAGATGAAGTGTTGTTGTCCACCCCTTCATGTATTTTACTATGTAAATACATCTTTATGTAAGTCTTCTGTACATCGAATAAACTTGTATAATTTCTATACTTGCGTAGATATAGAATAGCATGGCTAAATTAAGTTCTGTTTAAGCTCTGATACACTCTGTAAACAGCTGTGTAAAGAACTAGAATGTTATGATCAATAAAAGATTGATTCTATGCATATATTCTGTGATTCTACATTGTATGTACGTATCTTTGCTGTTTAATTATTGTATGAATGTTTTAAGTTTTGGCATCATCAAAAAGGGGGAAATTGTTGGGAAATTAATTTTTAGATTTTGATGAATGCCATGTAAAACTTAGAATAGAAAGTTGGCACCCCATTTTTGTTGTAAATTGTATTGTAATAGATAGGGGGTGGTCGAAATGAGTTAAGTCGATTATGCCGAACATGAAAGAAGACAACTAGAGACTAAAAGGAAGACTCATTGTGAGGCGGTGAGTGTGGCAAGAAGAGAAGACAGAACTCGATCAAGGTGCAGTTGAGATGCGGTGAGTGAAGTGTCACCAAATCAACTCAAGATAGCCAAGTCTCAAGATGAAGTGACGATGAGTCATCCAATGATTGGAATCGACTCAAGTCACCTGGGAAGTCAAGTAAATGCGATCAAGTTGAGACAATCGAAAGAGATCCGTTGTACGAGTCAAGAGAATTACTTAAACAAGTAATACTTCCATCTTGCCTTTCTTAAAGTGCTCGATCCCGAGAAGCATGCAAAAGGAATAAACCAATGGGAAGCACTTGCACTGTCTCGAACTCGAAAAGTCAAGAATCATTCATACGAGGAAATGTCAATTCCAAGAACTGCAACAAGACAAGCCAACGACCACAAGTGTCTTTTGAAAATTAACCTATCTCTTCAACGGGCAAATTTTCAAAAGAACACTATAAAAGGCTGAGGAATCACTTTGAGAAAAGGTTACCTTGACAATCAGAAAACAAATACGAGCAAGAAAAGCAATATCACTTATGAAATGATATCTGACATCAATGTACTTTGTTCTTATGAAATGATATCTGACATCAATGTGCTTTGTTCTTGAATGCAACACAGGATTCTGAGTGATTGCAATAGCACTTGTGTTATCACACATAATTGGAATCTCTTTTTCTTCAATTTCATAATCTCTCAGCTGTTGTCTCATCCATAAGACTTGGGCACAACAGCTGCCCACAACTATGTACTCTGCTTCAACTGTGGATGTGGCTATTGAGTTTTGCTTCTTGCTGAACCAGGAAACCAATATGTTTCCAAGCATTTGACATGTACCTGAAGTACTCTTCCTGTCAACTCTACATCCAGCATAGTCAGAGTCTGAATAACCAATAAGCTTGAATCCACCTTCCTTTGGATACCATAAGCCGACTTCCTGGCATCCCTTCAGATATCTTAGGATTATCTTAGCTACAGTCATGTGACTTTCCTTCGGAGCAGATTGAAATCTTGCACATACACCTCTTTGCAAAGGTGATGTCCGCCTGTTCTTTTTAAATAAATGCGCGAGCCAATGAGTGCTCTATATCTGGTTTGATCCACAGGCTTACCATATGTATCCATGTCCATCTTGACTGATGTATTCATTGGTATTTTCACAGAAGACTTCTCTTCCATACCAAATTTCTTCATTAAATCTCTGGTATACTTTGTTTGACTTATGAAGGTTCCATCTTTCAGTTGTTTAACTTGAAGTCCTAAAAAGAATGTCAGCTCTCCCATCATGCTCATTTCAAATTTGCCTTGCATGAGGTTTGAGAAATTATCACACAGCTCTTTATTTGTGGATCCAAAAATGATGTCATCCACATATATTTGAACAAGCAGTATAGTCTCTCCATCTTGAATTCTGAAGAGTGTTCTATCCACTTTGCCTTTGGTGAATCCATTATCTGTCAGAAATTGAGATAATGTATCATACCATGCTTTAGGTGCCTGTTTCAATCCATATAGAGCTTTGTTGAGCTTGTACACCTTATCTCCAAGAGTCTTCTGCTCAAAACCTGGAGGTTGCTCAACATAGACTTCTTCTTCCAACAATCCATTTAAGAATGCACTTTTCACATCCATTTGATATACAGTGAAGTTCTTGTGTGCAGCATAGGCAAGAAACATCCTTATTGCTTCTAGTCTTGCAACAGGAGCAAATGTTTCATCAAAATCTATTCCTTCTTCTTGGCAATACCCTTTGGCTACCAATCTTGCTTTGTTCCTTACCACAGAACCTTCCTCATTCATCTTGTTTCTGAACACCCATTTTGTGCCAATAACATTTTGATGGATTGGTCTTTGCACCAATTCCCATACTTTGTTTCTTTCAAACTGATTCAGTTCTTCTTGCATGGCTTGAATCCAATGTGTGTCATCCAATGCTTGGGACACATCTTTTGGCTCTATTTGGGAAATAAAACAAGTGAACATTGCTTCTTGTTGAGCTCGGATCCGGTTCTTACACCATCTCTTACATCTCCAATAACTAGCTCGGTGGATGGTCTCTCGGCCATCTCACATCAAAGTTGGAGTAAATCACCGGGTTCGATCATCTTGCAATTTGTGTTGTCTTGAGCAACTATCTCATCATCACTTAGTCACGAGATTCTCCACTGTCTTTGAGACTCGAGCGATCTCATCTTCATCTTGATTGATTACTCGACTTGACTTCAAAATAGGGACTCTTCTCGCATAGTTGGTGATTCACTTATCGCCTAACTCTTGAATATCTTCTCCATTTACATTTGGTTCATCAAAAACCACATGGATAGACTCTTCTGTGACCATTGTCCTCTTGTTCAGCACTCTATAGGCTTTGCTTTCAGCTGAGTATCCCAAAAAGATACCTTCATCAGCTTTAGCATCAAAAGCCTTTAGATTATCCTTTTCATTGTTGTGGATGAAGCATTTACATCCAAATATTCTAAATTATGCAACATTTGGCTTTCTCCCCCGTGTCCAAATCTCATAGGGAGTCTTTATCACCAATTTGTCTATTGATCATGCATCTATTTTGAGTATAGCATGCGGTGTTTATGGCTTGACCAAAAATCTTTTAAGCAAATCCAGCTTGACTAACATTGTCCTTGCACTTCCTTGAGAGTTCTATTTCTTCTTTCTGCTACTCCATTCTTTGTGGAGTCCTTGTCATAGATAATTCATGAGTAATACCATTTTCAACACAATACTGAGTTATTATTCCATTGACAAACTCAGTTCCTCTATCAGACCTTATCTTTATAATGGTTTGACTCTTCTCATTTTGAACTCTTCTCATCAGCTGAGGTAACTTATGCAAAGTTTCCTTCTTTTTACACATGAAAATTGTCCATGTATATCTTCTCATTTGGTCCAAGTTGAGCCAGCTAGCATAAGTCCATATGCAACAAATGCAATATTCTTGTTGAAGATGGACTGGACTTTTCTTTGAATGATGATTTGATCTGCTTTCCCATTTGGCATGCATCACAAACACTTTCTTTCTTATACACTGAGTCAGGCAGACCTTCCACAAGATGACTCCTTGCAAGCTTGTTAATTATCTTGAAATTCAGGTGACTCAGCTTCTTGTGCCACAGCCAACTTGATTCGGCTGTACTCTTTGCTAGCAGACAACCAATCTACCACATACATGTTCTTTTGTCTGGATCCTTGCAACACTACTTCATTTGATTCAGTGTCTTTAATCTGGCACACTCCCATATTGAATCCAACATTATAGCCCTTGTCACAGAGTTGACTGATGCTTAATAGGTTGAAGTTGAGGCCTTCAACGTATGCAACATCTGTGATTTCTAATCCATTTTTCTTGATGGATCCAATGCCTCTTATTTCTTCTGGAGCTTCATTTCCTCCAAATATGACTTTTGCACCTCTAATCTCCTTGAATTTTGACAGATTTTTCTTGTTCCCTGTCTTGTGTCTGGAACAGCCATTATCCATGTACCAGGTTCCTTGGCACTCAGCTGTTCCTTGAACATGCAATCAAGGAAATTAGTTTTTAGGTACCCATATTTGTCTGGGTCCTGAGGGGATAGTGTTGTAAGATGATCCAACCAACCTATAGCCAAATGATCGACTTTAAGAGGTTGCCATCTATCTCGTGCCATAATCATAATTCACTTTGGCAAATTGCTTGGGGGTTTAGGTTCATACATCCTCTCTTTTGTCCGTATGCCTGTGTGTGTGTTTTAGCAATTGCCTTCTTTGGGTAATTGTGATATTTAAGTGTAGTGCTTGGGTGCATATGTGTCTTTGATGATAGCTCTTTTGTTTTTGGAATGACCTTTCTTTGAGGTCTAGGTCTTTGCCATTTAGGCTTGTTTTCCATAGATCTTTGCTGATATTTCACATTATTCCAATCAGCCTGGCTTGGATAATTTCTACCATTCCCATCATATGTGTTCCTTTGATGGAACTTCTGGGGTTTCTGGTAGCTCTGTTTCTTCTTCATAGAGTACTTCCTGTTTGGAGTTTGCTGAGGAACTCTGCTGGATTTCTTCTCAGCTGTCCTTTCAGCATACTCAACTGGCTGTTTTCCTTTTCCTTTGTATCCAAGGCCAGTTTGTTTGTGGTTGTGCTTTGGAATGAATGTGTGTGCAAGATTTGGTGTCTTGGATTTTTGAGATGTTTCATTACTTGAAGATCCTTTTTCCAAAATCACTCTGGGAGTTTGACTGTGCGCAAAGGAATTGAATCCTATGCCTGTCTTATCTCCACATTCTTTTTGGCTCATAATAAGGTCATCCAATGATTTAGATGCCTTTGTGAATGAAGCAATCACATTTTTGAGATCATTCTTTTTCTTTTCTATAGCAGCTATTTCTGCTACTAGTTTAGCATTTTCAGCCTTCAGCTCTTTGTTCTCATCAGCTATGTGACTTAGAGTACTCAGCTTCTTAGTCAGTTGTGAGTTTTGGCTTTTGAGCTGGCTGTTTTCCTCATTTAATAGTGTGTGTGAGGATTAATGTGCTCAAAGTCTTTCATCATTTTGCCTAATGAATCATAAAGATCAGTGGGTGATGAAGTGTGTGTGTCACAATCACTATCACTAGAATCTGAGTGAGATGAGTTAGAGTTACCTCATCTTCTTGGTCTGTTTGATCTTGTTCTTTAGCCATTAGACGAGATCATTGCTTCTTCTTCTTCGTAATCACTTGATTAGTCGACTTCACTACTCTCTCGAGTCTCATCGCTTCCTTTGACTTAGCTTGTCTCGTGAGTCTCTGCGCACCCAACATAGCCTTTTTCTTTTCTTGTCTTCTTTTTCTCAAGACTCTTCTTTCTTCTTCATTTCGTATTTATTGACTACAGGATATGAACAATAATAGCAAAATGTCCCGTTATCCAATTCCAACACACGAGTTTTCAACTTTTTGGTCGGCTCTCTCATTTCTTGGGTTGTCGGCTCTTTGATATTCGACCTTTTGACACTCGGCTCTCTTTTGGTGGCCTATCTTCCCTTGACTTGGAGGGAGTCGAATGTCTTCTCGGAGGATTCACCTTTATTTGTTTTGTAGTTCTTGTTGAAAAACTTGTTCAATCTCTTAACGATCGTGAGCAATCTCCTCCTGGTCAATGATTTCTTTGGTCTCGGCTCTCTTCCCATCCTTGACTATAAGTGCAAAATTGTTTTGGGTGCAAAAGAATCTACTCTTGATCTTTTCTTCTCACCTCAAATTCATAAGCTTTGAGGTCTGAGAATAGTTCATGATTGGATGTTTTTGATAGGTCCATCGAGTGCCTTAGTGCCATGGTTTTCATTTCCCACTCAGCTGGGAGGCTCCTTAGTATCTTCATACACATTTCCTTCTGTGTGTATTCCTTTCCAAGTGCTAAGAGCTCATTTGTGATTTCAGTAAATCTAGCATCCAGCTGATCCATTGTCTCACCTGCAAGCATTTTAAAGTTTTCAAATTTTTGAACAACAACAGATAATTTGTTTTCCTTAATTTGCTCTGATCCTTCACAAATTAAAGTTAGTTTATCCCAGATTTCTTTTGTTGTTTTGCATGATTTGACTTTATTGAACATTGCTTTGTCCAGAGTCTTGTAGAGAATATCCTTGGCCACATTATCCAAGTTGTATCTCTTTCTGTCATCATTGGTCCATTCAGTCCTTGGTTTTTCAACTAGGGTTGGTCTTGCTTCGGCCACAACCTCCTCTCCTTCAGCTGCAGCAGCTCTCCTTGCAGTTGTGTTCACTTTCAATATTTGCAGTGGCCCATCCTCTATCACTAGCCACATTTCATCATGTAAAGCAGATAGATGAGCCTGCATACGAATTCTCCAGTCATCAAATTCCTCAATAGTGAGCATGGGAATGCGTGCCAAATTTGCTTCCATGATAATAACTTTGTTGTTTAAAAAAATGGCTTTTGAAAGAACAGGTGTTAAAAACTTCTTTGAAAGATTGGAGATCTAGTTCAGTAACCAGTGCGGAAGGCTTAATGAACCAACTGCTCTAATACCACTTTTAGGTCCCAAGGGGTGTGAGTAAGGTTTAGAAGGGGGGGTTGAATAAACCTTACCAACTTTTTGATTTTAGTCCTTTTAAAATAATACAGAGTTAATTTCACAGCTAAGTCCTTGAGGGACATTTAAGTTAGTTAACCAGCAGAGTTAGCCACTCAACAGATTTGATTGAGCTGTTGATAGAATAACTCAACTGTTTAGTCTAAACCTTAACTTGGTTGTGATGAGATTTTCAGCGGAGGACTTAACACCCTTGAATTTGGTTTAAGTTTGTTTTAACACTTGATTTTAGCACTTTGTTAATTATCAGTTGGATAGCAAATTATCAGCAGATATAAAGTGATATGCAGAAATAAAATGCTGAAATGTAAATGACACAATAATTTTTTTAGAGGTTCGAAGATGGGGTAATTCTTCTACTTCTCTCTTCTCCAACTCCTGGAGGAATCCACTAAGTATTGATCAAAGTACAAAGTGGTTATCAGTCCAGATACAAGTCTTGATCACACAGCTGACTTGATCCTTTGGGACTCGATCAGATGCCTTGTCAAACAAACGGCTTCTCGTCCGACTCAGCTTCTTCACAGGGCGGCTGCCTTGCTACTTCAGCTCACTTGCTCAAGCTTCTTGGATTTGATCACGAAGCCCTCTAATAACTTGAGACTGGTTCGACCTTGAACCTTTCTACAATCCTCCTTGGAATGTAGACCCCTTTTGATTCTTCAAAAGTTTCCTCTTCAACAGTTTGAAGTTGTCTTTCCTTCACAGCTTGGTGTTGGATCGATTTCCTTCGAGATTTAGGCTTGAGGATTTTGCTTGAATAACTTGAGAATATATTGCAGGTTACAGTTCTTAATAATTGCTTGATAGGTCATGGTTCAGGTAACCTTTTCTCAAAGTGATTCCTCAGCCTTTTATAGTGAACTTTTAAAAATCTGCCCGTTGAAGAGATAGGCTGATTTTCAAAAGTCACTTATGTTCGTTGGCTTGTCTTTTCTTGGTCTTCAATCTTGAGATGTAGACCTTTCCTCGTATTAAATGAATGTCCAGCTTTTCAGGATCTGACACGAGGTGTAGTGCTTTCTATTGGTTTATTCCTTTTGCACGCTTCTGGGACTGGGCACTTTAAGACATGGCAGCATGGAAGTATTACTTGTCTAGGTAATATTCTTGACTTTTGTGCAACGGATTCTTTTCAGTTAACTTCTCTTTGCAGCTGCCTTTTCCCTAGGTGACTTGAGTCTGCTCCAATTATTGAAAGACTCGTCTGTCACTTCAACTTGACTTGGCTTGTCTTCTTTGGCTGACTTGACTGACTCTTCATATAGCTGTATCACAGCTGATACTCCTTTAGTCGAGTTCTAGACATCTCTTCCTTGCCATACTCACCTGCTCCACAGCGGAGTCTTCATTCTAGTCTTCAGTTAACTTCTTGTATATCCAGGCATAGCTGACTTAACTCAGCTCTTACAGCCCTATCTATTACAATACAAATTACAAGGAAAATGGGGTGCCAACTTTCTAGTCTAAGTTTTACATGGCATTCATCAAAATCTAAACAATAAATTTCCCAACATCGCCACTCAGTGTTGGCTGTCTTTACACTCCATGGTCAAAGATCATACTCTTAGTCAAGAAACAATATCTTCAGAATAAGAAAAGAAATGCTAGCTAGTTTATGTAAGCATTGTCGAATGACTGATGTGCGTACTCAGTAAGTCATGTACTTAGCAGTGTGATTTGTGAGTGGATATCGAAGTGATCCATACGCTATTGTGATGCCGATAAATGGATACTTAAATATCTTAACCGATTGGTCTATGATTTGCTAGAGGCAAATTTGGCATCTTGAAATGATGTGCATTGCGCGCACATCCATGATGTATTTTGTTGCCTTTGTGATAGTAAAACCACTTTGGTGTATGGTTTGGGCGCCAAACATGGATGGTAGACCAAACATATTTACTTGAGGCTTTACTTCACTTAAGAGTTTTTGCGCATAGTTAATATTGTTCTCAGGCATACTTCTACGAGCAGTGTGGGCGCTCATCCCTTTTACGAGCCTTTATTTGGAGATATGCTCCAAAGGCATGTGAGTCATTAGGGATTAAGTAGAATTGATTATATGGCCTTTTAAAATATATTGTGATTAATGAGATATGTTGGATTCTCGTTATGTGTTTGGTACTGAACTTGTGAGTTGTCACCGGGCTTTGATTGGCCCTCTCACACGGGCAATCACCCTGGCGCTAAGAGAGCGAGCATGATGAGACTTAAAAGATTGTGTCGCATAAGGAGGTTTACGAATGATCACCTTCGCGCTAGAGCAGTGAGGAAGGTTAATAAGTATAATTAACAGTCTCCTTAACTAGAGGTTAAGATAAGATCCGAGTTGATCGATTGTGAAGTAAGTCCAAACTTCATAAAGCTTGTTTGTAGACGAATGTGTGAACTATCGTATGACACTTTGGGAGTGACTACGAGTAGTACGCAAGTCGGCGCTTGAATAGCGACTGGACTAAGATTTGTAAGATTTCTACAGCGTGACATGCCTAAATTGAGTGGGACCTCCATCATAGCATATATTCATACTACATGTGCGTCGAGACGACCGCCTATGAGAACGTGACTAAATGGTCCCCGCCACACTTTGTGTGAGCCCATATTATTTTTTGTACCTTTTGGGACTTTGGACCATGTCATGAGGTGTAAGCTTGATGACGCTACTTTAGCATGTATCTAATGGCCATGTGTGATTCGGCCTGTCGGAGCATGTCTAGGAAAACTGTCAAGACCAAGCTAATTGCCATGTGCGGCCAAAGGAAGAATTAAGTTGGTAACGCACTTATGTTATATGATTCATAGCCCGAGCGATTATGTCAAAATGTGTTTGACTAGTCATGAATCTAGAAATATATTTAAGTGAGTCAAGCATGCTCCATTTATTTCATTGAGGGATCTAGAGATGCTTAACTAGGTACGACCACTTGGTTTGGGGTACATAGCGAGTTATTGATTTGTAGGGTTATGTTAGTTTGGTGATGACTTAATATAACTCTTCTCACATTTGGTGATGACTTAATATAACTCTTCTCACCTTTATTTTCTTGGTTGCACGCCTTATTCCCTGTATGAAAGAAGAGACATGAGATGAGTGTTAGTTTTATGCTCTAGAAGCAAGACAAATTTTATATTAGGCCATTTGTTATTCTGAAATAAATTATTCATTTTGATATGCACATTGTTATACGGAAAAGGTCCGGGTTAATTATGTAGTATATGATCATGTGGATACATCTACAGAAGGCATGATCATAGGTTCTCATAATTAATGAATCGGTTTCACAGTTGTTAAATAAAGTTGGGCACTTTATTTAGGCTGCAATATTTTATGAAATAATCTTTCTTGATTATTATAAAATATTAGTGTGAATTATTCACATTGATTGGATCAAGAGAGATTTAATCAAGGTTAAATTTCTGTTAAAAGGGAATTAAATCTCCAGATATATTCGTTATGTTATTTCTCTTAATCCTGAGTTTATTTTAAATAGATAATTACATAATTGTTATTCTTTGAATTATCAATAAGTGAGATTTAATTATTACAAACCAACACCTTGATAGTTTGGGAATTTTGATTAATTAATTATCAGTATTTATAAAATAGACAATATGGAATTTGTATGAAAATATCCTCTTGATATGTTTCGGTACTTGGATGTAAAAAGTCACTGGTCGATGCAATTGTTCCATTAGAGAAACTGTTCAAGTCGAGAGAATAAATAATTAATTGATTGACAGAAATTTGTATCAATTAATTATTGATATTTTACGGAGGAGAAATACACATTTAATATTTAATATTTTTTTATTAATCTTGGAGTTCAATATCGGGCTTTTAGTGGAATAGCACCGGTTTAGATAATTGTTTTACAATTATTAGGAGCCTTGATTAATAATATTGTTGGATCCCTAAACTAGCTCAAGATAATTGGTGTGGCCTATATCACAATTAATAGACTTCTATATTAGGGTAGGGTTTGTTAATACTTGGGCTTAGGCTTAAGTAAAACCCTAGGCCCAGTTCTATTAGGGTTAGAGACATCTATAAAAAGATAAGATGTCAGTCTTCTAACAGATACAGAAAATAGAACGGAGAAACAACATAGAGAAAAGCCGGAGGTGATCTTGGAGCGCCCACACGTCACCACACCCCTTGAGAATAGTTTAGAAGATCTAACATGTATTCTCTTATTGGACGAGGAAGATTCAGTTGCATATGTATTTCACATGTGGATCCTTTCCGCTGCGTATACCTATGATTCCTTTAATTGGTATCAGAGCCGCATGTGAATATATATGTGAATCGAGTCCAATTGTTTCTTCATTCGATTTAGATATATGGCATCTAGGTTCTCTGTATTACGTGTTCATATAATCGGATTTTTTATTTGTTGTAATTTTTTTGGATTCATGTTAGACGTATTTGGTTATAAAACTTGTCTTAATGCTTGATCGAGATTTCTACGTTGGTGTGAATAAGCTTTATGACAAAACGCCATTGATTCATAGTCTGCTTAGTGCGTGCTTCATGATTTGTTTTTTTTAATTATTATTTTAATGTTTCTTGCTCTTTTTATTTTAAGGGGCATTTAGTGTAATTTTAAAAAATAAAAAATAAAAGGGGTGTTTGCACGCATGCAAAAGTATCTTGATGGAAGCAGACTACTCTCGTTTTGTCTGCCGTCTTATCTTTTATGTCATTCGGTCTGTGTATTGAGACGTTTTATTTTTACTTCATGGATCTTAAGTTACATGATAAAAATTGATTATGTGATTTCATGCCATATAGAATAGGTGATGCCATATTAATCGAGACTTGCATAATAATAATTATGATTTTGATCTGGCTTAGTGATTATTATGTGTTTTCTAATTATCATGATTTATTGCAAAATCCATATTGATAATTATGCTCTATTAATAATTATTATGATTTTTGTAATCTAGATTAATAATTATTAATAGAGTCCCTATTTTGAAAATATTGAATGGTGAAGGTTTTCAATTATTTACTAATTGTAAACCTACGAGCTCCATTGTGGGTTCATTAATAAAATAATAATGTGATGCCCCATCGGATAAATATGGTTGGATTTTATTAGAATGAACATTTACAATTTCAAAATTTTAATGAGTTTGATCGGCCCATCGTCGACATTACTTAGATATTAAAGATAATTTTGAAATTAAACAATGGTTAATGACATTCAACCTGAATAAAATTATTAACCCTTCCAACGAGGCCAGGATAATTTTATGAAGGGCTCAAAGTTTTGAAACAATCAGAGTGATGGTAAAAGTATTATCTAGGGAATTTTATTTGGAGATTAGGGCAAAAAGTTCTTTTTTGTAACTTCCTACTTTCTTAATAAACTAACCTAGTAGTGCACTTTTAATTTCATGTTCAAATTTAGTTTATTATGAACTACTTGCCCAACGTGAGTGTTTATAATGAAGACTAAATGATTGTTGCAATAACATGCGAATATGTTTATTGTGTTTTATCGTTTTAATTAGTGTGCATATTTTATTTCAGAAAATGGCATCTTTGAACCCTCTTGCTATGATTTTGAGTCAAAAACCTATTGATGGAACAAACTACAGTCAATGGAAAACCAATCTCTTTATTGTTCTGGAATATGAGAAGATCAAATTTGTCCTAACAACCCCTAAGCCTGGTGAACTTGCAGCCGATGCGTCTGAACAAATAAAGACTCGGTATTCGGAATGGCAAAAGGCAAATACTGCAGCTCGCTGCTATATTCTTGCCTGTGTTGCCAGTCACTTGCATGAGAAAATAAACAAGTTCGAGAGTGGAGCAAAAATGATCCAGACTCTCGATGGTATGTTTGCTAAGAGTAGCAGTGCTGCTAGACAAGCTGCTATAAGGGCTTTAATGAACACTCGTATGACTGGGGGGAGTGTGCGGGATCATTGTCTTGCAATGATGTCACATCTAAGTCGGGCCGGGGCAAAGCTAGAAGAGGAAATACAGATTGACATTATCCTTGAATCACTGCCAGAAAGCTTTAGCCAGTTCAAAATGAACTATAATATGAACAAGCTAAAGTTGACTCCTACTCAGTTGATGCATGAGCTTGAGAGTGCTGAACAATCTCTGGTCAAGCCAGAATACGTGCATCTAGCTGAGAGTTCTGTTAAACCTAAAAGGAAACCTAAAGGTGGTAACAAGAAGAAGAACAAGAAGGCAGTGCTACCTGTTTCCAACCC
This sequence comes from Rehmannia glutinosa, assembly GCA_016081115.2. NCBI lineage: Eukaryota > Viridiplantae > Streptophyta > Magnoliopsida > Lamiales > Orobanchaceae > Rehmannia > Rehmannia glutinosa. The sequence goes on along the minus strand of JABTTQ020000906.1, from coordinate 157,569 downwards.
AACTGCTATGAAGAAGCCGAAAGGCAAATGCTTCAAGTGTGGCAAAAAGGGTCACTGGAAAAAGGATTGTCCTGAGATGAACAAAACGCCAGGTAATATTGGTGATTTGAATGTCATTGAGGCCTATTTAGTGGAGAATTACAATGATAAATGGATCATTGATTCAGGAGCCACTAACCAAGTTTGTTACTCTTTGCAGTGGTTCAAACAAAGTAGGTCATATGGCAAAGGACAAAGAAGCTTGACATTAGGAAATGGAGATCGAGTCTCAGTGATGGCTATTGGTTTAGTTGAGTTATCTTTTGATAATGATAGGACTTTGTTTTTACAAGACTGTTTATTTGTACTGCATTTTAAGAGGAATTTGATTTCTGTTAGTTGTTTAATTCAGCATGGTTTAACAGTTCACTTTGATTCCTCAGTTTCAATAAGAAGTAAATCTTCTTTTATTTGTTCTGGTACTTTATTGAATGGTCTTTATTATCTTAGTCCTATATCATATGACATATTTGTTGTTGAATCTGTGGATGATGATGAACATACACACCTATTGAAAAAGAGAAAATTTTCAAACGAAACATATCTTTGGCATTTGCGATTAGGTCATATTAATCCAAATAGGATACATGGTTTGGTTAAAAGTGGGATATTAAGTTCCCTGGTCTTTGAACTTATACCAATGTGTGAATCCTGCTTGGAAGGAAAAATGACAAAGAGGCCTTTTAAGGCCAAGGAAATCGTGCAACCGTTCAACTTGAGTTGGTACATACTGATGTATGTGGACCAATGAACGTGCATGCTAGATGAGGGTATGAGTATTTCATTACTTTCACTGATGATTACTCAAGATATGGATATGTTTACCTAATGCGCCATAAGTCGGAAGCTTTTGATAAGTTTCAAGAGTTTAAGGCTGAGGCAGAAAAACAATTAGGTGTCCATCTCAAACAACTTCGGTCTGATCGAGGTGGTGAATACATGTCTAGTGAGTTCAAGTCATATTTGACTCAAGAGGGGATAGTTTCACAACTGTCAGCCCCTGGCACGCCACAACAGAACGGGATAGCTGAAAGAAGAAATAGAACTCTTTTGGATATGGTGAGGTCTATACTCAGTTATTCATCATTACCCGTGTCCTTTTGGGGCTATGCCTTAGAAACAGCTTTGTATCTTTTGAACTTAGTTCCATCAAAATTTGTTCCAAAGACACCCACAGAATTATGGAAAGGGCGTAAGCCTAGCTTGAACTATATTCAGATTTGGAGTGTTCCGGCACATGTCTTACAATAGAAGCCGAATAAAATGGAATCTCGTACAAAAGTGTGCTTGTTTATTGGATACCCTAAAGGAACAAGAGGTGGAATTTTCTATAGTCCAACAGATAAGAAAGTTTTTGTGAGCACTCACGCTACATTCTTAGAGGATGACTATGTGAAAAATTTCAAACCCAAGAGTACGGTAGTTCTTGAGGAACATGCTTCAGGTCAGGAACTTCCTAAGACTCTTGAGGCGCCACAACATGTTCCTGTGATTGTTCAAAGAAGGAAAAATGTTCCTCAAGGTGAACAAACACAAGAACCAATTGAACAACATGCAGATATACATATGGAACCAATAGAATTACAAGAACCACCTGTTCAAAATAATGAAGAGATTGATAACCCACAACAAAACCTGAATCCTCCTATAGATGCACAACAACCAGTGCGGTTCACTCGTAGTGGGAGACAGATTCGCAAACCCACGAGATATGTTTTGTTGGGTGAATCTTATAAAGCCATCTCTAATGATCATGATGACGATCCAACAAGTTATAGTGAAGCATTGGAGGACGTTGATGTTTAGGAATGGCTTAAGGCTATGAATCGAGAGATGGATTCCATGTACTCCAACTCTGTTTGGACTCTTGTAGAAACACCTAAAGTGGTAAAACCCATTGGGTGCAAGTGGATCTACAAGAGAAAGAGGGAATCAGACGGAAGGTGGAAACCTTCAAAGCTAGATTGGTGGCGAAAGGGTATACTAAAAAAGATGGCATCGATTATGATGAAACCTTTTCGCCAGTTGCCATGCTTAAGTATATTCGGATACTCTTAGCCGTAGCGGCAAGTCTTGACTATGAGATTTGGCAGATGGATGTCAAAACAGCTTTTCTAAATGGAAATTTTGAAGAAGACATTTATATGCGGCAACCAGATGGATTCACAGCTAAAGGTCAAGAACACATGGTTTGCAAGTTGCATAAGTCCATTTATGGGCTAAAGCAAGCATCAAGGTCTTGGAATATCAGGTTTGATCAAGCTGTTAGATCATTTGGTTTTCTGAAGAGTCCTGATGAACCCTGTGTGTATAAGAGAATTCAAGGTGCAATAGTAGTTTTTCTAGTTCTATACGTAGATGATATTCTCTTGATTGGAAACAATATAGAGGTATTATCAGACGTAAAAGGTTGGCTGAACAATCAATTTGAGATGAAGGACTTAGGAGAAGCTAATTATATTCTTGGCATTAAGCTTTTGTGAGATCGAAAGAATAAGTTATTAGCATTATCCCAAGCTTCATATATTGATAAAGTTCTGGCTAAATTCAACATGGAGAATTCTAAGAAGGGATCATTGCCTTTCAGACATGGAATTCATCTTTCTAAGGAGCAATCACCAAAAACTCATGAAGAGAAAGAACGCATGAGTAGGATACCTTATGCATCAGCAGTAGGTAGTCTCATGTATGCCATGTTGTGTACTAGACCAGATATCTGCTATGCAGTGGGAGTAGTAAGTCGATATTAGTCAAATCCTAGGGAAGAGCATTGGGTTGCAGTTAAGCATATACTCAAGTATCTTAGGAGAACGAGAGATTATATGCTGGTATACTCTAGTGGGAGTGTAGAAACCATTGGTTACACAGACTCTGACATCTGGATATGTTTATACATTATATGGTGGAGCCATTTGTTGGAGGAGTGGCAAACAAACTTGTTTGGCAGACTCTACAACTGAAGCTGCATATGTGGCTGCGTCAGAAGCTGCAAAGGAAGCTGTGTGGCTGAAAAAGTTTTTTATAGATCTCGAGGTGATACCTTGTGCAAATCGGCCCATAACACTTTATTGTGATAATAGTGGGGTTGTAGCACAATCTAAAGAACCAAGATTTCATAAGAGACAGAAACATATAGAGAGGAAGTACCATTTGATCCGAGATTTCATTCAAAGAGGAGATACAATGGTTGTCAAGATAGCATCAGAGGAAAACTTAGCGGATCCATTTACAAAGAGTTTGCCTGAACGTGTGTTTGAGAGGCATGTTAATTCTATGGGTCTTAAGAGAGTCCTGGACTTCCTCTAGAGCAGGTGGGAGATTGTTAGTTTTATGCTCTAGAAGCAAGACAAATTTTATATTATGCCATTTGTTATTCTGAAATAAATTATTCATTTTGATATGCACATTGTTATACGGAAAAGGTTCGGATTAATTATGTAGTATATGGTCATGTGGATACGTCTACAGAAGGCATGATCATAGGTTCTCATAATTAATGAATTGGTTTCACAGTTGTTAAATAAAGTTGGGCACTTTATTTAGGCTGCAATATTTTATGAAATAATCTGTCTTGATTATTATAAAATATTGGTGTGAATTATTCACATTGATTGGATCAAGGGAGATTTAATCAAAGGTTAAATTTCTGTTTAAAGGGAATTAAATCTCCAGATATATTTGTTATGTTATTTCTCTTAATCCTGAATTTATTTTAAATAGATAATTACATAATTGTTATTCTTTGAATTATCAGTAAGTGAGTTTTAATTATTACAAACCAACACCTTGATAGTTTGGGAATTTTGATTAATTAATTATCGATTTTATGAAATAGACAATATGGAATTTGTATGAAAATATCCTCTTGATATGTTTCGGTACTTGGATGTAAAAAGTCACTGGCCAATGCAATTGTTCCATTAGAGAAACTGTTCAAAAGTCGAGAGAATAAATAATTAATTGATTGACAGAAATTTGTATCAATTAATTATTGATATTTTACGAAGGAGAAATACACATTTAATATTTAATATTTTTTTACTAATCTTGGAGTTCAATATCGGGCTTTTAGTGGAATAGCACCGGTTTAGATAATTGTTTTACAATTATTAGGAGCCTTGATTAGTAATATTATTGGATCCCTAAACTAGCTCAAGATAATTGGTGTGGCCTATATCACAATTAATAGACTTCTATATTAGGGTAGGGTTTGTTAATACTTGGGCTTAGGCTTAAGTAAAACCCTAGGCCCAGTTCTATTAGGGTTAGAGACATCTATAAAAAGATAAAATGTCAGTCTTCTAACAGATACCGAAAATAGAACGGAGAAACAACATAGAGAAAAATCGGAGGTGATCTTGGAGCGCCCACACGCCGCCACACCCCTTGATAATAGTTTAGAAGATCTAACAGGTATTCTCTTCTTGGACGAGGAAGATTCAGTTGCATATGTATTTCACATGTGGATCCTTTCCGCTGTGTATACCTATGATTCCTTCAATGAGAACTATGAGAATGTGATTCGAATGAGTCGAGTCAAATATGTATGAGTGGGAGATATTGGGTGCAATTAGGTTTGCATCCATATTTGAGATAATAGGAGTCCTATTTAGATGAGGTTTATCTAGAAACCTCTCCTATTAGGACTTTAACTGAGATATGGGATTGAGATATATATTGATATCTCTCCTTACAATATCAGTCCAATTTTGAGAATATCGTCCCCAACATGAATAATCTCTCTCCAAAAATTTCTCTCAACGGTTTTCTTCTTGGAGCATCATCAAAGTCTCCAAGAGTTTAAGGTGTGCACATCAAAGTAAATAATTCTAGTAATTATTTACACCAACGAGAAAGGCGGATCGTGATCTTCTTCGTGGTTTGCTCATGGTTCAACTAATCTACGGGTTTGTTCATTGTCCGGGGTTCAACAAAAGAAAAGGCTTGAAGATGGCTTTTGCATGGAACAAAAGGAGGCTTGTAGACGGGCTCAATCCTAGCTAAGTGGATCAACAATTCTGTTGTAAATAGGTATACTCGATTTACCTTATATGTGCAAATATGTGATTCTAGTTTCGACCCATATTTGCTTACACTAATTTCTCAAAATGTTTGTCTTGTAGATTTGAGCAAGCTTGCTTTTCTGAACATGGAGGGTTGCCCTGTCTCTGTTGCATGCCTGGAATCACTTACAGGTTTATGTTGTGCTTGTTTTTGTGTGTGTGTGGCTATCTGATAAGGGTAAAATATGGATTGGGCTGACCTGCCTAGTTTAGACCGATCTGATGAGGCTCAATGTATTGGGCGACCTGTTAAGCCTTGAGCATTGGACCAATATGATGAGGCTCGACGTATTGGGCCGACCTGTTAAGCCTTGAGCATTGGGATGATCTGATGGGCCTCAACGTATTGGGCCGACTTGTTAAGTCTTGAGCATTGGGCTGATCTGATGAGGCTCAATGTATTGGGCCGACCTGCTTAAGGTCTAATGGGCTGATCAGGTCGAGAGTGGTGGGCTGACTTGTTGGAGATGGGTTATGCTCTTTCATGGGCTGATCTATCACAGCTCGTCTATATGAGCAAATAGGCTTGACATTTAAAAGTACACCAGCATGATGACCTGAGGTGTCTCAGGTCAGTTTGGAACCGAGGTCTTAAGGACGTAAAATTAGGGTTTTAGAAGATCCGATCCTAACCTAATGATGACTCTGACACCAAATCGTAACGGAATCCTGAATTTTACGGAAACCCTAATCCTAGCTAAGGTATAAAAGCCCAAGTCCAGGTTCATTCTAAACCTAATATCATCTTTACTTGTACAATATATTTTTCTGCCTCTTGCTTCTCTTCCAAGTCACTGACTTAAGCATCGGAGAGGGTACGCCGGAGCCCCCCTCCGGCCCTCCTTGTGTAGGTTTCACGGAGGAGTTCAGCTTGGAAGTCGATCGGCGAGAGGAGGAAATTTTTTGAGAGCAACCAAGTGGCGCCGTCTGTGGGAACTATTGAGCAGAGACGTGAGCTTCAAGTGATGGTTATGGAAGATATCAGGAGAAATTTGGAGGAAGACCTGAATCGTACGCCGTTGGGAGATACTCTGGGCAGAGTTACGCAAGAAGACGTCAGGCCTCCGCCTCCGCCACCTTTGGTGGAGGGCGGAGGGCAGCGGTTTCTGAGGGCTGGGGTAGACGGACAAACGCCCATGTCTGGTGGGAGTGTTGATTTGGTCCCAATGTTCTTTGAACAGTTGGGTGTTTCATTACTAGGGCCGTCGAGCAAATGGTGGAAAGGCGGCTGAGGGAGATGCTTCCGCCACCAACTCCGCCTGTGGTCGCTCCTCTGTGGTCCCCCCTCATGTGGTCCCTCCACCTGGGGTTCCTCCGGAGGTCGGTGAGAGAGGTCGGTGGCATGTGGTGGCAGAGGAGGTGCATTCGTCGAGGACGGAACATACATCAACTGAGGATCAGGATTGGTCGGAGCGGATGGATGACCTCCATCGTGAAGTGAGGGATATTCGTAGGAGGGTTGCGGGAGCGCCGGGAGCGGATTCAGTCCGAGTATGGAGGGGAACTCCTTTCTCAGATGAAGTGATGGCGGATGAGCTCACATCCTCCTACCGAGCTCTGAGTTTTGAGTATGATGGTACCACGGACCCGTGGGATCATCTCTATCGTTTTGAGAATGCTGCCTTGCTACACAGGTTCACGGATGGCGTGATGTGTAGAGTCTTCCCTACCACTCTGACAAAGTTAGCTCAGCAATGGTTTAGCCAGCTTGCTCCAGGCTCTATCAAAATTTTTGATGACTTCAGTTTGGCATTTCTCAATCAGTTCACGAGCTGCCGTAAGTACCAAAAGGCGCCCCTGACTCTGTTTAGCATCAAGCAAAGGGGAAAGGGAAGGACTTCGGAGCTATATACAGAGGTTTACTGCGGCTAAGTTGGAGGTGCCTTCGGCTAGTCCGGAGATTTTGGCTAATGCCCTAGCTCAGGGCCTGAAAGATGGAGAGTTTTTCGAATCTTTGGTGATAGAACCAGCCAAAACTTTTGATGAGCTGTTAGCTCGGGCAGAGAGGTATATTAACCTGGAGGAAGCGAGGAAAATGAAAAGGGAAGAGGGAGAAAAAAGGAATGATAGGAAGGAAGATCGGGAGGATAAAGGGTCCCAGAAAAAACTAAGGTCTGAGGCGATGGGTGGACGACCGAGGTATGAGAAGTATACACCATTGGCTTTACCTCAGGACGAGGTGCTCGTTGCTATTGAGAGGCATCCCGACCTGAGGTGGCCAAAGGCACATGCGGATGCACCGGTAAAGGTGAAGAGTAAGGAGTTCTGTAGATTCCATAATGAGTATGGGCACACGATAGATCGGTGCACACACCTGAGAGATGAAATCGAGAGGCTCATTCAAGCAGGTCATCTCAGGGAGTTTGTGTACATCGAGAAAAGAGAAAAGAAGGAAGAGTATAAAAGAGACAATCGTGCCTATAACCAACCTCGGCGAGAGCCGGAGCGGAGGGAAGAGGAAAGAGAAGAGCTACCTCCACCTCCGCCCCCACCTCGGCGAGAGGTCATCCAGATGATAATTGGAGGGCCGGCGGAAGGAGATTCCAGGATAGCTCGGAAGAGCTATGTGAGGGCAAAGGGCCCGGCCTCAAAAGGTGCGGAGCAATTGAAAGTAGAACAAGTCGGTCTAGGGCCAAGTATCAAGTTTGGGCCGGAGGATAGCAAGGGTATCGTGACACCTCATAGCGATGCTCTTGTGATCACGGCGATGATTTCTAACTATGATGTGCAGCGAGTATTTGTGGATACAAGGAGCTCGGCGGACATTCTATTCTATGATTGCTACAGGAGGATGGATATCCAGGTCGGGATGGAGACGGTGGACACAGCGTTGGTCAGATTTGCAGGAGGAATGATCCAACCAATAGGTATGATTACTTTACCCGTCTCTTTGGGCAAGGAGCCTCGTCGCAAACCTAGGATGATTCGATTCTTGATAGTAGATGCACCCTCTTCATATAATGCTATGTTAGGTAGACCCTCATTGAATGCTTTTCAAGCTGTGGTGTCAGTGTACCATTTGAAAATGAAGTTCCCCATAGGGGAAGAGGTCGGTGAGGTCGGCGGAGATCAGTATATGGCTAGGAAGTTGTATGTGGAAAGTATTCAAAAGGCGCAGAGGGGAAATGTCTTTGATTGCTCCTGCACCCGATCCGGAAATGTCTATACATAAATCAACAATAAAAAAGAAAAAGTTAAAAAAAAACCAATTTCTGAATGCTAAATATTTTTATTTTTTTTGGAAAACCTAAATATTTAATATATTATATTTTCAATACAATCGACAATAAAGTCATTTCAAATTTCAATACTTTTCAGTATTTAAAAAGCTGAAAAGTTGTTAGAATTATTAAAAGAATTAAACATAAATCATATTTTATATTTTAGAAACATAATTTTAGGGGGGAAATGAAATATTTCAAAAAATAAAAACTATTACATATATATATATGTATTAGAAGAATATCAAACAAACAACGTCATATCTATTAGTCCAAATGTACAACTTTAAAATTAAATATCAAAGTACATTGATAAATATAAAAAATAATCTATTAACATGAAAAGTACGCTAATAAATATAAAAATTAATTTTCTATATATAAAAAACTATTATGAGTATAATTTTATATTAAACCAAAATTTAGTTTCTTCTTACATTGAATATGTATAATGCTATATATATATACACATACATGGGTATATGTAATATGTATATATATAAATAATATTTGAATACATATTTGAGATATTTTCTTCAATTAAAATAATTATTTTTTGATTGAATTTAATCAACTTAAATACAAATCTATAAAATCATGAAGAAATGTGATAAGCATATAACAAATATACATATATATCATAAATAGTTAAAATACATGAATGTAGAAATTGATGTCCAATAGCCCAAATGCATAATTTTTAAAGTCCATTATAAAATAATGAGTAAATATATGATATATTATTATCTATTATGTTTCTTTTATTGTATATATGCAATATGAGTATCAAACTGAAAACCATAAAAAGATGATTAAATGTATATATATTATACGTCAAAAACAAATCTAAAATGAGAAAAATATTAAAGTTTAGAAAAGACAAAGACAAACATAATAATTAATATAGTACACACACAAATTTGAAAAGCTAATTTTACATATCTCTATTTTTTATATCTTTAAAAATAATTTACATAAAGAAAGTTGACTACAAAAATAATTAAACCCCATACATTTATCACATTTTATTTTTCCACAGAATTTTATTACTTTTTTCAGCAATAACAAATGGACGGGAAAATTTTCGAGTTACTATTATCAGAATAGTCTCTCTTTATATATATATATATACCTCTTGGACATTAAAAAAAGGAATCTATGTCAAGATGTAGTGAGCGAAACAAAATATGTTGTTTATAATCGTTTTTCTCTGGATTAAGATTTCTTGTTCCATTTTTATTTCACTACATTGGATGAATGAACTGTGTACATAATAATGATGTCACATGATGCCACAATTGTATATGTGTCATCAATGGCGTAGCCAATAATTTTTTCGGGGTAGACCGATACACGAAATCTGGGTGGGCCAAATAAAAAAAACAAAAGAAAAACCTTGTAAATATTAACTAAAAAAAAATGTTCTTAAAAATTACATAGGAAAAAAAACTTTTTTTTTAGGGGGGGGAGGGGAGGCCAGGGCCCAGGTTGGCCCCCTCTTGCTCCGCCAGTGTGTGTCATTCATCCAATATATAGAATAAGAAGTGGAATAAGGAAAGTAGAACAGGAGATCTCATCCCCTTTTATCTCATCCCCTCTAGAAGTAGGCTAGAGTGGGATTCTTTGCACATATGCTTGTTTTGGGGCCTTCGGGCCCTTGGCCTGTTTCATCCTATCCTTTTTTTGGTCTTAAAAAAGTGTAACACGATGCAAAACATCAGTATCACAACAGCTGCAAAATAATCACTGCATTAAAGAAACGAATCGCATCAATGATGGAAATTGGCCCCATATTCCCCTTATTTAGGGCTCGTGAGTTCTTCGGAACTCGATTTGATAAAAGCTTGTTTGAGTTCATTTAAGGTGGTTCGATTAAATAAATGAATCAAACTCAAACTTAGAGATATTCGGTTCGTTAGCTCGTGAATAGGCTCATTAGTAAGCTCGTGAGTAGCCTCGTATAAATTAAACTAATAATTTGACTTTAATTTTTATTTTTACGTTTACTTATATTAAATATAAAAATATTTAAATAAACTTATTTGTTTGAATAAAGTAAGAGGTTTTAATAAATATATTATTGCGTTTTTAGATATATAATTTTATTTTGGTAATAAGTTAAAGAATAATTTAATTTATAATTAATATTTACTATGTTCGTTTAGGCTCGATTTAGCTCGAGAAAGTTCGCCAGCCATCAATATGTTCGATAAATTCAGGTTCAGTTCGATTCGATAATAAACGAGCCAAGCTCAAACTCTCAAAAACTTGGCTTGGTTCGGTTCGATTGCAATTCTACCCTTATCCAATGTCTGATTCTTTTTTCATTTTGGGATGTCAGAAGTAAACCAAAATTATATTGTTTATATATATATATAAAAATTTGTGGTAATTAGTTACTGGTAAAATTCTGTGCAGTATACATGCTTTTGTTCATTTCCCAAAGCTTTTGCTTAGGCCCCTCGAGGAAATTTGAAATGGCCCCACATTAACTTTTCCTGATTGATTGAGTTGATCTTTTTTTTTTTTTTCGAACGATAGACTTTTATTAATGAAACTCAACCAAACTTTCGACAATACAACGGAGCCAACTGACTCAGGATCACATTGACTATACGAAGAGTCAAGCGGGGAATTGGCTAGACCAATTCAAATCCACATCAATATTTAAAACTCTCAAACCACAAAACTACAATAATGGGGAAAATACATATGAATGGAAAAAAGAAGAACAAAGAGAATATTTGTTACAAGTGACAAAAACTAAAACTCCATTAAATGGCTAGCAGTTTCAATCTTGTGACAATCTCTTCGTCTTTTTCTTCATTATGCCCGGATCCAACTCTATTACATATTTTTCTTCAACAGTAAGGCATGAGAAATCGCCCCTTGCAGTCGAACAACAAACAAAATGGCCAGATCTGAAACCAAAAAGACCAGATCTGTTGCCAAAATTACCAGATCTAAAAAAAAATAAGAAAAAGAAACGAAAAACAAAGAAAAAAATCTCACAAAGGGACACTAACCACTCCCATAAAAGGAGACTGAAGTCCCACTAGGGGAAAACCATTCACATAAAGGAAAACTAGAAGAAACTAGCAAGAAAATTAAATGAAGTGATTCCCCCATCCTCTCTAATGGAGGAATGGGGGAAAGAGAGAAGATTTTTTTTTGAGGAAGAACGAAGAAGAGAAGAAGGAAGAGAAAATGAGTTAGAGAGAGAAAGGGTAATGGCTGGCTAAGCTTCAAGGGAGAAAAAAGCTTTATTTTCCTGATTGAGTTGATCGTTTGGCCATTTTCTTGCCCAAGTACATGAATTTACACATCAAAAAAACATCTTACAAATTACCATAGGAGGGTTCATTATTTATTGTACAAATATTGACTATTGCCAAAGTGGGTTCCTTTTTATTTTGGGTTCCTTTTTATGGTTGTATGGAAAAGGGGGGAAAGTAAATCAATTGGGGATTAAATTAATTCAAAGTTTTGTGCTTTGATTGCTTCACAAGTTTCTCTTTCTTTATTCACTTTGTGTAAGTTTATTAAGGTGCAACCATATGACATAGAGGTGTGAGCATTATTTATCCAATCATCTCATCATTTCAAGAAACTAAAAAGTTTGATGTTACGGTCCCTGAGGCTAAAGTTAACAACCAAATTCTTTATAATTATTTCCACTATTTATAGTCCCTATATTTTCCCAAACCACAACATAGGTCCTTGCAACTAAGTGAAATTAAAAAGTTTACATGCATTCATACTGAGCATATACCTATATACCTACAAGAAGAATTCCTATCAATAGACTTCAAATCCCTACAAAGTTTACAAACAAAAGGATTCACATACACTTTCAAATCTCAATTTTTACAAAAATTACATTTTCTGGCCAAAAATAAATATCAACACCACTTTGTATGTTTCATCTGTTCTTTTTCCAGGCTAGTTTCCTGGATCCATTAAAAAAAAAAAATCACGACAACAAACTATTTTTTACACGTCGAAGATGAAAGGGAAAGCGATTATACATACACATTGAAACTCTGTGAGGCCACAGAATATGCATTTTCTCACAGTTGAACCAATCAATCAAACATGTAAGAACAATATAAATCTTTCTTCTTAATCTTTTTCAACTGAAAAAGAAACGAGAAGAATTCATGCATTAGAGAATACTATCGGCAGCCTTTGAGTCCTCATGCAAATGCAACTGCTTTTGGAGGTCTCATGCCAAATCCATGCTTCACCCTCTCCACACTGTCATAAAAATCTCGAGTTAGCGAATAGAGAGTTTACACCAAAAATGTAGTTGTAATTAAATAACTTTGAACAAGGATAACCAATAAGTTATGTATAAGCATCAATTTTTCTGAGGACATATATTGTGACAATGGCAAAGGATCAAAAATCTTTAGGCTGATAATTTTCCAGAAAATTCGGATTTGCAAATTATGTGGATGTATGATTATGGGAGTGTTTGCAAAAACTTCTTTTTTATAAGAAGTGATTTGTTGTAGCGAAGAAAAAATAATCGAGAATCGATGTTGATACTCTTTGCAAATAGAATCAAAAGTTGAAAATGTTGAGAGTATTTGGTGTAAAAGTTGTAAAAGTGTTTATTTGTTTGTAAAAGTCAAACTAGACGCAGAATCGAAATCTAAAGCACCCGACCCTTGCTTTTAGATTCTGATTAAATGAAGCAGAATAAAAAGTTGGCATTTGCAAACACTAAAATGTGATTTTTTTCTAGCCAAAAGCTGAGAATTTTTTTAGTGATTGCAAACACTCCCAATATATCTATAAAACTTATATTGACGCCTTTTTATGGTAGATATGAAAGAATGGTAAGAACATTAATATAGTTTTAGAGAGAAATTAAGTACTCACGTTGGAGCAAGTTTGCCGAGGCTTTCTAGCTCCTCGCCAGTATCTTCATCTAGAACTCTGCCAGAGATCTCTATGATGTATGATCTGTCTCTTTCTGTCGGAAGCCCTCTACTTCCGAGTAAATTTAGATCTTTCTGGTTGAGTTCTCTACCATTTACAAAGACGTGTGTGTTTCAGCAGCACAATGTTCTGGCATAGGGTGATTGAATTCATCTATAAATGGCTGCAAGAAAATAACAGCTAGTGGGTTAAAAAGAGGAAAGATCAAAGTTGCCAATGTGCTCTACAGAAAAAAGAAAAAAGGTAAATCTTACTGGAATTATGCCAAGACAAGGACCTCCAATAGCACCCCAAAATCCGGCTCGGAAGTCATACCTAGTTGACGAAGGTTAAGTAATTAGCAGTTTATTTGAAGAGCCAAATGGAGAATTTTCATGGTTGAATGGTTACAAGTATGGGATATAAATTTATGAGTTAGTCGATTTCATCCACTATAAAAACGTCAGAAATAAGGGTTAACTGCACTTTGCCCTCCATCATATAGCCTTTTTTTTGCACTTTGCCCTGAAAATACATATTCTGCCATCTAGACTATACAATTGGTTGCACTTTTCCCTCTAAACCAACCAAAAGTTGACACGAGTTGACTCATGATAGGTCCGAGTCAGCCCCAGGTGTTAAGTGCAAAATGTTCAAAGTTAGGGATGCGAAAGAGAAACTTCCAAAAATTAGTAGGCAAAGTGCAAAGCTCACGATAGTTTGGCGGACAAAATGTAATTATCCCTAGCAATAATTGTGAAGTAGTTTGTGTTTTTAAAGTGTCATTTTCTTCAGGATTACAATGGGTACGAAAAAAGAAAAAGAGAGCAAAGAAAATATGCAGCAGAGACAATAACAGGAGAATGAATAAATAACTATATACAATCATTACATAGAAAAAAAAATTTAGTTCACATTAAAAAGTATAAGTAAATTGGAACTTATCTCTTACTCTACATCTTCAAGTTGTTAACATTAAAACAATTATTTACAGCCTAATAACTAAATACTATATAAAAATTCTACATTCAAAGGGGTCATCTTCTTAATGTATTTTCAACCACGATCAAGTAAAATGCTAATTGCTAATAAACAATATTAATATTTATACCATCTCATATCTTTCAGATTTCATGTGCAGTGCAGATGGCTATTTCTAGTAATGAAAATGCACAGCTTTGAACCTTAATACAGAGTGTTATAAAAGGCAACTTTCAAGATCAATTTTCATTTGCAGTCCCATACCAGTACAATCATAATGTATGATTTACACCCTATTGCCTTTTCAAGTACTAGAGTGAAACGACTGTAGTTTAGGAGAATGCATACCAGTAATTCCCAGGTTGAATTGGCCCAGCTAGTTTTTCAGCTTTCTTAATCAATCGATCTGGTATTAAATGCCCGTTAACAGTCACATTCGCCTTTTCCTGCTCAGAAGTTTCATTGGATCTGTTTGAATTAAAGCCCATTTCCGGAATGCCAGCAAAAAACGACTTGGCTGCTCGACTGGCTTTTAGACGATCGCCTTCTCTACTTGCTTCAGTGGAATCAAAGGTTGTCCCCGTGTTAGCGTACTCATTCGATGATAAATCAATCTCAGTTGCTGACGACTCTTTCCTCGAAATCTGCCTAGTGGTATTCTTGTTTGGGAAAACCTTGTCTTGTTCGGACCGTGCACTTCTGTTTCCCTCTCCAGAATGGTTCGCCATATGATACTTATTCGAATATTCAAAGTGATCTTGAAGAGACGAGCCTACAGGAGGTCGAGGCCCTTTATCGTCTTTCGACAGCTCAGCCGAGCTGGAATCTCTTCTCGCGGCACTCAAACTTTCAATATCATCCTCCACCTCGGACGCATACGTAGACGTAGAATGACGGTTTTTCATCTCAGTAGACTTGTTAGCTCTATCCATAGAGTGGAAATCGTAACCAGAATTATTATCATAATCATCAGAGGAAAAGGTTGTCCTAACTTGGTTCTGATGATGCCCATGGCCATTTTCAGATAGCACATCGCGCTTGTCGACTTTTACAGAATTACCCGTCGGCTCGACATCGAATGAAACAACTAATTTCTTATTGGAAACTGTAAAAACAATAACCGTAGAGCATGCTCCGCAGCTCATTTTCTTTTTGTTGTTATTGTTCGTCGGAATTTTCTTTGGCAATAGCAGCAGCTCGAAACAATTGTAGCACGTAAGAAATGGAGCACCACCAGCTATAGGGCGGCAATGTTTTCCACCAGTGGCTAAATGAACCCTCGGAGGACGACGACGAATAAAAGCATCTGCTTCTGAATTCACATCGCTAGGCCATCTGGCGTGTGATTGAGCATTATGGGATCTTGAAGGAGGAGGGTTGGAAATTCGGTGGTTATAATCTCGTGAACCAAATGAACTAGGATTATCGTGATAACTAAAAATCCTATCATTTGAGACATCGGAATATTTATCACTATAGGCAATTGGTTGAATAGGGGGCGGAATTTGTCTCTTGTTTCGACATTGGTAACAAGAGCAAGATGGATGATGACGGCTAAAATTAGGAGGATATGGTTCCATACCATCCATGTACATCATACCATCATCCATGTATGGTCCGGACTTATACGCATGAGATGGCGATATTTGATATGGATCTCTTCTATGCATGTGAGACCTGGATGGATCCCCATATCCTTGGACATGACTTGGAGCATATCGCGGAGGATAAAACCATTAGCCCCATTTCTTGCCTATGCATCAAGGGAGGTGGCTCGGCATATTGATTCCGATAAGGTGGTGGTCTTCTCATTTGTGGATCATGATACGAGTTTTGCATCGACGCCCTATTCATTTCCGATGATGCATCAGAATACCAATTCTCAGACTCGTAAGGATCTGAGCGCCATTTTCCGATCGAGCAGAACTTTTCTTTGCCCTTGTCGATCAAATTGCCAGACTGGCTCAGCTGATATTGCAGTTCATCCAACTTTTTCAAGAGCTCAGCTCGATCTTCTCCAACGTAGTCAATATTGTTGAATCCATCCACATAGGACGGATTTTCATAATCATAACCAGATCTAGAGACGAGATTTGACGGGCCCTCTTTCATATGTCGCATAACTTCAGCATCGATTCTCTGAGCCCTCCATAAACCCTCCATTTCACTTTTCTGGTGATACATCATAAAATCATCAAAACCTTGCGCGACTTTTGCTCGTTGGAGTTCATCCGACTTTTTATCTTGGATTATATTAGCCTCAGCATCCCAATTTTCATCTTTACTTATCAAATTAGTTCTTGTATTTTCGCCTCTATTACGCAAAAACCTTCTCCTCTCGGCTCGGCTCGAAGAACTAATGTTTGACCTCACATCACTCTCAGAACCATCACTCGTGTCCATCATTTTTCTCTCAGAAACATTCATCATTTTATCATATCTATCAGAAAGCTTCTCTACAGAAACTCCATTTATCCCCTCATCAGACTTCTCTGAGAATGTATCCAAGTCAACACCTTTGTTCTTGGCTGATAAGTCAACCATTCAGAAAAAAAAAGTAACAAAAAAAAAAGAAATTAATATCAATCAAAGTCAAATAATCCAGCATTACCACCAAAAAAATTCCTTTTAAATACTGTCAACAAACAAAAAAAATAAAAAGCAAGAAATTTACTACAGCATATTAAGGATGAATCAGGTACATAGACATCCTAAGAACAAATTATTCCAATAAATACTTCACAAAGCACAAATCTTGATAGTAATATCCCCAATATCCATAATTTCCTTAAAATATCAACAAGAGAAAAAATAGGAGAAATTAATGTACCTCTTAGCACAGCACCACAACCACCACACTGATAAACAGAGTAATCGGTGACCTCTGGCAGCAAATTCTCACATTTTGGACAACGAACTAAACGAACTTTTGCTGTTTCTGACATTTTTCTTTTTTCATTCAAAGCTTCCAAACAATCTTGAACAAGCTCTCAATCATATTACACATGCATATGCAGAAAAAGAGACATTTTTTTTGTCTAAGATTTATTCTTGAAGGTAAACGACAAGAAGGTTTCAAGAAATTTCAATTGAAAAATTCTCAAAACCCGACAAACATATTATACAGACATATGCCAAAAAAAAAAAACAAATTATGTTCAAAGATGCAATTTTTAAAGAGAAAAGAGTAAAGAGTTTTTGAAGAATTTAACTAGATATTATAATTCAGTGATTGAGTCAAATAATCTGTTAAAACACAGAAAGAAGAGACATTTATTTTCTTTCAGAAAAACTGAAACATCACGAGTAAAGTAAGCATAAGCTGGTTACATCAGCCTGCCTCGACGTTCTTAATCATGGACGTTCAGTGAAATCAATTAATGAAACAATAATAGTTCTCATCCCAAAAAGAAAAATCCCAAGCGTCTTTCGGACTTCAGACCAATCAGTCTATGTTCGGTTCTTTATAAGATTATCTCCAGAACTTTGGCAGCTAGATTGAAAAAATTCTAGCCCCTCTTATTGCGGAAAATCAGGGGCTTTCGTCCCTGGCAGATTAATTTCTGATAATGCTATTATGTCGTTTGAGCTTCTCCATTCTATGTCAAAAATCTACTCAGGCAAGACGGGTTGGATGGCGCTCAAGTTGGACATGAGTAAAGCCTATGATCGGGTCGAATGGAAACTTATTGGGGCTATTCTTCGGAAAATGGGGTTCCCTTCTCGTTGGTGTTCTCTGATTCATGATTGTATCTCCACAGTACAATTCACTGTCTCAATCAACGGTAAGCTCGGTGGCAGAGTGCTCCCTTCCCGTGGTCTTCGTCAGGGATTGCTTTCTCCATATCTTTTTATCCTTTGTGCAGAGGTTCTTTCGGCACTCTTAAGACGAGCGGAGTTGACGGGTCAAATTGTGGGAATGCGATGTACACAACATTCCCCGGATCTCTCATCTTTTCTTTGCGGATGACTCCATTATTTTCACAAAGGCGAAGCAACAAGAAGCCAATGCAATTCTGAAGTTATTGTCCTCCTATGAAAAGGCTTCCGGGCAAGTTGTAAATATGGAAAAAACAGCTATTACATTCTCTCCGAATACGCAGCAGGCGACTAGGCAATCCATTTTGGGCATTTTCAGGATCTCAAGCACAACCCCACATGACACTTATTTGGGTCTTCCCTCTATGATTGGCAGAAATAAAAATCGAACTTTTGCATCGATTCGAGAACGAGTTTGGAAACGGGTCTCAATTCTGAATAGAAATTATTTATCTGCTGCCGGTCGGGAAGTTCTTATTAAGGCAGTTGTCCAAGCCATTCCAATCTATTTTATGAGCCTTTTTCGCCTTCCCAACTCAATCTGTAAGCAACTGCGGAGTCTTGTTATCAGATTTTGGTGGGGAGTAAAGAACGAGAGGAATAAATTACCATGGGTAAAGTGGGATACCTTGTGTGACTCTAAATTTAAAGGCGGTTTGGGTTTTCGGGATTTCGAACTTTTTAACCAAGCAATGTTGGCGAAACAAGTGTGGCGTATCCTCGATCAACCCAATTCTATGGTCGCCAGAATGCTCAAAGCCAAATATTTTCCTTTTCATGATGTGTTGGATGCCCCGGATAAAAATGGATCTTCTGTCATCTGGAAAAGTCTTCTTTGGGGAGAGATTGTCTAAAAATGGGTATCCGGTGGCGTGTGGGCAGGGGAGATAGTATTCACATTTTTCTGACCCTTGGCTCCCAAGGGTTCAGTGTTTCAAGATTTTCTCCCCTCCTGTTCTTGGTTTTTCTAAAGTCGAAGATCTTATTGATTTTCAAGGGAGGTGGAATTTCAATTTGATACATCAAATTTTTTGGCCTATCGATGCTGAAAAAATTCTGTCGATTCCGCTGGGGGAGCGTTCTTCCCCTGACCGACGAATTTGGCATTTCACGAAAAATGGAGTCTACTCGGTTCGAAGCGGCTACCAACTTCTTAAATCCATCCACTCACAAGCTCCGGGACCAAGCTGTCAAATGGTTAGTCAATGGTGGAAAAGAATCTGGAGCCTTAATCTTCCTCCAAAAGTGAAATTCTTTATGTGGAAATTATTTTCAAAGGCTATCCCAACAGGTGAGAATTTAGCCCGGAGACACGTGAAGTCGAGTGCAAATTGCTGTCGTTGTGGGGGAGTGGAATCGAACTGGCATGTGTTTATCTCTTGTTGGTGGTCCAAGAGATTTTGGAAAATCACAGGTTGGTGGAAGGATTTTGTGCTTTCCCATAGAGAAGACATCTATTCCCTTATTTTGGATATTTTTAATAGTGATCGAAAGCATGAATTTCGTATGTTTTGTCTATTTTTGTGGTTGATTTGGGGTGAACGTAATAATGTTTTTCATGGTAAGAAGGCCCGGAATTGTGAAGCTGTGATTTCGGTGGGTCAAGCGTGGTTAGAAACTTTTGATAAAGCCCAGGTAAGTGTGGTGCTCTCTTCTCGTGAAGCTGTGGCTTGCAAACTTTGGGTGGAAGGGTAAAGGGGGCTGCAATAATGCTTGGTTCTTACGGTGTGATGCGGCAGTGCGGGACGACTTCATTGGATTGGGAGGGTGGATTTTTAGTGAAGAAGGTTATATTGTTGCGGCTTTTGCAACTCGATTCACATCGGAACCTTCAACTCATTGACAAAGCAGAAGCTCTCGCACTCCGGTATGGTCTTCGCTTTGCCAGGGATAATAATTTGCTCCTCGAAAAAGCGGTTGATTCGCTAAACCTTATTAAAGGTATTGTGGCTCTCGATCCTCATGACCCAAATGGAGTAATCTTTGAGAATATCTCTTCATTGTTGGACTTTTTGGGCTGTAATAGTTGTTTTCATATTCCTGGGAGAAAATGTTATTGCACATCGTCTTGCTAAATGGGCGTGATCGAGTCGCTTTGTACTTTTCATTGACGGATTGTTTCATCGTTCTTCTTTTCCTCACTTTGTTTAGTGATGTACTCTTTCATTGAATGTTGAATGAAATGTTTTTCTATTGCAAAAAAAAAAAAAAAAAAAAAAGCATAAACATCGTTGTGCTTTGGTTTACGAAAAATTGCACTTTTGGTCCCACCAGGATTATAGGAGTTGCACTTTTGGTCCCACACTTTGCGTTTTTTGGTCCCAAATGATTTTTAAGCAAAATTAGTCCCATATGATTCAAAAGTTGCAATTTTAGTCCCAACACTAACTTAAAAGTTAATCGGCCGTTAACTCTATTCTTACGGGACCAAAAGTGCATTTTTTCCGAAAATTAATTAAAAAAAGAAAAAAAAATCTGAAAAATTATCAAACAATTTTAAAAATTATAACAAAATTTTAAAATTATTTTTATTTTATTAAAAAGATATAAAAAAAGTCCAAAAAATTAAAATCTAAAAAAAAAATATATAAATATATGATGATTTGTTTAAAATAATTGAAATTATTTTCAAATCCCAAAAATTACAAAAACAAGAAATGTGAAAATTGTTTAAAAAAAACTATACATTGTTTTAAACATCTGAAATTTATTTAAAATATTTTAAAATTCTAAACTAAAATAAAAACTCAATATTATTTTCAAAAAGTTTCTTTTAAAAATAAATGATATTTCAAAAATCTAAACTTTTGTTTAAAAAACTAAAAGTTGTGTTAAAAACTTAACTACTTCAAATAATAAAAATGAATTCAATATAAAATTAAAAATCTGAAAATTTTCTAAATATCCAAAAATGGATTAAAAACTGAAACTAGAAGATTTTGAAAAATTAACCAAAAAATCGATTGTTTAAAAAATTCCAAAAAGGGTAAAAACATTGATTGTTTTACAAAACTAAAATTATTTAAAAATATAAAAATTAACGAAAATATCAATTTTGTTTTAAGAAATCCAAAATTTGTTCAAAAGTCTTAACATTATTTCAAAATCGGGATATTAAAATCGATAGTTTTTAAAAAACTTCCAGATTTTTCTAAAACATTTTTCGAAAAAAACTATTTTGATTTTTTTATTTTCGAATTTAAAATATTTAAAAAAATATAAAGTAAATGTTAATTTTTTTATAAAAAATTATACTTATTTTCAACAATTTTCAGATTTTATTTTTATAATTTTTGGATTTTAATATAATTTCCATTTTTTTTTACTATTTTTTGTTTTTTTTAAACAAATTATCATATTTCTAGATTTTAATTTTTAGATTTTAAAATATTTTTTGGATTTGAAAAGATGTAGAAGAAAATGGAAATTATTTTTATTTCTTTAGTTCTTTAAACAAAATTTTAGATTTTTGACACATCATTTATTTCTAAAAGTAACTTTTTGAAAATAGTGTTGAGTTTTTATTTTAGTTTCGAATTTTAAAATATTTTAAATAAATTTCAGATGTTTAGAACAATGTATAGTTATTTTTAACAATTTTCACATTTCTTGTTTTTGTAATTTTCGGGATTTGAAAATAATTTCAATTATTTTAAACAAATCATCATATTTTTTATATTTTAATTTTTAGATTTTAATTTTTTTGGACTTTTTTTTATTTCCTTTTAATAAATTTAAAATAATTTAAATTTTTGTTATAATTTATAAAATTGTTTGATAATTTTTCAGATTTTTTTCTTTTTTAATTAATTTTAAAAAAATGCACTTTTTGGTCCCGTAAGAATAGAGTTAACGGTCGATTAAGTTTTCCGTTAGTGTTGGGACTAAAATCGCAACTTTTGAATCATATGGGACTAAATGCACTTAAAAAAATCGTTTGGGACCAAAAATACAACTATGGGACCAAAAGTGCAACTCATGTAATCTGGTGGGACTAAAAGTGCAATTTTCTCTTGGTTTCTTTTTCTCAGTTGCTTGTTTGGCTTCATGTATTTGTGTGTGTGCGCGCGCGTACGGTCCCTTTGTGTACGGTTTGAAGAGAGATACAAGTGAAAGGGTTGATTCGATGACACCCACTTGGGTGGCACCCAAGTGGGGCTTTTTGCTATTACAGCAAAACTTTTTGCTATTACCAGAGTACATGGTGATGTTAGTGTAATTTGATTTGGTTTTTATCAATAATTAAAATACGAGCAAGTAGATTATTCTAGGTGATTTTCCAAAAGGATAAACATCTTGTACCTTGATTTTTCTCCTTCGTCTTTTTCTATAGCGCTCTGATTTGTCCCTTCTGCATCTTTTACCAATCTGTCGTGGTATTATTCGCGGCGTCCTCCTGACTGTGCTACTTTCCCAAAAATAATGGACTATTCAGGTAATTTGCAGAAATAAATTGGACATTTTGGTAGATATAGAAAATTTTATTGAAGGAAAATTTTTACAAGGATACAAGGGTTCTTTTCCATATTGGAAAATTCCCTGATTTTCTACTTGCCCAAAGGCTTTTCTTAGCTAAACATTCTGAAAGAAAAATTCAAAGTGGGATAGGTGTGTGTTCAGTGGTGTGAACTTCTGATGCCCTTCTCCCTAAATTCTAAAGTCCTTTTATAGATCAAGGATACTTCAACTATTTTTACAAAACGTCATGCATGACGATTTTTATCCGAGCCCACCCATGTGAGCTGTTTTAAGTGTTAGTTCACATGTCTTTGTCCTCTTTTGAGCTAGTGGACAGTGAATCAACGCTGTTTACTTTGTTGTCAGCATCTTCTTTTTCTCTCTCCGGTCGCGTGATTGCATTCATGTCTTTGTAGTTTTTTGCGGAGTAGCTGGCACGCAGAAGTAAGGGGCCCGTTGCCCATGTGCATTTGTCCTTTGTTGAATTTTTCTTCAAACCAAAGGATAGTCTCAATATCTTTTTCAGAAATAATTTTTGGTGACCATGAGCACATGATGACCTTTTCTTTACAGTAATTAACTTTAATATTGCTTTCATCATTTAATTTTAACAATTTGTTAATCACTTTTTCTAATCCCCTAACACGAAGAGGAATGAGATCCTGTCTTTGTACAAAGATCGTTGTTTCCATCCTGTTCGGAGGGATGATAACTTGCTTGCTCCCTAGCTATACCGATTTCGATATAATGATAAGGACTCATAAATTGTTCTTCTTCATCCCAGTCGCATATTGTACTTGAGACACTTATGAAGATATTTCGATCCGCTTGTTTAAGGACCTTTGTTCTGAAAGTCTTGATGGCTTTCTTGAATTCTTCAGGAAATTCCTTAACCTCCAATAAATTTTTTGAATGATATATGTTCTTAACTAGTCCACAATTAAAAGCCTTGTAAACCAGTTCTGGATCAGCTCCTTCAATAAAATTGAAATAGCTGATATCTTTTTTATCAGTGGTAAAAAATCTTTCCTCAAGTAGAGACTTTGTACCAGTCTTTCGTGCTTTGGCAAAGATTTCGATGAAATCTCGATTTGAGGGATTAAATTTTTCTTTGTTTTCAAAGTTTGGTTCTTTGGGAATTGAATAAATTCTTCCCAATGTTTTCATTTTTTCGAGATTTCTTAAGCGCATCGAAAAAATTTTTGGCTTAAGAGTCTCTTGTTCGAAATGATCTTTAATGGTGCGAGATCACAAAGAAGGTGGTAAAGCAATTAGCTTCATTTCTTGCTTTCAAAGGTTTTGAATTTTTTATGAACAACATTAAAACCTTTTATTGCAAATGAGGCTTTAGCCCAAGATGTATATATTCCAGGATTTGGTCCATTGAATACTACATAATAATTTTGCGGAGTTGGAATCTCCTTTTTCTCTTTCGAGAAAACTAAATCGTGAGATTTAGATTTTTGACTCGGGTGTTGAATCCCAATTCCAATTCCAATGGAAGATGTTCCAGGACGTAACCCAGTAACAAAATCTTCTGGAGTAATAAGTTTTGTTGGAATATCCAATTTTGGTGAGGTTTGTACCTCAGATTTGCTTTTTCCCAAAGCAACAGGGATAACAGGATTTGTTGAGTCTTTACCGGAGACCTGTAGTTCCGGACTAGATTCATGATTTGCGGTATTGCTACAGCAAGGTTCAGAATTAACCTTTTGTTCTGGCTCAAGTGATGACTCGAGTAATTCCAGTTTTGCGCAGATAAACTGCAATTCGGTTTCAAGAACCTTCTTTTTAAGACGAAGCTGCCTGATTTCATCCATCTGATATTTTTGAATATTCAGTAGATTCTTGATAAGAACAATTAGTTCCTGGGTTTTTAGGCCCTAATTTATTTCCTCTAAACGGAATTGTTCCTGCAATCATGTAACAAATTTTCGGGTTAAACAATCAGCAAGAATATTTTTATTGCCTGCAATGTGTTCTACATCAAATTCATAATGTGAAAACCACATTTGCCATCTAACAAGTCTTCCTTGTTTGTAATCTCCTGTAATTTTTAGTTTCAGAAAATATGTGAAGTTTTTATTGTCAGTACGAACAATGAACTTAACTGGAGTTAAATATGCTGAGAATTTTTTAATGACTCTCAAAACTGATAAATACTCCTTTTCATTGCTATGATAATTTAATTCTGCTGCTTTGAAGCTACCAGAAGTATACCTGCAAATTTTTTCTTCTAAAGTATTTTGTACTTTAGCCTTTAATACACCTCCCCAGAAAGAATCTGAGGCGTCTGTTTCGATGATCAATTGATCATTGAGATTAGGATGATAAAGTTTAGGAAATTGTACTAATTTCTTTTTTATCTTCCCAATATAATCAGTATCAGAATTGGTCCAATTCCAAATATGATCATTTTTGAGCTTTGCCTGCAAAGGCTTTCTTATTTCAGCTAATCTAGGAATATAACTTTCAGCATAAGTTAGAACTCCTAAAAATCTCTGAAGTTGTTTTTTATCCTGCAGTTGATCAGGAAATTTATGCAAATGCTCCAAAATATGGTTTTGAGGACAATGTGTTCCTTCCTCGATTTCTAAGCCTAAGAAATTAATCTTTGTTTTAAAACAGTTGGGCTTTTTTTCTTAGAAAGAATAATGCCTAATTGTTCTATTCTTTTAACACAAAGAGCAACATGCTTAAAGTGCTCATTCTCATTTATGCTAAAAACAAGAATGTCATCAACATAAACACAACAGAAATTTTTCAAAACCTCGTAATGCATTTTGCATATGTCTCTCGAAAAATAGCGGTGCTTGTTTTAATCCGAATGGAACAACGTTCCATTGAAAGAGTCCATCCGGACAAGTAAAAGTTGTTAGCGGTTTTGATTCTTCATCTAACAATACTTGCCAAAAACTGGACTTACAATCAAATGAACTAAAAATCTTTTTTTCCCGAATGAGAGTTAATAGTTCATCTTTGTTAGGAAGGTTATGGCTATCTCCTATAGTAGCGACATTTATTGCTTTATAGTTGACTACCATTCTCTTTTTTTCCTCTTTTTTTTTTCTCGCCTCTCAACTAGGAAAGTTGGAGACATATGAGGAGATTTACTAGGTGTGATAAGTTTTAACTCTAAGAGCTCACTTATTTGTTTAGTAAATTCTTCTCTATCTTTTGGACTATAAATCATGGATTTAACCCTGACTATTTTTGTGGGATCTAAGAGCTTTATGGATGCTCTCATCCATTGTTTAGACTTAATGGGATCTATAGGATTTTCAGAACAAACTTTGTCAAGTAGTTGTTCTATAATACTAAATTTTTGCGAATTTAAATTGAAATTTTTTTCTTCTTTAATATCATCTCCCCCCTGTTGAAAAGTGTGGACTTCTTCTATTTTTTCGGGAGTAATATTAATAGCTTCAGGTTTTTGAGTTTTTGAATTCTTCTTCATAAACTCAAGAAAACCAGGTTTACCAATTGAAAAAGCCTTTTAGGCTCGTTCTCAAGAGTAAAACTTATTCTATCTGTAAATTGTATGAAGGGTTCATATAATTGACAGAAATTGTTTCCAAGAATATGGTCAATACCTGATTCTTGTTGATAAATGGCTGGAATATGAAATATTTCCCCTGCAATTCTAATTTTTATGTCTTTACAGACTTTATTAATTAGAATTGTATCGCCATTCGCAACTTTTACCTTTATAGGGTAAGGTGCTTGTTCTCAGTGTTCTTCAGGAATAACATATTTACTAGCTATGCAAAGGCTAGCACCTGTATCTACATAACAATGTAAATTGATTAGCTTATATCCAGAGAATTTAAGCTGACCTTTAATATAGATGCTATTTGGATTTGTACGGTTTCCCATACAATTTTGTTCCAAATCAGAATCTAAATTTTTCCAAGGAACTTCTTCAATCTGAAGATTGTGATGAATCCTCTGAATTATTTCCATCAGATTCAATAATAGTTTCAAAAGTGAATACTTCTGTTTCATTGTCAAAAATTTCTTCGACTAGTTCGAACTCTGGAAATGATTCAAGAACCTCACTTAGAAGTTTTACCTTATTAGGGTAATCTCTTCTATTAGGACATTCATTAGCATAATGTCCTTGTTCATTGCAGATCCAGCATCTGCAATTCTTTTTTCCTGTAGGACAAAATTTACTCTTGTCTTTAGAATCGTTTTTAGGAATGACTTTCTTTCTAAAGTATTTTCCAAATTTAAATGTTTTTCTTTTCTTTTTCCATTTATATTTTCTTTTGTATTTTTTCTTAAAATAACTCTTCTTAGGAGTAATACAACCATAAGCTGTGGATTTTTCTTCTATTAATTTCTCACAACAGTTTTTGTTAAAACGTTTTGAACTTTTTTGCTTACTAGAAAGCTCACAAATTGATGCAATTTCTTTTTTGGCAATGCGTACTGCAAAACCTAATGAAAACATTTTTACATCAGTTGCTTGTTTTTCAAATTCTTGTAAAACTCTTTCTCCTATAATAGGGAGTTTTTTAATATATTGTCTAACTAAAGACGGGTATTCATCTTGAGGAAGTTTATAAAGATTTTTCTCATAATCGCAAGTAAAATCATCTAGTAAACAAATATCGCAAAGTATCATGTTTGCTAATCTGATTCGGGCAATATCTTGTTCGATTAACTTTTCCTGAACAAGTTCAGTTGTTAAGTTAATACCAAGGAACATAGTATAAAAACTATTAATAACTTCTTCAAAAATCATATTAGAAGTTTTTCCTATTGTTATCCAAGTGGTATTTTTTACCATAGACTGAGCAATACCTGCTGTTTTATGCTCCATGAGTAAAAGAAGAGTATTTGGTTCTTCATAAGCATCTGGGTTGGTTTGAATAAGAAGGCTAATATCTCTTGCCCAGGTGTCTATCAAATTTCTTCTTTCAGATTCTTTGGTTACACAATCTATATTGAGTGTAGGAATCTGTCCTCCTTTTTGATCAGGAGTTTTGCTTTGCTCTTTTGGCCAATTTACACCTTCTGGTGTTTTTCTCTTTTTATCTCTTGAAGTAGATGCATCCGCATCTTCTGCTTTAGGATGTCTATTCATTCTGAAATTTCTTAGAGGTTGATCTAGGTTTTCATCATCACTGGTTTCTTGATCATTGTCAGTTTCCCAGTTTCTTTCTTCAGTTTGAACAAAATATTTTTCTGTATCACTTTCAAGATTAAAAAGTGTTTTAAGAAAAGGTTTTTCTTCAAGTTGTTGTATAATACCTGACTCATCAAGGGTCATTAATTTAACAAGTTCTTGAATTGGTTCAAAACCATTGATTTCTTCTTGATTGTCAAGAATATGTTCCCAAAAATAGGTTTCAAGTTTTTCAGAAAAACTCATTTTTTAGGTTGAAAAGGCCAAGTCAAAGCATTAGGATTTCCTGATGAACCTAATTCTTCATTACCAACAAAATGATTTGGTGGAGAATATTTAAAACTAACTGTTTTTAATATATTTCCTTCGTTATTAGCAACTGTAGGATCTTGTTTTTCACAGATGTAATTGTTTTTATCAATTTTATCTGAAATTTCTTGGATAATTTTACCAGCAACAATATCAAGATGCTCAGGTCTTAAAAGTTCTTCTTTCTTTTCAAAAGATTCAAATCTAATTTTACTGAGCGCAGTTTCAATCAAGGATTTAATCTCAGGAAGTGTCATAGAGTTACTCGTCCCCAAGAACTCTTTTCATTTTCTCAAAATTCTCGGAATATAAATCTATGCGTTTAGACATAGATTTTAGGAGTTCTCTATTAGAGGGTTCTCCTGAATATTTATGATGACTTAACGTTGGTTTGGAACCAATAAGTCGTTTTTCTTTAGATATGTCAATAGCCCAGGAGTTTTCTAAGGGAGTGATTTCAGAAAACTTTATTTCTTCAATCTTTCCAATATCAGAAAATACATCATCAATTTCAATGTATTCTTTTTCTTATAGTCAAAATAAGTTATGAAAACCTGACTATTGTCCATTAAAGCATATCCTCAAAATAAGTTATGCTAAAAACCTTATCGCTTGGGGTTGTCCATTAAATCTGATCTCTCAAATTTATGTATGAAACTTAAGACTTGATCTAAGTTCTTGGTTGTTAAACTCAATCCGAACTTAGGATAAACTGTGAACATAAATTTGTTGTAAATTAAATTTCCTTGTGCGGCACCTAAAATACAATCTTTTCTATCCCTAATTCGATTATCAATTAAGGCCATTTTTATAGGAGAATCTATCCCTTCTCTAAACTCTGCCTTGATTAGTATTTTAATCGCTCCAAGATGTAAAACACTGATTTTTGTACGAATGTCTTTGGGAATGCTGGCTAATTTACTGTTAATTTCTTCGCGAGTAATTAAGGGTAAATAAACACTGCCAGTTGTATCAGAAATATCAATATGCATTTCTTTACTAGAAATACAATAAAAAATTTCATTTTTCCTTTTCAAAATATTATTCATCATTTTAGGAATAAATTTTGGCAAGTTAAAAACTTGTTCTTTTTTCAGATCTAACTGAGTAGCTGCGATCTTTGAAAGTTTTTCTTGTTTAAAGATAATACTAGAGTAAAAACCCTCGGTATTTTCTTCGAAAATAATTTGTTGATCATCAGAAAACTCTGACTTATCTTCTATTTCCATTAAGATTTCTTAATTGCTCAAGATAATCAGTAATGTTATTTATTCTAGTTATATAGATCTGAAGATCTTCAAATATAGCATCATGATCTCTCAATCGAGATCTCAAAATATTTTGTAAAGTTCTTGCTTGTTCAAGCAAATCTAATTTTTCTTCTTTGAGAAGTTCAATTTCTCTCTCAAGAGTTAATCCAGACATGTTTTAAAAATTTATTTAAAACAATTAATTTATTTTAGAACCGTATACACGGCTCTGATACCAAGTTTTGGCGGAATCATAAATATTTTTGAAAAATCAAAAATTATTTTATATTTTGCTAGTTTAAATACTTCGCAATTAATTTTTAC
The DNA here is from genome assembly GCA_016081115.2 of Rehmannia glutinosa. NCBI lineage: Eukaryota > Viridiplantae > Streptophyta > Magnoliopsida > Lamiales > Orobanchaceae > Rehmannia > Rehmannia glutinosa. The sequence goes on along the minus strand of JABTTQ020000906.1, from coordinate 128,045 downwards.
AGAATTATGATTTTTGAAAAATTCAGAAATCATTTTATATTTTGCTTTTGCAAACAAAATGGTTTTAATAATTGGTTTGCCCATTTCAAAATAGGTTTGCCAAAATAGAAGAAAAGTGACATGTGTCACTTTTTGTGTGGAGTTGGGCAGTGCCCAGTTTGGTGGCATGAACTCAACCCAAGTGAAAGCCTGTAACTATGGAGAAAATATTCCAATATTTGCTATTTGTTAGTACTTTTATTTTTACTATTCCCAATCACACATTTGAAGAGAAAGAAGAAAACAAAAACAAATGAAGAAGTTTTTGAGCCATGAAAATTTATTCTTTTTACATTATATTGAACATTTGCTGAGTGCTGCGTGATGACTTCTTCTTTAGGCCTTATTTTATTTCTAGTTTCTACCTTTTTTTATCAACTATTCATCACAATTTTTACATTATTGACGTTGATATTTTTTTTTTTCGAAGTTATCCTTTACAGGAAATATATGTTATGTTAGGTAAGAAGTTTTCAAACAAGAGAGTTTTCTTGACTATGTTGTATGGACTTTAATTAATAAGGGTTTTATATCAAACTTTGCCGATAAAGAATCACAAAAACTTTTGTAACGAGTTATGGACGCAGTCTCACGCAGTATGCCTATTAATGATTATGAGTTTAACACTGCTACTCCGTCGGAGAGTTTCTAAGCAATGGCGGCAGCCACACGAAAAGGGTGGTCAGATATGGCGGAAGAGGAGGAACAAGAAGACGAGGAACAAGAAGAATCTTTAAAGGCAAAGATAGGTGACATCTCCACCACACCGCTTGTCTTTCCCTCATTTGATTCTTTAGAAGCTCCGAAGTCTATGGCAATTGTGGCTCGTGGATCATGGGCCGATATTCCACAGGCCACATTAGACCATCAAGAAGATACTCGAGCATATGCTAAAAAAACAACTAACTTTGCCATTTGAAGATCTTCTAGAAATAGACGTCCTTCGTTTAAATTGCATTTTTAAGTTATTTTTGTTATTTCCATTTTTTGAATTTTAATTTTTTCTTTCCTTTGCTACATGATCGGTTCGTGATCAGGACTTTTTCCTTTATTTTATATATTTCTATTTATTAAAAAAATTACAAAAACTCTTGTCAGACCATCTAATAGGTCTTTTCTGTTAGACAAATCCAATCCGACCTGGGTTTTTTCGTAATTTCATGCACCAGTGACATGTTTGTAATATTCTGGGACAGTGCATTCGAAAAGTATTAGTAGTTCCTCAAAAAAGTATTAGTAGTTCTCTGGAGAGTATTTTAGTAGTTCTTCTGAATATAATTAACTTTTTCTCCTGAAAAATATTAGCAATCCCTCAAAAAAGTATTAGTAATAACGATGAAATGTATTAGTAATCTGTTTGAATAGTTTTTTCAATAATCCTCTTGAAGAATATTTATTTTTTCCATCAAGAGTATTAGTATTCCAACTAAAACGTGTAGTCTTATTTAAAAGTATTATGTTGTTCTGATTAAATGTATTTTAGAATTCCTCTTGAAAAATAATAGTTTTCCTTATAAAAAGTATCAGTAGTTCCCCATAAAAGTATCAGTTCTTCCCCCAAAAAGTATCAGTAGTCATCTTGAAAAATATTTGGTAGTGTAAGTCCAAGCGGCTACGATAATTTAGAGGGGGGGTGAATAGATTATCTCCATCTTTTCGATTTTACCCTCTTTTTCGAACCAAATGCTCAAAGACAATAATAAAGGTGCGGAATGTAAACAACACACGCCGATTTAAAGAGGTTCAACCCACTAATCCTCTACCACCCCAAAGATATCCGGGATGGATTTCAAAAAGAAAAAAATTATTAATTTACCAAAAATTAATACAACACCAACTTACAACAACACTTTGAAGAGCACCACACTCTTCTTCAACACCACCTTTGAGATTACCACAATCTCACTTGAAGATTACCACAATCTTCAACGGCACCTTGTGAAGATTACCACAATCTTCAACCTTGAAGAATACCAAATTCTTCAACACCTCAACAAGAAGATTACCACAATCTTCTCACACCTAACACCTAGATCACCCAAGTGTGTTCTTACCACAAGAACACTCACAAGGATATCTTGTGTTGAATGATTACCCAAAAATTCAAGATTACAACTCGATAATGAATTATACAATTATGAGTGCAAGTGTAATCAAGAAATAAGCCTAGACCTCAAGGATGTGAAAGTGAATAGCTAGGCAAATTACAACAAGAAATAAGACAATGTAAGAACAAGTGTATTCTTGAGTGTATCTTGTTGTGTTGTAGTTTTCTCTCTTATATGTTGCTTCAATTCTTCCTCTATTTATAGAAGATGTCTTGTACAAGATAGGCTCCTCTTGGGGACATGAATTCTGTAAAAAAAATGCCAAGACAATTGAAGAAAAGAGCTGTTAGAAATCAACCCCTTAAATCAAGGAAAAGTTGTCTGCAAACTCAACGGATAGTTTGCTGTCAAAAGAGGGGTTCGACCGATCACGCAGAGATAAGATTGAAATTGAATTCTGCGAATTTTTACACAGGGGGACCGGTCGCAGGTGGGTGCAACCGGTTGCCCTCATGTTGGACCGGTTGGGGGTGTCCAAAAATGAAACCAGAGAAGTCTGCTGCTTGAGGGGCCATTCAGGCACCGGTCGCCCATAGGGTCGACGGAGGTCGACCGGTCGCCCCTCTCGAGTTTCCCTCCATCCCTTTTTCTGTTCCAAAACTCAACACAGGTACGGGTTGCCCTATAGGGCGACCGGTCGAGCCTGAAACATAAGTGTTGTCCAATTTTAAATCGAAAATAAGCTTCAAGAAATACCCCGAGAAATAGTAAAAACATTTTAGACCAATCGGGAGTATTAGGACAACCATACAGGGACATTGTTTTGATGTAAAGACATTTGACACAAAATTATATAAAAGCGTTGTCCAATTTTGTCGAAAATAAACTTGAAGAAATACTCCGGGAAATATTAAAACCATTTTAAAACATTTAGGAGTATTTGGACAATCTTTAAAAATATTGTTTTGGTGTGAAAACAAAATCATCAAAATCATGATAAAACCATTTATCAAACAGGTAGCACCCCTAAAAGTATTAGTTTTTCCTCCGAAAAGTATTAGTAGTCCTTCTAAAATGTATTAGCAGTGGCCAGAGAATGTGATATTGGTACTTGTGCGGGCTGTTGGTGGGCTGACGAGTCGGAAATTTGGATCCGTCTAATGAATTAGACCGTTAGACCATCTGATATGAGACTAACCTATAAAGAATATACATAGCAATTAGAATTGAAATTATTGAAAAAACTTCCAAATAGAAAAATTACTTGTCTCAATTCAAAATATATTATTCCCTTATCAATTATAAAAGCAAAAATTATGATTGACATTTATAATACTCCTACAATATTCTTGAGACCATAAATTTTACTTGTGTCTATTTGTAATAAAACCAAAATACTCCCCCAGTCCCAATTATATAGTCTAATTGGATTTTTCACACAAATTAAGAAAAAGTATTGGAAATTATAAATATGTAAATTTTTTACTTGATTTGCCCTCATTTTAACATGTATACAAACCTCATGGGTACTTTTTGTAATTTTGAAAGTTAATTGGGTTTTTTGTAATAGGTCAAACCTCAGGGGCACTTTTTATAATTATCCCTTTATTTTTTAAAGTTGTGTAATTTTTTGGAAGTGTGATTGGATGTGTGATAAAAATTTGATGATGATAATTGATGTGATGATTTATTTAGTAAAATAGTAATTACATGTGATTAATGATTTGAAAAATAAGAAAATAGTGTATTTGTAATATAATTGTGTAATAATAATAGTTGATAATAATTTATTTTTAAAAAAGAATAATTTGATTGATTGATAATTGAACAAGTGAAAATGAGTGAATAACGTTTTTTTGAAAATTTTCAGAGGCAATATCATGTTGGCCTAGTTTTCTTGAACGAAATTTTTTGCAAAATACTTGAAAATTTTAATTGTTCTCTTTCCGCTTTGTATGACTTATCATCAAATTATTCAAATGATGGTGAATGAGAGGAAGAAAGAAAAGCATGGGTTTGGCCTTTGTATAAAGGAATGATGCGCCAGTTGTACTGTAGCATCAAATTGTCAAATCTTCTGACAATTTTGCCTATTGTATGATTCCTACTTTGACTCAGTTAACATACACACACATATATATATTTATTTCATTCAGCTTTGTGGGACCGTCTTTAATAATTTTTACAGCATGTGAGTTGGTTCAAACCCTTTTTTCTCATTATAGTTTTTGGGAATTTAATTAATTTGTTGAATATATGGCAATGTTATACTTCATTTTTCCTAAACCACCCATTTTCTTCTTTTTTATTTCTGACATCATTAATTTAATCCCTACCTCATCTTCTTGCATTGGCTGACATCTCCAAGCCCAAGCCTGCAGAATGTAAGCTGTTTAATTAAATGATTAGTCCCCCCTTCTTTTTTTATAGCCGATGGACCATACAGTATTCGTATGCAATAATTTAAATTTCATTTCAATACACAGAGAAGTTGAAGGTGACTTTAATAGTACATGAACTGGAGGGGCGGGTAACAAATTAATTTAGTAGGACCCGACCCCGATCCATTTGATTAGTTTATATTTAAAGTGTATATATTGTTGTTCAAAAATTTTTGATTTATATGTTTTTGTTGGTGTTTATTTCATAATTCATTTAGTATCTACAAAATTATATAAATATCACATTGACATAATTTTTGTAGTACTATTCTGTGTAAAAATTATACAAATATAGTCAAATATATGAAGTTAACAGGTCTAATGGGTCTAATGAGTCTTACTCGCTTGACACGAGTATGGGTCGCGGCGGGTCTAGGTCTAAGGTTAGCCAGGCAGGTCGGGTCTGGGTCTTATGGTTATTAGCGGGTCGGGTCTCGGGCCCAAGTAGACACGGCTCAGACCTGACCTATTGACATTCGAACTTGCATGCATAGTATAGGAGCATAACCTTTTCTTTTTCTTTTTTTTTTAAAAAAATAAAAAAACTCTTTGTTATGATTTTGGCTTTTTTAACTATTTTTTCTACTCTAGTTTTAATTGAGTTAATGTAAAATTATCGCCGAGATAACTCGACAAATCGAGCAATAAATCATCAAATCCTTGTCAATGCAAAGATGATCAACACATCATTTACCAACTCACTATTGTTCATTTTTTTTCTTATTTGTCTAATGTAGAATTTGCCGATCTTGCTTCGGATCTCAATACAGTGGACTTGCGACAAGTCGTGGCCTAATTGCAACCTGCAAAACTTTGTTCAAACTCCCTTGCCTGGTCAAAGATAAATGCATTGAAATATTCTATAAATAAATGTGTTTTGATAAAGACATAATCATATACAAATATTTAAAACCTGTAGTATAATAACGTGGATAATACGTGACAGCGACATCGTTTAGTGCACAAAGTACATTTATGGAGTTGCCTAGAAACTAGCAAGAAACAATCAGAAGTTGAACTATTGCTTCTTAATTTTCTAATCAAAAATAAAAAATAAAGAAGGAAAAATACAAGAGAAGAATTCAACAATCTGCTTTCAAATCCATGAGGGTGTGACGATAGTTTAAATCATGCAATTCAGAAATTACCGATAGGGTGGTCTAGAAAATGAAAAAATTTCATACCATAAATTTTTATAATTTTTGTCTAATATTCATCAAAGTTGTGTCTGACGAGCTTTGATTCATCAATAATCGAATTTACAAATCAATTTGAGTTGTGGGTATTGAGTAATTGTTTAAAATGATTTAGACCATATACAACCCATAACACCAAATTTGGTGTAAAAACTACACCAAATTTGGTGTTTTAGTATAATTTTGTCAAAACCATCTACAACCCATTATACCAAATCTCACACCAAATGAATATTTTATTCTTTCTTTCTCATTTTATAGTAAGCAAATTTATATATTTATACAATTATTTCGGTTACTTGTAGTTTATTACTATTAATGTAATTAACTAAAAAAATATATTTAATTAATATTAATTTAATTAATTATATTAAAAAACTAATATTACAATTAATATTAGCATATCTTTTAGTTTAAATTATAATTTTTTGATAATTATTATTATTTATAAGAAATATTAATTAATTCTTAGAACCATATTATATAAATTAATTATATATAAAATGAGGACAATATTGGAATTTAAATTTGAAATAGAAAAGAATTGGAGGGCAAATGGGTAATATTTATTACACCAAATTTGGTGTAAATGAATAGTGTTACACAAAATTTGGTGTTATAGTGTGGTATTTGAAGTTGGGTTGGAGATGCTCTAAGAGTAACTCCACTGGTTTTAACATTATTTATGGGGTTCAGCTGCCACATCCTCATCCTATTAACACCTTCCTTATATTAACAAACCCTCACATTATTGTTTGTGGGGTGGAGGTCAGGGGTTCATATCCCCGCTCCATCAAATTGCTCCCAAGGGCATATGCGTAAGATTTGGTGGGAACTCATCTTGAATAAAGATCCGTTAACGATTAGAGATTTATTAGTAGATTGGGGGTCGAACATAATTGTTCTTTACTTTTACGTCATCCCTCATCCTATTATATCCGCCACACCTTCGTGCATCCCGCGTTTTATATTATATACAAACCTCGGAACCCTCAAAAAAAAAAAAAAAAACCTCACATTAGTTTTAACATTAACATTCATTGTACGTGGGTCCCATTTTCCCCTCATTCACATTAATATATTTACATTATTAAAGAAAAGAAAACAATACTTTTGTAGAGCAGAGCCCACATTGGGCCATTTCATTTGTTTTAATGCATGCGTTCAAAGAATTGAACTCTGCGGGGGTTGGGGTGGGGGTTGAGTGTTATAACACTCACCTCACCAAACCCGACACGAACTTAACACGAAATTAATGGGTATGGGTCCGGGCTTCGTGGGTTCGGTCGAAATTGGGTCGGACCCGACTAACCCAATTAAACAGTATCAACCTACTATGACCCGTTTAACCCGTCTAACCCGTTTGTGAATTTAAAAAAATTAAGTAAATAATTAATTGTAAGAAAGAAACAACAAACAAGAAATATCTTTAAAACTCAAATGATAAAACCTCATTAACTATGTATTTGTTATTATTATGCATATATTTTTGAATATTGTCCTCAAAATATAATTAGTATGTTATGTTATTTATGCAATTATGTCATTTATTTTTGTATGTTGTAAATTGTAATATTTTTTATTGATCGAATCGTGTATGATTCTCAAAAAATAAATTTATTCATTAAAAATATTAAATATATATTAAAATAATTTTATTAGACGGATTAAGTGGGTGGTTAAGCGGTCGGGTCCGGTTCAAGATTCTCGACACGAATAATTAAACAGTGGGTCCGGTCGGCCGGTCAAACATCAACTGGAACCCTAACCCCACGAACCCGAACCCAACCCAAATTGACACCCCTACCCTCAATGGTGAATAACGTTATTCAAGCATTATTAACGGCTAAAAAAATACCATTGGAGATGCTCTTACATAGAACAAATCAAGAACCACAAATGGGTTGGATTAGATATGAATAATTTGAATAATAAATGGAGTTGGACTATTAATAATACAAAATAAATTGCACTTTATATATGCGCTTAAGTAGCTCTGGACTTCTAATAGTAAAAAAAATAAGTAGCTTTGGACTTCTTTTTAAAAAAAAAAGGAAAACTCTGGGCAAGAGCCCAGTCCTAAGCTAGATCACCGTTGGACTTTAAAATTGTTAGGGCATAATTTCAAAAATCAACAATTTACCTTTTCAAGCAATAATGAAAACGAATTATAATATCTAATCTATATAATAATAATAATAATAATGATAAAATAATAAAATCTACTTAAGGATTATATCATAATTTCTATCTAGATTAATGATAAAATTTGTTAAATTTTGTTACATAAATTCAATATTTAATGTTGAGTTTTAAATTTGTAGATTTTGTATAATTCTAGCAATCGTTGTCTACCATAAATATTATTTCTAAATTTTAAGAATTCAATAACAAAACAAAATTGTCCTATTTTTGAACTCGTAAATTCAGTTTCTAAAAGTTTAGTAATTTTTTTTATAACTTAGACATTTTTGTATCCCAACATATATAATTTTTTTTATTAAATTACGAACTTTTTTTCTATAATTCAGATTAATGTTATTTTCAATATTTTGAAAAATAATTAATAACAAATCAGATTGCAATTATATTACCATTGCATATAATATATTTTGGGCATAATTAATGAGCACGAGGTCAATATGGAGTTCTACAAATAATGAAAAATATATATAACAATATAAATCAAATCAAATATAATCTAATTAATTCAAAATACTAAATCGTGGAATTTTTTTTTATAATCCAACATTAAATATTATTTTAATACTTTGGAGAATAATTAATAACAAACCACATGAAAGCCATAAACGGTTTATTTTGGGTTTAAGAACATGTTTATTTTAGGTTTCTAAACTTGAATAATATTGAAATATTATGTAAAATATATTACTTGATAAAAAAAAATTAACTGTGATAGCTGAACTATACTTCTTAATTTAAAATATATATATATATATATATATATATATATATATATATATATTTTACAAAGGTAAGAGATGCCAAAATGGTTTACAATTAATAATTAATTTGTTTATCTTATATATTAACAAGATTATAATTCTTGTTGAACAAGTGTAACCAAATAACTAAAACACTGACGTTGAAAAACTCAAAATAGAACAAATTAATTAAAAGAACCAAATTTACAAATTGGTACAACAAAATTTTGAAATAAAAAAATTGGCTTAAAAACATGAATAATAATTTCATGACACAAATATTGAAAATATTGAAATTAGGAGATCATTATTTTCGACAGTGTGAATTTGACATTACTTGATAGATGTATAAATGGCAAGAGTTTGAGCATATTATGAAGTCAGAATTTAAAAAATTATTATTTCATATTTTTTAGTACAATCAATAATTATTTTGTTTATTTTCTTTATACAATTATAATTCTTACTTGTCAAGTATAACCAAACATTTGGAAAACACCATATTTGAAAACTACAAAATAATTAAAAAAAATCAAATAATAAAATACAAATCGGTACAACAAAATTTTGAAAAAGGAAAAATTGGCTTAATAACGTAATAAATAAAATACATATCACAAACTATGCAAAAAATAAAAATATCTCCAAAAAATATAAATCTAGTAAAATAAATAATGTTACCAAAATTATATTTGTTTCTCATATTTACTTAATTACTCTATTTAGTTCTCATGTATATATGTGTTAACCTTCTATTTATTTTTACACGATCAACTTTTGCAAAAATATTTATTCTCAATTTACACATACAAACAACTTTTGAAAACAAAATCGCATTTGAATTTACTTTTTTAAACTCGAGAAAAGTATGACACCAATCTTCACACTTATTAAAGACTAAATATGACTAAAACGCAATCGGATGATGAAGTTGCGCCTTGTGTAATTTTATGAGAAACCAGGTTTCATATATAAACTTGAATGTGTTTTTCATAATTTTAATGTATGATATATTTTTTTTTTCATTTGACTATCAATAAAAACATTAAAGAATATTTGTCGCTCATTCTATGACTCTATTTTAAAATTATTACAATGCAGGATGACATAGTTCATAGAACTACTAAGCAAATACACATATCAGAATACAAAATAGAATCTTTATAGATATACAATGAAATTGAACCAGGTCTCAACTAGTATATATAAAGAGAGACTACTCTCAAAATAATAACCTAAAATTTTTCTGCCCATTTCATATTTCTAAATCTGGAAAATGCTTAATTATTTATTAAAAAAGATACATCCGGCGAGCGCCGGTGAAGAACGCAAGCATTTAAGTAATAAAAATAGTAATTTAATAATATCAACAACTTGCAATAAAAAAATACTAAGATTTTGGGTAAGTTTTAATGATTAAGGTAATATTATTTTGACAGTTGAATTATATTTTTCAAATTTACAATATTATAATTTCTTATTTTCATTCTCAACATAATTTGGGTAATTTTTAATTATTAAGGTAAAAATATTTTGACAACAACTTTTATACTTTCCTAATTTCAAAAATTAATTTTTTTTTGTTTCAGTAAATCAAACTTCCATGGAATTTATACTTTTCTAATTTAAAATTAACAATTATATATTCTCGTCTCTAAATATTAATGAAGATCAATGTATAAAAAAGTAATATGAATGCAAAGTTTAGTAAATGTAAGTTTTTCAGCATATTATGAATAAGAATTTGATATTTATTCATTTATTTATTTGTACCAAAATCATTATTTGTCTTGTTTATTTCCTTAGAAAAAATTGTTGAACAATTATGTATTCGGTTGTGTCTTTTCTTACCAAAATCAGGAAAATACTAGATATCCAATTATAATTTTGAAAAAAATCCAAACAATACACTACAACTCAAAAATCAACATAGAATACAAATATGTACAACAAAATTATAAATAAAAACTATCTTACAGAAACAGGAATAAATATATAAGTTATATATATATAATTAAAACTATTTATGTATTATATTTTCAAAACATAATCCACTACATAATTATTATATGAAATGCCTCAAATATTGAAATCCTAGACATACACAAATATGTACATAATTGTGCGTATCCATGTATTATATTTAAAACAATGATCCAACGTATAAATATTTCCTTAAATATTGAAATCCAATATATAGATTTGTAAAGAGATTATTTAAATATTATATATATATATATATATTAACACTACAAGAAAAAGTATCTATAGAAACATCTATGTAGTGACTCTTCTAAAAAGTGTAATTAAAACTAAGTTTATAAAGATGTTTTTTAAAAAGCGTATTTAAGTAATGACACTTTCAAAAATGCGTCAGTGTTTTTACCAATATGACGACACTTTTAAAAAGCGTATTTAAGTTAATGGTATTTTAACAAAAGTGTCGGCATTTCTACCAATATAGACGATACTTTTTAAAAAGTGTATTTAAGTAATGATATTTTCACAAAAGTGTCGGTATTCTTACCAATATGGACGATATTTTTTAAAAAGTGTATTTAAGTAATGACACTTTAAAAATCGTGTCGTAATTTTTGCTAATATAGACGACGCTTTTTAAAAAGTGTATTTAAGTAATGACATTTTCACAAAAGTGTCAGCATTTTTACCAATATAGAACACTTTTTAAAAAGCGTATTTAAGTAATGACATTTTCACAAAAATATCGGCATCTTTACACATATAGACGATATTTTTTAAAAAGCATATTTAAGTGATGACACTTTCAAAAATGTGTTGTCATTTTTACCAATATAGATGATAATTATTAAAAATCGTATTTAAGTAATGACATTTTCACGAAAGTGTCGGCATTTTTACCAAAATAAACGATGTTTTTTAAAAGTACATTTAAGTAATGACATTTTCACAAAAGTGTCAGCATTTTCACCATTATAGACGATGATTTCACAAAGCGTATTTAAGTAATGATATTTTGACAAAAGTGTTGTTATTTTCACCAGTGTAGATAACGCTTTCACAAAAGCGTCAGCATCTTCATCAATTTAGTGATACTTTTGTTAAAGTGTCATTGATTGAATTAAAGTGATGACATTTTCTTTTAAGCATTGTAAAATTTGAAAAATATTAAATTTACTTTATTATTTAATTATTACAAAATAAAAAATAGTCATTAATTAAGAAAATGCAAAAAAACTATCTTAATTCATTTTCCTATACTTTATGCCCTTCCTCTGTTCCTTTTCATTTTTACTTTTTGCTGCTCCGCTGTCTCTACTCTGGCGCTACTGCATCGACATTATGTACGTGATCATATTGACGCAATAAAAGTAAGACTTCATCACAAGAGGCCTGAGGCGCACAACTAATTGGGTTCCTGGCCTGCCTCTCCAATCCGATATATTGCAGTTGCTTTCCACCCGATACACAGCCAGACAACCACGTTGCAACTTGGAACTTCTAAACCTGGTAAACATGAAGTGAACTATTTATGTGCTAAAAGTTATGAATTTTGTGTAGTTTAGTGCTGAAATTCAAGATAGGCATGGCTGGAAGTCTCTGTTATATGCCTTTCTCGGAGTGGATTAATTAGTTGTTAACTTCTGAAATTATCTAATTTGCAAAAGTCGTGGGGATTTTACTAAATTTTATGTAAATTTTTGCTATGTAATTGTTGGATATTCATTGATGGGCTACAAGAAATGATCTTTCGTACAAATTTTAATTGGATAAAAATTGTTGTGGTAATATCATGTCAAAGAATTAAAGAGTGATAATGTTATCCAAGTTTAATCGTTTATCTTCGATGAACTTATAGTATACTTTTATTTTTGTTTCTAAATGTGGTTACTTTGGTGGTTTAGTTTAAATTATTGTTGGTTCGGAGCGGCTTTAACTAGACCTGTAACTTTGGGGGGCTAAAAGATTTTTTTTTTGGGAAGGGGGGGGGGTAAATCAATAAAAAAAATAAATATTTAGTACTAAAAATTAATATTTTAAAATAAAATATACATATAAATAATTGAGTTTTCAAAAAAATTTAGTCCCCCCCATGCTTAGGGAAGGATACGCCCCTGATTCAGAGTAATTGGTTCTCTAATATGTTTGTACCTTTTTTTACATATTTCGTTGAAGTGTATTCATAATTCGGCTAGATTGGAAGTTTGAGAATGTACATGGCTGAAATTTTCACTCCTTACCCACCAAGTGTATTAGATTGTTCTCTCAATTCCTGAAAAAAATGTGTCACGAGGATGCCCAAAAACAACTTGAATCTAATTACTCCATTTTTCACCTTTTTGTTTTATATTCACAATTGTTAATATTCTGAATTTGCGTAATTGCTAACATAGATTATCTCATTTAGCTTTAGCAGTTGAAATAAAGTTTTAATTGTAGTATTATCGTGTTCTTCTTCTAGGTTACAATGGACAAAAGTTGGATGCAAAAGCCTAGATCAAGCAAAGCATATACTGATGGGGTTTCCAATTTTATCAAATTCGCTCAAGACAATTCATCTGTAAATGGAGCAATTTATTGCCCATGTCGCAAATGTATTAATAGGTTTTCACATGATGTAGACATTGTTCATGAGCATTTGGTATGGTATGACTTTCAAGAAGGTTATAACCATTGGGTGTTTCATGGTGAAAATATTTTTTCTTCATCAGAAGATCAAGACAACCCTATTGAATCAATTACAAAAAATCTGGAAGCAAATCTTGATAGAGAATATGAAATGAGTGGACTCCTCTAAGATGCACTTGGAGTTCCACCTGAACATAGTGCAAAATGTGTCTAGAGTTGAGTCGACTAATTTGGATTCACCAAATCAAAGCCAACATCGAGGTGATGAGGAGCAACCTATTGGTGAAGATCTCATCGTGAATAATGCAAGGATTAGACACCAAAATTTAGAGAAAGAAAGTGATCAAAAACTTTACCGTGGTTGTTCAAAATTTTCTAAGATATCATTCATATTACGATTATTCCACCTCAAATGTCTATATGGTTGGTCAGTAAAGTCATTTAGTATGATTCTTGAGTTATTAATAAATGCCTTTCCAGATGGTGTTGCTTTGTTGTCATCTTATTATGAAGCCAAAATAATTATTAGGGAGTTAGGACATGGATATCAGAAAATCGACTGTTGCCCTAACGACTGTATGTTGTACTGGGGAGATAATATGAACCAAGAAACTTGTAACGTGTGCTCATCAACAAGGTGGGTAGTGCACAAAAATAATAAAAGCGCAATAAATTATGAAGAAGATAAGAAAAAAAAAGAAAAAAGCAGCTAAAGTCTTACAATACTTTCCTTTAATACCAAGACTAAAATGATTGTACTTCTCTTCAAAAACTGCATCATCTATGAGATGGCACATGGAATGGGGTACTAAAGACAGAAAATTGAGGGCCGGACCCAATCTCCGCCGATAAAGAAGGTCTGGTAACACGTTTATTGGAATCCATAGCTAAATTCAAGTTAGGCAGACCATCATCCATCCATCAGATGGAAAAGCGTGGAAAGAGTTTGATGTCAGGTTTCTATAATTTTCTTCTAATCCTCGCAATGTAAGGCTAGCACTAGCTAGTGATGGGTTTAACCCATTCCGAACAATGAGCACGACATACAACACTTGGCCTGGTTTATTGATTCCATATAACTTAGAGCCTTGGGTTTGTATAAAACAATCTTCTTTGATACTGTCAATGGTTATCCCTGGGGAAAAGGGGCCGGGAAATGACATTGATATTTTCTTGCAACCATCAATCAATGAATTGAAGTAACTATGGGAGGATGTGGATGCATTTGATGCATCAAATGGTCAGGACTTCAATCTACGAGCAGCTTTGTTGGGGACCATTAACGATTTTCAAGCTTATGCTAATTTATCAGATTGGAGCACCAAAGGTCGTGTTGCTTGTCCTTCTTATGCGGATTTAACTCATTCTCAATGGTTAACCTATGGAATTGTTTTTTGCTATATGGGTCATCGTAGACCGTTAGATCCGAATCACCAATTTTGCTTTCAATGAGACGAATTTAATGGCACTGAAGAACTGCGATCTGCTCCAGTTCTACTTTCTGGTACTAATATCTTAAGTCAATTGCATGGGCTAAAATTCACTTATGAAAAATCTAAAAAACAATATCAAGTAAAAGGTCAAAAGATATACCTGCAGGACAGACCACTGTTGAGCAATCCATTAATGTACATGTAAAAGAAGGGGCATTTGAAGTTGATGATGATTACATTGGAGAAACTAGTGATTTTGAAATTTCTATTACTAGTCAGGGCTTAGCAGAACAAGCCCCACAAAGTGAGGCACACTGCGTGTGGAAAAAAGAAGTATTTTTTTGATCTAAAATATTGGGATTTTAATCTTTTGCGTCATGATTTAAATGTGATGCATATAGAGAAAAATGTTTATGATAACATCCTTAATACCTTATTGAATATTGAAGGTAAGAGCAAAGATAACCATAATGCCCAACTTGATTTGATGGAATTAGGTATAAGACATGAGCTTCATCCTATAATAGGTGTTAATAACAAGCCCCATTTTCCCCAAGCATGCTACACTATGACCGCAAAAGAAAATGACTTATTTTTAACTATGCTTAAAACCTTTGAAGGTTCCTGATGGGTATGCATCTAACATATCAAGATGCATAAAATCTAAAGGATCATAAGATTTCTAACCTTAAAAGCCACGATGCTCACATTTTGATGTAAGATATTCTTCCAATTGATTTACGAGCTTCAATGCCTCCTCACTTGGTTGCTATTATCTCTAATCGTCATCATTTTTTAAATCATTGTGTTCCAAAATCCTTGACTTAGAGGAGCTCAAAGACTTACAAGCAAACGTGGTGGTCACATTATGTCGCCTGGAGAAGACTTTTCTTCCCAGTTTTTTCACAATTATGATTCACTTGATTATACATTTAGCTCAAGAGGCTATGCTTGGTGGTCCTGTACAGTATAGATGGATGTATCCTATTGAGAGGTTAGTTTCAATACCATGTTTCATATTGTAAATCTTAACTTAAAAGAAATTGTGCAAAATTATCTCAAATCACTATGCATGATGAATTGCAATGAACGTTGCTTTGTGTTATATATTTTGAAGGGACTTGGTGCTTTTGAAATTACTAGTGCGTTAGATCTCAACCGGAGGGTTCCATTGCAGAAGGTTATATTGCCAATGAATGTTTAACTTTTTGTTCACAGTACTATGGAGACAACATTTAATCGTCCTCAAAGGAATTGCGATCATGTCGACAATAGAGAACAATTCCTTTTCTCAAGTAGCGGACGAATAATAAGGAAAGTAGAAAGTGTGGTTCTTGATGACATAACTTTAGCTCAAGCCCATAGATATGTGCTACTTCATTACGAACAAATATCTTGTTACTGTAGGTAAATGAGTTTATCTTTATAAATATTTTACTAGTTGTTAAATTTTGTATTTTAATATATCTGAGATATTAATTGTTTGATTAAATTTAGTGAATTTTTGGCAGCCCAAATAAAGCTTATTGTCCAAATCGAGCTACACAAAAGGTTGAACAAAAGTGGAATTGAGGAATTTCCGGAATGGATTTTAAGCCAAGTGAGTACTTTTTTATTTGGAAATTCCTCTATTATATATAAATGAACAGTTATAAATAATTCATATTAATTTATTTTCCCAAATGCCACTAATGACCAAGAACAATTGTTCGAATGAATTAGTAGCTATTGCTAGAGCCCCGAACAATAATGCAAGACGGTTCAGTGGATTCATTATAAATGGATTCAAATATCATTGGATAAAACGTCCGCAATCTTATTTCCACAAGTCTCATGTATATCTTTATTAGCTTTTTCTTGAGGTTTACCATTGTCTTCAATGGGAAAATTTATGTACTGACGTGTTCCTTTTATTTTTTTTAACATAATCAAGCAATATTTTACATGATGAATGTAATTTATTTTGTAATTTGATTTAAATTTAAATAATATTGTTGTAGGAAGTGAAATATGGAAAACAACTTGGACGTGTAGACTTCTTTGGAATAACGTGTAAAAAAAAGATGGGACATTTATGAATCCAGATGCAGAAAAAATCATGGTAATTTCTATAAATAGTTAAAGTCATCTATCTTATTATATTTGATAATTAAGAGATTTATAATTCTATAATAACCTAAGTACTGATTCTATGATGATTGTATTAATAGGACATGATTACCAATATGCTTACAGAACGTAGTTCAGCTTCTCATAATCAAGATGTAAATATTGTTCAAAATGAAATATTATGTGAACTCTTAAAAGAAGATCAATATGAGAGAGTTAAATGATATGGACTAGGAGTGACGCCTATGCAAGTAAATAGTCAAAGCTTTCCTTACAGAGAAAGAAGATCAAATGAAATGGAAGCTATGCAAAAGGAAATAACTGATATGGAGGCAAATTATGAAGCAAAGATTGACACCTGACTATGAAGGTAAAATAGCTCTATTGAAAGAGGACCATGAGAAGAGGATTGAAGAGTTGCAATCAGTTAACAACAATCTTCAAATGGACATGCGACTCCTTCATCAGGAATTTTCACGATTTAGGGCTATGATGTCACATGTTTATATATATATATATATATATATTTACTTGTTCATATTAAATTTCACTTTTACCATAAATTTTAACATTTATGATATTATTTTGGTTTTTTTTCTTTTGCAGAATATACGTGATTCTTCAGAATTTGAGAGTAGTTGAATCATGTTTCTTGTTAGTTTGAAACAAGATCTATCAGTCGACGAAGAGCATTAAAAGCATTTCGATTATCATTCTTTGGATTATTCCCCATGTCTTTAAAAATGTTGAATTTACAATTTCCAAGCAGTGATGTAACTGTATTTTGAGTTTGTTAATGACTTTGGTTATTAAATTGGGATATTTATTCATTCTTGTTTTTATTTGTTTTAAGTTTTCTTATTGTTCTGCTGCTTGGATATTATTAATGTTGTGTGAATTTATTATAAATGACATCGTAAATCTAATGTATAGGGATAATTTTCAATTTGGTAACCTCTAATTAAAAAGCATTACAAATTTAGGATGGAAAAAATGAATAGTGTAACCAATTTAATGATAAACATTATAAAAAGTGTTGCCATATTTAATGACTCAAATTCTAACAGCGTAGCCAATTTAGTGATTGAAATTCGTAAAACTATCGTCAATTTTGGGGACGCTCTTTATAGTATATTGCTAATTTAAAGACACAAAACATAAAACATGTAACTAATTTGACGACGTTAATTATCAGATGTGTATCTTGTTTAATGACACCATTCCTCAAAAGCGTCATAAATTTAGTGACGCTTATCCTTGAAAGCGTCTCGGATTTGACAACGCTATTGTAGGTCCCAAGGGGTGTGAGTGTAAGGTTTAGAAGGGGGGTTGAATAAACCTTACCAAATTTTCACTTTTGGTCCTTTTAAAAGTTCGAGTTGATACTACACAAACAGTCCTTCGTGGACATCCAATTTAGTTAATCAAGAGAGTTAGTCACTCAAATGCACTGACTCGAGCCGTTGATAGAATAACTCACCGTTAACACCAATTAGCTCAACTGTGGGTTTGTTTTTAGCGGAAGACTTAACACCCTTAAGTTTGGTTTAGTAATGATTTAATGCTTGGTTTTAGTACTTAGAGATTATCGGTTGGATAGCAAATATGTCAAAGAAATTAAACAAATAAGATGCGAGGAATTAAAGTCTTTGAAATGTAAATGACACGATAAGTTTTTATAGAGGTTCGAAGATGGGGTAATTCTTCTACTCCTCTCTTCTCCAACTCCTGGAGGAATCCACTAGGTATTGATCAAGATACAAAGTGGTAATGTCCGTAGATACAAGTCTTGATCACACAAATGACTTGATCCTTTGGGACTCGATCACGAGATGCCTTGATCACTCACCGTGGCTTCTCGTATGACTCGGCTTCTTCACAGGCAAATGCTTCTGCTATCGCACTCACTTGCTCAAGCTCTTTGGATTTGATCACGAAGCCCTCCAAAACTCGAGACCGGTTCGACCTTGAACCTTCCTACAATCCTTCGTGGAATGTAGACCCCTTGATTCTTCAACAATTTCCTCTTCAACTGATTGAAGTTATCTTTCCTTCACAGGTGAGTGTTGGATTAATTTTCTTCGTAGTGTAGGCTTGAGGATTAATCTTGAATGATTTGAGAATATCTTAGGTTACAGTTCAAATATTTGCTTGAATGTTCGTGGTTCAGGTAACCTTGGTGTAACCTTCTCTCAGAGTCATTCCTCAGCCTTTTATAGTGATCTTTCAAAAAATCTGCCCGTTGAAGAGATATGCTTATTTTTGAAAGTCACTTGTGGTCGTTGGCTTGTCTTGTTGCAGTCCTTGGAATTGCCACTTCCTCGTATGAATTGTTCTTGACTTTTTCAGTTCGACACGGTATAGTGCTTTCCATTGGTTCATTCCTTTGCACGCTTCCGGGACCGAGCACTTCGAGAAAGGTAGCATCGAGGTATTACTTGTTTAAGTAATTCTCTTGATTTACGTGCAACGGATCTCTTTTGATTATCTCGACTTGATCGTTTCCTTGCTTTCCCCAGGTGACTTAGAGTCACTTTCAATCATTGAATGACTCTTCTCATCACTTCAACTTGAGACTTGGCTATCTTGAGTTGACTTGATGATACTTTACTCACCGCATCTCACCGCACCTTCATCGAGTTCCCGTCTTCTCTTCTTTGCCATACTCACTTGTCTTGCAATGAGTCTTCCTTCTAGTCTCCGTTGTCTTCTTGCATGTTTAGGCATAGTGATTTAACCCACTTGACCCATTTCTATTTGTTACAATGCGATTTACAACAAAAATGGGGTGCCAACTTCCTATTCTAAGTTTTACATGGCATTCATCAAAATCTAAACAATAAATTTCCCAACAATTTCCCCCTTTTTGATGATGCCAAAACTTAAAACATTCAAAATGTAAATAGCAAAGATACATACGGATAGTGCATTCACGAGAGAATGTATGCGAGAATCAATCCTTTTATTGATCATAACATTCTTGTTCTTTTACACAATGTTTACAAGGTGTATCAAAGCAAATATTTGTCTACACAAAAAAATAGAAATTCTGATTTATTGCGGAAAGACTTACATAGTATGTATTTACATAGTAAAATACATGAAGGGGTGGACAACAACACTTCATCTCCTTCATTGCCTCCTTTCTTTCATCTTCTTCGATTCTGTCATCTTCCTCGGTATTCTTCTCTTTTTCTTCTCATCTTCAACCGCCTTCTTCTTCTTTTCATATGCTTTCCTGGCAGCTTCATCTCTTCTTAATCTCTCTTGTCTCTCCTCCCATAGCTGAGTTTGTCTTTTATTTTCTTCTTCGATTCTTTTCACATACTCGGCATTGTTTTTAGCCACTTGCAGTTGGCTACTTGGTCAAGACCAGCCCCGGTAGATCCCTCCTTTCTTGCCTGGATCTATGTACTCAATGTTTTTGGGCGGAGGCCTAGGTCCAAACCTCTTCCTCCACCATCGCTTCTTCCTCTTCCTCCTGGGGCGTGTATTGTCTTTGGGGTCTTCTTCTTTCCAAAGGTGAGTGGCCAGCAGCGATCGCTTGGTGGTAGTCTGTCAGCTGTCGCCTTCTTCACATAACGTGAGACCCTTTTCCCAAGATACAAGTCCCGGCTTGAGCCATAGACATGTTTGCGAAGTATCCTCCATATGCGGCGTTTTAAATTCATCAACCGATCGTGGCTCGGTCTTGACATCTAAGATGGCATAAGTGTCTCTCTCTTGGAATGCCTCCATGTTGTTTCAAGATGTCCATAACTCGGGCATTCAACCTTCCTTCCACTTCCTCCATCCCTCGCTTCAATCAACTGCTTTTCTTCTCACCATAGATGCGAGTGTTGGAGTGGCGCGGAGTCATGGGAGTTTGCTTTGCGATAATATCACCGTGTGACAAGACCTTGTTGGGGGTTTGTGCAATCATCAATGTCATATCTTTCGATCCTTCCCCCTCAACCGACTTTCCTTTCTTTTGTTTTGACACTTCCTCACCGTCTTTCCCTTTGCAAATGCTCCCTTCCTTTTCAACATCGAAACTCTTCAGCGCTTTTAGGTATTCCTCTTCCCCTTTTTGGCATCATCAAAGGAGAGAGAACCCCTGAAACATACTTGCAAGCGGAAATCGAGCTCACGATAGCCGAGTTCTCCTCGAGTCTCTGCAAGGAGTATGCGGCGCGAAATTCGAGCGAGTAGCGTTGGACTCTGTGAAATTAGCTTCATCTCAGGCCATGAGAAGGCTGAATTTTCTATCCATGTTTTCTTCCATACGCTGGAGATCACTCTTATTTTGCTCACGCAGTTGAAGCTTTATCTCGGAAGTGTGAGCTTCATGCATGTGCTCAATGTGTTCTCTCAATTTCGTCTTTGCATCAACATTCTCGGCTCTCCATACCAACAGCTTGTTGAACAATGTCTGAAGTATCTAAATTTGTTCCACACGCATTGTTTCTTCTTTGTTGCCACCATTCCCGATTCGACTATTGTGCCTCTCAAGTCGGCATCGAGTTGGCATCTCTGTTGTCGATCTCATGTCCATCGAGGCCTGGTGCCTCTCCATCCGCTCAATTTCTGCAAATAATGCTTTGAACACCTCCCGAACTTCAATTTGTTTCCTCTGTTGCGGTGATGGCCAAGCAGTCAAAAAATCATAAGCGGTGGAATGATGGTATCGATGGAATGACAGGATCTCGCAGTGCGTAGCGCGCAAGATCGTTTTTTCGACTCGTCGGGAGGTCGGGTACCTCCGGAGAAAAGGAAATGATTCTACAAAAGGAATCATCACGGCCAACCGGGATTTGTTCAATGATGAGAGGGGCGCGTGAAGTTCCTTGTGGAGTCGAACTTTGCGGCAGGGGGAGCTGCGCAGTGGACTCTGTTGCGGGGGTCTTTTGTGAAGTGGACCCGACTTTGCCGAGCCTCATTGTCTCAACAGCCGTCGGTCTCACCTTTTTTTCCAATTGAGTTGATGGTCCTCGACCTTATCGAAGCGTCATCGGACGATGATGAGATTTCCATGGGTGGCTCATCATCAAAATTGAAAGTTTGACGAGTAGTCTTGAGGTCGACTTGCTCGTGGTTGGAACATCCTTAGCCGAGTCTTTTGGATCGATCACGCGGGGGATGACTCGGCTTCATTGTCTTCTTCCGATCCCGGAAAAGTTACATCGAGGATTATCCTGGGAGTCGTGAAGTGCGCTAATCTCCTTTTCGGATGGATCAATGATAGCGGGAGGGATGTTCTCTACTTGACTTCTTTTACCCCTGAAGTCTCAACCTCCGTTGGCCTTCATTACCTCCCTGCAGTCTCAATCTGCAATGCGAGGCTGGACCTCCCTTCGACGAGTGTCACTGTCTTAGGGTCTTCTCGTGGTGGCATCCATTGGAGTCTCAACCCCATGGATTGCACTTTCATCGCCCGAGTGTTAACTCCCGGGGATGTTCCTTCCGCTCGTGCCTCGATCGCATCGCATCAGCGGCGTCATTAGCCTTCAGAGCGGTTGGCACCTCACGGAGACAGTCTCAATCGTCCGAGCTTCGTTGATGGCAACTTGTTTGTGTATTTTGTGTTTGTACTTTCTCCACTTCGCCTCCTAGATTCGTTGTGGAGTCATCTGCCCGCAACATCCTCCGACTTTGCTTTGCAGGTGGAGGAGTTTCCCCCTCACCGGCGCATCACCGAGTGACTTGGAATGGGGTCACTCGTCTCCAAACTCCCGGCTGTTTCTCCCGAGTGTTCAGCCGTTGGGGCAGGTGGTAAGACACCTTCATTAGGGGTTGGCTCGACTGGGGTCCCCACTAACCCGGTTTCATCGCCATTTCCTTAATTCCTTCTTCCGAGTGAGTCAAAGTGGTGGCGAACAATCGTGGCAATATCTTTTCACCACTCCCATTGGGTCCAATTCAAATGTGCTTTGGAGGACTCTCTGGTCCCTCCATCATTCTTTTCTCATGAAGAATTCTCGATTCGTGCATTGCTTGCTGCATTTGCAACTCTTCACGGGCGGCAGGGTCCAAATCCTCATCACTTTCGATAGAATGTCGAGGTGAGGATGTGTATGTTCTGTGGTGCCGGTGAGAGGGCGAGATCTTGGCCTTCTCTCGTGCCTCGGCTTCCTCTGCCGCTCTCCTTGTCCTTGTCCTTGAAGATCTGCAAGATATCTCGTGCGATTTTCTTCATCCAAAGTCTTGGATCACACTGGTCAGTCCAAAAAAGTTCAACAGTTCCTCTTTTTCTTCGATAAACTCGGGCCGTTGGAACTGTTCCTGGATCGACTCAATTTCCACTTTCTCCACTCTCGCAGACGATTTTTGATGTCCGGATAAGGTGGGGATAGGATCATCACATCATCATCTCTTTCAGCTTCTTCTTGTGTCTCACTTGCTTCGAACTACAAATTGGTCTTGATTTCTCTTGATCGCCTTCAAAGCAGACTTGGTCTTTTCATCAATAATATCCGGAGACTCTACTTCTCCAGGCCTCCTGATCTCGTATCTGAGGGGCTGACTCACTTGTTTTCAAGTTCGGATTGCTTGATGATTCTTCTTTGTCTCTTGGTTCGTACCCGAGAGGGATTTCAGTTCGGAGAGAGTGTCTTCCGAGTCCCGCGGCGGGGCCGTCTTTGGTGTTTTCTTCGAGGAGCGGGCCGTCTTAGCTTTTCGTTCTCCTCTTTTTGACGACCGGAGAAGGTATTTGAGGTTCCTTCTCGGCACGCTACTTGGGCATGAGACACGGCCGCGGGGGGGCGGGAGCGGGTTTGTTTTTCTTTCTTTGCGGGAGCAACAGTCTTCTTAGCATACCGCAGGGCGACTTTCTTCTTTGGTGGTGAGGAAACAATCAGTATCTTGGTCACCGATTCCCCCTCACTTGTATCGCTCTCTTGGCATAGGCTCTCTTACGTGCGCCTGAGAGAGGTTTGATCTGAACATCCTCTTGTTTACATGGAACACCTTTCCATGTCGAAGAGGACTCCTTTCACCTCCATCACCGACCAATCACCAGGCCATATCCCGGGATCCTCCAAATGCATCATCCTCCTTGAAGGATTTGTTCCCTACGATATTCCGGCGAGTCCGGTTGATGAGACAAACTCGGCCAGTTTATTTTCCTTTCTTCAATGATCGCGGCCATTACGATCAACTTTGCTTTTGATGATTGGTCAAAGCCGCCAAATTTGATGTCAATGCATTTGGCAACTATGTCCAACGACTTGTGGTAATCCTCCTTCACCTCTTTGTTTCTTTGTGTAGACTATTTTATCGGATAGTCGGATTTGGCTACTTCCTCCGGCAAGAACAGTCTACATCATCTTCGTTGATTTCTGATGCTCATTCCGTCGGTAGTGAGCAGTGTTCAGCCAAATCCTTGGCAGAGATGGTGAACTTCTTTCCGTGAACAGATGATTTTATCCCTTCATCGTGAATCTCAGCGTTCACGTAGAGCTGTGCGACCTCTTCCACATAGGTCATCGAGAACTCCATCGACAAAAATGGTTTTAGCCCGGACGATTTGAGCTTTTCAGCGATTTTCTTTATGAGGGCGTCATCGGACCCCTGTTTGACCATTCCCTCGAAATCCACTGTAGACCCAGTGTGGATTTGCTTCCCTAGCTTGACGAAATCATAAGTTGGTGCCATTTTTTTTTAGTATTTCACGAAAGGAAACTTAGAAGTTGATTTGAATATTGATAGGGTTTTGAGAGTGTTTTGCCTTTGCTTATGAGATAGAAATGAAATGTTTTGGTAATATGTGAGAGAAAACAGACGAAAACGTTTAAGTATGGTTTCTGAAAGGACGTGCGGATAGTTTTTGAAATGTGATCGAAATCAACGGCTTAGATTTTGCACACCGATTAGCATTTAATGTCTCGAATTTAATGCGACAGCATTTATATCCAATCATAAGCTTGGTATGCAACTTTTTGTCTGTACACATCATCATTATGCTGACGTCATTCTTAAAAACATTCCCGCTTAGTAAAAATGATCGTTTTTGTCATTTTGCTCATAAATGACTCAAATTTTATCTCTTAGCTATTTAACTCTTCCTCGTCACGCTTCTCTCATGACTCGGCTCTCAGCTAATTCGATATAGCTGTCTTTCAGACATGGCTGATTCATTTAGCTGATTTTGAAAATTTAGTCCTTTCTCTCTTTTTGTGTTTCATTTCTTTTCTTTGACTCTTAAGTGTCATTTCGATTCAATTAACCCTAACTCATGCTTGAGTTCTTCAAATCTTGATTAACATAATGGTTTTGTGAATATGTCAATAACTGTTTATCGGTTGAAATATATTCCAAGATGATGTCCTTCTTTTCAACATGATCTCTTATGAAGTGATATCGACATCGATATGCTTTGTTCTTGAGTGCAACACGAGTTCTCGAGTGATTGCAATTGCACTTGTGTTATCACACATGATTGGAATTTCCTTTTCTTCAACTTCATAGTCTCTCACTTTGCCTCATCCATAGGATTTGGGCACAACAAACATGCCGCAACTATGTATTCTCGTTGGTTGTAGAGGTGGCTATTGAATTTTGCTTTTTGCTAAACCAAGAAATTAGCTTTGTTTCAAGCATTTGACATGTGCCCGAGGTGCTCTTCCTGTCAACTCGCATCCAAAGATAGTCGAGTCTCAATAGCCAATTAGCTTGAATCCACCTTCCTTTGGATACCATAAACCAACTTCTTGGCTTCCTTTCAAATATCTCAAAATCCTCTTAGTCATGATCATATGGATCTCTTTTGGAGCAGATTGAAATCTTGCACATACACCTACAAAGGTGATGTCCGCTTTGCTTCTTTGTGAGATAAAGCAATGATCCAATAAGTGCTCAGATCTTGTTTGATCTACGTGCTTGCCATCTGCATCCATGTCCATTTTGGATGATGTATTCATTGGTATTTTCACGTAAGACTTCTCCTCCATACCAAATTTCTTCATTAAATCTCTGGTGTATTTTGTTTGACTTATGAAGGTTCCATCCTTCACTTGTTTTTTTACTTGGAGTCCAAGGAAGAATGTCGATTCTCCCATCATGCTCATTTCAAATTTGCTTTGCATGAGATTTGAAAATTTTTCACATAGCTCTTTGTTTGTGGATCCAAAATGATGTCATCCACATATATTTGAACAAGCAAGATGCTCTTCTTGTCTTGAATTAAAAAGTGTTCTATCTACTTTTCCTTTTGTGAATCCATTCTCGATTAGGAATTGTGACAAAGTATCATACCATGCTCTCGATGCCCGTTTCAATCCATACAGAGCTTTCTTGAGTTTGTATACCTTATCTCCAAGAGTCTTCCGCTCAAATCCTGGAGGTTGTTCAACATACACTTCTTCTTCCAATAGACCATTTAGGAATGCACTTTTTACGTCCATCCGATATACAATAAAATTCTTGTGAGTTGCATAGGCAAGAAACATCCTTATAGCTTCCAATCTTGCTACAGGAGCAAATGTTTCATCAAAATCTATTCCTTCTTCTTGGCAATATCCTTTGGCTACTAGTCTTGCTTTGTTTCTTACCACGTAACCCTCCTCGTTGATCTTGTTTACAACACCCATTTAGTACCAATGACATTTTGATGGGTGGGTCTTTGAACTAATTCCCATACTTCATTTCTTTCAAACTGATTGACTCTTCTTGCATAGCTTGAATACAATGTGTGTCATCCAATGCTTGTAACACGTCTTTAGGCTCTATTTGTGAGATAAAGCATGTGAACATAGCTTCTTGTTGAGTTCGGATCTTGTTTTGACGCCTTCTTATATCTCCAATGACAAGTTACGTGGATGGTGTTTCAACCATCTTACATCGGAGTTGAAGTAAGTTAGGCGGATTCGATTGTCTAGCAAACTGCGTGTTGCTTTGATCGGCTCTCTTGCAATCACTTAGCCGCAAATTTTCCAAAGATTCTATGGGACTCAACTATCTCATCTTCATCCGAGTTTTCCATAATTCCGGCTTGAAAGATAGGGATTTTTCTCGTATGGTTGGATGATTCAAACTTATCACCACTCTTCAATGTCTTCTCCATTTACATTTGGCTCATCGAATACCACATGAATGGATTCCTCTCGCAACCATAGTCCTTTTGTTGAGTACTCTGAGGGCTTTGCTTTCACCGAGTATCCCAAGAAGATACCTTCATCGCCTTTAGCATCGAAAGCCTTTAGATTGTCTTTGCCATTGTTGTGGACGAAGCATTTACATCCAAATATTCTAAAATATGCAACATTTGGTTTTCTCCTGTCCAAATCTCATAGGAGTCTTTGTCACCGTCTGCTTATCATACATCTATTTTGAGTGTAGCAAGTTGTGTTGATTGCTTCACCCAAAATCTCTTTGGTAACCCCGCTCGCTAACATGGTCCTTCTTCTTCTTTGAGAGTTCTATTCCTTCTTTCGCAACTCCATTCTCATTGTGGAGTCCTTGTGCTGCAGATAATTCATGACCAATGCCATTTTCAATACAATATTGAGTTATTATACCATTGAAAAACTCGGTTCCTCTGTCGATCTTATTTTGATAATGGTTTGGCTCTTCTCATTTTGAATCCTCTTCATCACCGCGGTAGTTTTACAAGAGTTTCTTTCTTCTTACACATGAATGTTGTCCATGTATATCTTGAGTAGTCATCTACTACCACCAAGGTATATTTCTTCCCACTTATGCTAGTTTGGTTCAACTGGACCAAATAGATCCATATGTAGCAGTGCAATATCCTTGTTGAAGATGGGCATGTCTTTTCTTTGAATGATGATTTGATCTGTTTTCCCTTCGCATGCGTCACATATACTCTCCTTCTTGTATATCGAGTCGGAAGACCTATCACAAGATTACTTCGCAAGCTTGTTAAGTGTTTTGAAATTCGGGTGACTCGACTTTTTGTGCCACGGCCAACTTGATTCAAATATGCTCTTTGCTAATAGACAGTGTTGGGTGTAGCGGTTGACCAATCTACTACATACATGTTCCTTTGTCGCATCCTTGCAACACAACTTCATTTGATTCAATATCCTTGATTTGGCATATACCCATGTTAAATCCAACATTATAGCCCTTGTCACGAGTTGGTGATGCTTAGCAAGTTGAAGTTGAGTCCTTCAACATATGCAACATCTGTGATTTCTAATCCGTTCTTCTTGATGGATCCAAAGATTTCTTATTTCTCCCCGAGCTTCATTTCCTCCAAATATGACTTTTGCTCCTTTAACTTCCTTGAATTTTGACAGATTTTTCTTGTTTCTGTCATATGTCCGGAATGTACCACTATCCATGTACCAGGTTCATTGGCACTCACTGCCTTGAACCCGCAATCAAGGAAATTAAGTTTTAGGTACCCATACTTGTGCAGGGTCCCGAGGGGTTAGTATTGTAAGATGATCCAACCAGCTATAGCCAAATGATCGGCTCTACAGGGGTTGCCATCTATCGATGCCATAATCATAATTAATTTTGGCAAATTGCTTGGGGATTCTAGGTTCATACAAAATGTCTCTTTTGTCTATATGCCTGTATATGTGTTTTTAGCAATTGCCTTCTTTGGGTAATTGTGGTGTCTCCGAGTGTAGTGCCTAGGTGCATATGTGTCTTTGATGAAAGCTCTTATACTTTTGGAATGGCCTTTCTTTGAGTTCTGGCCTTTGCCATTTGGGCTTATATTCCATAAGTTTATGCCGATAGTTCACATCGTTCCAATCGGCTTGGCTTGGATATTTTCTACCATTCCCATCATATGTGTTTCTTTTATAGAACTTTTGGGGTTTTTGGTAGCTCTGTTTCTTCTTTCTGAGTAATTTCTGTTTGGTTCTTTGAGGAACTTGGTGAATTTCTTCTCACTGTCCTCTCAACGCACCCAACCGGGTTTTTCCTTTTCCTTTATAACCAAGGCCAGTTTGTTTGTAATTGTGCTTTGGAGTGAATGTGTGTGCATCATTTGGAGTTTTGGATTTTTGAGATACTTCATTGCTTGAAGATCCTTTTTCCAAATTAGTTTTGGAGTTTGACATAGCACGAGGAATTAAATCCTAAGCATGTCTTGTCTCCACATTCTCTTTGACTCATAATAAGATCATCCAATGATTTAGATGCCTTAGTGAATGAGGCAATCACATTTTTGAGGTCATTCTCCTCTTTTCTATGGCAGCTATTTCTGCTTATTAGCTTGCATTTTCAGGCCTTTAAACTTTTATTCTCATCACTATTTGACTTAGAGTACTCGGCTCCTTAGTTAGTTTGTGAGTTTTGGCTCTTAGTCAAGCCGTTTTCCTCATTTAGTAGTGTGTGTGAGGATTTAATGTGTTCAAAATCTTTCATCATTTTGCCTAATGAATCATAAAGATCGAGTGGGTGATGAAGTGTGTGTATCACGTCACTATCACTGGAATCGAGTTTGATGAGTTAGAGTGTACCTCATCTTCTTGGTCGAGTTGATCTTGTTCCTTGGCCATCAAACGGTCGAGCTTCTTCTTCGTAGTCACTTGAGTAGTCGACTTCACCGCTCTCTCGAATCACTTGTCTCTCTTGACTTGGTTGTCTCGTGATCTCTGCACCAACATTGCCTTTTTCTTTTCTTGTCTTCTTTCTCTCAAGACCTTTCTTTCTTCTTCATTCCTGTATTTGTTGACTACGAGATATGGACAATCAATGGCATAGTGACCTGGTTGCCTACGGTTCCAAAGATAGATATTCAACCTTTTGATCGACTCTTTCCATTCTTGGATTGTCGCCCTTTGATATTCAGTTTTTGATGATCTGTTCTCTTGGTTGGCCTATCTTCCCTTGACTTGGAGGAGTGAGTGTCTTCTTCGAAGATTTGCCCTTGCCTCTCTTGTAGTTCTTATTGAAGAACTTGTTGAACCTTTTAACCATCGGGGCTATTTTTCTTCGGATCAATGACTTCTTTGATCTCAACTCTCTTTCCATCTTTAACAATTAGAGCAAATTTGTTTTGGGTACAATTGCCTCTCTTCCTCGATCTTTTCTTCTCACTCAAATTCGTAGGCTTTGAGATCCGAGAATAGTTCATGGTTGGAGGTTTTCGATAGGTCCATGGAATGTCTCGGTGCCATGACCTTCATTTCCCGTTCACCGAGACTTTTTAGGATCTTCATACACATTTCTTCGTGTATATTCCTTTCCAAGTGCGAGATAGCTCGTTGGTGATTTACGTGAACCGAGCATCCGGTTGATCCAGGTTTTCTCCTGCGATCATTTTGAAATTCTCAAATTTTTGTACGACCACCGATAATTTATTTTCCTTGATTTGCTTCGAGCCTTCACAAATCAATGTTAGCTTGTCCCATTTCTTTAGCCGTTTTGCATGATTTGACTTTATTGAACATGGCTTTATCCAAGGTTTTGTAAAGGATGTCCTTGGCTACATTGTCCAGGTTGTATCTTTTTCTCGTCATCATTTGTCCATTCGATTCTTGGTTTTTCAACCATAGGTGGTCTAGGGCAACATCCTCTTCACCTTCAAATTGTAGCTCTTCTTACAAAATGTTTATTTTTAAGATTTGCGGTGGCCCATCCTCTATCACTATCCACATCTCATCATGTAATCTTTGATAGATGAGCACTGCATACGAATTTTCCAATCATCAAATTCTTCAATAGTGAACATAGGGATGCGTGTCAAATTTGCTTCCATGATAATAACTTTTAATGATAAAAGGAGTTTTGAAAACTTAAGTACTAAAATAGACTTTGAAAAGTTTGGAGATCTAGTTCGAGAACCGGTGCGGAAGGCTCAATGAACCAACCCCTCGATACCACTTGTAGGTCCCAAGGGGTGTGAGTGTAAGGTTTAGAAGGGCGGGGTTGAATAAACCTTACCAAATTTTCACTTTTGGTCCTTTTAAAAGTTCGAGTTGATACTACACACCGTGTGTCCTTGGTGGACAACCAATTTAGTTAATCAAGAGTTAGTCACTCAACGACTCACTGACCGAGCCGTTGATAGAATAACTCAAATTGTTAAGACATCAATTAGCTCAACTGTTGTGGTTTGTTTTTAGCGGAAGACTTAACACCCTTAAGTTTGGTTTAGTAATGATTTAATGCTTGGTTTTAGTACTTGGAGATTATCGGTTGGATAGCAAATATGTCGTGAGAATTAAACAAATAAGATGCAGGGAATTAAAGTCTTTGAAATGTAAATGACACGATAAGTTTTTATAGAGGTTCAAGATGGGGTAATTCTTCTACTCCTCTCTTCTCCAACTCCCCGAGGAATCCACTAGGTATTGATCGATATACAAAGTGGTAATAGTCCATATACAAATCTTGATCACACAAAATTGACTTGATCCTTTGGGACTCGATGCAGAGATGCCTTGATCACTCACCGGTTGCTTCTCGTATGACTCGGCTTTCTTCACGGGCACAACTTTGCTCTGCGACTCACTTGCTCAAGCTCTTTGGATTTGATCACGAAGCCCTCCAAAAACTCGAGACCGTTCGACCTTGAACCTTCCTACAATCCTTCGTGGAATGTAGACCCTTGATTCTTCAACAATTTCCTCTTCAACGATTGAAGTTATCTTTCCTTCACAGGTGAGTGTTGGATTGATTTTCTTCGTAGTGTAGGCTTGAGGATTAATCTTGAATGATTTGAGAATATCTTAGGTTCTGATTCAAATATTTGCTTGAATGTTCGTGTTCGTAACCTTGGTGTAACCTTCTCTCGTAGTCATTCCTCGGCCTTTTATAGTGATCTTTCAAAAAATCGCCCATTGAAGAGATATGCTTATTTTTGAAAGTCACTTGTGGTCGTTGGCTTGTCTTGTTGCGATCCTTGAATTGCCACTTCCTCGTATGAATTGTTCTTGACTTTTCGAGTTCGACACGATATAGTGCTTCCCATTGTTCATTCCCTTTGCACGCTTCCTGACCGAGCACTTCGAGAAAGGTAGCATGGAGGTATTACTTGTTTAAGTAATTCTCTTGATTTACGTACGGATCTCTTTCGATTATCTCGACTTGATCGTTTCCTTGCTTTCCCCGGGTGACTTAGAGTCGGCTTTCAATCATTGAATGACTCTTCTATCACTTCAACTTGAGACTTGGCTATCTTGAGTTGACTTGATGATACTTTACTCACCGCATCTCACCGCACCTTGATCGAGTTCCGTCTTCTCTTTTTTGCCATACTCACCGTCTGCAATGAGTCTTCATTCTAGTCTCCGGTTGTCTTCTTGCATGTTTAGGCATAGGCGACTTAACTCGGCTTGACCAGCCCTTATTTGTTACAATGCGCATTTACAACAAAAATGGGGTGCCAACTTCCTATTCTAAGTTTTACATGGCATTCATCAAAATCTAAACAATAAATTTCCCAACAAACTATTTCATTAAAACCGTTGCTAATTTAGTGGCACAATAATTGATTAGTGTTAGGAAATTTATAACTAAAAATTGTAGGTCTATTGTAATCGCGACATAAAATAGCGTCACCAAATTCACGTTAATGCGCACTAAATAAAAGCGTCACGATTTGAAATTTACCTACGCATAGATCTTGTGTCACAAATATTTTCGTGACATCAAATTTAACAACGCAACTAGTGACACTTTAAAAAACGTAGGCAATGTTCTTTGTGACGCTAATAAACGCCTCTAAATGAAAAAAAAAAAAACTAAACGCTGTGTTTTTATAGTGTAAATATTATATTGTAAATACATTTTTGTATATATAATAAGTAAATACTTATTATATAAAAAATATAATTAGGTGTTCTATTTTTATGCTATATTTATTTGTTAATTTCAAATGATAGAAAAATTATTGTTCATTCGTTTATGTTATAAGATAGTTTCTCAAATAATCATGATTTGAGTAGGATGATATGCTATTGAAAAACCAAATGACACTCATATTATTTTTAAATTAACGTATATAGTAATTTATTGGCATAAATTTCAACTATGTCTCAATTTATCTAATTAATCTATTTATCAAAAATTATTAAGTGAACATATAATATTTAAAGTTTTATACAACTAAACAACTATTTGTAATAGGAGTACACACTTGCCTCAAATATATAATCAATTTATTTTCTTTTTTCTTATTTTATTTTCTAATTTTTTAATATATTATTGGATATTTAACATCATATTTCATAAAAATATATTACATAATAATAATTATTATATAATAAATCCTACCGTATTTTGTATTGGTCAAGACCTATCAATTACCTGCAATTTCTTCCCCAGTTCAAAGGACAAACTGATTTTGGGTCTTGAGGTAATCGTCCTGTCCCTGCCCCATTGTCATTCCTACAATATATCAATTTCTTAATATCAAAACCATACAAAACTTTATTATGTTACACTCCATGCATCGTACGGACGATATACAAGTCTTTAATGATAATAATATCTTTAATATAGTTCATGTTGACTTTAAAATCTAATATTGTGCTTGTTACGTTGAGGGGATTTATCGCACAATATACGCTTGGACAGGTTTGTACGCTTATATTTGAAAATTCATCTTTCCTCAATCATCACATTATCTTGTCTCAATATTAATTTATGTACTCCGTAAATAACCTCCAACAATTCAATTTTTATTTTGTGTTATACCTCTAGGACTAGGACTAGGACAAGGTGGATTTATTCCACCAACATAAAACAATATTGTCGAATAATGACATAGAAATGGAAGGAATACTTTATGTAATCTCTCTTCCCATAATTATATACATTAAATATAATCAAAAAGTCAATGAGAATTAAAGACAAATGATTAATTTATGAATCATTGCAATGTTCTAATTATATCATGGCTACCAAATAGTCTATTGTGCGTTACTAAAACATAAATGCCTATTCAGAAGCAGGCTAGATACTATTAATTGCGAAAGAATAATAGACAACAATAAATAAAATATGCTTCGAAAATACTAGCAAATAGTTGACTTGACCCAGTACAAATTATATTGTCTCAATCCTACATCTTGCATGTTTCACGCCTTCTATTGTGGGCAAAAATATCTTTTCACAATTATTATTATTATTTATTCATGCATCTATATATATATATATAATAGTAGAAGTCCGGAACCAAAATTTTCCCGCTCATTTTCTGAAATACCCCAAATCTCAAACTATTTGTTTGACAAAAATAGTTAAAAGACAATGTATGTTAAAATGACATTATACGATTTATTTTATTAATATAGTGAAGATAATTATACACGATGCTTATATATATATTGTTAGCTTAATTCTTAAGTTTCTTATATTAGTATAGAGACATATCCGATTCTTATATATATATATACATATATTATATATATATATAGAAAAGTTAAGCATGATAGAAATATTTTCATCAAATGGAATGGAGTTTATCCTAAAGCCACATATTCTCCCTTAGTCATGCATATTTGTTGCCTTAGTCATGCAATTTATAAATAGATTAATCATATTTATAGCATTACCACTCACACACGCATGCATGGCTACACATATACCACTCATGCAACCAATCAAGTGTTGGGTAATGAAAGTCGGTTGATCGGGTTAGCTTAGTTGTTAATTTACTTGCCAACATATGATCTATATATAGGCGTACATAAGAACATACAAACACACATACACCTAATTATAGAGGAAACATATAAGAAAATAAAGCGACAAGGAAGTAAGTACTGAGAGAATAAGAAATGAGAGAATTAGAAGAAAGAAAATAGAAGAAAAAGAAAGACAAGGAAAGAGAAAGAGGCGCAGCGGAAGCGAGAAGCAGTATAGTCGGATCCATAGGACCATCAACACCATCAACATACTCATTTTCAGTACACTATACATAGGTGGGGTTACCTTTACACTTAACCGCGTACTATTGCTATTCAATGCAAGTAGACTGTTTAATTAATCATGATTAATATGTTTTGCATGAATCCCATGTTGCGGTTGTACCGTACATGTTACATATTTATGTGTTGTGGTGACGACCACTTCACATTATGAGCTCGTACATATTACAAAGTTACGGTTTGTCCATACAAATTCCACGTATGATGCATCTCTGCTATTTGTAATTAATTACGCAGTCGCTTAAGTGTACCCCACTGAGTGTAGTGCAAAACACTCACCCCACTATTTAACATTTTCAGATACAGGGAAAAATATATATGGCGACATGAGCTCCACCATTTCTTAATAATTCCAAGATCTTCATTTTCTTTTATTTATGATGTAAGACGTTAATTTTTATGTTTAAATTAAATGTGGGCTTATTTACATTTTGTAAAAGTAATGTGTCGAGTTGTGAGTCAAAATTTGTGTTAAAACTATTTCCGCTGCTTATTTATGATAAAGTTGTGTCTGTGAGCGTGATGTTTATGTGAATTACTGGTTGTTAGTGTTAAGATCTTAAAAGAATATTAAATGTCGGTTTGGAGAAACTTGATTCCTATTTTGTTATGAAAATAATAATAATTATTTGGATTTCAACTCGTAAATTTTCTAAAATAGTAGCGCCTAAAAGACCTAACTTTCAAATATATTTGCAAATCGGGCGTTCTGGTGGTATCGAGCAAGGTCTTGGACCTTGTTATTGTTTGTTTAAAACACGAATTTGGGTCATTTATTCCAAAATTGTAGAGTCAAATTACTTATTGTGTTCAGATAGTCTTTTGAGTCAAAATTTTTTTCGTAAGAATAATATTAGTTGTGATTTGACTTTTGTTATTTAGAGACTTTAGTATCAAAATTATTTAGTAAAACGTGTACAAAATAAAAATTCCATTTCTCGGAGTTGTGTGCGTTTAAACTTGTTTTGTAGTAGTTCTGAATATGATATGATGCTTTATTTTCTAAGTGTTTGCGAGTCTAAAACTTTGTACAAAATTGGATCTCGAGTATCGAGAGTTATTGAGATAATAATATTTTAAAAAAAAGGGCATTTTTTTGGAGTAAACATGGCCCCAAAGTCGACATGTTATACTAAGCCCTGAAAGATATGCATTACATGAATATGATTTCACCTGCAAATTCACATGTTCTGCAATTTCAAGCCATGTTACATATACAACTTATGATGGAGACTATGTCTCTCATGTTATGCCATGTAATGCTATATTTCACGATGGACATATGATATGTAAAACTATGTTTCGAATGAGGATTTTAATCCCACATTTTTACGACGATTTCACAATTAGTATGTATTCTACATATTCAACATGTGATGAATGGACACGGTCGGGTCTTCACAGACTCTTAGACTCTAATTCTGCTTGTTTGACATAATTTTGTCCACGTCTGGCCAACGTGTGAGACATAATTTCGCCGGCAAGGAGCGTGTCTGCTCACACCAAGTACATGAATTTACCTTTCATAAAAATGTTTTTACATGACATATGCATCATGATTTTATAAACTTCACTACACGCCATGACGTATTAGCTCTAGAGAACTAGTGCGATAAGGATATACATAAGCTATAAGGTCAATTGTTGTAAGGATATATATAGATCAAATGAGATATTTAGAAAATGATCTGATATGAGCTAGGAATGAGACATGTGTGGGTTAAAAGTGATGTCGAGGTAGAAATGGAAACAATAAATATCGAAGCACTTAGCAAGGTATCGACTATGTAAGATATAATATAACTCCTACTATTGGTGAATTTTGTAGTTAGTATAATTGCAATGGAAATAATAAGTTTATTAGGCCAGTAATAATATTGGTAATTCATTTAAGCGTTCGTTTAACTTTAGGTTAGTGCCTATACGTGATTTTATGCACAGTTGTAAACATATAATTAGTCATGGATAATTTGGTTTGAATATTACACCTTAATTATAATTATTTATTGTTTATAATGGGTTTCCATTAGGTACTGATCCATGTTGATGAAAAAAGAAAACAGAGTTTCTTAGTGCGAGCTACATTATCTCTAAACTTAACACTTACCATTAGTGATTTATAAGTACATGTAAGTATATTAACTATATAAGAAGTAGTGTCATTAGAAGAATACGATTTTTGATAAGCTTCGTATGATTGATACAAGAAATTGTAGGACTATGTTTTGGGTAATGACCATATTGCTCATTTCCTTTGGGTATTTCCATTAGCTCAAAGGTGTTTCAATCTCAAAGAAAGTTATAAGTATCTGATATTGGAGGGATATTGATGAATTTGTAATATTGTTCACATTGATTGGACCTTTAGGTATAGGTATATCTCTATAAGTACAATGGAATTATTTTCTGCTACAATTTAGTGACCTAATGATTTTACAACTTGTCTAGAAGATTTTATAAACTAAGATTTCAAAAAGTAGAGAGGATGTAAGTTATGATTTTATAAGAATGATACTCAAAAGCTTTAGATGAGATATGATTAAAAAGTATATAGGTGCAGTCCAGATGTAATACACCAATGATTAGCCATAGAGTTATAAAGTTTGAAGGATACTGTTTCTTTTCGTAATATTGGGATGAAATAAGATATATAAGTATGTGGAACTCATTAGATGACCAAATTTCGAGGACGAAATTTTTTTAAGGAGGTGAGAATGTAATACCCCAAATCTCAAACTACTTGTTTAACAAAAATAGTTAAAAGACAATGTATGTTAAAATGACATTATACAATTTATTTTATTAATATAGTGAAGATAATTATACACGATGCTTATATATATATATATATATATTGTTAGCTTAATTCTTAAGTTTCTTATATTAGTACAAAGACATATCCGATTCTTATATATATATATATATATATATTATATATATATATATATATATAGAAAAGTTAAGCATGATAGAAATATTTTCATCAAATGGAATGGAGTTTATCCTAAAGCCACGTATTCTCCCTTAGTCATGCATATTTGTTGCCTTAGTCATGCAATTTATAAATAGATTAATCATATTTGTAGCATTACCACTCACACACGCATGCATGGCTACACATATACCACTCATGCAACCAATCAAGTATTGGGTAATGAAAGTCGGTTGATCGGGTTAGCTTAGTTGTTAATTTACTTGCCAACATATGATCTATATATAGGCGTACATAAGAACATACAAACACACATACACCTAATTATAGAGGAAACATATAAGAAAATAAAGCGACAAGGAAGTAAGTAACGAGAGAATAGGAAATGAGAGAATTATAAGAAAGAAAATAGAAGAAAAAGAAAGACAAGGAAAGAGGAAGAGGCGCAGCGGAAGCGAGAAGCAGTATAGTCGGATCCATAGGACCATCAACATCATCAACATACTCATTTTCAGTACACTATACATAGGTGGGGTTACCTTTATACTTAACTTAACCGTACTATTGCTATTCAATGCAAGTAGATTTAATTAATCATGATTAGTATGTTTTGCATGAATCCCATGTTGCGGTTGTACCGCAGTACATGTTACATATTTATGTGTTGTGGTGACGACCACTTCACATTATGAGCTCGTACATATTACAAAGTTACGGCTTGTCCGTACAAATGCCACGTATGATGCATCTCTCGCTGTTTGTAATTAATTACGCGATCGCTTAAGTGTACCCATCGAGTGTAGTGCAAAACACTCACCCCACTATTTAACATTTTTCGGATATAGGGCAAAGTATATATGGCGACATGGGCTCCACCATTTCTTAATAATTCCAAGATCCTCATTTTCTTTTATTTATGATGTAAGACGTTAATTTTTATGTTTAAATTAAATGTGGGCTTATTTACATTTTGTAAAAGTAATGTGTCGAGTTGTGAGTCAAAATTTGTGTTAAAACTATTTCCCGCTTTGCTTATTTATGATAAAGTTGTGTCGTGAGCGTGGTGTTTATGTGAATTACTCGTTGTTAGTGTTAAGATCTTAAAAGAATATTAAATGTCGGTTTGGAGAAACTTGATTCCTATTTTGTTATAAAAATAATAATAATAATTTGGATTTCAACTCGTAAATTTTCTAAAATAATGCCTAAAAGACCTAAGTTTCAAATATATTTGCATATCGGGCGTTACATTTTCACTTTCTAAATTCAATATTATTCTACTACAAAATCATAACCGTAGATCTACAACCTATATTAAATAAGAATCAAGAACATCAATATGTATATTAATATATATCAAAAGTAATCTTGCCATTAACAATATACTTAAAGTCAATGTTTTGTTCAAAGATTTTATTCATAAATTAGGAAAAGATTATAAAATGTATTCCAATTTATTATTATATACCAAAAGTTTCCAAATGTCACATATACAACTTACCTAAACAATTAAATAAAGCCAATATTTTATTCAAATGTATTTTAGCGACTTATTATTTTATGTTAACTTAAGTATATTTTATACATTTTTTATTTATAATAATCTTATATTATACTACTCGAATTACTTTAGAGGAACACTTCAATATTGTTGATCCTAAAGACAAAACATAACCATCAAATATAGCATCATCTTCATGTTTTTCCATATTACCGTCTTCGTCGAACGTCCCCGCCAACATCGACAATATTGAACCCAAATTACGCTAAAAACAAGAGTTATTGTATAATCTATCTTGTGAAACGCATGGACGTTTCTTGTTTAGTTTAATAAATATTTTTGTTGCATTTATATTTTAAGTTATATTTTGTGTTTTATGTTTTGTTTATTTTTAGCTATTCTTATTTTGAAAATCATTAGTTAAATTTAGATAGAGAGGATAACTAATAATATCTTCCAAACAACAATATTATATAGCCTCTTTATAGTCTATCCTCGCATCAATCGAGTTATCAAACCAACCATAAAATATTGGTAAGTTATTATTTTAATGAGATTTATTTTGAAACAAATAGTTCTTTAAAACTTAGAAATTTAATATAAATATCTTCAATCCAAAATGCAGATAATACAACCATATTTGTTCTACGTATATGAGCACTCAATAAATAATAAAATATATTAAAATCTCATAAATTATACACTTGGTCCCCAACACCCTCAAAATCTTAAATTTTTTTTTCATTACTCTTTGAATTAAATGTGATAATACATAATATCAATAAACCACATGTGCGTTTCCTCTTGAATTCGTATACATATTTAACTACTTTGGTTGCACATCGAAAACTCTCAACTGAAATTAATATACGATATAATAAATTTGTAAATAACATTTGATTATCACCAAAAAACTATATTAAATTAGCTAACTCAAAATAAGTAACTCATCATCGTGACATGTGAGGCGGTTTAAAGGTGCGTACAGTGCTTGAAATGCGAACACCTGGACACATAAAGATGAAGATGTCATTATTGTGTAAAAAAATCATTTTATTTTGAAATTTGAAGGTAATATTATATTAAACAAAAATTATAATATGTGCTAGAAGAATAAAAGACTCATACCTTTTTTTGTTAAGTTACTTTCACACTTCTCAAGAGGTCCGTAAAAGGATGGTTATTTTCTTTGCATAAGGTTAATTGTAATTTATTGTAGCATATATGATATTCAAATAAAAACTACTAATAATTATGGATATATGATCATGGTACATCTTTTTTTTTTTTTTTCTTATTTCAGACACAATTGTCCGGCTTTTGTAAATATTAATTTTAAATTTTGTTTTGCTAATATAGTCAATGTTGTAGTTTTGGATAATGAAAAAGATTAGAATACTTGTATTGTATTGTTTTGAAAACAATTCTTAATGTGTTACCCAAATTCATTTTTATAATTGATGATATATTTAACGGAAGTTAATATATCCACCAAAATATTTAGTTTGATTTTTGGAAATACCAATTGAAAAATGGAAAATAATGTCGGACTAAAACATACGTTACAACTCAAAAATTTGCGATATCTATTTATATTTTTAATCGAATTTAACAATATTATACGATCGGATAATTAGCAAGACGCGTTTAGGGAAAAAATTGAGAAAATATTACTTAAGGTTAAAGATTTATCAATCTATAATTAATTATTTTAAATAAAGAAACAACAATTTGGTCAACGAGATAATATTTCCAAACTGTATACAACTCAAAATGAACATTAGTGTATTACCTTTCAAAAAACAAATCTTATTAAAATATTGTTCTATTTGATGAGGAATGCCATTTGGATGAGTAATAAATCTACCACTCACGTGTTTTAACAAAGTTTTTGTCCCTTTTTATGCAATTACTATCGAGAGAAACAAGTAATCAATCAATATGTGTATTAAATTGTTATATATAAATTAATTGTGTGATTAATTAATCACTAATATCTTAACAAGATTAAAAGATAACTGATTATTTTTTCTCTTTTTACCAAAAGTTCAATTCAAGAAAATGGTAAAATAATATTTGACTTCTTAAAATTATTAAATATGTTTCTTCCATTCCTTGATACTCCACACAATTTCAAACTTAATCATAGCTAAAAAATCATCTTCTTGCGTTTGGTTGAATAATAGAACTTCATTGTATGGGGATTGAACACATTATTTTTTTTTCTACACAATGTTATGTTTTTTATTTTATTGATTTCAAATAAGTGATTTTATGGTTTTTAATTGTATTTTTTAGGTTTAGGAATGACACCGATATTCAGTAAGGACAGGGAGGTAAATCCAACAAAAACACTTTGGCACTTAAACTTCGTTTGATAAGGGCTTGCGAGGTGCCTGTTATCGGAAGAAGAGATGAAATTTTCAGTTTTGACTTTTTTTTTTGAAGATTGTATTGCATGTAAGCTAGGGTAATATATTTCTTTAAGTCCGTCTATAAAAGAAAATATATTCTTATATTGTATTTCAATCCAAAATTAACTTCTCATATCTTTTGAATGTTTTCGCTTTGCATTCTTAATAGGGTGGTACTATGCATGGCACCGTCCCTAAGGTGCATACTAAAGCGCATAAACCAAAGTTGAAAGAAGGTGGATTATTTATTATCTCTAATTTTATGGTGTCCAAAGATACCTACAAAATCAAAACAAGTTCATCTAATTTCAAGTTCGGTATCTTTAGACGTACAAAAGTATAGAAATATTCATACGATATGTTTCTATATGATTTCAAATCGTTTGATGATATTTTAAATCTTCCTCACGAAATGCATACTTTTCTTATAGACACCTGGATTGCTAAATTATTTGTTTTTGTAGGTATTGATGCTAATGGTAACATAAGTTGATTAGTTCATTTTTTTCTGAGTTGTCAATATTCTCGACCACAATTATTTTATTACATATGTCATAAGAAAAGTAGTGGACATTCAACCACCCCATAAGATCTCTAAAGGAAATAAGGTTATTGATATCATTATTGAGAATTTAGAGTAAATATATGTTAGTTGTACATTTTATTTGAATAGTACATATTTTACATATTCCTTAAATTTATAATTATATTATTTAATTAATTTAAATTACTTGATTTAGATGGACAAGACTTACGTGTACTCTTTTGGATGAATTTATTGACAAAATACTCTCATATTTGAGTGATGGTTATGTTTCGCTTATTGTGGTCGCTCTACATTTTTGTTGGGTCAAAGAATATAAAGGCTATCTTGTATATGATTAAGTCATTTTAATTGAAATATTTGAATGTATTACATCATCTAATGATTAATCAACAGAAGAGGTATGTTACAAACATTTATAATGTGACTTAGATAATTGTAATTATTTGATAGATTATTAATACATTTATGTTAAGAAGTTAATTATTATTAATATCAAGTATTCATTTTTCAACATTACAAGTTCAATATGAAAATATATGTCTCCCAGGATTATATATGTAATATTTCATAGAGATATAGGTTGTGTGTGAGATAGATAGAGATAAATATAAAAGTAATATAGAGACAAGTATATATTGAGAGATAAATCTAAACGAGCTGAATTTGATATTTAAGTCTATAATTGAAAAATAATAATTTTTTTTATTTTTATTTACTTTATATGAATATTATTATTAAAATAAAATAATAGATATCACCATGTTAATAGTTAGTTTCAATATAAAAAAATAATATTAAATAATATTAACGTGCGGCCTTACGAGCAGATTACTAGTTTATTTAATGCCTCTAGTTATCGATATTGTTCATTAATTATTGGGCTACAAATGAAATTATTTGGCCCATGAGGCCCCGATCCTACCCACGCGCCACTTTCTCCTACATGGCCCATTAGGCCCCGCTAACCCAAGTATATAAAGATCCCTCCAGCTCATTTGTAAGTAAGTTGATTTGATTATTGTGAATTACATTCTCGTGCTCTAGTTTTTCTCTCCTACAATCACCGACTTGAGCGTTGGGGGGCCCTCCCTGAGACCACCCAGGGGTCCTCTAACCTTGATTTGGGTGTTGTAGGCTAGTTCTCGTCTGGAGACTCTACCAACTCCGGAGAAGAAGTTGGACCAATTTATCATATTCCTTGACTTGGAGTGAGCTGCGGAAGAAAGCAGCATTATTTTGGCGCCATATGTGTTAACAACCAAGACACAAGAATACGAGAAAAGGTCACGAGGCATGCGAGTTAACTCCCGAGCCTCCAACTCCGGAGGAATACCAAGTGAGAAGACGTGCCACCGAGAAGGCACGGGGATAGTCACCTCATTCGGAGGGGTGCAATTCACCATCTCGAAGAGCTCATAGGGTGCCCTTTCCCAATCTTCACCTCTGGGGGCTCCGCCCATTTGAAGAAGTCCACCGGACTCGAGAAGCTTTCCAAACTCTGCTCAATGAAGCTACTCAGAACGTTTTAAGACATCGGGTCATGGCCGGAGCCACCGGAATACCTCTCTGAGCTTTGCTAGCTACCAAAGATCCCATCTTGGGAGGTGAAAGAAGAAGAAATGAAAGACGCAGCGAGAACCATGACTAGCCACACGCAGGAGCTAGGAACAGAGCCCAACGCTCACAAGTTCATACTTATGCACCAAGTGAAGAAGTCTCTCTGGCTTAAGAAGCCCTTCAAGCTCTACTGAAGGAAGCCTCCCAAGGCACCCTGTCGTAGCATGCTTCAACAACAACTGCATGAAGACCCCTCATAAGGGCACTCTACCATAGCAAGATGCAATAGCAAATGCATGAAGACCTCCATAGCTCCACCACCGTGGATGACCCTAACTCATTGGAATGGAAGAGAGAAATAATAGGTGGAGGACAACTAGACTCAAAAAACCATCATCTTCTTTGTAAAATAAGCGAGGCTTTAAAGTCCAGCAAGGAC
Source organism: Rehmannia glutinosa (assembly GCA_016081115.2). Lineage (NCBI taxonomy): Eukaryota > Viridiplantae > Streptophyta > Magnoliopsida > Lamiales > Orobanchaceae > Rehmannia > Rehmannia glutinosa. Next base: position 84,002 of record JABTTQ020000906.1, on the reverse strand, counting down.
ATTCACAAGCTTAACCCCACTCCCGACCGAGGAGTTAAGAGCAATTTAGACCAGTCAAGCTACCTCTGGAGCAAGCAACTCCTTACAGAAGAGTAGGACTCCCAGAAGACCTCCTGACGATCCGTCTTCAACTGAAGGATGCTCCTCAAAATCTCTTATCATTGGAGAAGTATCTCCCAACAAAGGAGAAATAAATTCTCAACTCTTTGAGAATACAAAGACTCAAAGATGAAGATAGTTGAACCAAGAAAGAATCAACCAAATGACTGTGCACACAAATGCCATTTTCCTCGCACTCGCGCAGGAACGCGCGTGCCAGTCTTTGGCAATGTCGTGGAGTGTTTCCACTTGCCATCCCTCTAGACAAGGGACTCATTCATACTTCCCAACTCCCTTCAATTTATACTCTAGTTGCTCAAGAGAAATGGATACACCCTATGAGGAAGAGCCAGACGCAATCTAAAGTCCCCGAAGAGCTTTAAAGTGGAAGCAAAAATCATTCAACCATACTTGTGAAACTACTATCTGAAGATGTCAAGACTTCACAGCCCCTAAAGAGCGAAAAAGAAAGAGATTCCCCAGCATATACTTGGACAAGAAACCCCAACCACCAAACCCACATGAAGAGAGATTCACACATCGTGGGAGTCATTCCGAAAATCCATAAAATGGAGTACATTTCAAACATGCTACATGGAACGCAATGAAGCTAGCATAAGCACCACTCCCAAGCATAGGGAACTGAATTTTAAGAAGAATATGCCCACAACATTTGGGTGCAAGACTACAAGATTTAGGAAGACCAAGTCTAAACCAACCCGGGTTCTCGCACCCACCATCCGACTAAAGCTTAAGTTACTAACAAACACAACACCGGAGAAGCCACTCGCGAAATCGAATGCAAGTTAACATGCCATCCATATTTTGGCAACCATCCAGGCTACCCCACATGTGATATATAACAACACGAGAATAATGCAAAATTTCGAGGAAGAAGCTCATCCAGTTAGTCATTAACAAACTCCACCAAAGCTCGCACCATCACGAGTCGCTCACCAAAGAAAGAATATCCATGGGGTCGGGTCATCAACATAACCTCTGAGACACCTTAGAGAGACAAGCTCCTCAAAAAAGAAAGCTGTCAAGAAAGCAACCTTAGGAGTCGTGGACCTCGCCCGGCTCGAGCAAACATTGTTACTTTCCAAGAAATTGTTCGCGTCCACGCATGCACTCTTCTCAACAAACCCCTTTCGGCCTCCCCGGGGGAGAGGTCCTTCTTAAGGGATCCTCATGATCTGTCAAAACGTGAATCTCCTCCTGGTGCTCCCGAGAGGGAGGGGTCCGCTCACAAGGATCTAACAATCTAATCGGAAACTTTACCCTCCTCTCGACGCTCTTAGAGGAAGGGGTCCCCTCATAAGGAATTCACAATGGAATCAAAAACTTTTCCCTCATCCTAGACTCCCGTTGAAAGGTCCCCTAACATGGGATCTAATAAAACTTTCCCTCTTACGGTGCTCTCGGAGGAGGGGCCTCTCACAAGGAAACCTAATAAAACTTTCCCCCTTCGGTGCTCCCGGAAGGGAGGTATCCTCATAAGGGATCCTAATAAACTTTCCCTCCTCATGTGCTCTCGGAGAGAAGGTGTCCCTTCACAAGGGATCCTAATAAACGTTCCCTCTCCCGACGATCCTAAATGGAAGGGCACATTCCGGGCCTCCAAAAGGGCGCTGAGCCCAAGCCCATCGAGGGCTCTAGAAGGGCACCCTCCTTGTCCCTAGAAGGGCACCACTTTGTGCTCCCAGGGGGCTAGGCTTCTTGGTCCAAGATCTCCCTGGAAGCAAGCTAGGCTCCCTCATTCTCATTCACTCACGCGCTTCATAACCAAGAGAGGAATAAATCCACATTCCGACCCCAAAGTCAACTTGCAAAACTCTGGAGGCGTTCCAGTTACTCCATAAGCCTACGAAGGCATTGGGAAATAATTATGCTTGCTAGCTCCCCCGAAACCACAACTGTGCATCTAGAATGGGGCCAATGCTAATACGTAGGCCAAAGGGCCTCATCCAGACTCTCATCCTTGAACTCCTTTTCAGGAGCCTACTCGATTGTACTCGAATCCAATGAAAAACAACAAGACCATCAACTACACCGGCCCCAAAGAGAAAAGGGAAATGCCAAAGTCCATAGAGAAAATCGAAGACGGACAGAGAGAACTAAAAACTAGCTTGTCGGTAACTCCCTAGCCTCAAAGTACAGAAAATGGACCCCCAAGGTCCGATACTCGACTCAAGACGTGCAAACATTCCAAGGAAAGAAGAACCGCAAAGAAAAACAGATCGGGGAATAAGAAACATCCCCGGAGCGGCCAGGAGGGCTCAGGGTGCGCTCTTGAGGCTCCCTTGAGGTTCTCTCCCTTTTTTCTTCCATCCGCAGCGATCTTAGCTCCTCCCATGCGATTCATTTCCGCGATATTTCACTACTACTCATTCCATTGCCACCTCTAGGTTGGGGAAAAATCTTCTACATCTCACTACTCCCAAGCCCTAAATAGGTGGAGCGAAGCAGAATATGATTCAACGTCAATCAAAGCATCAAAATGCTCAAGTGCAGGGGGCTTCATCATCATCATCCCTTTGTAATATCCACTTTGGAGCATTCTGGGAATGTTGTGCGGGGCATCTATCTTGCCCTCATCACCATCGGGGGCCCTGAGTCCAACGAATCCACCAATTCCTTGGGAACCTTCCCATTGATCAATTCCACCATCTAGCTTATGCCTGCCCATGGAGTTCATCAACTCCCCTGAATTACACCTACTACTCAAGCTAAGGTGGGTTTACTCCACTAAACTACTCCTCACATGAAAAAAAATCTATCACATCCCAAGAGTAGTATTCTTGCAAAGAGTCAACCAATATATATCGGAAGGTAAGTCCTCTAAGAGATGGCTACACGCCGTCCATGGTACTTTCCAAGACTAAGTCTCGTAAGAGATGGCTACGTGTTGTCTAAAGCACTCATCAAGTACGAATTCCCACGAGAATTGATTTCACGCCACCCCAGGAAAGAGCATCCTTCCTAACTCAGGGGCAAGTGGGTGCCCTTCATCACCATACATGGGTACTCTCTCTCTTAACTCGCCGATGGAATCCCAAGAAGACTAGAAGAAACCGTTCAAAGAAAAACTATGTCCCTTGGGGACTCTCAACTCTCAAGTCCCATGATGACTACTCTCTAATAAGAAATTCTGCCCCTCAAAAGGCTAAGTCCCGTGAGGACTCATCCTATGCAAGAAACTCAATTCACGGCTCCCGCGAGCTTCCGGCTCGAGGAACTTCTACCGTTTATAAGGACCACTCCTCTTAAGGAGACATCATCCTCTTCAAGAGTTCAAACTTTGTAAGACACTTATCTCCACCCGTTTTCGTGACCTACAGGAGCTAGATCAAGCCAAGATAAAGAATAAGACAAGCCAACACGATACATGTCTAGCTTGTGTCTTGCTCCATTCTTCCATAATCTTTAGGAGTTGGGGGTTATGTTGTGGGTAAATAAACCTTTTGCACAATTATTATTCTTTATTCATGCATTTATATAATGACACTAATTACCCAATAGTTTATTAATTGTTGGGCTCTACGATAAAATTATTTGGCCCACGTCTTTAGTTTCTCCTACACGACCCGTGAGGTCCGCTAACTTAGGTATATAAAGGTCGCTCTATATTATTTATAAGTAAGTTTTTTTGATTACTACGAATTACATTCCCACGCTCTATTTTTCTTTCCTACATTCATCAACTTGAGCGTCGGTGGGCCTCTCTAGGACCATCCCAGGAACCTCCTAACCTTATTTTATTTGTTACGATCTATTCCTATCTCAAGACTTTACCATCTCCGAGAAAGAAGTTGGACCAATTTATCGATTCCTTGACTTTGAGTAAGTTTGTGAAAAAAAAAAAAAACATCATCTTCGTTAGAGGTGGAAAAATTCCCGAACCCAACTAGGGAACCCTCCCTCGCCTCGAACCCAATGAGGAATTCCCACCCCAATTGTGTCTATGGGATAGGGATGGGTTTAGGTCACCTCGCCCCCGCCCACTTTACTTTATATATATATATATATATATATATATATATATGTGTGTGTGTGTGTGTGTTAAGTATATTTTATATAGTATATATATAAATATTTATTTAAAAAAATTTTATCATATGGTATTCATTTTTAGCATACTTGATGATAAATTCTAAAATTGTAACAAATGTAACACATAATTTTAACAAAATGTGTATATATTTTTGTTAAAATAGGAAATTTGAGAACTAAAAATATTATTTAAATTATAAAAAATACAAATGGGGATACCCGTTTCTCGCACTTTTCCTGTTGTGTTGCCACTCCTAGTCGTCGTGATGAAAGTGTAATGCTTAGTTGATCTTAAACCAAACCCATCCATTGCTTAGAGCCTTACGTTATAATGAAAGTGTTAACATTGGTGGTATGCACCATGTTGCCAATTTGGTCACTTTATATTTATTTATGAAAAGTTGACGTTCTAACAAAAACGTGAAGGATATTTGTATTTATGTAAAATCATGTGCTAACAATTAATCTGCATATTGTTTGTATTTATGAAAAGGTTTTGTTCTAACAATAAAATCTGCAGAATATTGTATTTCTTGATCTTTGTATGATAGGTTGATTTGGAAGATATTTTTCATCATGGGAAGATGTGGGTTATATTATTACCTTACAAAGAAAGATCTAGAAAACTTTTGGAAGGGAAAAACATGCGAGAATCGATCCACAAGCACTAAAAAGACGATTTCGTACTCTTTAAAAGAAGGAAAATGTATCAATAAGATCTCTTACCAAGTTTCATTGTAATCCTAGGTTAGGAGTCATAAATACTTGAGACTCCAAAACTTTTAGAGTGTGGATTTCGTGCCTTTGGATTTAATTATATTTTGTATTAGTGTATTCTCACTTTTAGAGTCTTTGAGTCGTTCAAGAAGAAAAGAGAAGATATTATCCATTGTTGTTCGAACAACTCGCAATTGCTCTTTGTTAGGAAATTTATTTATTAGATTTTGATGATACCATGTAAAACTTAAAATGAAGTTGACACCCCATTTTCCTTGTAATTACGCATTGTAATAGATAGAATTTGGAAGAGGCAGAGTTAAGTCGGCTAAGTCAAGATTACAAGAAGTCAATGCGGTCAGTAATGAAGACTCTGCGTGTGTCGGTGAGTATGGCCAAGAAGGAAGTCAGGACTCATTGTAGGAAAGTTAGGCGAGGAACAAGCGTGAGAAAGTTCGATCAAATCAACTCGACTCAAGAAGCCAAGTCTACTAGTTGAAGTAATAGTTGAGTCAATCTCATGATTGAAGCAGACTCAAGTCACCTGGGATAAAGGCAATAGTCAAGTGAAGACAACTGACTTAGATCCGTTGGAATAAAGTCAAGAATATTACTTGATATAGTAATATGTCAAGTTGCCAGGTCTTAAAGTATTTGGCCCAGAATTGTGCAAAAGGAATGAGCCAATGGGAAACACTGCACCTTGTGTCAGAATCTGCAAAGCTGAAATGCCATTTAATACGAGGAAAGATCAACATCACAAGGGCTGCAGAGACCAAGACAAGACAAGCCAACGAACACAAAGTGACATTTGAAACTAGCCTATCTCTTTAACAGACAAATTTCAAATGTGCACTATAAAAGGCTGAGGAAGCATTTGAGAAAAGGTTACCTTGATAACCTGAACTTAGAGCAAGCAAGCATTATTCGAGCAATCAAGCAAGCAATATTCTCAAAGCATTTTCATATATTCCTCAAGCCTAAAACTCGAAGAAACTCGATCACACACAAGGCTGTGAAGGAGAGACAACTTCAATCGATTGAAGAGGAAAACATTTGAAGAAACAAAAGGGGTCTACTTTCCAAGTTGAAGGATTGTAGAAAGGTTCAAGGTCGAACCAAATATCAAGTTTGTTGGAGGGCTTCGTGATCAAATCCAAGAACTTGAGAAATGAGCTGAAGTAGCCAGGCATCTGCCTAGTGAAGAAGTTATGTCGCAAACGAAGCCAATTTGTGTTATCAAATTTGTCTCGGTGATAACCGCTTTATAAGCGATATGTTCCTTAGTGGATTCCTACATGAGTTGGAGAAGAGAGGATTAGAAGAATTACACCATCTTGAACCTCTATAAAAATACTTGTGTCAATTTACTTTCAGCATTTATATTCCTGCATATTTACTTTATATCTGCTGTTAGTCGATATGTGCTATCCAACTAATAAATAACTAAGTGCTAAATCAAGATTAAAATCAATCAAAGGGTGTTAAGTCTTCATTTGTTAAAAACCAAATCAGCCAAGTTAAATATTTGGCTCAAGCAAATCGAGTTATACTATCAACAGCTCTTCATCAGTGCATTGAGTGGGTAACTTAGCTAAATAGCCAACTTAGTTGTCCCCCAGGACACATCGATTTGAGTTAACTCTGTTGAACTATTTAAAAGGACTAAAATCGAAAATTTGGTAAGGTTTATTTAATCCCCCCTTCTAAACCTTACTTCACACCCTTTGGACCTACAAGTGATATCAGAGCGGTTGGTTCATTGAGCCTTCATGCCAGTTCTTGAACTAGATCTCTATCTTTTCAAAAGGTTTTAACACTTGTGTTTTTCAAAGTCTTTCATCTTTTAAGCAAAGTTATTATCATGGAAACAAATCTAACTCGTATTCCAATGTTCACTGTGGAAGAGTTTGATGACTGGAAAATTTGCATGCAGGCTCATCTATCAGGATTACATGATGAAATGTGGCTAGTTATACATGATGGACCATTGCAAATACTTAAGGTCAATACGGTTGTAAGAAGAGCAAATAAATTTGAAGGAGAAGAAGGCATTCTTTGAAGCGATACCACCATGGTTGAAAAACCAAGAGAATGAATGGACAAATGAAGGTAGAAAGACATATAACCTGGACAATGTGGCCAAGGATATTCTCTACAAAATGTTGGAGAAAGCCATATTCAACAAAGTCAAATCTTGCAAATCTGCAAAAGAAATTTGGGATAAGCTGACCTTAATTTGTGAAGGATCAGAATAAACTAAGGAGAATAAATTAATCATTCTTTGTTCAAAAATTTGAAAATTTTAAAATGCTTGCGGTGAAACTCGGATCAGTGGATGCAGTTCTTGAGATAACAATTGAGCTTTCGGCTCTTGGGAAAGAATATACACGAAAGAAAATATGTATGAAGATTTTAAGAGCCCTCCCGGTGAATGAGAAATGAAGGTCATGGCCCTAAGACATTCAATGGACCTCTCAAGAACATCTAATCATGAGCTATTCTCGGACCTCAAAGCTATGAGTTTGAGTGAGAAGGAAAGAAGCGAGGAGAAAGCTTGATTGTACCCAAGACAAGCGCATTGTTGGCTTGATGATGGGAAAAGAGGCAGAGCGAAAAAGAAACCATTGACTAGGAGGAGATTGACACGATGGTTAAGAGATTCAATAAGTTCTTTAACAAAAACTATAAAAGAAACAAGGGTGAGACCTCCGGAAGACATTCATCACCCTCCAAAGCAAGAGAGGACAAGCCACTTAAGAGAGTGGGAATCAAAGAGCGATTATCGGTGATAATCCAGAGGATGACAGAGTGATCAAAGAGCTAAGAACCTATGTTGGAATTGCAGACAACCAGGACATTTTGTTGTTGACTATTCCTATCCACCAATCAACAAGTATAGAAATGAAGAAGAAAGAAGAGTCTCCAGGGAAAGAATATAGGAAAAGAAGAAAGTCATGTTGGCTGCTGAGATTGCTGAGCCATCCAAATGCAAAGAAGCAGCAAACTCGGAGAGTAGTGAAGCTGACTACTCAAGTGATACAGAAGAAGTGGCTTTGATTTGCCTCATAGCCAAAGAACAAGATCAAGAAGATGAGGTACATTCTAACTCATCTCATTCTGATTCAGGTGATAGTGGCTGTGATACACACACACTTCATCACCCACTGATCTTTATGATTCATTAGGCAAAATGAGAAAGATTTTGAGCGCATTAAAACCTCTCACACACTCTTAAATGAGGAAAACAACCAGTTTAAAAGCCAAAACTCGGAGGCGACAAAAGAGTGAGTACTCGAGTCAAATAGGCGATGAGAACACTAAGTGAAAAGGTGAAAATGCGAAGATCATAGAAGAGTTAGCTGCTACAGAAAAGAGGGAAAAAGATCTTAAAAATGTGATTGCCTCATTTACAAAAGCATCCAAATTATTGGATGAACTTATTATGAGTCAAAAAGAATGTGGAGACAAGACAGGCATATGATTTAATTCCTTTGTGCAAAGTCAAACTCCAAGAGTGATTTTGGAAAAGGGATCTTCAAGAAATGAAGTATTCCAAAAACCTAAAACACCAAATCTGCACCCACCCACATCTACTCTAAAGCACAATCACAATCATACTAGCCTTGGTTATCAAGAAAAAGGAAAGAAGCCGATTGAGTATCTTTGAAAGGGCGGTGAGAAGAAATTGGACATGTCCTCGGTAGACTCCAAACAAAAAATACTTTGTGAAAAGAAAACAGAGCTACCAAAAGCCCCAAAAATTTCTTCAGAGAAATACATATGATTGGAATGGTAGAAACTATCCAAACAAAGTGATTGGAATAATGTGAAACATCAGAATATAAGCCAAAATGGCAAAGCCTAAACCTCCACCAAAGGTCATTCCAAAGGCAAAAGAGCTATTATCAGCACACATATGCACCCAAGCACTACACTCAGAAATACCACAACTATCCCAAGAAAGCAATTGCTAAAATACACAGACAGGCATACAGACAAAAGAAACAGCTGTATGATCCTAAAACCCCCAAGCAATTTGCTAATGTGCATTATGATTATGGTACTGTTAGATGGCAACCTCTTGGAGTCAAATTATTTGGCTATAGGTTGGTTGGAACATCTTATAACACTAACACCCCAGGACCCAGAGAAGTATGGGTACCTAAAAACTGATTTCCTTGATTGCAGGTTCAAGGAGAAGCTGAATGCCAAAGAACCTGGTACATGGATAGTGGTTGTTCCAGACATATGGCAGGAAACAAGAGAAATCTGTCAATATTCAAGGATATTAGAGGTGCTAAAGTTATATTTCGAGATAATGAAGCTCCATGGGAGATCAAAGGCACATGATCCATCAAGAAAAATGGATTGAAAATCACAGATGTTGCTTATGTTGAAGGCCTCAACTTCAACTGTTAAGCATCGCCTAACTTCGCGACAAGGGCTATAACGTAGGATTGAACATGGGGATATGCGGATCAAAGATCTTTGAATCAAATGAAATAATCTTTGCAAGGTTCAAGGCAAAAGAATATGTATGTGGTAGATTGGTCTCCTGCTACACCAAGCACATGTATGCTAGCAAGAAGCACAGCCGAATCAAGTTGGTTGTGGCACAAGAAGCTGAGTCACCTGAACTTCAAGACAATCAACAAGCTTGCAAGGAGTCATCTTGTAGAAGGATTGCGGACTCGGTGTACAAGAAAGAAAGTATATGTGATACATGCCGGATGACAAAGCAAATCAAATCATCATTCAAGGATAAGTCAAGTCCTTTTTCAACCAAGATATTGCATCATTGCATATGTTTATTTCGTCCCGATTGAGTCGGCTAGCATAAGTGGAAAGAAATACACCTTAGTGGTAGTGGATGATTATTCAAGATAAACATGGACAATTTTCATGTATAAAAATAAGGAAACAACTGCGAAGTTACCTCGGTGATGAGAAGAGTTCAAAATGAGAAGAGTCAAACCATTATAAAGATAAGATCAGATAAGGGAACTGAGTTTGTCAATGGAATAATAACTCAGTATTGTGTTGAAAATGGTATTGCTCATGAGTTATCAAAGAACAAGGACTCCACAAATGCAGAATGAAGTAGGCTGAAAGAAGGAACATAACTCTCAAAGGAAGGCTGCAAGGACTATGTTAGGTGAAGTTGGATGGCCTAAGAGATTTTGGGTTGAAGCCATAAATACAACATGCTACACTCAAAATAGATGCATGATCAACAAGCAATTGACCAAGACTCCCTATGAGATTTGGACGGGAGAAAGCCAAATGTTGGATATTTCAAGATATTTGGATGTAAATGCTTCATCCATAATAATGGCAAAGATAATTTGAAGGCTTTTGATGCTAAAAGGCGATGAAGGTATCTTTTGGGATACTCAAGTGAGAGTAAAGCCTATAGAGTCTTTGAACAAAGTACTATGGTCACATAAGAGTCTATCCATGTGGTTTTGATGAACCTAATATGAATGGAGACATTGATGAGTTAAGCGATAAAATTTGAATCACCCAACTATGCGAAAGAGTCCTTATGTTGAAGGCAAATGAGAGCACTCGGCCAGATGATGATGAGATAGCTGAATCTCAAAGACACTGACTAGAAGGTCTACAAATCGAATGAAGATGAAAGAGCATTCAAGACAACTTAGGCGAGGCAGGCCAATCCAATGAGACTTACTCCAACTTTGATGTGAGATGGTGAGAGACCATCCACTAAGTTAGTTATTGGAGATGTTAGAGATGGCATAAGAACCAAATCTAGAGCACATCAAGAAGCTATGTTCACTTGTTTTATTTCCCAGATAGAGCTAAAGATGTGTCTCGAGCATTGGAAGACACACATTGGATTCGAGCCATGCGAAGAAGAGTGAATCAATTTGAAAGGAACAAAGTATGAGAATTAGTTCAAAGGCCAACCCACCAAAATGTTATTGGTACTAAGTGGATTTTTAGAAACAAGATTAATGAGGAAGGATCATTGTAAGGAACAAAGCAAGATTGGTAGCCAAAGGGTATTGCGAAAAAGGTATAGATTTTGATGAAACCTTTGCCACATTTGCGGTTGGAAGCAATAAGGATGTTTCTTGCTTATCTTTGCACACAAGAACTTCATTATATATCAAATGGATGTGAAAAATGCTTTTCTAAATGGACTATTAGAAGAAGAAGTCTATGTTGAACAACCTCCAGTTTTTAGCGAGAAAACTATTGGAGATAAGGTCTACAAGCTCAAGAAAGCATTATATGGATTGAAACAAGCACCAAGAGCATGGTATGATACATTGTCTCAATTTATAACAATGGATTCACCAAAGGCAAGGTTGATAGAACACTCTTGAGGATTCAAGATGGAGAGAGTATCTTTGCTTGTTCAAATATATGTGGATGACATCATATTTGGTTCCACAAATAAAGAGGCGTTGTGTGACAAGTTCTCAAACCTCATGCAAGGAAAATTTGAGATGAGCATGATGGGAGAGCTGACTTTCTTCCTAGAACTTCAAGTCAAGCAATTGAAGGATGGAACCTTCATAAGCCAAACCAAGTATACCAGAGATTTAATGAAGAAATTTGGTATGGAAGAGAAGTCTTCTGTGAAGATTCCTATGAATACATCAGTCAAGATGGACATGGATGCAGATGGAAAAGCTGTTGATCAAACTAGATATAGAGCCCTCATTGGATCATTGCTTTATCTAACAGCAAGCAGGCCAGACATCACCTTTGCAGTAGGTGTATGTGCTAGATTTCAATCTGCACCAAAAGAGAGCCACATGACTGCAACTAAGAGAATCCTAAGGTATTTGAAGGGATGCCAGGAAGTTGGCTTATGGTATCCAAAGGAAGGAGGATTTAAGGCTGGTAGGATACTCGGACTCGGTATCTTTGGATGTAGAGTTGACGGAAGAGTACTTGGTACATGTCAAATGCTTGAAATAGATTGGTTTCTTGGTTTGGCAAGAAACAAAATTCAATAGCTACATCCACAAGAAGCAAATTACATAGGCTGCGGGCACATTTTGTGCCCAAGTCTTATGGATGAGACATCAGCTGAGAGATTATGATATTGAAGAAAGAAAGATTCCAATTTTGTGTGATAACACAAGTTCTATTACAATCACTCAAAATCTGTATTGCATTCAAGAACAAAGCACATTGATGTCAGATATCATTTTATAAGAGATCATGTTGAAAAGAAAGACATCACTTTGGAATACATCTCAATTGATAAGCAGTTAGCTGACATATTCACAAAGCCATTATGTGAATCAAGGTTTGAAGAGCTCAAGAATGAGCTAGGGTTAATTGAGCTGAGTTAGATTACTCAGAAGACTCAACCAGTAGAGATAGAAGATGAGAATATGAACAAGCAAGTTTCACATTTCGGCCCAAGTGAAACAAATTTGATCGGGAAGTCAGTTGTATCGAGTTAGCTGACAACTGAGTGATGGTATGTGAAGAGAGAAGCAGAGCTAAGTTACTTTTGAAGAAAGCTGAATCATTTATGAGCTAAGTGACAAAAATGCAGTCATTTTATTCGAGCTGGAATGTTTTTAAGAATGACGTCAGCGTAATTATGATTTGTCGGACAAAAGTCGATAAACCATATGATTGGATATAAATGCTGCTACATTTAATGTGGGGAAATTAATGCGGTTTTGAAGGCTTAATCTTGACCGTTGATTTTGATCAAATTTTTCAAATTCCAAAAACCGTCCTCTCACGTCTCATATCTACGAAATTTCATTTTCTCTCTCCTCACGCAAACTTACTCGTCTTCAACAAGAAAACATTTTTCTCTCTGAAACCAAGTTTGAAACCCTACTTCTTTAAGCTCCATTTCTCGTGTTTTAATCGGTAAATCTTCTAAAAATGGTTGGTTCACATGATTTTGCGTTGTTGTCCGAGAAGATCCACTCTAGATCATCCATGGACTTTGCTGGAATGATCAAGCAAGGAGTTGATAATGCATTGGTGAAGAAGATAGCTGAAAAACTGGAAAAGTCCGGTCTAAAGGACTTTCGTCGATGCAGTTCATGCACACTTATCTGGAAGAAGTGGCTATGTTTTACATGAACGCTAAAGTACACAAATGATGAAAATCGATTATCTGTCCATATCAAGGCCATTAAAATCATTTTGCTAAGGACCTTCTTTGAACATCTTTGTTTCCTACCCTCTAAAGGGTTGAAGGACATCGCTGAGAAGGATGTCAACTTGGCTGCAGCTTGGAAGGAAGTTGCCAAGCTGGAGTATGCTGCTAAAGCTGTGTATACAGCCAAGAAGGATTTTCTGAAGGAAGACTACCACAAACTGATGGACATCGTGTCTAAGTGCGTGGATATGAAATTTGGGAGTTTCAATCAGCTGTCCAAGACTAAGCTGATCGTGATGGCTGCAATCATGCAAGAGAAGAAGGTGAACTGGGCTTAATTTGTCTTCAGCCGAGTCTGCCAGAATGTGAACAATCGGTCCTTCAAGGAGGATGGGACCTTTGGATGCTCACTGGGTTATGGCCTAGTCATTGGACATTTGATAGAAGTGAATGGGATTGCTCTGCGCTATGGAAAGCCATTCCATGTGAACAAGAGGATGTTCAAGTCGAACCTCTCTGGTACGCAAAAGAAGGCCCATGCAAGAAAGGCAGATACTAGTGAGGGGGAATCAACTGATCCTACTGAAGACACAACTGAGACCTCTCCAGCTATCTCTAAGAAGAGAGCTGCTACATCTAAGCCTGCCCCTGCCCCAGCAGCCAAACCCAAAGCACCTGCCCGAGCAGCCGAAGCACCTGCCCGAGCAGCCGAGACTGAGGAGGAACCCCAAATTTCCTCACTAGTCATGAAGAAGCGCACTGCCAAGTCGAGGAAGGCAGCTGCTAAGACTTCTATTGAAACACAGGCCTTCAGCTTTGAAGAGCCTGAAGAAGTGCAACCTGAAATACAATTGGTTGCCACTAAAAGAAGACAACTTTTCAGGAAATTTGAGTTGGAGAAAACAACCGAGTCCGGTACTCAGCCGGAGAAGCCCAGTGAAACTGCTGATGCTCAAGAAAAGTAGTCTCAAGGAAAAGTACAAGAGCCGAGAAGACGACTGGTGATGATCAGTAGAGAACTGAAGACCCAGTAGTGCGGGAGGCAGCTGTGGAGAAAGAAGCAGCTGAGACAACCAAACTAGTTGAAGAACATGTTGTCTCACCCCTTCAGACAGACGCAGTTGAGTCTGAGGAGGAGCAAGCCCCTCTAACCGCCATTCAGAAGACCGGAGAGGATGATGATGATGATTTGATAATGTACTCTCCAGTCTACCCAGACATTCAGCGCAGACTGAGAGAATGGAGGGCATGGAAGTTGGATTATTCAAGGCGGCAGTTTGCTCACCCTGAGTTCATTGAGGAGGAGGAAGAGCTTCTCAGATTTCTTGGACATGCATCTGTCCAATTTGCCCTCAAAGAAGAAAGCTGTATGGAAATCCTATGACTCGTCAATGAGGAAGAGAATGAGAAAGTTGCGGAGTGAGCCAGAGCCTTAGAAAAATCCAAGATATGTCTGCAAACAAGGACATATGAGCATATCCATGAATCAATTGACAGTGAAATGGAGGACATGGACCCTGTTGCTGCAGCAGAGAAGGCCGAGTTAGAACATGCCATTCGAGAATCAAGAGCTATGCACGAGATGAGTCTTCAAGAAGGTCCGGGGAGTCATCCAAAGTCTCTCCTAGGACTGATCCTTTTGGAGTGGCACAACAGATTGCCTCTGTTATTCTGCAGCATCCACGTCCCCCATGCGGTCTGAAGATTACTCCAAGGGAATTGGTGACGAAGCTGGGAATTTGGGCACCCAAGCCAAGCCTAACCCTGAAGAAAGTGTTGAGACACTTGCCCGTACGGTTGAACACTCAAAGGACACAACAGCCATATCTCAAGAGCAGAGTGACCCTATCATCATTCACTCAGCTGGTGCGCCAGCTGAGGGGGAAACTCTCTCCACTACAACAGGGTCGGAGGATATTGTGGGAGACCAAACAAAGAAGTTAGGAGGCGAAGGAGTGAATATCATTTAGCAGTGACATTAACGACGCTCGAATAGTTGAGTCTGTCTTAGCTGAGATGTCAACTGCTATGAAGGCCGATGAAGCTGCTGCCGCAACTAAGGCAAAGGATGGAGAGGCCCTGGTTGTTGAGACTCTGGGCCATGAAAGTGCAATCTAAGGAGTTGAGACTCCGAAGGATGCCACCTTTGAAGACCCTAAGACAGCTGAGTCCGTCGAAGGGATTGTATAAGGCCCTACGGCGATTAAGACTGCGGGGGTAATGAAGGCTAAGGGCGTTGAGACTTCCCTGGGTAAAGAGCAAAGTGAACGAATATTCCTCAACTTGAAGGAGCTGCTGCAGAAGAGGATATCATCGCCCTTCATGATTCCCAAGAGCACATAGATACATTATTTTTCGGATCAGATGATGAAGTTGAGTCCACACACCCTGAAGATTCTTCGATGGATAAGGCTGAGGATGTTTCTAAATCTCAGAGCCATGTCGGTGATAAGACAACTCGAATGAGATTCAATTTTGATGATGAGCCAACTCAAAGGCCACATCGGACTCGATGACGCCGATGAATCACCGAGGAAATGGTTACTCAAAAGGAAAACCCCACTGAGACCGAGAAAGCTGTTAAGACAGCTGAGGCTCAGTCAGCTAAGCAAACACATTCAATTGCTCCAAGCTGCGACAGAGTCACATGCGAGAGTTACCACAAATTATGTGATAACGACTCCAACAACTCAATCGCAGGGCTTCCACAAAAATGCACCAACATCTGCCGATGATGCTGCCGTAGCCGAGGCACGAAGAGCTGGATCATTGCAGGAACTTCAAGGACAAGACCCCCAAGGTGAAGCTTCGGGGATACCATTCGTACGCAATGACATTTTTGAGGACATGTTCCCATTTACTGTTGAACCGCCCGACACGGAGGAAGAATCTGCCCGAGACTAAGAGAAGTATACCGTGCAAGAAGAGCCCATCATTCTTATAGATTCAATTGTGCCAATGGACTATAACTTTGATGCAGTGTGGCCGGAAGCTGAGTCAAATCTGATAGCTGAGTTCCGTGAAGCCTTCAAGAAGATATGTGAAGCGATTGAGAAGATGGAACGCCACCAGGAATCTCTGGATCGAGATTGGACAATCGGGATGCTACCCTCACTGCAGATTTGATAGGGATTATCGTACGAATAAGGGAATGGGCTGCACAACAAACAACCATGCGTTCAGAGCAGGTCCGTTACTTCAAGGCCTTATTTGCCAAGATGCTTGTATGGAGGGCGGACACTTCTATGTTTCAACAGAGGATGAAGGAATAGATGGTGAGGATGGAAACCTCTCACAAGTTAGATATGGAGTTGCTTAAGCACTTTCACAAGGCTGAGATCACTCAACTGGAGAACAACATGAATGAAAAGTTCAGTCTTCTTATGGTTTGAAATGAAGTTAGTGACAGTAGAGTCAAAGGCTACTCGCTAAGAGTTTCGCAAAGCTTATTCCACAAATGGACTCAAGCGGGACTCTACCAATGACCCATTGGATTTCATCCTCGATGGTTTGTTCCACAGGCTAACCCTTTCATTTGGTGATGATGCCAAAAAGGGGGAAGATGAGGCTTTAAAGGGATTGAATGAGAAGGTTAAGAAAGGAGGTGACAAAGTTGAGGGGGAAGGAAGTTCAACCAAAGATCTTCATTTGAAATTGATGTATGTTGAACCCCATAGCTAGGTGAAGTTACAGCCTCTATTCTCAGCAAGCTACCCAGAACCTACCTATTGAGAAAGTTGAAGTGGCCATGAAAGATAAAAGGAGGGCCATCGAAGCTGCATTTGAGGAAGTAGCTGAGACGAAGTTAGCTCGCGTTGAAGAAATCATGATGCAATATGGTGGTCCTGCAGCCGAAAAGGACTATGCTGCGATCAAGCCACCGAAAGACATAACTATGCCCAATGTTGGATCTGAGCCCAGATCTCTAGAGGAGTTTCAAACACTAGTAGCTGAAGGTTATTTTCAAGGGATGACTCTACCTCAAGCTTGGTATGTGTATTGGGAGAAGGGATTGGATATATGCATATCAGCTGACAAGCAGCCAACTTCCAGTAGTCACTCACCTGGAAAGTCTAAGGCTCTAATACATTATACTCCAAGAGGAAGAGGAGCTAAGTCAGGACGGGGAAGACATGGTGGTAGTGGAAGAAGTTCTCAACCATGGCCAAGACTAAAGGATGTAACGTATGTTGATCCACAGAAGAAAGGGATCACATACTGGGCTGGACATGACCATCTTGCAAATCTTGAGGTTGCACGCAAGCTAGCTGAAGCAAATAGAAGGCAAGAGGAAGAAAATGAAAGAGCGGACAGAGAATGGCTTGAGAGGCAGCGAAGGGATGACCCTGCTGCTAAACGAGCTTATGAGAAGAAGAAGAAAGAGGAGTAAGAGAGAAAGATAATAAGTTCAGAAAATGACAGGAAGAGGGCTGAAGATGAAGAGAGAAAAATGAAGCAGCAAAGGTGTTGAAGTGTGCTGCGTACCCCTTCATGTATTTTACCTCATTG
Organism: Rehmannia glutinosa; assembly: GCA_016081115.2. Lineage (NCBI taxonomy): Eukaryota > Viridiplantae > Streptophyta > Magnoliopsida > Lamiales > Orobanchaceae > Rehmannia > Rehmannia glutinosa. The sequence continues at coordinate 66,511 of JABTTQ020000906.1, read as the reverse complement.
TAAATACATAGATGTAAGTCTTCTGTAATAGCTCTGTGAATTTCCCTGTAATTTTCACTCTCTATGTATCTTAGCTTAGATATATGTTGTATTGTCATACTTGTGTAAAGCTCTGATACTTATTGTAAACAACATTGTAAAGGACAAGAATGCTATGATCAATAAAATGATTATTCAAAGCATACATTCTTTGTTACTGCACTGCTTGTATTTTTGTTGTTTACTTATATTGAATGTTTTAAGTTTTGGCATCAAAAATGGAGAAATTGTTAGGAAATGTATTTGTTAGATTTTGATGATACCATGTAAAACTTAAACTGGGAAGTTGGCACCCCATTTTTCTTGTAATTCGCATTGTAATAGATATGATCGAAGAGTGAGTTAAGTCATCTAAGTCAAGATTACAAGAAGTCAATCTGAATGGAATAAAGACTACGATGTGTCACCGAGTATGGCCAAGAAGAAAGTCAAGGACTCGACTGAAGGAGAGTCAGCTGAGGAATAACTGTGAGAAGGTTCAGTCAAGTCAACTCAAGAAGCCAAGTCTATCAGTTGAAGTGATAGTTGAGTCAATCTCATGATTGAAGCAGACTCAAGTCACATGGGGTAAATGCATCAGTCAAGTGAAGATAACTGACTTAAATCCGTTGGAATAAAGTCAAGAATATTACTCGATATAGTAATATGTCAAGCTACCAGGTCTTAAAGTGTTTGGCCCAGAATTGTGGAAAAGGAATGAGCCAATGGGAAACACTGCACCTTGTGTCAGAATCTGCAAAGCTGAAATGCCATTTAATACGAGGAAAGGTCGACATTACAAGGGCTGCAGAGACCAAGACAAGCCAACGAACACAAAGTGACATTTTAAACTAGCCTATCTCTTCAACAGGCAAATTTCAAACGTGCACTATAAAAGGCTGAGGAAGCATTTGAGAAAAGGTTACCTTGATAACCTGAACTTAGAGCAAGCAAGCATTATTCAAGCAATCAAGCAAGCAATATTCTCAAAGCATTTTCATATATTCCTCAAGCGTAAAACTCGAAGAAACTCGATCACACACAAGCTGTGAAGGAGAGACAACTTCAATCAGTTGAAGAGGAAAATATTTGAAGAAACAAAAGGGGTCTACTTTCCAAGTTGAAGGATTGTAGAAAGGTTCAAGGTCGAACCAAATATCAAGTTTGTTGGAGGGCTTCGTGATCAAATCCAAGAACTTGAGAAGTGAGCAGAAATAGCCAGGCAGCTGCCTCGTGAAGAAGCTGAGTCGCAAGAGAAGTCAGATGTGTGATCAAGGCTGTCTCCAGACTGATAACCGCTTTGTAAACTCATATTTTACTTAGTGGATTCCTCCAGGAGTTGGAGAATAGAGGATTAGAAGAATTACCCCATCTTCGAACCTCCATAAAAATACTTGTGTCAATTTACTTTCATCATTTACATTCCTACATATTTACTTTATATCTGTTGTTAGTTGATATTTGCTATCCAACTGATAAATAACTAAGTGCTAAATCAAGTGTTTAAAACAAGCTTAAAATGAATCAAAGGGTGTTAAGTCTTTCGCTGTTAAAAACCAAATCTGCCAAGTTAAGTAATTGGCTTAAGCGAAATGAGTTATACTATCAATAGCTCTATCGAGTATGTTGAGTGGGTAACTTAGGTGAATAACTTAACTTAGTCCCCCCAAGGACACAAATGATTTGAGTCAACTCTGTTGAACTATTTAAAAGGACTAAAATCGAAAATTTGGTAAGGTTTATTCAACCCCGCTTTTAAACCTTACTTCATACCCCTTAGGACCTGCATCTACCTTTTTGAAGTAACGGGAGGTTGCTTCTTAGAAATTGGAGGGAGTCCAAGTTGCTATCCAAGTTGACGGAATCCCGCCTAACAAGAGTTGAAATAGATGGTATATATGTGACATAGTTAGGAGATATTGCTTTGTGTCAATCAGTATTTTGTGAGACATACACATATTTCAATGAAAGAGGTTCTAGAGGAAATGGGGATCGTTTTCACATAATTTTATTTATTGTGAGTTGTTTATATTCTATTTATTGTTCGTACACACATTTGGTACATTCTGCTTATTTATAATTGTCCAATGTTGTTGTGACAGTGCACACACTTTCTAATCTTACAATTTGCGTCAAAGTAGGTTCATATTCTAATAGGTTGATTCGGGACATTTGATTAGAATAAATCAACGTGAGACTGGGTCCGTTTCTCGTCCACCCTTCTTTAATGGATCGTAATACTCAAATTTGAAGACTATGATGGAAGTTTTCTGACATTCACAAGGCATTAAATGCTGGAAAATGAGTGAAACTGGTTGGTCATGACCTAAGATGAAAAACGAGAAAGAAGAAGAGGTATATAAGCCTAAATCATTATTGAGTGATGATGATAAAGCTGCTTATGAGGCAAATTGGAAGGCTTTGTACTCCATCTTCAAGACTGTTGATCAAAATCAGCACAAAATTATTTCCACATGCACTATTTCACGAGATGCATGGGTTATTTTACAAAAACAGTTTGAATGTAATGATTCTGTGAGATCATCCAAACATCAACGACTTCAAACTCAGTTAGATGATATGCGCATGAATGAAGATGAATATTGGAAAGGTATTATGTGCGCATTCGTGATATTGTTACCAAGTTTTACCTTGGAGAATCTATTTCTGAAACTACGCAAGTCAAGAAAATCCTAAGAACGCTCTCCCAAGAGGTTTAAAATAAAAGTCACGCCCTTGAGACGTCAAGGAATGTGGCTAACATGCATATCAATGAACTCATGGGAGAATTAAGGACTTATGAGCTAAATTATGGGTATGACATTATTAAGGAGGAAAACAATGCTTGCATTTAGAACTAACCTGTTCCAACAACAGAATAGTGATGGGGAAGAAGAAGAAGAATGAATAGAACCAAATGATCTCACTAAAGCCATGGCCTTGTTTACCAGAAACCATGGGAGAATAATGAGAAAGAATAAGTCTAATCAGAAATTTATGTCTGGTAAAAGATCAACCCCTATTAATAAAAGTTATGTCAATTATTCTTCTAATGCTATAGGGAATAATGTCGAAAGAAATCAATACCGTGAATGCAAAGGCTTTGGACACTTTCAATCAGAATGTCCAAACTTCTTTAGAAAACAAAAATCACTCAAAACAACTTGGATTTATAATGAGCACGAGAAAGATAACGAGCCACGTAAAAACGAAAACAATACGACATTTATTGTTCTTTCATAATTTAGTTTGTTTGACTGACTATGAGCATAAAATTCCAAATAGGTATATGAAGAAAAGAATCAAACTATTGTTTCTTTGAAAGATAAATTGCTTGGATTGCAATAGGTTGTTCAAGGAAAAGCACTAGAAGTTCGAGTCCCTAAAGGAGAACTATCTAAGGTCATGAATGATAATATTGTTCCGACATTAGAGTTATCACAAAAAGAACAACGTGTTCAAGTGCTCAAGGGAGAGCTAGAGAAAGCCAACCATATCATGGTAAAGTTGAATTCTCGTAAAGAATAAGTTGGATGAGCTGATTGTCATGGGTAAAACATCTGCTGATCATAATAGACTATGTTTAATAAAAAGAACAATAATCCTTAATGTTCCACTAATTGACAAGAAACCCCAAAATGTTCATGTCACTTTGTAGGTAATATGTTAGAACAACTAGTGGCGAGAACTCCATCATAAAAGAGATTTGTCCAACATGTCACTATTGTGGCATATTTATCACATTAGGGCAAATTGCTATAGAATGCGATATGATTTATATACGGGCACAAGCGAGTTGGAATTTGAGTGGTATTCCTATGAGAAAACCTAATACTAAAATTAACTTGAAAATCATTCACAACCTAAAATTTGGGTTAAGATAAATGAGTCTAAATATCTCTCGGCTTTGTTTACACTTAAATCGAGTCATTTTAGGGCTTAATATTTTGATAATGGTAGTTCACGCCATATGACCGTATAAGATCTAATGTAGTTGATGTAGTGCTAGTTAACGATTGTTTTGTTACTTCTTGGGATGGTGCTAGAAACAAAGTTATTGGAAAGGGATCTCTCAATGTGAGTGGTTTACCTAAGTTGAATGATGTCGTCTCGTTGAAAATATGAAAGTTAAATTATGTAGCATCGATCAACTTTGTGACAAGGAATGAATGTTAAATTTAATCGGAAAAACGTATGAAAAACACTCATTGTTGCAACATATCAATATTAAGCATATTTTGGACCTTCTTCATATGGACCTCATGGGTCCTATTCAAGTTGAAATCTTCAGTTCCCCTATAACACCACAACAGAATAGTGTTGATGAAAAAAAGAATATAACTCTACAAACGATGTCTAGAGATATGTTTGCTTCAAAGAATATGTCTCAAAGATGGTGGGCTGAAGTTATAAGTACATCTTGTTACACAATCAGTCTTGTCTATCTCAGACCAAGTAATGGGACCACTTTGTATGAAATTTGGAAAGGTAAGAAACCAAATTTGAGTCACTTTCATATTTGTTTTTGTAGTAAGTGTTACATCCTTAATGATCGGGATCAAGTTGAAAAATTCAATTATAAAAGTGATGGTTTCTTTTTTGGTTATTCTCCTAATAGTCTGGGGCGAACCTACGGGCACTTGGAGGGTGGCCTTCCCCCCCCCCAATATTTTCAGTTTTATTTTTCTATATAAATTTTTTGGCATTTGTTTTGGTGAAAAAATAATGGTAAAATTTTTATTTTTTGAATTTGCGAGCCTATTTATCACTAAAATTTATTAAGCTAAACCGCAAATACATGGTGTAGTTAATATATAGTGGCAAGCAAGGTCGTATTCCACATGGATGGATTAAAACATAAACTACAACAATTATAATAGTTATAATCTATCTACTATCTTAAAAGGATGAATATTTCTGTGAAAATATGATTGGACTAAAATACCCCTTTACTAAATAAATAAATTTGACTGTAATTGGTATTGTAATTTACTAAGGAGACTCAAGAGGCAAAAAAACCTTTTCACATTCTAGGCGTGCAGAAAGTTGGAAACCCAGACCAATCAGTTTCTTTTCAGAATTCCTGAAATTTGTTTTGATTGTTGGATTCACTAGAGATTCACCTTGATTATTTCTTCATTCTGTGATCATACAATATTCCGTCGAAGTTTTCGGTAAACTTTTCTTTCTTTTCTCCAACACTCTTTCGATTTTACGATTTGTTTTTTGAGAAATTATGATTTTGTTTTTTAGGTTCCAGTTGTTGGATTCACCATGATTATTTCTTCATTATTTGATCATACAATATTCCATCGAAGTTTTCGGTAAATTTTTCTTCCTTTTCTCCAATGCTCTTTCCATTTTACGATTTTTTGTTTCAGAAGTTACGATTGTGTCTTTTAGGTTCCATTTTTTTTCGGGTAAATTCTAAAGTGTGATGAGTGAAAATTTTGAGTAATCAAATAGGGGTATGGGTTGGGATAATGATATCTTGATCAGTTGTTCAATGGAAGTCTTGGGTTTTCTGATATGCTAGATTGTTTAATTTTTCTAAATTATTGTAGATTAATTATATTCTTTCAAATGCATTCAAGCAATTGCACTCGAAGAATAATGTTTTAATGGGTATATGTTTTCCTGTAGCTATTTAAGTAAATAATTTGCTGTTAAATTGGTCCTCTGCTTGAACAGGATATAGTCATTACGTGAACTCTCCTGGTGGCTCGGTTATAACTGGTAATATATCTTGTTCGATATTTCATATTTTAGGCATCTAATTTGCCTATTTACCTATTTTAGGCATGACTGTACTTATTTTATACTGTGACGAATGTTTCAACCACTGGTTTTGCTTATTTTGTTGTAAATATGTCCAAATTTAAAAAAAATGGATTGTCTTTTTCTTTTTAATAGAATATCTTATTCTTGAATAAATCAATGTTGCAACTTCATATAATTTTAGTATTCGATAAATAGTGAGCTTATGGTTACTTGTTTTCTTAGATTATATGATGTTGATTTTGTTGTTGTATTTCTTTTCCTGGGGTATTGGAGGTGTCTATTCCAGCTTGCACCGCCACTTTATAATGCCTGGCTAATATTTTTCTTTGATTTCAAATTATGTTGATATTGTCCTTCACTATGTGTCTGTAGATTCATAAATTAAATTCAAATCTTGATAAATGCTCATGGAATTAGTGATTGAGGCTCTCATGTTCTCTTATTCGTTCATGATATAAAGGTGTATGTTAATTAATTGCCTTCGTATCCTTACATGTATGCATGATGCAATGGTGTAGCCGGACCACGAAAGTGGGTTGGGCCGGCATACAAATTTTTTAAAAAAAACATACAAATTATAACTATTTTTGTTCAAAAACTTCTTAATAAAATTAGAATAAAAAATATAAAAGGGGTGGGGGGAATGGGGATATGGCCCCTATCTCTATCCTTGGCAGCATGTGTGTTTTTCTGCTGAGTGCTGGTACTAAAGGTAATTTGGCTAATTTTAGTTAGTTAATCCAAGGATGGTTCCTGTTTTCTCTAATGGTTTTACATTCTTTCTTGTTGATGTCCCTGAAGGAAAGAGATGCAACCTTCCCAACTCAATTATAATGATCCCCCAGCCTCTTGGTGGAGCACTAGGTGGCCAGACTGATATTGATATTCGGTAATTGTATGTTTTGTAAGTAGGATGTGTCTATTCTATTTATCTTTTAGCCATGTTTCGTGACCTACATGTTGATTTTACAATATCAATCATGTAATGGAACATGACTAGAGCAACTATCTCAACTCATCGCCGTCTCATCGTATTTTCCATGCAAGTGGAAAAACCTATGATGCTGATGGTTTTGGAATTTCATCTCATTTCTCCTTCGTATGAAGGTTGCGTCAGGAAGGGCATCCGGCGTAAAACTTTGCCACTTTGCTTTTTGTGTGACTTTGTAGTGTTAACTATTTTAGACAATTAATTGACACTATAAACTTCACACCACCGACCCCACATAGTGGGATAAGGTGCAGTTGTTGATGATGATGATGATGATGTATTGCCTTCAGCTGCATTTTTTTGGAATTTGATGAACAATTTCGCGGTTATTTAATAGTTTAATCACAAGTACAAGTTAGCCAATCTGGTCCAATCCATACATTAGGTTGTTCATGCTTGTGTTGATTTCTTGACGAGCTTTATGATTGATATTAACTTTGCCTGGTTTCCTATCAGGCTAATCAGAAAAACTTTATCTAGCCAATCTCCAACTGTAAAAATGTTTATTTCATTTGAGCAATATTATTTTGGCTTTATAGTTTTTCTGAAACTTTCTGGTTGCATATCAAATATGCGGGACATATAGACAGAGAGGGAAAGATATGATGGACTATGCATTCCATGTTCAGACAAGTGGAGAACAAATTCAGAAGCATGAGAAAATAATTGCCTCTTTCTCTGATCATAAAACAAAAAGAGAAGAAAAATTAGTGTTTATATTCTTCGTTTATGGGTGTTATCTTATCATTTATCAGTTTCTTTATTGTTTGTCTTGGTTTTTTTTCTTTATTCTGGAGATGATATGGATGACTATGATCCAAGATATTATACTCTGTTGTCTAATGTATATGGAGGAGGTAAATGGAATTAGTGTACGATCAACATGAGAAGTCTACCTCTGAAAAAGGCCCTTGGCTATAGTATGGTCGAGAATGAGTTGAATTCATTGGTCTCGCAAAAAAGTTAAATTCCCTGCAACCAAAAGAGTTCATCGTACTCAGGAATGGAAAAAATAAAATTTGGGCATGAAAATTCCTCAATCGTCTCACATGACTTAGTTTTTGCCGGTTGATGGCTTGATCCCTTCCATAACTAAGGTTATCCTTATGTCAAGTGTTAATGAAAACCATTAATCTATTGTAATGTACACGGTGCCAAGAGAATCCAGATCTGTTTTACTAAGGTTTGACAGTGAAATGTAGTATTAAATTTCATATAGTTTTAATGTTTGAGTAAATTGTGAAATTAGCAATTTATTTATATTAAACTTATATGCCTTTTGCAACATAAGTGTTTCGAGTTTATGTTAAATTTTAGATTTTATTTTTATATGTTTTTATGAATTATTATTTTATTATCTGAATTGTAATTGTAGGAGTTGTTAACTTCTAAGTTAGGATATGCCTCCCAAGTTTGAATAAATTTTCGTCTTGCATATTTTCTTTTATCTCATTTGGAGTGAAATTGAATAAAGACCTCACATCTGCAAGACGGGGGTTTATCTTTCTCGAGTGCAACTAATGGTATATTGTGACCTTCTTAGGTTAATACCAATGGAAGATGGTGATGGCCATTTTCAATTGTATTTTGTGGAAACAAAAAATGAGATTTAGAATAGAATAAATATATATATGAAACTCTATATTTATATAAAGTTACTGTGAATAAACCATTAAAAGTTCTAGAGGTAAATCCATATGCTAAAAATCTTTGAATTATCTAGATGATGTTAAGCTCCTTTTCTCAAAAGGATATGAAATTAGATAAACGAGGGTATAGTACTCCAGTAGCTTCAAGTTGCATTTATGGGTTAAAGAAAATAATGCTAACATCACTCCCCTCTCGATTTGTTTCTTATGGGTGTAATACATAAAGTAGCTTTTCATGGCTTAAAGGAAATTTTCACGGTTTTAACATATTATTTTCATCGAAATTTGTAACTAAAATTCGTTTTTTTCTCACTTGGTGTAGTAGTGCTCGAGACACACCCATGTGTGAACAAATAATAGTTAAAAAAAAGATAAATGCAAACAATTCTATAAACCAAATAAAAAGGGATTCATATTGATTGTTTTTTGCTTGGAAGAACTATAAATAGAAAAGATTTCCAAAATAGATGTTAGAATCATTTACCTGTCCAATTTTTTGATACTAAATTAGATTTGTCAGTGTCTAGATGTCATTTGTTCATCTCATAGATTATTAAGCTAATTCATATGTATATACAATATTTTTCTTCATATGAATACTCTAATATTGTTAACATTGAAGGAATGTTTATGGATAAATGTGTGTCAACAAAGAAATCATGACAGGATAAAAGGAAATATGATGATTACTTATTACACAGAGGTAATAATATATAGATACGGTTAAGAAGCATAAGAAGCAAAAAAAATTTATATGCATGTCCTTTTAAACATCAAATCTGATAGGATTCATTTTTTTTCTTTTCGGTCTTTGATCGGTTGGCATAAAGAAATCTCATCTTTGTCATCCTTCTTTCTCTCTATTCCATGTTTCTTTATTTTTCTTCTTTCCAAATTTTAATTGGCTGCAAAACAAGTATAAATTGGCTCATTCTTTCTTTATTGGGGTCATTTTGATGGTTGTATTTTTGCTTGTTGCTGCTCTTGATTGTTATCAGTGTTCGGATTACAATCTTTTTGGTAATGGACTATGTTCGAGGGGTTCTCTTTATGTTAATGGACTTTGATATATTGTTTATGTGAGTTTGCCTTTTTGAAATTTTGAAGTTAGATTTATTCCATTATTATTAGCTGACAATTTTGTACACTCTTTTGCTAATATTGTTTCAGGTTCTAACCATTCGGATTCCACGTCTCAGGCTCCAGGTGGCCTTTCTCTAGAGAGTGGCAGTGTTATCCGGTATTTGGCTCATCTGGGAAATCAGAAATGACTTGACTTTCAACGACAAGAACAGGACACTGGAGGCAACCATCCTACGCCTTCGTGTTCTAATTCTTAAGTCATCTTCCTTGGACCGAGGTTGCATGCACAATGATCAACAAGACCTTTTCATTCTTCGTAGACTTCGGGTTCCTGGGTGCCCTCGACAGGCCCCGAAGATTGTGCAGGTTACATGGCAGAAGCCTTTGCCGGGATGGATTAAGGTTAACACAGACAGAAGCGCTACCGGGGCGCCCGGTCGCCTAACAGCCTCCAGTGTTTTTCGTAACTGTAGGGGGTTCTTTCGGGGGTGCTTTGTGGAACGTTGTGGCTTGGGTTTCGCTTTTGAGGCGGAGCTAGCGGCGGCCATGCGTGCCATTCACTACGCTTTTTCGAAGGGGTGGAATCAATTCTAGATGGAGTCGGACTCGGTTTATGTGGTGGAGTTCTTTGCGGAAAAGATCGACAGGGTGCCTTGGCGCCATTTGAGTAGGTGGGTTCACCCTCCACCTTCTCTCTCAGATGAATTTCGTGGTATCGCACATCTTTAGGGAAGGCAACCGGGTAGCGGATATTCTTAGCAAGACGTCGCACGAGGATACGTGGTGGGGGACGCCCCCAGCGGCTATTATCCCATCCCTCACTCAGGATTATGTTGGCCAATCTAACTATAGGTTTGTTAGTTAGTGCGTCGCTCTTACGCTTTCTGTTAATGGCGCACTTTCCTATGGGGGGTACTCTTTTTCCTTCCAAGGGTTTTTCCCACAAGGGTGGGTTTTACCTTGGAAGGTTTTAACGAGGCCCCAACCATTCAGCCATCTGGTCGGCTTGTGACCATTCTGTTATCTGCTTTGACTTTGTTTACAGGCTTTACTTTGGCTACCTGATCAGCCTGTGATCGGGACGACTCTTTTTCATTTTTATATATATTATCACATTTATTTAAAAACAATTAGCTGACAATTTTCTATGTATACATTCAACGGACTTCTCCTTTCTTTCCCATGTTTATTATGTTATTTTAATATATTGTACAGAGGACAAGAAACACAGTTCATTGTTGATTTTGACATGATTAGGGTAAGTTATTGGCCTTGAAGTGTTTGTGTATTTTATAAGGTTGCTTAAACACGGTAGAGTTGTGAACGTAAGATTGTCTCTGTGTAAAATTATCAAGTAATCTATATCTCTTATTATATTACTACTCTAAACATCATTTCTGTTAATTTCGGTTTATCTAAAATACCCCTTTCAAATATTAAATTTAATGGCATAAATGTAATTCACAAATCAGAATAATTCACAAATCAGAAAATTCTTTCAGTCACAAAAGATGCAAACGATGGAAATCGACCCACTCCGGCACCAAGGATAAAGGACGGATGAGGAAGTTGAGCGTACACTGAGCAAAAAATACGATCAGGTCGCAAGGGAAAAGAAACATCTTCCTATCCTTCTTTCAATCACGATAGGTACAAACATCGGAAAACCAGGCACTCAGGCACCGAGGATGAAGGAAATTTAAGGAAATCCAACTAAGCAAGTGGACCTCTAATAAACTGGTGGGTTCTTAATAATATGCTTAATAGGCAGTTGATTGGCTTCTTCTTATCAATTCTTTCTTGGCATATTTCTTCTCGATTTTTTTCTATCAAATGCATATGATTGATTTAACTCAATGATTTGTTTATTAATCATAATCGAAATAATACTATGAAGGGTATAATGGTTGGAGGCCATAATTTGATGGTTTAAATTAATCTTTCTTAAAGATGTTTTGTTATAATAAAGTGCCTTTTGCTTCTCTTTAATGGTGGATTGGGTCAAAGGGGGGCTCAATCTGAATGTTATGGATTCAAAAATGTCATTATTCTGAGAATGATCTCATGATTAAGATGGGGCTGGCTTTTAATATTCTTTGTTGGGAATATTTTTACTTTTTTGGATTACAGTCGTCAAAAGAAATGTTTGCTGCAGTTTCCAGATTTCTTTTGTCTTTAAAAAGTTGTGTATTCTGTTGATTTTTTTGTTCTCTTTGCTAAAAGGAAAATAGTGGAGAGGATTTCAAGTTCCAAGCAAGTAATCTTTATTGAGGAGAATTGGTGAGTAACTAAGGCTCCATTTGGATGGGAGGATTTGAGCTATGGATTTCAAATCCATAATAACAAATTCATTGAGGTTGTTTGGATGGAGTTATTCAATGATGAATTTCAAATCCTTGGAAGCTATTTTTGGAGTCATTTTGGAGGATTTCAAATCCTTCCTATTTGGAGTCATTTGAAATTCTTCCCTAAATCCTCTCCTCAAATCCAAATCCTCTCATCCAAATGCAACCTAAGATTATTTTCTCAAGAAGAAGGGAAACTTTGTTCACATATTCCCCTTCGTGAGACTTTTTCTAATAAGTTGGAAGTAGTGGTTGAAGGGGAGCGTATAAATTTTAAAGAAATTGAAAAATAAAAGGTTCGAACCTTGGTTAATATCCTTACAAAGGATAAACGATACCACGTGAGCTACAAGCTCGTGGTTCCCGTTGATGAGACTTGATATGGAAGAATTTCATATGATGTCTCCAAAATGTCTTAGGGCATGGTTTAATCTAAATGGTGATATGGTGGGTTCTGTGAAAATACAAATACATAAATCAACTAAAAATCAAATTTTAATGTTTAATTATTTAAGTTTTTTTTTGTGATAATACATAGCAGCTTATACGCCTTTACAACATGGATATTTTGAGTTTATGTTAAATTTTAGATCTTATTTCGTATGCTTTTAATTATTTACTTATTATCATTATTTAGTATTTCACCTGAACTACATAACTTGAAAAAGGCTTGCCACTTTATGCTTTGTCAATTGATATTTTTATTTAAGAGCATGACTACAAAATGAATGATATAATAAAACTAAAGTAAATTAACTTATATTTAGAATTTATTTTTAATTGTAATAATAAAATTCTATGGTTGGTTCACGTGCAACGCATGTGCACCTTACTAGTTTTATTGAAATGTCCGAATAAGATGATGATTAAATTATATAACAATTAAATCTAAGTAAAATATCAAAATAAATAAATGAACAAACGCCCATGCAAGATTTAATCAACGAAGAAAGATGATCTTAGGACTATGATTTGGACATGCTTCATCAATTTATACCCAATTTTTATTTCATATGAACCAACTACACCTTATCTATGGACTCAATTTCTATCATATAGTTCATTCCTTCTCCCTAGATGTGTTCCCCTCTCTCCAAGATTGGTTCCCCAAGTTTCTAGGTCTAAATCTCCCTTTTATAGAGTCCTTTTTGGACCCTTTTTCCAGTTCTCGGGTTATATGGAAACAAAACTCGCAAAATGTCGAATTTCGTATGGGTCGTGCGCTTGCACACGACCAGGTCGTGTACGTGCACACACTTGTGTCCTTGCGTACGGGGTCTTCATGAAAGTTGTAGCCCTATCGCTTAACTTTTCATATCAACTTGAATCAGCTCTATATCAATTTTGTAGAGAAAGTATGGCCCAAATACTAAACCCTGCCAGTGCTAAAAACTATTGACACATTTGGAAGATTTTGAAAGCAATCCCCTGTTGTTTGATCGTCCATGCTGATTTTCTTTGCGCATGCATTCGTCATTTGGCTCTTGACATATCCTTTGGAACGTTCTATCGCTTTTTGTCAAATTTAGCTCCATTTCCTGCAAAAACACCCAAAAAAGCGTAGTATCACGCCCAACAAGGAAAATCAACCTAAATATGCTAGTTACACATGCAATGTTTTTTAATACAATAATGGAAATAGGGAAGGGGGACACACACACTCGTATGGGATCGAGCCCAGGTCAATTACCCTTACAAAACACGTCTCAACCACTAGAGCACAAGGTTGATCCCACATGCAAATATTTTGATTATATACCAAAATACACCTCGAAATGCATGCATAACATCCACTTATCACCTATACCATTATACACTTCAAGTTCTCATTTCAATACCCTTCTTGATAATTTTTGTGATATACAAGAGAAACATTCTACAGTTTAATATCTTAAAATTATAATTATGTATTTTGAGATATTTAATTATAAATATTGACATTGCATTTGATGCAAAAATATAATATATTCTAAATTTTATTATGTGTAAATATGCCTTTTTACCCATTCAGGTTTTGAAAAGATTAAAAGTAGTCATATTTTTTAAAAGCATGTTTTTAGCCATTTTGACCAAAAAAAAGACAGTCATACATCACTTTTATTCTTTGGTGACTTACTTAAGCTAACTTGTAAAAATCGATACGATGCATTTCTTGGGATTGAGAAATGTTTCTCGGGATCGAGAAATATTTTAATAAAATGGCGGAATGGACAATTAAACTAAAAAATGAGTAAAAAATATTTTTGAAAGCCACGACTAAAAAATATTTTTGTTATGGACAAATGGCCAAAAATACAATGGACTCTCTTATTATAAAAATTAAATATTTAATTTTCCAACTGTTGGCTCTCACTATCGATCCTTGTTCCCACCCTGCTAATAGTAGAGCCTATTGTGTTTACAACTTAAGTACTCAAGTTGTTATGGAATCACAATGTTGTTTTGAGGATATTATTGTTAAAACAATTGATTGTACCGGTCCAGAAGATGACGATAACCAAGATGATCAATCTCCACCAAGGAACATGAATGAAAGTCAATCTCATTATGACCCAAGCAAAGAAGGTGGAAGTATATTATGTGATGAAATAAATTACTTGAACCAAAATGTTAGCACAATTGATAAAGTAGATGTTGCTCCAATAGTGGCACCTGAAAGTAAGATTATACAAAGAAGACATCCACAATCTAAATTTCGCAAAGATCATCCCTCAAACCAGGTTAAAGGTGAGATAGAAATAGGTATGAAAACTCGTGGTATACCTAGTCTCACTTTGCATATTACAACTCATCGGTTGAACCAAAGAATATCGACAAAAGAAGCATTGGCCGATGAATTTTGGATTGTGGCCATGCAAGAGAAGCTGGAACAGTTCACATAAATGATGTTTGGATTTGGTTCCAAGACCTAAAGATCTAATATGATAGGTACCAAGTGGACATTTAAGAAAAAAAAATAGATGAGTTTGGTAATATCACAAGGAATAGAGCAAAACTAGTTTCTCAGTGCTACACTCAAGTTAAAGAATTGACTTCGATGAGACTTTTGCTCCAGTAGCTCGATTAGAAAATATTAGGATCTTACTTTCTATTGCTTGTTTAATGAAGAATGTTTTGTACTAGATAGACATTAAGAACGCCTTCCTCAATAGATTTTTGAAGGAAATTGCCTATGTTGAACAACCCAAAGGGTTTGTTTGTTTGATAAATGATTTTATCATGATTTTGATGATTTTGTTTTTATACCAAAACAATGTTTTTAAAGGTTGTCCAAATACTCTTCAATGTTTTTAAAGGTTGTCCAAATACTCCTAAATGATTTAAAAGGGTTTTAATATTTTTCGGAGTATTTCATCAAGTTTATTTTCGATAAAAAATTGGACAACACATTTAATGTTTTTAAGACAATAAGTTTTTACATTGAAACTATGTTGTCCTAATACTCCCAATTGATCTAAAATGTTTCTACTATTTTTGGAGTATTTATTGGAATTTATATCGGACAACACTTTTTGTGTAAATGTTTTATTTCTTCAAAACTATATTTCTAATGTTGTCCTAAATACTCCCAATCGGTTTAAAATGTTTTTACGAATTTTTTGGAGTATTTCTTGAGGTTTATTTTTGTTAAAAATCGGACAACTTGTCATTGAGGAGGTCGACCGGTCGGCCGTGAGCGGCCGTACACGGGAACAAGTTTCGTGAAATGAAACTTGAGAACTCTCAAAATTGTTCAAAGTGCAACCGGTTGCACATAGGCTCGACCGGTCGAGGTGCACTTGACCGTCGCCTGTGTTAATTTGGTGCTATATGTTTCAAACTCTATTTCGTGCGGCGACGTCGCCTTTAGTTTGACAAAAATATAACCGCTGTCGTGAAAGCAGATGACAACTTTTCCTAAATTGTGGGATTGATTTCTAACAGCTATAATCTTGTTTTTAATTGCAATTTTTTGTAGAAATCAGATTCCAAGAGGAGCCTATCAAGTATCAATCATCTCCTATAAATAGAGGAAGTTTTGAAGCACAACAACATGAGAGAAAACTACAACACAACAAGATACACTCAAGAATACACTTGTTTTTACATTGTCATATTTCTTGTTGTAATTTGCCTAGCTTATCACTTTCACATCCTTGAGGTCTAGGCTATTCTTGATTACACTTGCACTCTATTGTATTATCAATTATCGAGTTGTAATCTTGAATTTGTGGTCGTCATTCAAACACAAGATATCCTTGTGAGTGTTCTTGTGGTAAGAACACACTTGGGTGAACTAGGTGTTAGGTGTAAGAAGATTGTGGTAATCTTCTTGTTGAGGTGTTGAAGAGTGTGGTGCTCTTCAAGGGTGAAGATTGTGGTAATCTTCACAAGGTGCCGTTGGAGATTGTGGTAATCTTCAAGTGAGATTGTGGTAATCTCAAAGGTAGTGTTGAAGAAGAGTGTGGTGCTCTTCAAGGTGTTGTAAGTTGAATTTGTATTAATTTTGGTAATTAATAAAATTCTTTTTTTTTTTCAAATCCATCCCTGGATATCTTTGGGGTGGTAGAGGATTAGGCCCTAGGTGGGTTGAACCTCTTTAAATCGACGTGTGTTGTTTACATTCCGCACCTTTATTATTGTGTTTGAGCATTCGATTATAAAAAGAGGGCAAAATCGAAAAGATGGAGATAATCTATTCACCCCCTCTAGATTATCGTAGCCGCTTGGACTTACAAGTGGTATCAGAGCCAAGCTCTTTGGCAAGCTCGTTTCACATCGCGAGTGAAGAGAAACGATCGTCGGCTACTGAACGAAGCTCACCTTTCCGCACCTCCACCACCAAGCCACTCGGTTTGATTCCAAAAATTTTATATTTTGGAAAGAAAGAATGGAATGCTACTTACAAGGTTGCGGGTTCGACATTTGGAACACCGTCATTAATGGAGAATCCATTCCGATGAAAGATACACCACACACCTCAAAAGGATTCAAAAGCTCAATGATGAAGAAAAAAATCATCTCTTTAAATGGTAAATCTCTTAATATTTTACTTTGTTCACTTACCACTTTGGAATTTGATCATGTTGTAGGTATTCAATCGGCACATGAAGTATGGCAAAATTAGAAGCCATCTATGAAGTATATGCAAATGAAAGGAGCAACTCAAAAGCATCTACTTCACAAATGGATACAACATCAAATCCAACAACATGGGATAAGCCTTCTACAACCTCCCATGATGAACAAGTTGAACAATGCCTCATGGGCATCGAAGAAGAAAACGAGGTAAGTTCTAAACCCTCTACTTCTTATGACAATGAATTGCAAAATGAATATAGTGACTTGCAAAATGATTATGATGAGCTACAAGATGAATTCCAAAACTTACTTGTTAAATACAAAAATTTGAAAAAGGAATTCATTGTTTTAAAGAATGATAAGGATAGTTTATTTACTTCCTATGAATCACTATCATGTGCTCACACCACCACTCTTGACAAGGTTAGAAACCTTGAGAAAGAAAATAGTACTCTTGTTGAGGATATAAATTGCTTGAAAAATGATTTATCTAAATCCAACTTGAGTACCGAAAAGATGACCAATATTGTTGATTGTTGTGATAATTTGAAACTAGAACTTGATCATAAGCCTAAGGGTGTCAATCACATGAAAAGGAATCAAGTCTCTAAGCACGTTGGTCATTATGCTCCTAGAATTATTACATGCTTTTATTGCGGTAAAAAGGGTCATACGGTAAATAATTGTCGGGCTAGAAATAGCTCCAATTATTGTTGGAGACCTAAAAGTCTCAAGACTAATCCCAAAGGACCCAAACACATAAGGGTACCACAAAACAATGTCATATTAGGTACGTGAAATAATGATCGAAGAAAATTTATACCGCCAAGAAGACATCAAATGACCGTTTCATTTGATCAAAGAAGGAGAAACTATTTTCGACAAAGCCAATTTCCAAGAAGAGGGTATAATCAAAAATGGGAAGAACACAATCCTTGGAAATGGCAAAGACATCATCAACAAGATGATTTTCAAAGAAGAAGAGACTTTCAACAATGGGAAAGCAACAAACCTTGGAAATGGAGCAATCAAAGAAGTCATCATCAACAAAGTGACTTCTCAAAGGGAAGATATCATCAACAATGGGAACGACACAACCCATGGAAATGGCGTAATTGGTAACCCGTATCTCCCTATTTAAATATGTATTTTATTTTGTTATTATGCATGCTTTTATTTGTGTCTTAATTGCAAATGAGTTTTCAAATATTTATTTTTTAATTAAGGTCTTCAATATACACTTGTGCTTTTAAAATTTTTTTGAAAAAGAAGACCTTACATGATGTTTTTAAAACTCTTGTGCATTTTTGTAGACTAAAGTGTGTTATCATCTTTTATGGATTTTTATGGCATGAGCTTACTTGTGATATCTCTTAGCCTACACTTCTATCATTATGATTTGTGCTAGATTTGTTTTAAGAATTGTGTAGGATTTACATATTTTCACAAATGGCCATTTACGTTATTATTTGTCAAGATAGACATAAATTATCGAGGTACGTTTACTTGTGTTATTCTTACTCTTATAGACTCGATATATATTGCCATGTGCCTATGTGCTTATTGTATTTCATACAAAGTGCCATTAAGTGGATTTCTAGATTTTTTGAAAGGCACTATTAGATATTTGATTGCACATATTTGATTTGTCAACTCTTGTTCAAATAATTCTTTTAAATGAGGTCTCAACTATATGCTATCGAATTTTCAAATTTCAAAAGAGACCTTTTATAGCTTTCTTAAGCTTATTTGAACTTGCATGATTTATTAGACTCTTGATGATATTCTAAAAGCATAGTATGTGTTTCTTGCTTCATGGTCTCTATATATAGTGTCTATTTCTACTATGCAAGATATTTTGTGATTGAGGCATGTTTTTACACTTGGGCTATTTTTTCTTGCTTATATAAGCGATGCCATTAATGAGTTTGTTAAGTTGTGTAGATGAGAAATGAAGTACTCCAAATATTTGGATATAAATGTTCTATTATGAACACCTTAGATCAATTGGATACCCTATGATGATAGTGATGAAGAAGATAAAAAGGGTATTCCGGAACAAACTCGATGACCAAGGCAACATTGGTCGAACTAAGGCGAGGTTAGTAGCTCGAAGGTATTTTCAAGAAGAAGGTAATTAATTTTGTTGTAACATTTGCACTCATAGCACATTTAGTAGCTATTTGCATTTTACTTGCCCATTCTTGTTTTAAAGAAAATTTCAAGCTTTACCAAATGGATGTTAAATCCAACTTTCTAAATGGTTTTATTCAAATATAAGTCTATCGAGTCTAAAATTTTAGGCCAAATGATTTTTATAAAAGGCCTTGTACAATTGATAGACTTAGCTATTTTTGCAAAATGATTTTACAAAAGGTAAAGTTGATACTACACTTCTTGTTTTGAAAAAGGGCAGGTTGTTTACTTGTGCAAATTTTTGTTGATAATATTTATGGTGCTACTAATGAATATTTGTGCAAGATATGTTTTTCTAAGTTGATACTAGGTGAGTTTGAGATGAGAATGATGGGGGAGCTCAATTTCTTGTTTGGACTACAAATTATTCAATGCCAAGAAGATGGTTATATAAGAACTCTTGAAGGAGTTAAGCATTAAAGGAAGAAGAAACATCTCAACCTCTATGGCTAAAGATTGACAAAGGTTAAGAAAGGCATATCGGTCGACAATTAAATTCGAGGTATGTTTTCTTGTATTATTTCTATAGACTCGACATTCCATATGCCTTATGTCTATATGCTCGACTTTAAAAACTATCCCAACGAATCTCATTAAAGTGCCATTAAAAGAAATTTTCAAATATTTGAAAGGCACTTCTTTGTATGACTTGTTGTATCCAAAGCTTTAAAACGTTCTTATTTTTTCAGGATAACAAGTTCGGTATCTATTATACGGTTATTCATATTCAAAATTTGGTTCGTCATAATCGAACTAAACATATTGAGATTCGATATATTTTCTAAGGGATTGTGATTTTTTAACAAAAACTTGAGATGTGTTTAATTCCGTCTCAAGGATAACTCGCGGACTTTTTGATCGTTAACAGCCGAGTATTTTACCTCATTTCGAGCTTGATTATGACATAATGTATATTGAATGAGGTCTACGTTTGCATTTTGCACGTTTTTAAAACTTAGGGGCGAAAAATCGGATTTTTGGTTGAAAATTCGGATTTTGGAAAAACTGACAGACAGTGGGCTGAAAGGGTTGAGGGCAACCGGTCACCCTCAACGTCGACCGGTCGCCCTCAACCTCGACCGTCGCCTAAGCAAAATTTTGGATTAAAATGGTTCTGTCTTCAGCATTCGCAAGTTTAACTTCTTTTGGCCATTTTTCGTCCCCTTTGCAAATTTCACACACAATTCACTTCAAATGAGTTTTGATGCATGAATTATATATTTTGGGGATTATCTAGCTCGACTATCATCATCATTGCTCGTCTTTACCGATTGAATGGTAAGAATTTCACTATCTTTAGCTCAATTGGGTTGAACCCTTGAGTTTGTGGCTTATATGTATTTTTCTTGATGTGATTCATATATGTTTGTGATGAGCTTATTGATTGTTGATGAATGATATTTGTTAAATTGTATATGGTGATGAAAAACTTGGCTTGATTTCATTTACAAGGGCTATATATAACTTTTTCTATTTTTGACGCCCGCCAAGTGTTCGATAAAATGTTTCAATGAAAAATTCATCACCTACATGACTCTCTCGATTTCAAAAGTCTCATATATTAATAGAGATCATGTTTTTGCAAATCAAATGATTTTTCATAAGCTTCTACAAGTATTATGATTCGACTCCTCTATTTGGTTTAAAAGCTTCAATGCTCAAATAGCTCGATACATCGGTTTTGTTGCGCACTTTGATATGAATATATGATGTATTTATCGTGCTAACATTCTTTTTGATGATTCCAAAGGGGGAGAAATAGGTTATAAGCTCATTAGCTCATAAAAGCTAAGATAAGCTTAACGAAAAGAAGCTATAAGCTATGGCTTCATAAAGCCATAAGTTGTGGATCATATTTAGTCCACTTGGTGCATTATGGTTGTGTATGATTCTTGGTCCATTGGTTGTAGTATGGACTTATATATGT
Source organism: Rehmannia glutinosa (assembly GCA_016081115.2). NCBI lineage: Eukaryota > Viridiplantae > Streptophyta > Magnoliopsida > Lamiales > Orobanchaceae > Rehmannia > Rehmannia glutinosa. The sequence goes on along the minus strand of JABTTQ020000906.1, from coordinate 45,460 downwards.
TTCTAATGATGTCTCTTTGACAGGGGGAGCTTTTAAGTTATTGATACTTAAGCTCAATATCGAAAAGCTAAGATTTTAGCTTATGTTGAAGTTGCTTCTATATTACTCTTGTTGTGCATGTTGATAGGGGGAGCATTTGCTATATGTGTTTGAATATCTCTACTCCCATCCTTGTGTTTTTATTGCATGGAATGTTGTCACTCACAACGGATAGTTCTTTTTACCGGTTAAATTGTTTTGTTTTCAAAATCGGCCTTGTCAAATTGTTTTGGTTTGTAAATCGCCTCTTAAGAATGTTTTGTTTTCAAAATCGACCTCGTTAAAATTGTTTTGGTTTGTAATCATCAAAAAGGGGGAGATTGTTTGATAAATGATTTTATCATGATTTTGATGATTTTGTTTTTATACCAAAACAATGTTTTTAAAGGTTGTCCAAATACTCTTCAATGTTTTTAAAGGTTGTCCAAATACTCCTAAATGATTTAAAAGGGTTTTAATATTTTTCGGAGTATTTCATCAAGTTTATTTTCGATAAAAAATTGGACAACACATTTAATGTTTTTAAGACAATAAGTTTTTACATTGAAACTATGTTGTCCTAATACTCCCAATTGATCTAAAATGTTTCTACTATTTTTTGGAGTATTTATTGGAATTTATATCGGACAACACTTTTTGTGTAAATGTTTTATTTCTTCAAAACTATATTTCTAATGTTGTCCTAAATACTCCCAATCGGTTTAAAATGTTTTTACGAATTTTTTGGAGTATTTCTTGAGGTTTATTTTTGTTAAAAATCGGACAACTTGTCATTGAGGAGGTCGGCCGGCCGACCGGCCGAGCGGCGGCGTACACAGGAACAAGTTTCGTGAAACAGAAACTTGAGAACTCTCAAAATTGTTCAGTGCAACCGGTTGCACATAGGCTCGACCGGTCGAGGTGCACTTCGACCGGTCGCCCTGTGTTAATTTGGTGCTATATGTTTCAAACTCTATTTCTGTGCGACCGTCCGCCTTTAGTTTGACAAAAAAATATAACCGTTGTCAAACAGACTTTTTTCCTAAATTGTGGGATTGATTTCTAACAGACTATAATCTTGTTTTTAATTGCAATTTTTGTAGAAATCAGATTCCAAGAGGAGCCTATCAAGTATCAATCATCTCCTATAAATAGAGGAAGTTTTGAAGCACAACAACATGAGAGAAAACTACAACACAACAAGATACACTCAAGAATACACTTGTTTTTACATTGTCATATTTCTTGTTGTAATTTGCCTAGCTTATCACTTTCACATCCTTGAGGTCTAGGCTATTCTTGATTACACTTGCACTCTATTGTATTATCAATTATCGAGTTGTAATCTTGAATTTGTGGTCGTCATTCAAACACAAGATATCCTTGTGAGTGTTCTTGTGGTAAGAACACACTTGGGTGAACTAGGTGTTAGGTGTAAGAAGATTGTGGTAATCTTCTTGTTGAGGTGTTGAAGAGTGTGGTGCTCTTCAAGGGTGAAGATTGTGGTAATCTTCACAAGGTGCCGTTTGGAGATTGTGGTAATCTTCAAGTGAGATTGTGGTAATCTCAAAGGTAGTGTTGAAGAAGAGTGTGGTGCTCTTCAAGGTGTTGTAAGTTGAATTTGTATTAATTTTGGTAATTAATAAAATTCTTTTTTTTTCTTTTTCAAATCCATCCCGGATATACTGGGGTGGTAGAGGATTAGGCCCTAGGTGGGTTGAACCTCTTTAAATCGACGTGTGTTGTTTACATTCCGCACCTTTATTATTGTGTTTGAGCATTCGATTATAAAAAGAGGGCAAAATCGAAAAGATGGAGATAATCTATTCACCCCCCCTCTAGATTATCGTAGCCGCTTGGACTTACATTGTTGGCCGGTCATTATCTAGATTATGTATATCGTCTAAAGAAAACTTTGTATAGGCTTAAGCAAGTACCACATGCATGGTATGAAAGATTTACACAATTCCTTCTTAAAAAGGGATATCAAAGAAGGAGGAGTGGCAAAACATTGTTTGTACAATGAAGAAACAAAGATTAATTCATCGCACATATTTATATGGATGGCATGATTTTTGGGTCCACATCCGCTGTCAAAATTTGTTAATTTGTCAAGTTCATGTTCAATGATTTTAAATTGAGCATGGTAAATGAGCTTTTTCATTTTCTTGGCCTCCAAGTGAAACAAACAAAATAAGGGACCTTTGTGTCTCAAAGTAAATATATCAAGAATATGGTCAAAAAATTTGGGCATGAAGGATCTAAACATTACGATACTCACATGTATACTAATATGAAACTTTCAAAGGATGATGTTATAACATCAGTTGATCCTAGCTTGTACCATAGTATGATTGGGAGTTTATTATACTTAATCGCCGATGGTGGGTCTATGCTTTAGTGTTGGTATGTGTGCTAGGTACGAAGAGAATCCTACAAAATCGCATCTTAAAGTTGTTAAGTGTATTATCAGGTACGTTGTTAGAACAATACATATACTATGGGATATGGTACTCTAATGACACACATTCAAGTCTTGCAGGTTTTGGTGATGCCGATTGGGCTGGAGATATTGATGATCGTGTAGGTCCCAATGGGTGTCAAGTAAAGTCTATAAGAGGGGGCTGAATAGACTTTACAATTTTTAAAATTTTTTAAACCAGAGTTTAAAGAATACAATTAAGTCCTTATAGATAGTTGAGTTGGTATTCAACAGAAGAGTTAACCACTCAAAAAATCTCTTCATAGAGCTGTTGATTGAGTAACTCAGCTAAAAAATAACTACTTCTTAGAAAATCAGTTTTCTTTTATAACAAAAAAAGACTTACACCTTTGTGAGTTTTGTTAATCAACACTTAGTGTTTTATATAGTTAAGCAGTTTGGATAACAATAAGAATAACAGAATCTAAAGTACAGGAATTTAAAAGATATAATATTTATAGTAGGGGTGTTCATCGAATCGAATTCCGAATTCTTCGACTTCCTCGAATCGAATTTAATTGAATGAAAATTTTAAACCTCAATTCGAAATTCGATCCTAATTCAATTAATTCGAATCGAATTTAAACGAATTGGATTTCTCGGTTTCCGAATCGAATTCGAGTCAATCCAAAAATCCAAATTTTGCGATAAAGTGAATAAAGTTTGGATTCATAACATAATATTTTTGGGCTATACCCAATAAAATTCCAGATTTTATTTTTTCAAAATTACAAATTATCGACTAACCGTTTTTCATTATTTAATTTAACTAAAGATTATCATAAATTCATAACGAACTCCCTTATGTAAATTTAATAAATCATTTTGTGCCAATTTTATACCAGTACTAGTTACTTGATAAAAAACTTTTATACTCAAGTATAAGATATCAAATTGACAATGTGTATGTGTGTAGATAAAGAGATATAGTGTGTTTTATCATATAATTTATTATTTTAATATGATCCTAAGATAAATATATGTAATATAGTGTACAAATGTATAATGTATAATGCATATTGTAATAAGAATTTAAAACAAAGGAAAAAAGTCAAAGACTATATTGTATAAATGTATAATGTATGTTGTATAGTGTATGTACACACGTTTTGTACTTTTCCATACAATGGACATAGCTGGTGGAATATTCTTATAGATTATTTCACCACATGTCCTCCACGTGAGATTGTAAGAGCAAAATAGATTTTACCTAAAATATATTTTTCAAAGATAAAAATGATTATTTGAATATGGTCTAAAGATAAAAATTTGAATTAAAATGTAAAATGTATTTCATATATTATTAAAAATAATTATTTCTAACAAAAACTAAAAACAAGAAGGAAAGAGCATATATTTATAATTTTATATTTTTATTTAAAACATTATTATTTTATTCATTTATATATATTAGAAATGCATGTGTATAATTTTCATATATACAATAAATAATTATGTATAGTGTGAAATATATACATATAAATTTTGAAATCTTGTCAATTAAAATAAGAATTCGAATTGTAATACGAATTCGAATCGAAATACAAATTTGAATTTAGTCGAATTTCACCTCGAATTAGGATTTTCGAATAGAATTCGAAAAAAAAACCTCAATTCGTTATTCGATTCAAATATTCATATTCGAATTTCGAGTTGATTCGAAATTCGATTCGAATTCAAAAATCCTAATTCGAAACTAAAATTCGAATTCGAGCCGAATCGAATTTCGGATCCATTCGAAAAATGAACACCCCTAATTTATAGTGGTTCGAGTATGGGGTAATTCCTCTACGTCAACTCTTCTCCTACTCTAGGAGAAATCCACTAAGTAACAAATAAATTTTGTTACAGAGTACAAAAGTCCTAGTAGGCTTGATAACACAACCAACTACTAATGGGACTCACCTATTCCCTAAATTTCTTCAAGCTACTTCAGCTTACTGGAATGCAAGATTTGACCATGAAACCCTCCTACAATCAAATCTTCTAGTCCATCAAGTACTTTACTACACCCTTTCACTACAAGATGATGTATACCCTGATTTGTTTACACAAATGTTCCTTTTCAACAGATGAAACATCTTCGATCTTCCACATAGAGCATTGGATGAAGTGTTCTTGATGAAGCTTGAGGATATTCGATTTAGCTTGAGAGAGTGTTCTTTGCTTTTCAGATTTCTAGCTATTCACTTGTCTTGTGTCTTGTTTATCTTATATTTTCTCTCTAAAAATAAGCCTCAGCTTTTACAATGTGTATTTGAATTTTTTCCGTTGAAGAGATAGGCAAATTCAAATCCCACCATTGGACAGTTGGCATGTCCTTTATAATAGCTTTGATGTTGATCTTTTCTTGTATTCTTTTGTCTTACGCATATATCTAAAACATGGCGATCTGGTGTTCTTCCATTGATCAACCTTCTTACCTTCATAAATGACTTTCATTTAAATGGTCAAAAATTGATGATATTAATTAGATTCTTTCTTGGACTCAGTGCAACGAATCATTTCCAGTTGACTTAATCTTTCAGTTGTTTTACCCTTTCTTGACTGGTCCTTGATTCTTCGGATATGAGAGTTTTCTGAGTGAGTCTTATGTCTCAACTCTGCTGTCAGTTTCAAACGCTGCATTGTTTAGAAAATAACAGGAAATTTCAACATCAAGCGGCAAGGAAAGGACATGTTAATTGTCCAACGGTGTGATTTGAATTTCTCTATCTCTTCAATGGACAAAATTCAGATCATATCAATAAAAGCTGAGGAATTTTTCAGAGAGAAATATATGTGACAGAAGAGACCCATGAGACATAAGAGAAATAAAAGCAACAAGAAAGCATACTCTCTCTCTCTCTCTCTCTCTCTCTCTCTCTCTCTCTCTCTCTCGAGCTAAACTAATTAATCTTGAAACTTCACATCTAGACACCTTATCCAAGACTCAGGGAAAGATAAAAATTGTTCAACAATTGAAGAAGAACAAGTTTTAAAAACAAAACTGGGGTTCTAATCTCCTTCAAATGAAAGATTTGTGGTTAGGTTTTGTTACAAACCAGGACAGAGCTGCAAAAGGGCCATGGTGATCAATACTTGTAGTTTCTGTAAGCTGAAGTAACTAGAGGGCTACGTGAACAAACCTAGTGAAGAACTAAATCCAGGTAGTGGGTTAGAGTGATCAAAGCTGCTAGGATTGATTTGTAACTTTGTATCTAAAGTCAACTGATACTTAGTGAATTCCTCTGATGAAGGAGAATAGTGGAATAGATGGATTACCCCACCCTCGAACCACTATAATTATGTTTCTCATTTCAATTGTCGCTTAAATTCCTGCTATTTACTTTATTATTTGTGTTTGTTTAATAACTCATTAAAATACTCTATATTGATTGCTAAGAACCAAAAAGGGTGCAAGTCTTTTGCTATACTTATCTGAAAATAGATTTTGTGAAAGTTGTAACTTTTTAGTTGAGTTACTCTATGAACAACTATGTCAGTATTACTTTATGAACAACTATGTCAAGGGATGTGTTGAGTGGTTAACTCTCCTGCTGAACTTCAACTTAATTGTCACTCAGGACTTAACTGAATTTCAACTTAACTTTGGATTTGAAATTTCTTTAAATTTTCAAAAATTATAAAGTTTATTCAACCTCCCTTCTAGATTTTACTTTGACACTCTTAGGACCCACAATAGGTGTTTCATAATTTGGAGGAATTCCTTTGTGTCAATCTGTACTTTTCGGGGCAAACATATATTTCAATGAAAGAGTTTCGAGAGCAAAGGGGGATCCTTTCCTCGTGATTTTATTGATTATGCGAGTTGTTTATTAGTTTAATGTTAAATACAATACATATTGGACACATTCTCTTTAGTTATAATTATTCGCGATAGTTTGAATAGTACACACGGGCACACATTCTGATATTTCATTATTAGAAGGCTGTAAAAGATTAGTTCAATAGTTACCCGTTAAACACTTTTAATCGTTATTGTCCATTTGAAGATATGAAAAGTATAAATAGACCAAATTAGAATCAACTTCGTTTAGAGGTATTGCAAGAGAGAAATAATATAGTCATACTAGGCCATTTCTTGGGAATACATATTCAAGCCCAATTTATAAGTTGGCCCATGTAACAATCAAACAAGGACATTTCAACATTTTGAACCAAGTTCAATATGGCACAAGGAAAAACCAAAACACTTGCTTCACCGAGCACGTGTTTCGTATGCAAGTTTACGATTGGGCCTTGTAATGAACCACTAAAGGAAAATGGGGGTAGTGGCCCCGACATGTCGGCCATGTCTTTGTCCTCCTATTTCTCTCTTTATTCCTTATTTGTTTATTTTTCAAAAGGATAAAAACATTTAACCCCGGAAACTATTCAAGATTTTACACTTAGTCATACGAAATTTGAAAAGTTACATTTTACCACCCTAACTTTGAAAAATTATACACTTTGCCTTAAATTACAGATTTACCCCTATTTTCATTAACGATGGTTTTTAGTTTACCCTCTAAACTTTAAAGTTGTTGCACTTTACTACCTAAGCTATAAATCTTATTGCATTTTCTACATTTAATCCTCAAGGTCTCGCGATCATCGAAAATGGTACCAGAGCTAATGAAAGTTTCAAAGATTGTAATTGCTGGACATGCGGAGCAAGAGGGCATATCTCAACTAATTGCCCAGGAAATCAAAAGCGAGGAATCTGACAGTTCGAAGCTACACCAGAATTTGAAGAAGCTGTCTATTATCAAGATTTGATCCAGGTGTATCAATTTGAGGATCTACCCTCAGATGAAAGCATCTACGAAGAAGAGATCTATTCTGGCGATGGAAGTGAAACTAGTTCAGAATCAGAGTGAAGAATAAATTCTTCAATAGACAGTCAGGGAGGATATGCAGGATTCCTCCTCCACACTACAAATTCTCATAAGACTCTTATGAGAATTATGAAGGAAGATCCACAGCTTCAGATATACGATGGATTTACAATTGGGGCTATGGAAAAGGCTTTGGATAAAATTGGGTTTCGTAACAGAAAACACCAAATTATCCATAGAGTAACTACCAGAGAGTTTGCCATCCCGATGGAGTTCACTGGTAACCTGATCGAGATGCAGTTGGTCCCTTACAGAGAAATATAGGAGATCAAAAGCACAATCAAGAGAGAAGTTGCCAACACACTTTCATGGATTCATATTGGAGCCATAAGAGTTATTATTAAGGAGACATTCAAGGAATAAATAGATTCGCCACTCAATCTTGCTATCTTTGACAAGCGAATCTCGAATCTCAAGGATTCATCCCTTGGAGCGATTACAGGAAATTTGTATGTACGAAAATTGACATTTAATGTCTATCCTAGAATTGCATACAATCTCGGAGATCGAGATTTCAAAAGAGTCGATTTGATGAAAGAAGGGAATAGACCTTACTCGATTACATACAAGATTTCCTATGCTCTCTCAAATACACTTCATTCAGAAGTATTCTTGAGAAAGGAATTTATTGAAGTCCCATGCATCTTTGAGGACTTTGCCAGGGTGGTTCTACCAGAAATTATAGAGTCTCCAACTATAAAGGAGATTGATATGAAAATTCAAGATCAACCAGTCTTCAACAAAAGTCGAACTCTCAGAGTTGAGCCAAGAAGGATGTCTTTCCAACAAGAGAGGATGATAAAGAATAGCCATTGGGAAGAAAAGAAACCGAGTACGATTGAAAGACATCCCGGATGTTTTCAAAACACAAGGAGAGTTAAAATGCCCAGAAGGATGGAGAGAAGTTGAAGTAATATTCGACATCACTCAAAAGGATAATATTTTTCCTTGGGATGTTCTATATTATCTGCAGCAACCTATAGTGGGAAGGCATCAAGGAAGCCTAAAAATAGGTGAAATTGAGCAGACTATCACAGGGACACCAGGAAAAATCCCAGAGCAACTAATACTGGGAATTGAATTTCTTGAGGATCATAAACCTTGGGAAAGATTACAAGATGGAATAGAGTTCATAGTGGCTGATAAAAGATACAGAATCAGATGACCACTTGCCCATTCTACTTATACATTTCTATCGGAATGTTATATGATGAACACAAGGCCGAGTATTTCGCTGCCTATATTAATTCAGGTGTTGGAATATGTACTGCAAAGGCGGATATTTTTCCTAAAGAAATTGGAGAAGATTTACCAAAGAATTGCGAAAAGAGATTTCTCTAAAAGGATTCTTATCCTTAACAGAAAATTAAACAAGCGAGAAATCATAATCGGAGGCACGGGCGGTACCCGTAGTACAGTGAAAATGCCACCAATCTATTTCTATGATACAGGAGCAGGTGTTTTGCTAGGAAACAATTTTCTACAAACATTTAAGTGATTTACACAGGAGAATGAGACAAGAAATCATATTTTCACAACATTATGTGATCATAAGATTATTGTCCAGAGACTGCGGGAAGCATTTTATCGAAAAATGCCTATTAATTTCCGCAGTAAGTGTGGTGATGAAGCCAGACTTCAAAATCCAAAAATGGCGGATCGAGGAAAATTTGGTGAAGCATTATTATCCTTTAGACAATTTGGTTCAAACCAGAAAGACATAAAACTATGGGAAATAACTTGTATACATTCAGAATACAAGGAGAAGAACGAGTACCTCCAGAGGCTATTGCAGAATTGATGATGAGCCTAATGGAGAATCCACAAAGTGATGTTACCATAGAAGAACAAATATCACTCAAGGATATCAAGAAGAAGATCCAAAGGAATTACAATGAAAATCCTTTGGCATGGTGGGATAAGAACGAGCTCAAAGCTTCCTTAAAGGTTAAACCAGGAAAGAAGTACGAGTTCGTGAGATTCAAACCAATCCTTATGAACTAGGAGGATCATGAGGATATGCAGAAAATACTTAAGGAACATCTTGACCTTAAGTTAATTTCACCAGAAGTGTCTCCATACAGCAGTCCAGGATCCTTAGTCAGAAATATGCAGAGATTAAAAGAGGAAAGCTAAGACTTGTTATTAATTATAAAGGGATTAATAACATTTTGGAGTTCGACGGATACTATATCCCAAGCAAAGAACATTTGGTGAACTATATCAAAGGTGCCAAGATATTCTCAAAGTTCGATTGCAAGTCTGGATTCTACGAGATTAAGATGGAGGAAGAAAGTAAGAAATTCACAGCTTTGTCTACACCTCAAGGACATTATATTTGGAACCTGATGCCTAGGGGATTGGCTAACGCATCCCAGATATATCAAAGGAAAATGGATAATCTCTTCAAGGATTATTTCAGTTTCATGTTCGTATATATCGATGATATTCTTATCACATCAAAGAACATGAAAGAGCATCTCAAACACTTGGAAATATTTTCAGATGTTTGCCACAAGGAAGGATTAGTGCTTTCAGAGAAGAAGGCAGTGATTGCTATGAGAAAGATTGAATTTCTCGGAATTGAAATAGACGAATCTGGAATCATCCTACAAAGCCACATTGTGGAAAAGATACAAGAATTTCCAGATACGCTCAAAGACAAGAAATAACTTCAAAGCTTTCTTGGAGTTGTTAATTTTGTTGGAATGTTATAAACAATCTGACATATTACAGGAAGGTGTTTAACCCATTACTCAAAAAGATGATATATTCAAATGGGAAGATGAACATCAAAAAGGGACAAAGCAACTCAAGGAAGTTTTCAAAAAGCTTCCAAAGCTTGTGATTCCCCAAGATCAGGACGAACTAGTTCTATACACAGATGCCAATGAAGATTGGTGGGCAACAACTCTTACGAAGGCCACACCCAATGAAGAAGCGCCATGCAGATACTGTAGTGGTTTAATTACACCCAGTGAAGAGAATCGATGGCATATCAATGAGAAAGAATTCTTTGCAGTCAGAAAGGCTTTCAAGAAATGGCCTCTATTTTTACTGGCTAAAAAGTTTACTTTAAAAATTGATAATTCAAGTGTCAAGGCTTTTCTGAAAAATAAAATTGAGTCAAAACCAGAAAAATGCTAGATTACTTATATGGCAAGCTGAATGTCAATATTATGATTATGATATTGTCATTATAAAATCTCATGAAAATGTTCTTGCAGATTTTTTGACATGAGATGGAAGGACACATTGCTAACGAGGTCCTTAAATGAGTAAGACATCTCAGGGAAAACCTGGAGAGTCTAGAACAAGATTTTGGGACGTTACGTGTCAATGCAGAAGTTGCTGGACAACTTCAACAGGCTGACCATAAATCTGTTTCTAGTCAAATACGAGCATGCCAGTTCGATCAAGGAAAATTGTTCTTAGCGTTGTAAGGGCCTCTCCTCCAGGTCGCATCTCATACGATGCAAAAAGGGGCGATTAGAGAACGGGGCTCTAACCCATAGGTTATGGATTCAAATACCATAATCACAAGTGTTGCAGGTGATGCATCCCCTGAGGGTGTACAAACTGTAATGAATGTTGAAGCTCCGGTGTCACAACCTGAGTCTTCAAGTCAACCCAGCACCTCTGGGGTTAAAGAGGGAGAGTTGAATCTTAGGCCACAGACAGGCAAATCTAAGGTTCACACATACGATATTAAGATTTCTCCAATGCAGGTTTATCAACGACAATGGGAGAAATTGGTTACAAGAAGAGGTATTAACCCAAAAAAAATAATGGTTGATATATCAGGCAAATACCCAAGAGTTTGGATGAAACCAGGAAGTCATCCGAATGAAGTACAAGAATGGTATACTTTTGGAGCTTTAGCTTCAATATATACTGTGTCACCAGGACTCCCAGAAATTTCGAAATTACCGAAATGGATTGGGGAAGCAGTTTACGAGACCTGGGCCAATAATCCACATTTGGCCAAAGAAGATATTCTGGAACTGTATTTCATCAGTGCAACTCTAGAATCAGCAAATAAAGGCTTTACTGAAGCTTTTCATTTCATCAAACTTAGAAGACCGGATGCAAATGCTTTGAAATACATAAAAAGAGCTTCACCAGAAGAAGTATCATTGTTAGTAGGAGCAATTTCCAAAGACGGAGCTTCTACAAGGCGAGCATGGGGACTTTGGGTTTGTCTAACTGAAATGGGCAAAGCCAAGTATCCATTTAAGTTTTTCCAAATTTCAGCAAATGGATCTTTCAACTTTGGAAAACAAGATTCTGGCTAGCAAAGAAACTTACTAGAAGTTCTGTAACATGGCGCATGTTGGCCGTTGGATCGACCGGATCTGTCAAGCATGCCCCAAACAGAAAGAACCCGTGTTTGGGAAAGGATTCCAACCCAAACCCGACCAACAAGACCATCCAGCTGGAAGGGACAAGGGCCCAGCTCACAAGACGCGTTATCCTCGGGGACCACGCAAACTAAATTTTTAAAAGATTCCCCGACAACCATCACATGGGCTAAGTCACACGGAAAGAAAAGAAAGACAGTTGGCGAGGAAATAATTCAGGAGTATGACATAAGCAGTGACGTCTTACATTTCAATAAGATTTGAAGTCCACCTTTGAAATCTATACTTACCTCTATAAATAGCAGGAGTTGAAGGACGCTAAGGACATTGAACATTTCCTTAGTTTTTTTATAATAAATTAAGTGGAAATTTGTATTAGCTGATTGTTTAGTTTTCTAATTTTATGAATTTTCTAGTGCAAGCTTCAATAATGAGAGGCTAACCAAGTATTCTCCTCCCAAAAGGAGATTACTGATGTAATAAATATTTCGTTAAGTTCTTAATAAAAAGAGGTTTTTTGCTTCAACATGTGTTCATAATGTTCTATTAATTTATCCCTTCTGAGAATTATCTTATACGCCTGTAGTAGAAAACGAACCAAGACTGTGCTGAGCAGTTATTGAAGGAGTTGGATAACTTGTAGATCATCTTCCCTGTTGGTTGAAGTTGAACAGTGTGAACTATTTGTCAAACGGTCTAGGGGCAGTAATTTTCTGACTGGTGGTGTTGCGGGCCATCTCACCCGATGTTGTTTTAGTCAAAAAAAAGGTATGAATTTTAAAGGATTTATTAATTTTACGGAAGCATGTTGGGCCTGATATGGTCGTAATGGACTATTTTCATTTTCAATCTAAAGACCCAACTTGTATACGGACATATACTTGAAATGAGACCTTTAAAGAAGCATGCCCTGTTGAGTTTATAGGCTAGAAACCTTAATTGATCTATTTAAAACCTCTCAATGGAGACTGGATCTAAGTAGGTGTAACAATGCCACGAACAAAGCAGGTTTCAGAAAAATTGAGGGTTCTCATTTCTCAAAAACCCGGATAACAAATTGTTTATGGAGCATAATTTTATGTTTATTGAATAATGCGATAATTTATAATTATGTAGTAATATGCCATAAATTGGAGTTTAGAAGGATAACTACAAAATTTGTTATAAAAGAATATAACTATGGGGGCAAAATGGTCCATATAGGGTAAAATGTAACGATTTTCATAGTTCAGGGGGCAAAGTAATGAATTAAAGTTTGGAGGATAAAGTGTAAAAATTGGTAAAGTTTGGATGGTTAAGTGTATTTATCTCTTTTCAAAATGGCAATCTTGTAATATTTTGACTTCTCGACTGTTACATATTGATATCCCCTTCTTTAATGAAATTGTGAAACTTGTTCCAACATTCTACTTTTTCAACTTTTAAATTATAAGATAATTTAAATTGTTTCCAACATTCAACTTTTTTTTTGCATTAAATGTGTTTTATTAGTCTAATATAATTATGGAAATTAAATTTATTACATATAATTGTCACGCCCCAAACGGGACGCGACGAACGATTCACAACTTAAACACAAATGGACTAACAGTCCAGACAATACTAATGAGAACCCAATAAGACAGAGTCTAATAGCAGCGTGAAATAAAACAAGATTACAAGTTATCACTTAAAGTCCACATTCCAACATCCAAAATTACAAAAAAATTTCAACAAGGTAGTAACTTAAAGCCAAGAGGTCATACGCCCCTCAATTACAAATCCGAATTGATTAGGATACAAAAGTCCAACAACTACATAATAAGAAAAGAGTCCAATCAACATCAAGAATCGATAAATCCAACAAGCGTAGTACAAGGTCTCAATCCGAGCTTCTGGTTCGGATCCCCAAATAAATCCTCATCTAAGGTTAGAAAACAAAGGGGAATGAGACAAAAATCTCGATGGATGAGGTGATCGGGTAATGCGAGTGTGGCGCAATATAGTTAATGTGAGAAAACAATTTATATGAAAACGCGTGAGTATGATGCATGAATTCACACACGCTTCACAAGCGTTGTGATAAAATATTTAAATAATATACTTATACGATTCAAGAAAATATTCATGGTCACACAGGCACTATGTGATTCATTGAATAAGACAGTAGGATTGCGTGCGGAAATGTAACGCCAATCTATGCAAGGCAAATAATGGTTGCGTCGGATTTGTAGCGCCAACCAATGCAAAACAGTAGCGGTTGCGTGCGGAAATGTAACGCCAACCAAAACGGGACGATAACTCCGGAATCGTGTGGATCGGGACAATGATTCCTTCGTTCTTCCTTGTAACTCCCGGTCGGTATGGTCCAAGACCGCACCTTATCGCTCCGTAGGCAAAGACAAAATCCCGATGAGAGCTGGCGAGGCTCTGACTCGGATCTGTCATAATCATGATTATACCTCGATCTACGACCCGCTTCCCTTGGACAAACTCCGTCCCTCGATTGGGGATTAGGGCGATGGGGCGGAAGAGTGGAATAGCAGCCGAGCTGCCCGGTTCCATCCCCCCGACGTATCCATTCCGATTTGAGCTCGACACACCAAGTTGACTCGAGCGGAAAGTAATTACAATTACAGCGTCGAACCAGGCAAATGAAAGTATTATTGATTCAGGGAAGCAGTTTAGGAGAATTTTCAAAAAAAAACGTGAGTGGCAATTATGGCGTTGGTGGAGTTTATGGATGAAGATGATTATCGGAAGGATTGGGTGGAACATAAGTCCCGTTATAGATTCAAAATCGCAAGGCGAGGGAGTCGCTCCGCGATCGGGTATTAATCGGTCAAATTGATCCGATAAGTCAAGGGTATTTTTTTTGGGAAAGTAAAATACTTTAATTAAATCTCCAAGTCAGAGGGTCCAGGGCAATTTTAGTAAAAGAGAAAATAATTTGAATTAGGTCCTTTATAAAAGAAAAATTGTAATTTAGCCCCGTTTTGTAAAAACCAACACTTTTGGGGTTAAAAATTGAATAAATAAATATCCCGACCTTGAAAAATTATGAGGTCAGTTCCTAAATTCTCCAAATTGTCCAGAGAGGTTTTTAAAGTTTTATGGTCGAGTTTTTATAAAAATCTCACATTGGCCCCAAATTTGTAAAAATTGTCAATTCGGACCTTAAGTTTTAAAAATTCGGAACTCACAAACCGGAAGGGCTTTTAATGTGATTCCAGTTGGAAAATGTCACTAAGGTTGGTAGGATATTGGGACAAAAGCAGTTTTTAAAAGCAATATGTGTAGGTCCTTCAACTTTTGAAAATATCATTTTTGTCCCATTTTAAAATAATTGCCTTTAAGGCTTTTAGGGGTCCAATTGTTATGAAATTTGAACCTTGGGTCCAAAATACAATTAAGTTATAGTTAAGTTAGTATTTCCAGGTGCATGGGATGAATAAGTCCTGGAAATTTCATTTGGGTCCTCAAGTTTAGTATTTTACACATTAGTCCCTCAATTTTAGTAAAATTGTTTTTCAAGCCCTAACCACTTGGATTTTTGGAATACTTTTAAAATGTGTCATTCCCAGTAACTTAAGAGTAAAATTTTCAATTTATAAAGTTTAGGTCTGGTGCAGTTTTAAAAATTGCAAAGTAGCCCTTATACTTTCAAAATTTTACAATCTAGTCCTTGGGCTTTTAAGGGTTGATTTTATTTATCTTAAAACTCTTAAAACATTATTAACATGTCCAAAAGTCATTTTTGAACCTGAGTACAGTCCCAAAATTCGAAATTTGCAGAGGGGTCCTTTAACTTTTATTTTCTTGCAATTTAGTCCACCAACTTTCCATTTTTGCATTTTTAAGTCCAAAATTGATATTTAATCAATTATGCTCGACTTTTCCAGGTTATAAGTCATCCAAAACATAGATTTTAAAGATCATACACATGCATGTCCAATACATACAAGAATTCATCAATTAAAGCATTAAAGTGTACATGCATGCACCTAAAATTCAATAAATAGTAATTTTGAGCAACTCTTGAGAATTTTCATGATTTGATATATATATAATTGACATGCAATACATAGATTATATATATCTCAAGGCTCATGATCAAATTTTCTACATGCATTTTAACAAAACACCTAAAAGTTGGAAAAATAATTTTCCACCCACCTTAAATTTGGAAATTGTGAAATAAAAGGATAATTTCACAATTTTTGGATGAGGCTTCTTAGGTCAGCCCCTAAGTCAAGAAAATATCAAAATTTGGAGTTAGAAAAATGAGAGAAAAATTAAGGAGGAAAGAAGGAAATAATGAAATGAAAAGGACTACACTTTACCTTGTGTAGTAGATGTTTGGAGACTAGTTGAAGCTCAAAATTTGGAAATTTGGCTCAACTCCAAAAATCTCCTAAGGTCAGCCCCTATTTCTCAAAAATGAAAAAGGGGTGTTAAAATTTGAAAAAAATAGGAAGAGTAGGAAAGAAGGGGTCTAGTACACAATTCTTACCTTGTAGTCAAATTTTCTCTACTATATTCTTCTTCAAGCTTGAGGTCCTTCTTCAAATGTTGTCAAGCTCTAACCTTCAAAGTCTTCTAAATGTACCTCCAAAACCAAATCCAAACTTAAGTTAAGAAGGTGGAAGAGATGAACAAGGTGATATCCAAAAATGGATTGAAGCTAAAATTTCTTACCTTGTAGTATAGTGGTTCGATTTTTATGGTGTATAAGGAGGAAAATGTTGAATTTTTTTCTAAGTATGGAAGAAGAAAGTAAGAAGAAGAGTAGAGAGAAGTTGGGAGTTTTTAGAGAGAAGGAGGAGAAGGCTTTGAGTATTAGAATGTGTTGATGAGAAATGAAATGAAAATTTTGTGTAAAAATGCCATAATGGCCGTGTAGTATGAGAGAGAGGGAGAGAAAATTTTGATCAAATTGTGTCTTGTAATTTGTCTCTTGCATGGAGACAAAAATGCAAGTCAAAGTGTGGGTCAATTTGAATTTGAGAGGAATAAGAAGAATGTTGGTTAAGTGGGAATAAGTTGGGGAAATAGTAATAAAGAATTGGTGTATAAGATGATGTGTATAATGTTTGAATTAATGATATAATTATACACAAGATGACTAATATATGGTGTATGTGTACAAGAGTTGGATGATATTTTTATCCCAAAATATCCACCATGGCCGTCCACTATGAGGGCAAAATGGTAATTCCATATTTTTTTTTTGTCCCAATTTTGATGATAATAGATGAAATATATCAACCTCCAAAATAATTAGTGAATTCCTTGATCACTTGTAAGTCTCATGATCACTTAATCTAAATCAACATCTTAATTCTATAAGGTAAAAGTCTCTAAAATAAATAGTCTCTTAAAATTCTAAGGTGACTAATAAATACAAAAATAGTAATAATGATCAATCAAGTGATCATAAATGAGGAATAGAATTAATGATGATCATGATCACAAGTAATTAAATAAAAGGAAATAAAATACAAAATGTATATATATTGTTATTAATTACCCGTCAAAATGACGCGATAAAATAGTCGATCAAATGTTTAAACAACAATAAGGATCCATTAATAGCTTCGGAAAAATCGGGGCTTCACAATAATTACTTTAGTGATTTAATTGAAAATTGTACACAAAAACAACAAAAAATACATATTATAAATATGATTTGACTGTGAGACCCATTATGAACCTTAAACTTTAACTTATCGATATGGACGGTAGGAGAGGATCTGGTTCAAGTTCATGTTTTGTGAATGTGGCATTGGAGGACACACAAAAAAAAACTTTAACTTGCAACCACTGTTGTGAATGCTCTAAATTTAAATTAAGATTTTGGGCTTGGACTTAAGAACCATGATATCCCACTCCCACGAGTTTGTTTTACCCTTAAGTTCAAATCATTAGGGTAAAAAATGGACATTATCTTATTTAATAAATTCTCTAATCTCTTTAAACATCATTCTTTGGCTGAGCTCTTTAAACATCTATGCCTTTTCTTATTGTATGTGTGGTGTATTTTCTTATTCCTTAGCAAATATATGCTCTAATTCAATTACCACCAGTCTACAATCTATTATTTGTAGTGTTTGGATTTTCTTGAAAATTGGGCAGAAAAACGAGACATATATTTTAAGTCGAGGCGAGAATTAGATTCTCTATCTGTAAGACAAAATTGCTCTGTAAAAGTCAAACTTACAACGAACTTTAACGTGATTCAGAACTTTTGAAATATAAGAAGAAAAAGGGAGTGAGACATTATGCTAAAAATGCAGATTGAATTGGATGAAAATGAATATCCTGGGGTCTGTTCATATAGAAATTGGGATGCCCTTTCAGAACCAATGCATCCTTTGGTCCGGATCGATCTTGACTGTTAGATCATGCTTTCTGATCAACAGACGCAATCTGATGGTCCAGATCGCATCTCTTCCGAAGGTCCACAACCTTCTTCATGCACTCATGCACACTGAACAGACGCGTCCAAACAACAAACATACATATCCAGTCAACACCCTTGTACCTACCACATGGCGCCTTCTGGACAATTCTGCCAAGTCACTGCCACGTGAGCCACCTTGCCACATCAACGAGCCATTGGACCGAACCCTGGTTCGATTTCAAAATTTTAAGGCTCCACAAAGCTCCTCGCGATGATGCGTATGTGCGAAGTATGCCTCTAAAGCACCCAATGCGACTAAGTGCGATGTACGCGGGCGCATGCCTGGCTCCGGCATGGTCTCGGGCTCGAATGGTGCTCTACACTATCCTTAGTGCTCTTTGAGCTAGCCGAAATCTAGTCAAAATTTGACTTGGTCCACTATGGTGTACCATAAAGAGTTCCACATGATTACTTCTTAATATTGGTGAAACTCTATATAAACAAGTCAAGTATTTGATATGATTTCTATGTGGGGTATGTTTTTCCACATTTCCACGCTTTAATATTTCCAAATATAAAAGGCAATTAAGTGTCATATTTTATGCATTAATTTTTCATTCACCCGATATTGGTTTTGAGAAATTCAAAATGCT
This sequence comes from Rehmannia glutinosa, assembly GCA_016081115.2. Classification (NCBI taxonomy): domain Eukaryota; kingdom Viridiplantae; phylum Streptophyta; class Magnoliopsida; order Lamiales; family Orobanchaceae; genus Rehmannia; species Rehmannia glutinosa. The sequence goes on along the minus strand of JABTTQ020000906.1, from coordinate 26,684 downwards.
AAATCCATCTACTCGTGGTGTAGATTATGATTATATCATTTATATTCTATAACTAATAAATTATCCCACTTAAATAATTAATCAAAATTGGGTCAAAATCCATATATTCTAAACCAATTTTCAACAATCCCCCACATGAATGAACATTAATGCATGCATGTATGCAGACTCATTCGAAAGTTCGATAAGCCATCATTGCTTCAGGATAGGTAGCTTGTGGTTTTGAACCTTTCTTAGTTTAATACTATTAGATTTATTAGCTGCTTAGTGATACGATGTCTTAAAATATTCAACTGTTTGTGTAAACCAAGACAAAAGTACTTATACAATAATAGTTCTAGCACATTTTGTTCTCACGTTGTGTCCACTTTGGCCATGGACCACATCTTAGATTCATAAGTGTTACAAGTAGAAGCGGCCAATACTTCTCACTTACATATGTGATCTCCTATAAAGAGTATCCTTCCATACTCCACCTTAAAGGTATAGGAATCATTAAAAGATAAACTTAACATCACCACACTCTCTGAGTTTTTCACTTGGACGTTGGAATGAGTGAAATAGATTCCAAGTGTAACACCCTTACCCTTATAACACATATTCACATAGCATAAAACAATAGTTTATAGGCGTCACAACATTTCTAGGGATTATCACATATCAGATTAACCTGTTTTTATTATCCAAAATCATTTTATATGAGCGGAAATATTTACTCAAAAGATTGACTTAAAGACATATACATGCATGTGTATTTATCCATATTACATAACATTAACGACCATGCCCTTTAATACAAAGATCAAAAACAAAAATTCCTATATGAAATGTAAATGATGAGCTGAGGGAGAAGGATGAGAATCCAACCTACACCATGATCCATGCTTTAAACTGTCACACTCCACATATCAACTTTTATCTACAACAACTAAAAATTGGCAATATTACATTTGATGAGTTGCAAGCTCAACAAGTATAATCCGATAACGAGTTATTTAATATCACACAAGCACATCATCAACAACCATTTCACACTCTTTGTTCATAATATTCGTATAACACACAAATGCATATGCTTGATCATATTCTTTTACTGTTATGGGCCAACTAATACCAAGAATAAATCGTGATCACAAAGATGGACATGACACTCTGTAATTCTTAATTTACGTATGAGTTTAATGAACTCGGGGTGGCTGTATGGTACTATGTAATCCAAAAATTGTGGATGTCTATAATTCTGTAACACATGATTCTGGATATCTATAATTCTGGATGTCAATAATTCAATAACACATTAATATTTGATGAATGCACTTTTTATAATCACAAATTTTATTTCCATATCAATAATATCAACAGAGATCACATATCTCAATTGCATCTCAATTTCATAACATAGAGATCATATATCTCAATTTCATCTCAGTTTCATCACATAGAGATCATATATCTCAATTTCATCACAATATCACCAAAGAGAATCATACCATTCACATTTAGAGCACGATAAGCTTTTAATCATTATAGCCAAACAAATAAGCAATTCATTCCAACACATCAATTATATAATCACACAAGTCAAATAACAAGCTAAAAGATTATACTCACATGTGAGTATAGGTAAAAATAGCCGACCCGATGGGCCTTGACTACACGATATTAAGGGGTCAAGTGGGCCTCAATTCTAGAGGCCCGAAAATATTCGGAACCTAAATGGCCCCCCGACAGATAGGCCCGACGTCAATTGGACTTGGGCCAAAATAGCCCGAATTTTTTGGGCTGGTCCCCGTATTTTTAAAAATTCGAGAAAAAAACAAGTGCTACCTCTTGTGAGTCGCCCTTTGCTGCTCTAGCCAGCCACAACACTTTACACAATAATTGTTTTTTCTCATTTCTCATTCTCACGCTTTTGAGTTATGTGGTACAAAGTGATTATAATACTTAGTCTTTTCAACGCGAATGTTTCTTCCTCATTTAATGGTGGAATTATCCATGCATTATCATACAAATGGCAAGTGAATCCTTTTCATTTTTTTAAAACGGCTCTTTAAAAAAATCTTTTAAATATTTTCAACTTGGGCTTATTTGGCCCGATGGCCCGTGGCCCATGATAATTGGTCAAGTTGGGCTAGGAAAAATGAGGCCCAACATAAATTGGCCCGGCCGATTTTATAGATTAGCCCGATGGATTTGGGTTGGGTGGCCCTACCATTGCCTCTACATATGAGTGCCCTTATCTTGATGTTTTTTTACCTAGTCGGCCTTATATACTCTTTCAAGATTTTGTCCTAATAACATATCAAAAATGCATAACCACATTCAAAATCATATATTTAACTCTAAAGATATCGTGTATGCAACCTATAATAATGCGGGGTATTAGTATATAATATTCGTTTAATAAATTTACAATACCAAATCTCATCAAGAACCTTCAAAAAATTTTAAAAATTTAGATCTAATTGAATTTACAAAAAGTATCGCTTTCATCTCGGTGTTTTTCTATATTAATTAAGTAGTGCCTATTTGTCCGAGTTAAATTTCAATGCATTAAATATAAATCCAATTATTTTCTATTAAAATCACATGATTCCTATAAAATTAAAGTTCAATTCTAAGTTTCAGCTTTCATCCCATATATATGTATATATAATCTACTTATAAATATAGAAAACTTATACGTTTAGAGCATTCCCAATAGACTCTTTAAATTTAAAGAGCATCTTTTGTAAAATTAAGAGCATTTATAAATTTAAAGAGTGATAATTTTGACATTTTCCAACACATTCTTTGTATTTGGCTCTTTATTTCAAACTTATGTTATTTTTCCGAAACTACCAATCAAAAGGATCATTCAAAGTGCAAGAAATCAACAAATTGGATATTGGGAAGTAATTAATCATTTAAGCAATTAATTATTAGAGTTGTATTGGCTCTTCAAATTTGAACAGTGGAAACTCATTATTTAAATTTTAAACTTAAATTAAAGAGTTTGTTGGAGATGATTTTTGATTTAGGTACATCTGATTTACCTTCCTAAATCATAATTGTTTAGTAGGAATTAATTCTTAATTCTTGTTTCCAATTATAATCCCTTTTTCCTTAGAGGTAGGCCGGTTTTTCTTTTATTTTAATTTTTTTATCATTTATGTCGACTCTTACCACTCTTAGGTGAACTTTTAGCTCACCATCGACTCTAGTTCGTCTTCGAACTCGGGGGTCATCGACTCTAGTTTGTCTTGAACTCCACTGCCACCTTGTCTTCTAGCGAGGCAACCAATATCCCACCTTCTCAAAATAGGGTTTCTCGCGAGGCTACCCCTGCCAACAACCCTGACTTAGAACATGTTGCCCCTTGGGCTGTACTTAGGTCCAAAGTTTCCATTCACGAGGTAAGTAACATTAGGCGAGCTTTTTTAATCCCCGATGCATATGAGATTATAATCCCTGGTGCTAGTGGTAGAATAAACATACCTCATTCTTGTTGTCTAGCTTTTCACCTCGCTAGACTTGAGACGGTCTTAGGTTCCCTTTATCTCTTCCCATCGCCAATCTTTTCAGGGGTTTTGATTTTTGCCCCTATCAGCTCGTCCCCAATTCCTATCGTCACATCATAGGATTCATTATCTTAATGCGTCACTTCGGAGAAGCCACCTCGCTTCATATTTTTGCGAGCTTTACTCTATTAATTATTCTTCCACCACCACTGACTTTGGGTTCTTTTATATTTCTCTGAGGCCTAATAGAAAGTTCTTACATCGAGTTCCCTCCTGAGTATGGCCTTGGAAAAATAGGTTTATCTACCTTCGAGCCCTAAAAGAAAGATCCAGGAATTTGCATTCCAATTGGAAACTAAGTCGACCTCGTTTTTGAAACTTGTCTCCTGTTTCCTGGGAAGTTGACTTCGTTTCTAGGTTAATCCAGTGTTGGTACAAAGCATGTGACCTTATTACCGAAGACGTTCTATCTTTGGCGGATCTTAGCCCAGTTCCTCGTCCAGAAGCTCTTACCCTTGGTATTTTCTTCTTTAACTTTTTCTATTCAATTGATAATTTATGCTAATTTATTTCTCTTCTCTTCGCTAATATGTAGACATGAAGATCCAAGATGTCGTCCTTGACAAGGCTTTAGCTTCCCAAAAGGACATTCTGCTCGCTCGTAAATGAGCTCATCAAGAAGCCGCCGCCTTGGGACTTCCATGGGGCGTGGTGGTGACTTCGGCTCCCGCTGTGACTTTGGCAGCAAACCCTCCAAGGGAGGATCCCTCAAAGAAATCCATTAAAGATTTGGGTAGTAAGCCCAAGGAGGGTAAATGAAGGACAGTCATCGAAGGCCCCTCCCAAAAACAGGAAAAAATCTGCAAGGATAGAGGTTCGCCCCCCTCCTTGTAAACCCCTTCTAGGAAGCGATCACATGACGACTACGAGCCCACCGACACTAACCTTCCTACAATGGATAAGATGATGGTGTGGCTAAAGTGAAGTGAGGCTCGCCTTCAAGAGCAACAGATCGTGGCCCAACAAAAAACTCTCGAGCTCATGCCTCGAGCTCGCGAACTTAGCATGCCTAGCACCACACCTAACTGGAATATCAACTCATGTAGTTTGGTCCTCGAGACAAACAAACCCGGGTGAAGATTCATTTGAGTTGTACAATTACATCAGCCTTCCTACACACTAATTTGCCTTGATGATTATTGTGTTCACACGTCTTGAGTAGCTCGCAGCCCATGGTGTTATGTCGCTATGTAGATTCCTAATATCTTACTTCTCTTTTATCTCACTTTATTGCCTCGTTTTCTTATCTTGCTTTCTTACCTCGCTTTGCTTTTTGTAGCTTACTGTTGTGATTCACCAGATGGCTCTTCGAGGTGCTGAATGGAAGCACCAGAATGAGGTGTTCATCAACTAACTAGGTGATGTTCATGCGAAGCTTCTGTTTGCCGAAGCGGACAAGGCCAAGGCTGTCGAGGATGTTCGAGGCAAGCTCCTCAAGGAAGTAAGCGATCTGAAGGCTCAACTTGCTTCATCTAAAGACGAGCTTAGCACTCAGGCGAAGCTTCATGCGAAGAAAGTGGCTGAGTCATTTCGAGAGGGGCCGGGAACGAGGTTTAGAAGAGTACACATCCTCTCATGCTTACAAATCTTCTCTAGCCTCATCTCGCATTTGAGGGGATTCAATCTTTTCTAAAGTCCTCATTGTGCGAGAAGCTCATGCCTTAACAAGCTGCCGTGTACCTTTTCGACGGCTTTGAGTTGTGCCGTGAGCAAGGTATTAAGAAGGGGGCGTTCAAGGAAGATTTCAACCTGAGAAGTTGGATACTTCTGAAAAAAATGAGTCAAAGATGGATGCTGCTAAAGGTTCTGGCGAAGTGGGAACCTCAACCGATCTGCAGATCCTCAACGAGGTCGAGGAGACTGACGAGTTCTCCGAGGTCGTCATATCATTCCGAGCAACCTAGGGACTTCGCCTTTTATTTTGATTATGTAAACTTGTGAATCACTGGACTTGTAATTTATTTTTGCAATATGTAGCTTATTCCGATTTCATTTCGTTCATATTTATCACATCGACTTCGCTTTCTGTATTTCCCATGTTGCATCTCTGCTTGTTTTTATTAAACTTGTAGGGTTTTTTACTTCCCTTTGTAATTTTCATCTTGATTAGTTCACCATTTTTGGCACCTTACTTCAACCTTAGGTTCCCTTGTGGGACTATCGTGGGCCTCACTAGCCTAAAATGGAGCTTATGACCTAGATCTCTCTTGGGATCGTCTTGGGCCTACTAGCCTTTTAAGGGGCTCATCTTTGGAGCCTAGGTCCATTTGTGGGACCATGGTCGGCCTCGCCAACCTAAAAGGGAGCTTATGGATTAGATCCCTCTTGGGATCATCTTTGGCCTGCTAGTCTTTAAGGGGGCTCGTCTTTGGAGCCTTGGTCCCTTTATGGAACCATCGTGGGCCTCTCTATCCTAAATGGGAGCTTATGGCCTAGATCCCTTTTGGGATTGTCTTGGGCATGCTAGCCTTTTAGGGGGCTCGTCTTTGGAGCCTAAAAATCTTGAGTGATTCACTTTTGGCCCTCAAATGCTAAGCAAATACGTTTGCAAACAAGTAAACCGTGAAATTGACTTTCACGTTCTTTCATTAATTGTAGTTCTTGGCATAAGTCTTTAGTGGTTCCAAAATTAAAATAAGTATATAGCGTAAATAAACTGTATATGTAACATCAAGTATAGAACTTCCTTAAGTTATGATTCCCTGCATCTTTTCGAGCTTATATGTTCCCCTTTTTAACACATCGATCACTTTGAATGGTCCTTCCCAGTTCGCTTCCAACTTCCCAACATGCTTGGAAACTTCAACTTTTTTAAATATCAAATCTCGTACCTAAAAGCTTCGCTCTTGAACCCTCTTGTTGTATGCCTTTTCCATCCTTCCCTTTGTAGCTTAGATCTGAATAAATGCCTTGTCTCGCTTTTCTTCGATGAGCTCAAGCTCGAGTTCTATAGCCTCATTATTTTTCTCAGGTTGATCCTAAGTGAAGTTTCACCAATCTTCACGGGCATAATTGCTTCCGATCCATACACTAAGCTAAAGGGTGTCTCCCTGTCAAAGTTCGAGGGGTCATTCTATATGCCCAAAGAACTCCGGGTAACTCATCCACCCAGTATGACTTCGCTTCCTCCAGTCTCATTTTTAGGTGTTGTAGTATAATTCTCTTTGCAACCTCGGTTTGTCCATTTTCTTGAGGGTTCCCCACGGCTATGAAATTTTGCTTAATTTTGTAATAATCACACTATTCTCTTACCTTCTTCTTTTGGAACTGAGTACCATAATCTGAAATTAAACTTCTATGTGCCCCAACCTGCAAGAAATATTTTTCCATAGGAAATTCATGACCTCGATTTACATTATCTTAGCTATTGCCTCGGCTTCGATCCACTTAGAAAAGTACTCCACTGCCACAATGATAAATTTCTTCTAAGCTCTTGCTATTGGAAAAAGACCCAAAATATCGACCCCCATTGATCAAAAGGACAAGCAACATGGATCGTTTCCAATTGGGTCGTTGGCTGATGAGTTAGGTTCGCGTGGAGTTGGCACTTCTCACATTTGTTAATAAACTCCATTGCATCATTTGCTAATATCGGCCAAAAATAACCTTGACGTATCACCTTATGGGCAAGTGCCTTGCCTCTCGAATAATAACCACAATTGTCTTCATGAATTTCCCTCATCACATACATTGCCCTTTCTAGTCCAAGACATTTTAGCAACGACCCTCCTATTGATCTTTTATACATCTCATTATCTATCATCTGGAATCCGGATGCTCTAACTTGGATCCTTCTCGCTTTTATCGGATCTAATGGTAAAGTTCCATTCTATAAGAAACTCTTCAGTTCTTCCATCCAATCGACCGTAGTATCGATTGGACAAACTAATGCCTCGCTTGGATATTGCTCAATGGAACCCTCTTCCACCAACAAGTCTGATTGAGCTGCCACTAAAACAATCACTTTTCTTGAGTTGTTTCCGATTACGGCACTCGCAAAGCGAGCTATATCATCGGCTTGCTCATTTTCATTTCTTGGGATCTGTTGTAAATGAACCAATTCAAAATTTTCCATTAAACGCCTCGCTTTCTCCAAATAGTTAGCCATGGATCGGTCCTTAGCTTCAAACGAGCCTTCAACTTGCATTGCAACTAGCTGTGAGTCGGAGTAGGCTACCAACATCTTTACATTGCATTTTTGCGCCATTTTCAGTCATGCCAATAGAGGTTTGTCACCTCAAATTCTAAGCGAAGTGCGACCTCGACTTCGAAAGAATTAGGTTTTTGTAACAAGATCCCAGACTCCTCCTCCCCGTAGCTACCGACCCATCCACATGCAACAACCATGTCATCTCCTCTTTCGATTCTCAAGTTCTAACCCACTTGCCTCATTGACGAAGTCTGCTAACACTTGTGCCTTCATCGCCACTTTACTTTGGTACTTGATATCAAATTCGCCTGCTCAACGACCATTTTACTAAGTGACCTGATAGCTCCGCTTTGCTAACACTTGCCTCGTGGTTGATTCATGAGGATGATAATTTGATGAGACCAAAAGTAAGGTTGGAACTTTCCTACACACTACTAGGCTGAGCTAGCTTTTCTAGGTTTCTAGGTATCTCTCCTCGGATCCTTGTAACAATTTGCTCACATAATAAGGTGGACAATGAACTCCTTGTTCGTCTCTTACCAACACCGTGCTTATAGCTCGCTTCGAAATGGCAAGGTACAAAAATAGAGGCTCTTCTTTCTTGGGTTTTGACAATAAAGGTGGAGACATAAAGTAAATTTTCAGATCTTCAAATGCCTTTTCACACTCCTCCATCCATTTTAAATTCTTCATGCTTCTCAAAGTATGAAAAAAGGAGGTTGTGATTAGTGACCTTGAAATGAACCTATTTAACGAAGCGATCTTTCCCCTGTGAGTTGTTGCACTTCATTAACTGTTCTAGGCGAACTCATCTCTAGTATAACTTTTATTTTCCTGGGTTCTCTTCGATTCCCCTCTCGTGCACCATCAAACCTAAAAAAATTCCAACTCGAACTCCAAAGGTACACTTCGCGGGATTCAATTTCATACCATAGGTTCACATTATTTTGAAATCCTGCCTCAAATGCTCAAGATGATCCTCTTCCTTTACACTTCTTACCAGCATGTCATCAACATATACCTCCATGTATTTGCCAATTTTCTTAATGAACATGAGGTTGACTGTTTTGCATGTTTTTGTGTGTGTTTTATGTGATGATTTATACATATTTTTGGCGTGATTTATTTTTATTTGCATGTTTTAGTGTTATGTTGTGTTATTTTATTGATTTTTTAGGTTTTGGGGGAAAAAACAAGTTTTGGAGCAAAAAAGGTTAAAAAGTCATTTCGCGCAAATCATGGCGCCATCGTATTTTGGACGTAATGTTCGCATGTAAAGTCCAATTGACATGATGCATACACCATTGGAAAGCTAAGACAAAATTCTACAATGTCTATGTTTGTTACTAAATGCAAATGAAGACGTTTAGATGGGTTAAATTCATGTACAACTCAAAATAATATGTCGAAATTGTGGAAATGACACGTCTTAGTAATTTGGACATAACTCTCTATAGAAAATTGATATTGAGTTGATTCAAGTGGATATGGAAAGCTAAGAGATAGAAATATAATTCATAAGAAGACATCATGAAATTCTGAAGTTTAAAGGTCGCGCGGTCGCGCGCTGCAGACAGCAGCTGCATAGCAGCAAGTCGCGTGCGCGGGAGCGCCGCCGTTACTTGGAGAACACGAAATTTTTGATTTTTTGGCGTTTTTTGGCTCTTCCACCTTGTTTAGGACTCTAGGCTTATAAATAGGACTTGGGGAGCCCTTTTTTTTTACACACTCTCATTCTTAGCACTTTTAGACTTTAGTTTTTGGTATTTTTCTCTTCCATTCAACATTGGGATTGCTTGGGTTCTTCCCCTTGAAGTTATTTTGCTTCTTAATCAAAGAGTAAGATTTCTTTATATCTTTTGTCTTATTTCAATCGTTGGGTGATTATTATTGTTGCATGATAATATTTATGATTGTTTTCTTTCCTTCAATTGAGATTATGATCCCATCCTCAAGCATAAACTGATTTCCTTGTTCTAGTATTATGATGATTTAATTCAAACAAACAAGCATGAGTATTGATTAATTGATTTGCTTTCCTGAATGAATTGCTTTATTTGATAATTGATTGTCTGATCAATTTTTGATTGTTTTGGGGGAATAATTGAGATTGATGGAAGATATTATTCCTGGACTAAATTTAATCATGGGGTTAGATATGAATCAGAGATGTATTATCTAACCCGGCTTAATGAAAATAACAAATTGTATTGGGATAGCCCTAATCTGAATACATGAGTTATCGACCTAGGCCTTATTTTTACATGATTGTTATATTTGTTACCCGCATGATCAATTAATTGATATTCTCGCTTTGCAAGTTTGATGAGATGATTCCAAATCCTAGACTTTCATCCATATATTTTTCTCAAAGTTTACTTATGTTTAGTTTGATTATTGTCTTTTACTTGTTTTTTTTATTTAATTAAAAATCACAAATCTTGTTAGAGTGTTTAGGATATTTTTGTTATTTGTGAAGCATAATTATTATTTGTCGGCTAAGTCTTCCTTGAGAGAGACGACTTGTGTTAACTTGCTACCCTACAATTGATCTCGTTCTCTTGCGAGGATGGCTAGATTTATTTTAGGTATTTAGCGATCGAACATTAACCAACCTCTGATAAGTAGCTCCTGCATTCTTTACCCAAAAAGGCATTACTAGGTAGCAATAAACTCCCTTCTCAGTCACAAATGAGGTTTTATCCCTATCCTCTTTCGCCATAAAAAATTGATGGTACCTTGGTAAGCATCCATTATGCTAAGTAATGCACATCCTACTGTAGAATCCACTAAAAGATCGATGCGAGCAGATGGTAAGGGTACTTGGGATATTGTTTATTCAAATCAGTGAAGTTTGTGCACGTCCGCCATCTATCATTGGCCTTAGGCACCACAACCACATTCGACAACTATTATGTGAACTGAATCTCCACAACCTACCCTGCTACCAACAATTTGTTCACCTCATTTTCTATAATTTTGTTCCTTTTGCTTCCAAAGCTTCACTTTTTTCTACTTTATTGGCCTCGCTAATGGGTGCACTTTCAGCCAGTGTACCATCACTTTGGGATCTATGCCTTGGAAATTGGAAGGTTTCCATGAAAATATATCCACGTTCTCCTTAAGAAACTGAATCATCATTACCTCCAACTTGGAGTCCATTTGGGACCTTATTTTAGTGAATTTCTCCGAGTCGCCTCGCTCGTGCTCGATCACCTTGTATTGATCCGCAGGCTCAAACTTATACTCCATCATTGTCCTAGTTTTTTTGACCTTCTCTTTTTCTTTTTTACTTAGCCCATGTTCTTCCTCCCGTGTTATTTGCCTTATGGTTCTCACCTCTCTTCCCTCATTCATCTTTTCTAGGGAGACATTATAGCATTCTTTAGCCGTCTTCTGATCACCTCGCACCTCGTCTACTCCTCCTATTGTAGGGAACTTCATCTTCAAATGGTAGGTGGACACCACAACTTGGAATTGATTTAACTCGGGTCGTCCCAAGATCACATTATAAGCAAGGGGCATCTACCACTAGATATTTGACCATGATTGTCTTTCGGCGTGGCGCTTAAGCTTAACGAGGTGGGGAGATCAATGCCTCCTAATGGAACCACTTCATTTTCTCCAAATTTCGTCAGTGGAGAATCAACTAGATGTAATGTGGTTACATCCAATTCAATCTTCCTTAACACGTTCTTAAATAATACATCTGATGAGCTCTAATTATCCACCAAAAACATTTGCTCTGCAAAATTGGCAATATCCATAGTAATCACCATCGGGTCGTTCTGACACTCTTCTATCCCTGCGAGGTCACGACCAACAATGTAATAGGGCTAAAGTTTTAGACACTCATAACCTTCAGCTTCCTTTTAGAATCATGAGCGAGGTTACGTGCATTCTTCCTTCTCATGCTCTGCGAATCGCCTCCACTGGGACCTCCCGCTATCATGTGTATAACTCCCCTGCGAGGTAAGTTATGTCCCTCCTGATTTTGCCTTGTCCTGGAGTGTTCCCTCGGCCGTTTTTGCCTATGTCTAGCCTAATGGAGACCTCTCGACCGGCTTTGTGACTTGCAAGTCGGTGATTTTTGCCTAGGGTCCCAGTTAGGTCCTCTGCCTCCACCACGTTCTTCTCTCAGACAAAATTTTGCAGGTACCCTTGTTGAATGAGCCTTTCGATCTCGTCTCGCAATTGGATGCAATCCTTGGTATCATGGCCATGGTCTTTGTGAAAGCGACAATATTTGTCCAAATTTCTTCGTCCTGAGGTCGTCTTCATCTTTTTTGGCCATCTTAACATATTCGTCATTCGCTCTATGGCCATTAGGGCATAACTTCTTTGGGCGCATTAAACATAGTATATTTACTATGCCTCCCTATCCTAGGGCGATCCCGATGTGGAACTCGGTGCAGAGCTCTCTCGGTTCTAAACCGTATCTTTCTCGAGATCCTCCTTCCCGGGAGCCTGGGGCCACTTGGGGCTGCTCCGATCTTTCAAGGCATTAATCTCTTCCTCCCGAATATACTTTTTGGCCACCTCCATTAATTATTCTTTATCAATGGGTGGTTCGTGGGCAAGCGATGAGGCTAGGGGTCTTTTTTGCAATATGAGGATAAGGATATTAGTCATCATATCGTTCTCATATCTTGCACGTCCAATGCTCCATCATTGAACCGATTTATAAATTCTCTGAGAGATTATTTCACACTTTGCCTTATAGTGAACAAACATGAAGCTGACCTTCGAGCTCGCTTTTGAGTTGTGAACTGATACAGGAATTTTCGAGCCAATTGTTCGTAGGAGACCACAGTCCCCCTAGGAAACCCATGAACCATTCTTGCGCCTTCCCCATCAGCGTAGTTATGAATATCCTATCATTCATAGCATCGGATTGCCCATACAGCTGCATCACATGATCAAAAGCAGTGAGGTCCTTCTAAGGGTCCCTATTCCCATTGTATTTTGGGAGATCATGAAGCTTGAAATTCGGCGTGAACACCTCGGCTAGGATCTCGAATGAAAATAGAGAACCCTCTTATGTAAAGCGGATGTTACGGCTCCTCTCTGCTTCAAATCGTCTAATTGTCGGGTGACATGTTCAATTTGTTCACTTAGCTCATTTATATCTCCTAGCTTGTTGATTGGTTCGCCAGGACCTCCACTGGTCGCTCACTGGTGGCCTAGCTGCTTGGCTAGCTACCTCTTCCAAGTTGTGGAGAACATTGAGGAGGTGCCTCCATAACCTTCTTGTCTTTTCTCTTTTTATCCTCCAACATCTTTTCTAGCATATTCTTGAAATCACTAGCTTCCATGTAAATCATCTACTCTTCCTCCCGAACCAAGGAAAGTTCCGCGAATTGAAGTGAATGAATAGGAGACCCTCCTCGGGAAGGTTCCTCCATAATCCTTTGAGGTGTCTTCGTTGCATGCTTAGGTGTCTCCAACATATTTTCTCGGTGTCTTCTCCATCTTTAGGTAGACCTTTTTCCCACAGATCACACCAACTAATTTAGGAAGGTAAATCGACGCACCCACGACCTGGGGCTCCGAGAAAGTGAGATGAGGTACTTTGTATGAGGTGACCTGACCTAGGATTCCGTAAAACGAGGTGAGTTATTTTGTTAGGGTACATGAAACAGCACGCGTTAGGCTAGCAGGGTGGCCCTCGGCTAAGCCCCTTTAAAGCTTAAGTCGAATCATGTAGTTGAGGTACTTAGAAAGCTAAAGAGCGAGGTAATTTAGAATCATACACGTGGCACTCCATCGATGGTGGAGAGATCGTGGGCGACCCAACCTGGACTTGACCTTGAGGTCAGGTCGGGACCCGCATAAAAACTCGCGGATTCTTAGGGCATTTTAGTAATTTCCAGGCGAGGCGAGATTCGGATGATAATTTCTACCTGATGAGGTTAGGATGGTAATTTCCATATCAAATTAGAAGAGGTGTTACGATCAATTAACAAGTTTAATCTTCACCAACTATTACCCTATTCCTATTTCACTTATTTGTTAATATATCGGAGAAAGCTTGTAGGTTATCATAATTCTATGACACAATTAGAGTTTTGATAATCAAACTAACTCAAAGAGTAAAAGATGTGAAACTTACCCAACTCAATTGCGAATTCATAGCTTTTCCTTGCTCCGTTTGTGCGTGTTTTTATTTTTTATTTTTTTGTTTTTTGCCTTTTTTTTTACTCGTGGTTTTGTTTTCCTTCTCGTGTGTGTTTTAATTTGTGCATATATAATATTACATTGTCTTGATTGAGTATGGCGGTTGAGCATGTAACATTTCATATGTGTTTATGTATATTAGTCAAGAAACTTATCCTCTCTTGCTTATCTAGAAGTATATATAAATATTATTGTATGGCATTATGCATTTATATATATATATATATAGATGTACATATGTTCCTTGTTTTTTTTTCCATATTGGTGATGACGCACATACATCACCGATTTTTTGTATCTTATATTAGGTACATTTGTCAAGTCATATAAATAATATATTGATAACCTACATATATTCATATATACTTAAAATACACACATATATATATATATATATCCGTATGTACTTAAGCTAAATGTAATAATTAAGCTAAAACTAGAAATTTTATGATTTCTCATGCAATATAATGTGATTATGAAATATCAAAATGCATGTAACTAAGCTTAAATGATTAGTCATGATAATTAAAAATGTAATGTCTCGGGTTATGACACCAAGTGTTCATTGAACATTCATAACTTAGTTGTCCCATTGAACTAAGGTCTTGGGATCTCCAATTCACAAGGTTGGATTACCGCTATGAACATACTTATTATGTGGATTATTAATTCATTCCCCTTAACAACATGTACATTTGATCTCGATTTATACCTTTAGTTAGCGGATCCACTAGGTTTTCCTTTTACTTCACATACTCAACCGAAATAACCCCATTTGAAATCAATTGTTCAAGGGTATTATGTTTTTCGATGAATATCTCTAGAATTACCATTATACATACTACTTTGTGCCCTTCCAATTATTGATTGACTATCATAATGTATCAATACATCAGGCACTGGTTTATTCCAACAAGGAATATCATCTAAGAAATTTCTAAGCCATTAAACTTCTTTTCTAGCTTTATCTAAAACAATAAAACTTGGATTCCATAGTGGATCGAGCTATACACGTTTGTTTAGAAGGTTTCCATGACATTGCTCATCCACCTATTGTAAACATTTCGCCATTTGTGGACTTAGAATCTTTTGTGTCTAGCTAATATCTAATTGACATCACAGTATCCTTCTAATACTTTGTGGATATCTCGTATAAAGTATTCCATAGTTCATGGTATACTTTAAGTATGTAAGTACATTTATCAAGGCTTTCTAGTGATCCTTACTATGGTTACTTGTGAACTTGCTTAGCTTACTCACTGAATATTAATGTCTGGACGTGTACAATTAGTTAAGTACATCAAACCGCTAATTATCCTTGCATATTCCAAAATGATAAATCGCTATTTTCTATTTTTGTCTAAGTGTAGACTCAAATCTACAGGTGTCTTAGCTGGAGGACTATCAAATGCATTAAACTTTCTAAGTATGCTTTTGACATAATAGGATTGTGACAAGACAGTTCCATCTAAAGTTCTAGAGATTTTAACTCCTACTATAACATCAGATAATCCCATATATTTCATGTCAAAGTATTTCTCTAACATCTTGTAGTATTCATGATTAAATCATGATTACTTCTCATAATCAACATATCATCTACATAAAGACAGATGATGACATAAGCATCAGTTGTACCTTTAATGTAGGCACCCTTATCACATTCGTTGATTTTGAAACCATTTGACAACACGATTGTGTCACTTTTTGTGCCATTGCTTAGGTGCTTATTTTAGCCCATAAAGTGACTTAACAAGTTTATACATCTTTCTCTCTTGTCCGGATGCAACGAACCCTTCGGCTTGTTCCATATAAATCTCCTCTTCAAGCTCACCATTCAAGAAAGTTGTCTTCACATCCATTTGATGTAGCTCAAGATTATGAAAACTGCAAAAGCAATGAGAACACGAATGGACGTGATCCTTATAACAGGAGAATATGTATCAAAGAAGTCATGTCCCTCCTTTTGTTTAAACACTTTAGCTAACAACCGGGCTTTGTACTTGTCTATAAATCCATATTCTTTATACTTCCTTTTGAGGATCCACTTGCATCCTAAAAGTTTGCATCCCATAGGGAGATTAACCAACTCCCAAGTATTATTGTGCACGATGGAATTTATTTCGTTGATGCAAGCAATAGCAGTGCATATCACTTTCTAGTTTACAAGTCAGCAATTCCTGATATAAATGGTTGCATGATAATAGAATTAAAGAATGTTGTATTCATTGAAAATGTTTTTCCTTGCAATGAAAGGAAAGAAGAAAGTTCTAACAAAAGAACTTATGAAGCTGCAGGCTTACTTCAAAGTGACGAAGAGGGACCAAGATGCATTAAAAGGACAAAAGTAGCTAAGTCTTTTGATCCATTTTGTGTATTTCGGCTTTTGATACTGATGAGTCTAGTTCTTCGAATATGGAGGAGTCTAGTTCTTTGGCTGGAAGCAGCAATATGTGTTTCGGCTTTTGGGAACGTGGAGTCTAGTTCTTTGGATACTGAGGAGTCTAGTTCTTCATTTGGAAGCAACATTCTGTGTGTTTGGCTTTTGTTATTGAGGAGTCTATGATGAATGTTCATGATAATGAGGTTGAAGAATTACGATATGGTGGTCTGTATAAGGTGTGTAGGATCGCAAGCAGAGTGAGATGAATTATCTGGATTCGCTTGTGGATTAATAACACCAATTTTAAGATAATGTAATAGTATTAATAATTCGCAGAACTTTTTAAATCTTTAAGTTGCCCGGTTCTCATTTTTTATTTCCTGCACTTGCACCTTTGAAAATTTTCTAATGTGAGTCTAGCGAGCAAAGTATCGCTAAGCTATGAGAAGGATGATGCAGGTGTCTAATGTTGAAATTATCGGGTCCGGATCTAACCCGGGCAAATAAGATCCTACTTTCGATCAAATCGAACTAAGCGGAGGCGAGGGATTTCAAAATCGAGTTTTAGATATAAGAACACAAGATCATGCTTATTAAATTTATTCTACTAAAGAAAAAGAAATTTTACCTCTTTCGACGATTTTCTTATTCTTTACTTTTTCTCCGTTAATCCTTCGAATCCTCGGTCAGACACCACGATCTTCCACCCGATCCTCCCTATCAACGGCAATATGTGGGCACCCAAATAATAAATCTAAGTTCTAACTTTTTTATTTTCCTACGATGTACTCAACTCATGAGATCGTAGGATTGGGCTAATTGGATAAGAGGGAATTGAACTGGATAAAAACTAAACCACAAATCTCACTTTTAAAAGAAACAAAATCAAGGCCGCACTATTAACGTTTCAAGATTGCAAAATTGAATAACCAAAAATTTTCAATTAAAACTTAGCCAAATGGTGTTTGCCGAACAACCAATGAATAAGTAATAAACCAAAATTTTTCTTTTCAATTATAGAGAGTAAAGCGAAAGAAAGTAGCTCTTGATTTTGTTGCTTGAAAGTGGTTGTCCTTTTTTATCATGTGGGGCGGCCAAAATAGTGAGCGTAAATTGTATATCTCAATTGTGAGATGTGGTCCCACTTTTATGCGCTTGTTCAATCGCTTCCACTCCAACTTAGTTTCCTATCTAATCTAGAATTCATAATTCTAGATAGACTCAAACTCTAATTGATAATTATCCAATATAATTATCAATTTAATAATTATATTAATATCATAAATATCTTATATTTATTTAATTCCAAATACAGTCAAAACTATAGAATATCATATATTCCCGGAAACTCTTTTCCATAAACTCTTAGGAACAAAAAATATTATTTCTAACACGTTTACTCTAGGAAGGCGAACAGGGACCATGGACCTATAATTATAAGCTCAATAAATCGAAAAATAATTAACTCTTTAATTAATTTATTCGACTTATTAATTCTGATATTACTCCACTATAAATTCGGAATTGCACTCTTATAATTATAGAATATCTTACTCTACGAAATGAGCAGTCCACTGATATAATCATTACATATAGATTAATCCTCCATAGACAATTAACTGAAGTTAGGTAGTATCCGTTAAACCTCTTCAATTACCTCTTATCCTCATTTACCATTAATTCACTAGCGAATGGTTAATTTATAATCGATTATAAAATTAGAGATCTCAAACCATTCAGTTCGAGAATAACAAATGAGAGAATCGTCTCTCTACTTCTCTAACAAGGAATGGATTCCATATCATGAATTTATATTCCCTATTTAATTCAAATGTGAATCTTAAATGCAAGTGTTGGGAATGTGTTAGGACAAACTTAAACGAGCAAATTAAGAATTACATAGAAATAAAAATGAGTTTATAATCACTCGGGATTAAGATTTATCTATATATGATCATCTAGTGATTTAATTTGATTTTCCATTTCTACAACTAATTTGTATGGAAAATTCAAATTAAATCGGTCCAAGTCCTATATGATCAAATCATATATAAATGCCCCCACTAAGATGTCTCCACATCGGCCAGTCCGGATAAGACAAATCACATTCAAAATGTTCTGGGGTCATTAATGATGTTTTTAATTAAAGATCACATACTTTAATTAATTTCATCACGGACTTAATTTTAGTTTGTTATCCATAATCTTAATCCTCTTGTATATAACTCTTATATACTAAGATTATGGTTACATAAATAAACTAGGGATTTTCATGATGTTCAATAAAATACATACAATATGTAAAAGAGTTCAAAAATAAATGTCGCATTTATTAATAATCAAAAATAATTCACAATTACTTTAAGGGCACTATCCCTAACAATCTCCCGCTTGCCTAAAGATATGGGACATGTCTCCTACTATGTTCTTGTGCCATAAAAACACTTTTCAAAGTGGTCTTGTTGACAAGATCAACAAGAATGTACACTGACCCAGATATCGACTTTCGGGTATCCTTGTCTGACTAGAAGTCAGAATTAGTGCAGTCGTCTATTTTAAGGCCAACCACCTAAATAGACAAACATCTTGATCTCAAACATATTTTGACAAGGTTCTTGACTATTATCTAACGAAATATTTCTGAATTAGATTGAAACTGGTTGGCTATCCCTATCACGTGCATCAAATACCGGAGCACAGTACACAATATTGTATACTTGTAGAGGCATAGGGAATGTGTCTCATGTTCTTTTCCTCCTGAGGTGTCTTTAAACACTCCTCTTTGGAAAGAACGACTCCATATCAAGTTGGTAGGTAACCCTTCTTGGAATCTTGGATTCTATAATGCAACTCGCATCTTATCAATATAAGAAGCTTGAGACAATCCCCAATAATTTGTTCTTGCGATCTCGAGCGATTCAATTCCAAGAACATAATTCGCTTCTCCCAAATCTTTCATTTGGAATTGCTTTAAACCTTAACCGAGCAACACTCTACATCATTCCCGATGAGTAGAATATCATCTACGTAAAGCACTAAAATGCCACTTTACCACCCTTGATCCGCTTGTATACACAAGGCTCATCAACACTTTGGTCAAAACCAAAGACTTTGATCATCTCATCGATCTATGGTTCCATGACCTCGAGGCTTGTTTTAACCCATAAAACGGATCTAAGCAATTTGCTTTACGCTCTTGACCTTTCGCTAAAAACCTATGGTTTGAATCCATTTCTTGGTTCATAGCTTCAATCCACCTCGCTATATCGAATCCTCCATCACTTGTCAAAAGACAATGGATCATCGCCTACCCCATCAAAGATCGCAACATTTGCTTCTTCGATTTGACGATAGCGGATTGGTGGTCTAATCACCCTCCCACTACATTGCCGAAAGTGTCATGACATTCGATCGGTATAGTGGTATTTCTTAGCAATTTCCCCAACAACTCTTGTTGGTTGTGGTCCGATCTCATCGTAGTAACTCCTCGAGTACAACTTTACTGAGGTTGAAAGTTTTCTATATAATCGTTCTCAAGAAAGATAAAGATTAGTCAAAACTATATATTACTTCTTTTTCTTGATCATAAAACAAACTTCCTCTCGTTCCTTTGGGATATCCAATGAATAGATACACTTCCACGAACATGGATGCAACTTTCAGCTTTTCCTTTCAAAGACATGTCTTCGGGCACCCCCATATGCGAAAGTGGTGTAAACTAATTTTACTCCCATTCCACAACTCTAGTGGTGTCTTTGGATTGACTTAGATGGAACTACATTCAAAATGTAAAACCATTGTTTGCAATGTATACCCCCAAAACGAATCGTGTGTAAGGTCGCAGTTCATCATCTACCTAACCATATCATGCAACATTTGGTTTCTCCTTTACGCAAAACACCGTTTCTTTGGGGTGCCAGTCTGTGAGTTGGTACAAAATACCATGCTCTAGCAAATAATCTTTGAACTCGATCGACATACTCGCCCCTCGATCAGATCGAAGGCACTTCAAAGATTTTCCTAGCTGCTTTTCAGCTTCCGAATGAAATTCCTTGAACTTTTCAAAAGTCTCGGATTTTCTATGCATGAGATAAACATATCTAAACCTCGAGTAATCATCAATAAAAATGACGAAGTACTCAAAGCCACCTCTAGCTTGTGTGGTCATGGACCACAAACATCACTATGCACAAGCTCTAGTGGTTCTTTGACTCTATTGCCCTTTGTAGAGAAAGGTCTCTTAGTCATTTTTCCTTCTAGATAGGATTCACAAACAGGAAGAGTGTCAACTTTTAGCTCTCTCAAAGGACCATCCTTTGCAAGCCTATTTATCCTTTCTAGTGAAATACGCCCTAACCTTGATGCCAAAGATATGTTTCATCATCTTGAGAACCCTTTTGCCTTTTTTGGTTTAGGATGTTCTACTCTAAACATTTCTGGGCTTTAGCAAATGGTTGTTCATTAAAGCTTAATTAAATAGAGTCCTGTTTTCCAATTTTGCACGTGACAAATATCACTGCAATTTTAGAAATAATAATCGAATTATCATTAAAGATGGTGAAAATAAATGTTCATGCAACACTTGAAACATAAATCAAATTTCTCACTTAAAACCAGGAATATAATAAACATCGTTTAAAATCTAGATTTTATCTCTAATATTAAGCTTAAATTCTCCCACGCTTTTGTCTCACCACGCACTACCATTGCCACTCGCATCGTGAAAGACCCGTCGGCAAGCTCTTCATAAAGAGCTAAGTATTTGTAAAGGAAGAACAAACATGATTAGTAGCTCCAAAGTCAACTACCCAAGTAGAAGAATCTCTAGCTACCAAACAACTTTCAAGAACAAGTAAATCAAATTTACGTTTCTTATTTTCCTTTACTTTGGAGAGAAATCTTGGGGCAGTCTCTCTTCCAATGTCTCTCTTCACCGGAGTGGAAATAATTTTCCTTTTGTTTTAACTCAAGCGTCTTGCCTTTGAGATTTTCACATACGAGTGCAGTATTCATGTTACTATTCCACTTATTACAATTTTCTCCAGTTAATGGATCATTCAACATGCAAGTATAGGACATGACATCATTCAAAATTATATAAAGCGACATAAATAATGAACGAACATCATAGAGCATTCAATTTAGAATCATAAACGTGATGCATGAAAGCAATAAAGTTTATCCTACCAATTCCAAAGTAATTTAATCTCACATTTGGAAGAGCCACCGTAGGGTAGGTCAAATCAAAATGATGATTAAATCGAGACCATCTCAGTTAATAAAATAAATAATTAAGACATCTCATATCTCATTTATTTATTAATCACCTTTTTTAGTTTGCCTAGATACATCCAAACTATTTGATTGTATCCTGTGAGTGTTACCCATTATTTTTGGATTTTAAAATTAACTCAAAATCGCTCGCCGTAGGGTAGGAAAATTAAGAGTTAAATTTTAAATTCCTATCCTTTCGGAGACTTAAGCTTGATTATTGATTTAGGAAAACCATTAGGCTGGGGGATGAACCAAAGGCGTCGAGCGTCTTAAATCTCACGGTGCTTTGATCAATAATGGAAGCCATATGATTTATTGTCATGAATCATTTCTCCCACTCACTATTTTATAATAAATGTTTCCTAAACATTTAAGTTATAAAGATCTTATGTTTTAATAAGTCAAGTCCAACCTATTGTCTTATTGATTAAAATTTTCTAATTTAAAAATCTAACTTTTTAGAAATTAGATCATAATTATAATCAACTTTTAAAAACCTCTAAATTATCAAAATAATCATGGGTATAGGGATAAACGGAAAATTTCTTGAAAGAACAAAGAAAACAACGCGCTTTTCGGGAATGGGACCTACCGAGCCCCGCCGGACACCCCGGCCGCTGAGACTCGCCTTCGAGGTAGCCACCTGCCGGGACGCTTAGTGACCTGCATTTGCCTGGGCTGCTCGAATGCGAATCCAAATTATTTTGTTTCTAAAACATGTAATTCAAGATTTTTCATAAAAAACGGATCCAATTTTCACAAAATTAATTCCAACAATTATCTCAATTTTAAAATCATATAAACACTTTTATACAAATTTTAAAATTATATAAAACTCTTTTATACAAAATTTTAAAAATTATATAAAACACTTTTATATCAATTTTAAAATATATATAAAAACACTTTTATATCAATGTCAATCCATCTCATAGATCTATCATAATAATTAAACAATTCAATTATCATGATGCATGACATGCTCGGGAGTGGGTTCCATGAATGACATATCAATATGCATGGCACATATATACATATACATCACATAAAAATTAATCCGCGAAATAATAAATATGACGATTTGGATTGATACCTTAAATTCAAAAAAACCACGCATCATATATCAAAACATGCAAGATCAAATCCTAAACCCGCCTAAAATAAATTAAATAAAGTAGATCTAGTTCTTATATCAAAACCAAATGGCTCACACCATTTGTTGGAAATTATTGTCCGGATCTAATCCGGACCAAATAAGATCGGCTTTTCGATCAAATCGAACGAAGCGGAGCGAGGGATTTCAAAATCGAGTTTTAGATATAAGAAAACAAGATCATGCTTATTAAATTTATTCTACTAAAGGAAGAAAATAAAATTTACCTCTTTCAACGATTTTCTGTTTCTTCGCTTTTTCTCCGATTAATCCTTCGAATCCACGAAGCTCGTAAGAAGATCTTCTTCCACCCGATCCTCCCGAATAACCCAAATGTGTGGGCACCCAAATAATAAATCAAGTTTCCTAACTTTTTATTTTTCTCGATGTACTCAACTCATGAGATCGTAGGATTGGGCTAACTTGGATAAGAGAGGAATTTGTAGGATAAAAAACTAAACCACAAATCTCACTTTTAAAGAAACAAAAATCAAGGTCGCACTATTAACGCTTCAAGATTGCAAAAATTGAATAACCAAAAATTTTCAATTAAACTACCAAATTGGTGTTTTCCGTGAACAACCAATGAATAAGTAATAAACCAAATTTTTTTTTAAAATTGTAGAGAATAAAGGCAAATAAAGTAGCACTTGATTTTATTGCTTGAAAGTGCTATCCTTTTTTATCATGTGGGCGACGAAAATAGTGAGCGTAAATTGTATATCTCAATTGTGAGATGTGGTCCCCTTTTATGGCCTTGTTCAATCGCTTCACTCCAACTTAGTTTCCATCTAATCTGAATTCATAATTCTAGATAGACTAAACTCTAATTGATAATTATCCATATAATTATCAATTTAATAATTATATTAATATCATAAATATCTTATATTTATTTAATTCCAAATACAAATAAAACTATAGAATATCATATATTCCCTAATTAATCGATATTAATATATTATTAAATATTTTGGAAACTCTTTTCCATAACTCTTAGGAACAAGAAATATTATTTCTAACTCGTTACTCTGGGAAGAAGTAACCTAGGACCATGGACTATAATTATAAGCTCGAATAAATCGAAAAATAATTAACTCTTTAATTAATTTATTCGACTTATTAGTCGATATTACCCACCATAAATTGGGTCGCACTCTTATAATTATAGAATATCTACTACTTAAATGAGCAAAATCCACCTGATATAATCATTACATATAGATTAATCCTCCATAGATTCACCCAATTGAAGTTAGGTAGTATCCTTAAAACTCTTCAATTACCTCTTATCCTCATTTACCATTAATTCACTAGCGAATGGTTAATTTATAATCAGATTATAAATTAGAATCTCAAAACCATTCGATTCGACTAACAAATGAGAGAATCGTCTCTCTTCCTTAACAAGGAATGGATTCCATATCTCGTGAATTTATATTCCTATTTAATTCAAATGAATCTTAAATGCAAAGTGTTGGGAATGTGTTAGGACAAACTTAAACGAGCAAATTAAAATTACATAGAAATAAAAATGAGTTTATAATCACTGTGGATTAAGATTTATCTATATATGATCATCTAGTGATTTAATTTGATTTTCCATTTCTACAACGGAATTTGTATGGAAAATTCAAATTAAATCGGTCCAAGTCCTATATGATCAAATCATATATAAATGCCCCCACTAAGATGTCTCCACATCGACGGTCCTGGATAAGACAGGTCACATTCAAAATGTTAAGGGCGCATTAATGATGTTTTAATTAAAGATCACATACTTTAATTAATTTCATCACGGACTTAATTTTTAGTTTGTTATCCATAATCTTAATCCTCTTGTATATAACTCTTATATACTAAGATTATGGTTACATAAATAAACTAGGGATTTTCATGATGTTCAATAAAATACATACAATATGTAAAAGAGTTCAAAATAAATGTTACATTTATTAATAATCAAAAAACAATTCACAATTGATTTAAGGGCACTATCCTAACATCCAAGAATAAGAATAAGTGGAGTTCAAGATATGGTTACATCTATTTTCAATGCCATTATCATGAATAGAATATAATGATAAAAATGTCAATAGTCATTCAGTATAAATGATGCTTCCACAATCCACGTCTCAAATCTGCATCACTGCAAGATTACGATTTGTCATTTTCCAAGAATTATTCAAATTCTTCAAGACCTTAGGATTCATGATTTGTTTTACATATTTAAAACTTTTATCACGGTTTGTGCCTTTAATGCTGGATAAGGAGGAATTTTATAATTAAGCATTCTATCAGAAGCATATAATTACTAGCACTCAGAAATTGCCAGATTAAATGCATACAAAAATATTAATGAGTCACATTTATGATGCCATTACATCTCATTTTAGTTTGTCATGTTTCTTTGTTAATTTGTTATGTTCCAACAAGAATAAGATTGTAGGAGACTACGGATTACCTTGTCCTGGTGATACCTCTTTTATCTGATTCATCTTCAAGTACATAAGCATCGTTGAAACCGATGCTTAATGTCATTTACAACCGATGCAAATGGTCAATTATGTACTAATGAAGGCCCTTTATATAAAAACTAACCTTGTTTGGTCATTACAAACTTATGGGACTCAAACACTAGTCTAAATCGACTTTGCATGACAGAGGGCCTGATACCAAGTTCTTGCAAATGTCCGAGCATGCAACACATCCGAGCGTCACTTCTTTGCTCAAGTCATGTTCAAGCACCAATTGTTTGATACATGGTTTTATCTTAATTTTGATGATTTTATTTTTACACCAAACAATGTTTTTAATTGTTGTCCAAATACTCCTAAATGATTTGAAATATTTTTACGATTTATTCTAGAGTATTTCTTCAAGTTTTATTTAGATAGGTGGACAACACTTTAATGATTTTATGTTAATAAGTTTTTACATCAAAACAGGTTCCTAAATGTTGTCTAAATACTCTCGATCGGTTTAAAATATTTTTACTAAATTTTTGGAGTATTTCTTGGGGTTTATTTTTAGACAAAAATTGGACAACATCTACTATCTTAAAGTGGGCCGGTGCTATCACCATAACAGCTTTGTACACGAAGATGAATTTTGGAAACAGAAAATGAGACGGATATTGAGGCGAGGTCGGCCGGGTGCATTTGGGCGTCTGAAGTCATGCTTTGAAGAAGAGCGAGCGTCTCTTGTTTTTCCAGCGAGGGGACGGTCCTCCAGTCGACGTCGAACCCCTGGACGATGCCTGTGTTATTTTTGATGTATTCTTCAAATGTCTATTTGTGCATTAATGATTAAGCGCGAAGTTTAATGACAATTTCTAGTTGTCTGACAGAGACAAACTACACTTCTTTGTGATTGATTTCGCAGCTATATTAACGATTTTAATTGTATTTTTAGCAGATTTTCAATCCCCAAGGAGAAGAACCTATGTTTGATCAATGCGTCTCTCATAAATAGAGGAAGTTTTGGAGCAGCCAATACAACACTTTGAGATATAACACAACAAGATACATTCAAGCAAGTCTTTAGCTCTTCTTTCATTGTTATCATTCTTCATGGTAATTCGCCAGCTTTATACTTTCACATCTTGAGGCTTGTGCTTATTTCTTGATTACACTTGCACTCAAATTGGCTATTTATTATCGAGTTGTAATCTTGAATTGGGGTTAATATTCAACACAGAGACTCGGAGTGTTCTTGCGGGTGTCACTGATGATCTAGGCCAGTGTGTGCATGATCAGGTAATCTTCTGTTTAGGCATTAAAGAAATTTGGTATTTCTTTCAAGGTTGAAGATTGTGGTACTCAAGCAGCCATTGAGATTGTAATCTTCAAGAGAGATTGTGGTAATCTCCAAATGCAAGTGCTGAATAATAGCAGTAGTTTCTTCAAGGTGTTGTTGTGCTGAATTAGACACTCAGGTAATTAATAAAATTCTTTTTAGCAATACGCAACTGAACGAAGTAATAAC